>CM048649.1:51862946-53072946 GCA_026413185.1 Pueraria montana var. lobata | reverse complement strand
CCTCTCAAAAAGCCCTTCACCAGAGCTACAAAAATCCGCATCATCACCAAAGCCAAACTAACCACCTCACTTGAACCATCACAAACAACACCTCAAACCGAAACTCAACCTGCCCTTTCCCAGACTCAAGAATCAGATGTTGAGATTCATGATGCACCTACCTTTGAGCCCCAAATCTCTCCTTCACCCAAACCTCACACCTCTCCCAAACCCAAGCCTTTACCTAAACCTAAAACCTCATCTTTTCATCCTCCAGTCGATAAGAAGGAAGCAGCAGCCATAAGAAAAGCTCAAGAGCTTTCAAGGAAAGAATCTGCCAAAAAGGCTAAGTTGGACAAAAGCCTTGAAGCAAAAGAACAGATTGAGTTAGAGCAATCTGTAGTAGAGTTTGTGAAGACTCTATTAGTTGAAGAGTTGAAAAGAAAGGCTGATGAAGAAGCTTCAATTCCTGCAGACGAAGCTAAGGAAGACGCTGACATGGCAGAAGCTGTTCTTGAGTCTATTAAGACTCTTTTTGAGGAAGAACAAAATAGAGCAGCCATGGAGGATTTATGGCGTATTGAATATGCCCTAGTTCAAATAGCTGAAATTGCATTTGCAGAAGAGGCCAACAAACATCTGACGCTTCAGGCGCTCATCGTTGATGACGATGCAGAAGAAGCTGAAATTGAAGAGCTAAATGAAGCCCTTCTACAATCTGCACTAGAAGTAAGTGCACAAGGTCTGAATATTGGAGAAGATCTTGTAGAGACTGATGATTTTGGCCCACGTGCCATCTACAGACCGATCACTGAAGAAGATGAACGATGAGTAAATGAGCACTTAGCACAATCAGACACAGACCGCGCCTCAAAGCAGATGATCATCTATGGTGGCTCATCATCTGAACCCTCCTTTGCACCTCAGACTCAGATAGGTGAAGAGTTGCAGACTCTAACTGAAGATGAGCTATTCCGACGTAGAAGGTACGCTACAAAGGCCATTCTCTCACTGGGGTACATTTATGGAAGTCTGGCCCTAGACCTTGCTCCAAAGTACAGAGGCTATGACCGGATTATCAGACGCAGCCGCAACATTCCTCTTCCTCCAGTACAACCACCATCAGACCACGATGTCAATGTTCACTACTATCATGGGTGGAAGCGTCCCAGAGTCAATGAATGGGAACGTTGTAATAGGGAATGGAGACAAAAGGGGATCTGCACAGACGAGGATCAAGCCTTCCTACTTGATTCCATCAACTTCGCTGAGTTGTGGAATAAGGGCATCCCTGGAATCAATCCTTTCAATCTTCCCAACTACGAAGTCCTACCAGAGGAGGAATTGCCTGTGCTCTCATGCTATCAGGAGGAGCCTCAATTCAAAATTTTCCCTCCTCGACAGACGGTCGCTCCAAACCCCAACTCTCTCATCTTTGAGCATAATTCGCGTGGTAGACGCACTTATCCGGCTGGAGAAGACTCTCAGTGCTCACAGACGAGGTTCTGTTCTATGAGCCTATTAATCTACAACAGATTATGGGTCTACTTGAATACCTCAACGTGATTCTTCCCTGGAAGCATGCTGGGGCAGGTCGCTCTGTCTACTCTGAAGATATCAATTTGGACGACCCTGAAGCAAGTCCAACCTTTAGTCTTTGGGAATCCTCAGACTACTCTGCAGAGCTAAGGATGCAGTTGCAGATGTACAAGGAAGAAATCAAAAAGAGGCAAAACTTTTTAAGGCAGATTCAGCGTCGAGCACAGACGATGCCTAACTTCCTAGGAACACAGTTTCGCTGTGTGGCCTCCTCTCTGACACAATTCAAGCTTGCTATGGATAAGGTTATTCCCATTCTTCCCATATTGAATTATAAGGGTAAAGAGAAAGTTGAAGAAGATGATGACTCTCCTCAGAAGAATATTCGAGTATGCAGAGGCAGGCCCTTCGGATGGGAGATTGAAGCCATCTATAAGAAGCTTGTTGCTGCAAGCACATATGAAGATCTACAAACTATCAGACGCATAAGGAAGTTTGATGATTTCTGCTCCGGTCTCGAACCTGAGGACAAGCCTCCTGCAGACGGGTACCACCTAAAGATAGGCAGATGCTACCAATGCATTGGACATAAAGGCTTTATCTCTATATTCAGTGCCTCCGAGCTCATGCCATGGAAGACCAAGTTCCACTATCAATCTGACAAGGACTTTTCCTTCATTTTGGAACTTCCTTTCTCCACTTTCTTCTTTGATAAGCTTATTCTGGGTATCGTGGAAGACCTAGACGAGGTTATTGAACCATTAAGACCCTCCATCTCAGAAGAACAAGTTCATGATCTATACGCTGAATTGTGGGCAACCCGACAAGCCCTGCATGAAGCTCTGGAGGATAGGAAAGCACTGGAGGCTGAGCTAAAGAAATGGATGAACTTCGATGCCTTCTTCAAAACACACCGTCGTAGACGCACTCCCACTCCACCAGGTTCCCCTATGGTACTTTCCTCAGACTCTGACACCGACTCTTCTGCCTCTGATGGTCCCATTCCTGGGGAACCGGGTTTTGCTGATCGCCATGCAAAAGGGGGAGAAGGGACAAGTAAAAAGAAATGAAGATAAGGCTCTGAGGGGGAGCTACATCTGAGGGGGAGTATACTAAAAGGAAAAGTATTTTCTCTCTTTTTACTTTCACCTGTAAAAACACATCATCTTGATGTGAAAATTATTTCAATAAAATGAGTTATTTGATTGCTCATCAAACCTGAGTCTTTTTTCTCTCTGTCTCTGTTTAAAAAAAATTCTCATTTATAGTTAATTGTTTTGTAGCATTGATATATCTTTTTACAATATTTGTTTGTCATCATCAAAAAGGGGGAGATTGTTGAGTCATAAGACGAATCGGGACCCTCAATAATTTTGATTTAATGCAAAACAAATATTAAGTAAAAAGACTGTGTCTTAAAAATGCTAACAGACCAAACGTTGTATCTGCGTCTGAAGAATACAGATGATACGCAGACCGACGCTTAAGTCTGAAGAAGCATTTAAAGACATAGTAAATGCACTATTGTCTTGAAGTCTGTTTTGCAGAGATTATTTTTAAGACATCCTCCTAGGATCTGCCAAAGTGCATAAAGGGAACAGAGAAAAGAGTCAAAGTCTTAGAAGTTTTCCTCACCTCAAAAGACGCACTACAACTAGCTATGAGTACTTGTTTGAGCAAGTGATGTGACCTCTGTAACAGAAAGATATGGAGTCTTCTCAAGAACGATAAGCAGAATGCTTTATCAGCTTAAAATGACTAGTTGGTGACAAGCATTTAATGCTCGCATTAAATACTCTCAACCACCTTCTTTCAGACGCAAGAAAGAAGACCATTTAGAGACAACAGTTACTTCCTTAGCAAGTGTATATATAGAAGAAGATTTGAAGTGCTAAACATGACACACACAGGCACTAAATTAAAATTCAAGCATTCTTTCTAGCCTTCATTCTTTGTTTTATAAAAGCTCTCAAACCACTTTGTGTATCCTGAAAGAAAAAGACTTAGCTTTAAATCTTGTATATCCATCTGTAAGATGATAGCTCTAAAAGTCTGTGCGCCCTTTATAAAACAAATCTAGTGATTTGTTTTAGAGTCAGAAGTGGCTTGGTAGTAAAGAATACTTGGGTTTTAGCTTGGAGAGGCTAAGTGTGAAATACTACTTGGGTGAGCCAGGAGTGGCAGTGAAAAATACTTGTAACTTGTGATAAGTTATTGGAACTTGGTGGTTTGCCAAGAACTAGACGTAGTCTCGGGGTGAGACGAACCAGTATAAACTCCTGTGTTGTCTTTCTTTATCTTACATCACTTATAACTGATTTGAACTGACTTTGGGTTGTGATTAAAACTTGTTTCTTTTAAAAGGCTTTCATCTATTAAGTTATCGTCTGTCGAAACATTTTCTCAAAACTTCTATATCTGATCAGACGCTACACTCTGTTTATAAATATTTACAATCTTTTTTATAATTCACAATTCAACCCCCCTTCTTGTGACTTTTGCCTTTACAGTTTGGTATCAGAGCTCAGCCTCTAAGGGTTAAGCACCTGACCATGTCTAGAGGAAAAGATCCAGATGGCCAGTCAAGACAATCAGTTCATTCCTGAGGGAGCTTCTCTAACAAGGCCTCCAGCCTTCCTAAGACATGACAAATCCTACTGGAAAGACCGCATGGAGATGTACATCAAGTCCAATCAATATCAACTATGGAGACGCTACACTCTGTTTATAAATATTTACAAATTTTTTTTATAAATCACAATTCAACCCCCCTTCTTGTGACTTTTGCCTTTACACTTTCTAATTGATGAACAAATGTTTTTGTACTATCAAGTTTACACACTCAAAATTTAAGCTTCAAAACACTTAAGGAAAGGCAATACAAACTTAAAGAATGAGCATTAAAAAGATGATAAGCGAGACCATCAGAATGATTCCTTAGAAAGTTTGAATCTAACTAAATAAATAGTAACAATGTGACTACATCTTTGAAAAATATGTAGATGATGGTTGTATATGACCAAGAACAATTCAAAATCACAAGGACACAAGCCCCGATGACCATAAACAGATAATAAATATGAAATAGTTCTATATAAGCACAATAGTAAGATGAAAAAACCTTAAAGAAGAGAGAATACAATGTGTTGATATGTTTTAAATATAGATTTTCCTCTTCCTTCCACCCTACAAGCTTCTAAACATCAAAGATGTAGGGGGAATTGTTCTACAACATATATAAGTTCATTTTTTCTTCATTTTCTACATTTATTTTTATGTTTTCCATAACCCCGTAACTATATTATGTGTCTAACATTGTATCACATTCTAGGAAGGTGTTCTAGCTAGCTCCAAAACTTCATGTCTATCTAGGGTCAACCTAACACTAAGTGAGACCTAAAGCAAATTTTGAGAAAGACTTTTTCTACTTTAAATAAGAGAGTTGTATGTTGGGCCTTTTTGCCAACATATGTGTGGCCTTTTTTGCTTGAAAAAACAACAAATAATTTTTTATTGGTGGGCTTAAAGCTTGAGCTTTAGTTGCTTTACCATTGGGTTGACCCTGTGATACTATCCTTAGTTAGAGAGTTGAGGAGCCTTTAGAAGATAACAAAAAAATGAAAGAAAGAAAGATCCATTATCTTGTCCTTGTTTTATTTTCTCACAAGCTGACTAGGTTGCTAGTTTTGGTTTGAGAATATTGTGGTTGTGAAAGAACTTAGAGAGACTACTATAGAAATAATACTTCTTTTGGGTGTTTACCATAGTGTGTGGCTATCTTTGTTGTTGTTGAGAAAGCCTACAAAAGTTGCTTAAAAAAAATACTAGTTTGGGGTTAAAGTAGTGGAAAAAACTAACCCAGTGTAGGAATTAAATATAACCCAAGGATTGTTTAGGTGGACTAGAATAAAATCCTTGTGTCCTTTTTTTATTCTTTTTTTTTTTTGTATTCATAAGATCATATTCATGCTTTAAACATGTTTTCACAACTTATGCATTTATAGTTTGATATCAATGAATAACCCACAAGTTTGCTAATACATCAACAAGTTAGCAAGTTGATGGTGTATGTTCCTTCTTAGTTCATTTTACTGCTCTACAACTATTGCTTGTTGCAAGGAAGTCACAAATGCACTTTAATGGTATGGCCTCTACAATCTTGTAGCAAACTAAGGGATTTTCAACTTCCTTTTCCATCCTTTTTAATGCATTTATCAAATGATTATAGTAGTTAATTGCTTTATGACAACAACTTGCTAAGTCACTATGGTAGCCACACCTCTTATAGTTTGAGTTGTCACCATCAAGATATCCATTTTAGATGGGGCATACATCTAGCTATAAGTTCCTAACATTTTAAACTGATCATAACTCATTAAGGAAAATAGATATACACTAGCATATAGTCTACCATACAATAATCGTTTCCTTGCAAAAATAATAACACTAAGCATAAACAAAAGACACAACGAACATATTATCTATAGTTTATTCCTAAAAGACATGATCAACTATGATAGCATAAAATGTAAAGTCTTGTCACATCACGTCATATTGGACTAACTAAATGTAAACACAAAAATAATTCAATTTTAAAGAATGGTTATTTAGTTTCATTATGAAGTTGCATACGCACACACACACACACACACACTAGTGAGGAGTGATGAGTAAGATAAGTATCCAAATAAGAGGATTGGCTTAACTATAGAAGGTACCTACAAATATATTTGTTAGATGCAATCTGTAACATCCTCATTTTACTATTTGTACGCATTTATATATGTACATTATGAACACTTAGCACTGTATTTTATAGAAACTTTATGAACATATTTTCTTAAGGAAATTAATACAGTTCTACTCAGAAGAATTTTCTGAATTTGCAAATGTCTTTGTTTTTGCTGAAATTGATAGTTTACTGGACTGCTATGTCAGACAGCTGTCCAGAATAAAATTTCAATTATAGAATTTTGAACTCATTTATAACTTAAAAGAAAGGTAATAGAATATAGATTAAAAATATATACAGATAAAGAATTAAAATGCTTATTCGGAATTGTTAGGATTTTCTGAAAGTTAGAACTTTGAGGAATTATTACGGTAAAATTCTAAGACAGAAAATTTAGAGAAAATTCATAGGATATCTATAGAATTATCTAATAATTGTAATATACTTAAAATAATTATTAAAAATGTTTAACCAAGAAAAATTTAATTTAGAACCTTAACCAATCAAAAAGTGACAACTTAGGCTTTTCTAAGATCACTAAATTAAGCTAATTAGGCTTGGATTAAGAGATAAGTAAGACACTACCCCAAGGTTTTTGATAGTGAGGAATCCAATGGTGGTGTTATTTTCTTCAAATTCTAATTACATTGTAAGATAATTAACAGCCCTAAAAATATTCTAGAATTTTCTACAAACTTCTTGAAAATGTTGACTTTTGGGGTAGGCAATTGACCAAGTCACACAAGGAACTACTTGGCTGTCCAAGTGACTTTGGTGACTTATTTTCCTTGGCCAATGAAGGCTGCTGGACGTGCAGGAACAGCTGGATGTGAGGGAATTATCCAATTTGATTAATAGCTTGCTTAAAGGAGTATTAAAACATAAAATAAAGTAAAAGTCACCAAAAGCTAGCCTTTGCCTTAAAACAGAACCGTGACATTCTTAGAACCCAGCAGCTGCAGTTCCTATTTTAATTTCATCTTAACTTCATCATCTCATCCCAAATTAAGAAACCCAACCATCCAAACTTCCTAAACCCTAAGTTAATCGGCAAAAAGGGCAAGAAATTGGAGAAAATCTCAAAAATTCCTACAAGACCAAGGAGTGAGGGAGAAAGGAATTCAAGGCTTTTTCTTCAATTAAAGAGTCTAAGGTAAGGATCTAGGCATTTAATTTCAATTAGAACCCTTGGAATTAGAAGAAAACATGTTGTAGGCTTAGATTAAAAATTTGAACTAGAATCATGAAAACTTGAAATTGATTTAGGGGTTTTGTGTTTTTGATGCTTGTGATTGTAATTCATGGATTGGAATGATGTTTGATTGAATTTTTAAGGTGTTGTAATGGTTGAAATTTGGTTTGTTGAATTTTGATTGAAATTGTGATTTGATTGAATTTTGGTTGGAATTGGAGTTTGTAGCTTTGGAAGAATTGTTGAGAATGGCTTGTAGACCATTCGGCCAGCCCTAAATGCAAGGGATATTATGTGGAAATTTTTATAAAACCAAGGGCAAAATGGTCATTTTACATGTAGGGACACATTGGGTATTTTGGAAAAAGATTGAGGGCATTTTCGGAAATTATTAAAAATACTAATGTTATAATGTAAATTGCTTAAATCTTTGTATCCTTGTATGTTAATGTGTACAAATTATTTATTTGATTGTGATCATGAACAAAATTCATTAGCATGAGTCTTTTTGGGGGGTTTATAAAAGTATCAAATGAGAAAGAATTATGTTGACTAACCAGGACTGTGGTAGTCATGAGAATTGAGTTGATCTATGAGAAATGACATTTGTTGACTAACCGGGACTGCGGTAGTCATGTGAAATGAAACTGATTGAGAAATGAATTGTTGACTAACCGGGACTGCGGTAGTCATGTGAAATGAAAATGATTGAGAAAGGATTTTTGGGGTGAGTAGAATTTGTTAAACAGGACCGTATAATCTGTGATTATATAGTCTGTGGGGATAAGGATATTGGCAATTCCATATGTGGCTGTAATCTGGACAGAGATGCGGTCGTGGTGGCCTTCCTGGGTATCCTGATCTCCTAATTCTGTTTAGTTTATTCGCGTTTAGTAGGGGCTGATGGCTGAATTGCTGTACGTAATGGTAGGCCAGTTACTTACTAAACACTCAAAGGGGAAGTCTCCATGGAGCAGGGTCAAAAAATGAATTTGAGTCAAAAATTGCATTTGCATAAATCATACTGCATTTAATTATGTGTGTAATTAATTAAATTGTTATGATGTGTAATTATTTGAAATTGTTTTATTCTATGAGAAATTAAATGCCTGATCCGGTAATGCTGTCCCCAGATACTAGGGGAGTGTGATTGCAGGTATAAAGAAGAATAATTAGAAGTCACAGATGCAGACATGTTCCAGAGCTATAGGAATATGGGTTTTTGGTTTTAGATACTTTTGTATTAATTAGAAATAGTTTTGTACTAGTATTTTCTGTAAATTTTAATAATGTAAATTATAAAGGCAAACTTTGAACTTTAATGGATTGTATTTATTTTCCTTGGAAATTATATATATATTTTTTTATATACGTATTAGATGTAAAATTAATTAATTTAGAAGGGGGTTACACAATCTTCGGGGGAGATAAGGCGTTGAGCTATGAGACATCTGGGCATAAGGGAATCACATAATCGCCTTGATATCCCCGACTGAGCGAATTGAATGGATCAGAAGGTCACTAGAATGGGGGTTAAATAGTAACACTTAACCGACTATGGCTTTTCTGCAAAAGAACACTTAGCTTTTGAAGTTTTGGATGTGTCCAAAGGACAACTTCCAGAAGCTTTATTGAGAGCAATCGATATCCTTTGATATTATTTTGTATAAAATAGATTTTCAATAATAATCATACAGAAATACTTTCATATACTGCTCAAAAGCTACTATTAAAATATCAAATTTAGGGTAGGTAGAATTTGTTTTATCAATTAAGAACAACAAGTAGATGTATGCTTTTGGACTTTTTAAAATACTTTGAGTAGCTTAGAAAGATTTTATATATAAGATATAATAGTTAAAAATCAAGCTACTCAAGGTAAAGATACATAAACACACAGATCAGAAGTAGTAAGAAGGATAAAGCATACAGAGGAATTTATCCTAGTTTACCCCACCTGGGATACGTCCAGTCCCTACAACTGTAGGCTTTCCACTAATACAAACTCCAACCGGGTATTCTTTCTTTTCTGAAGCCTCTCTAGGCTCCTACACCTCAGTATTCTCTAAGCCTTTACAGGCTCCCTCGAGTATTCTTTCAACAAGCCTCTCCAGGCTTAACCCCAGTATTCTCTAAGCCTTTGTAGGCTATCTACCCAAGTATTCTTTCTAAAAGCCTCTCCAGGCTTTAAACCCATATTAGCAACTGTTACTTGACCCCCATAGCAACCTATTATGGTCACTCACAACCTTCAGAAGCAGCAATTCCTTGATTACTTTTCTGAGGTTCCCTATCCTAAACGAGTTCTATTTGGATAGGTACCTAATACATCTCATAATGAGAAACCTATCAATAAGCTCCCCCTGAGAAGATGTTTACAGACTCTCTATGGCTAGATAGATTTGGCTATACAAATCAAGAGAGTCTGGGCTAAGGAAGTCTAGAATCAGAATTTGATGAGGCTTCTGACCAATGAATTCTCTAAGTTGTTTCCTTCCTAGCAAGGAACTTCAGAAGCACTTCAATTTCCTTATATAGACTACCTTGAAGCTGAAAGTTGCTCATTTTCTTGGAAGCCAAGAAGATTGGTTACTCCTATACTCAAGAGACTTGGAGGCCAAGGAGATCCGTTATGTGTTGTCTCAATTGCACAATTAGATCCTCCACCTTTCTTAGCTAGAATAGCTTGTACCAGCTTTGAATTTTGAATTCTATTCAATGGTGTTTGCTGCTCTATCCACAGCTCATGGCATCTCCTTTATTCCAACTCAGCCATGAGGTTTTGCTACTTCAGAAAAGTAAGTCTTCTACAAAATGGTGCAGATTCATTCTTGACCGTTGCAGTGTGTGTGAGTGACTACTTTTCCTTACAATGGTTTCCTTGTTAAAGTAAAACTTAGCTCTCTCTCTTCTTTCAAATAGATCTATTGGATCAAGAGAGCTTTAATCAAGGTAGTGCATCAGTACACTACTGCATAGAGTTGACTTTACAACTCATGGTGTGTGCTTCTTAACTGTGTAGACATGTCTGTCCTCATGAGTTGTCTAAACAATGCATCTTTTAATGATCCTTAAGTCATGTGTAGCTTCTAATATCTACCCTTTGACTTAAATTATCCCCAACTTCATGCCTCTAATCATATACAGATTTTGATATATGCACTTTGACCCAGAAAACATTACTGGCTTTCCAGCTTCTGGTTTCTTGCTTCTGATGTTGGATGGACTTTAGATTTTGGACCTGAAAAACATCACACCAAGTTCTCCATGCTTCTTGATAAGTTCTATTTCTTTGGAAGCACTTTAAGGCAAACCATTAGTAGCAAAAAGTTTATCATACTTAAAATCTGCTTCTTAAAAGTTTGTTGTCATTAAAACATTCATCCCATAGAGGATTCTGCTTCAACACGAATGATGTCCATGTTATGGTTGAGAATGTTATGTGTTGTACCATAGGACATGTACTCCCATATCATCTCCCAATGATTATCATGTAAGACCTTTGTAACCTGGGAGGTCTAGGGGCAGTAGGGGCCCAAGTGTGAATAAAACCTAGATGGAGAATTAGGGTAACCCTATGAGTGGTGTCCATGTTCGATCATAGTAAAGTGATTGATTTTGTATGTTGAATCCAAAGGTTCATTTTGCTTGCATCTCATAGAAGGGTGGAGGAACTTACTCCCATGCTTATTTTTCCTATGATTGAGGATGATGGATGGCCTTACATAGACGAGGAAGATGGAACAGGAATGCTACTACAAGTGTTGTAGATACAACGGACGTGGTGGAGAAAGAGGAGGGTCCTCTCAAAGATACCTCATGGATCTATTTGGGGGTCGGTATACATTGATGTCATTGGTCTAGGTTGCAATAATTTTCTTGTAAATATGTGTGTAGACTAGGGATTAATATTATAATGTATCATTTTATTCAGTTGACTCAATTGTAATATGTCCAAATTGAAAGTTATAAGTGTGTATTTATATTTGTAGTATTTTGATTTCCTTATTGATAAATTGTTTATGTGTAAAAATGAATTGTGAATTGTTTACTATGGTTTGCTGTGGACTTGATGCTTTATAAAACGAGTTGTTTTTGTGACGAACTATATTTCATTAATGGATGCTTTTAAACAAGTGTTAATCGAAAAGGATGATCGATGTTGGTGTTTCTAGTTTTAAAGTTACAAAAAAAACTAAAATAAGAAAGGTCGTTTTTAATAATCAATTATTATTTATTCCACAAATTTTAAAAATAATAACAAGAATTGTAAATTGTAACAAGGGGTGTTACAATTATTATTATTAATTCCTATATATTATAATAGTCAATATTTGAATTTTTCTCTTTTTTATTTGACTAGTGTTTGAATTTTTTTGTTTTATAAAATATATTGTCTAAAGTATTTTTTTTTAAATTTTCAGTAATTAACAAAAATGTTTTATTATATAAAATAAAAAGTCTATTCATGTATATATTTATATTATAATTTATTACACAAGTTATTAATTATATGTTTTCAAAGTCTATATATTGTTTTAATGTACATTTTAATTTTAGTCTTTTCAAACATGTTTTATAAAGTAATTTTTTTTTATAAAATTTTAATTAATTATAAACAATGTTTCATACTGTATAAGTAAGTTATTTATTTTTTACTTCTATTAGAATTGACTTATGCAATTTTGTCAAATCATACTTTGAAAGTTTTTTCAAAATGGACTTTGGTAATTAAATTTTTTTTTTTGAGAACCTTATAAAAAGTGTTGTTCCTCACTCGTAGTGATACATTGTTAGTGTTTGAGGCACGACAGATCGGTGAAGGCACCCAAGGTCCTCGCTGACATCGTCAAGTCCATCATCGGCGCTATCTATGTTGACCTCAAGTTTGACCTTGAAACAACATGGATGGTGCGTATGTTTATCAATTCATCACCACACTAGTAAATCCATTGGGATGATAATAAATCATAACAATTATAAAATATTTAGTGTGTCGCAATCTATTCACTATAAATGAATGATAATGAATAATAAGCCAATAAATCAGGTTTGGTATAAAGCTCTTCATTCCTTCTATTCTAGACAACTCCACTTGGCAAATTGGTGATGGTAGGGATATCAATTTCTGGATGGACAATTGCCTTTCTAGCATATTGGTTGATCTCTTAAATATACCCCTGCAGGTTCATAATTCTCTGGTCTCTAAGGTTAGTGACTTTTTTACAAATGGGTCTTGGCATATTCCCCCTCATTTATTCCAACGGCTGCCAAGCTTAGAAGAAGAGCTGGAAGCAATTTCCATTCCTTCACAGCCTGCTCAGGATATGTTAATGTGGTCCACATATAATTCTGGCTCTCTTTCGTTGAAGGAAGCCTTTCTCTTATCAAATTCGCCAGGTCAATTTATCCCATGGGCAAAGCTTATTTGGACCAATTTCATTCCCCCTTCCAAATCTTTCCTCATTTGGAGAATATTGCATAATAGAATGCCCACAGATGAGGGTCTATGTAATCATGGTTTCATAGTTGTCTCTATGTGCAATCTTTGCAAAAAAGTTATTGAATCTACTGATCACTTGTTCTTGCATTGCAGTTATGTATCACAATTATGGTCTTGGTACCAATCTATTCTTAATCAGCAAATTAACACCAACTCTTTGCTTAATGTCCTATCCATTTGTAGGAAATCTTGGAGCTCCCAAATCAGAGACATAATAATAGCTGGTATAACTTATATTGTCTCTATCATTTGGTACTGTCGAAATCAAGCCAGGTTCCACAACAGGTCCATCAATCCTACAACAGCAACAAATTTGGTGTTGGCACAAGTTCGCTTGGCAGGAAAGATTAGCAAAGGAACCATGTACTCTGATATCAATGAATTTAAAATCTTGAAAGGTTTTAAATTAGATGTGCGTCCAGGAAAAGCCCCTGTTGTCACCCAAGTTGATTGGCATCCACCTAAGTGTAGTTGGGTTAAATGTAACACTGATAGGGCTGCTAAAGGAGCGCTAGGAGCTGCTGCTTGTGGGGGTATATTCAGAGATAGCAGTGCTGCTATTATGGGCTATTTCTCTGTCAACCTTGGTATCAACTTTGCTCTTAATGCTGAACTGATTGGCGCTATGACAGCTATAGAACTTGCCAACCAGAAAGGTTGGTTTAACCTTTGGTTAGAATGTGATTCTTTGCTTGTTATAAAGGCTTTTATATCTCCTAGTCTAGTTCCTCGGAGAATTAGAAATAGGTGGTTAAATTGTATAGACATCACTAGTAGGATGAACTTTCGATACTCCCATATATACCGTCAATGCAACTTTTGTGCAGATAGACTGGCTTCTCATGGTCTTAGGATACACGGTTTTTTTTGGTGGGATCTTCTCCCAAATTTTATCCGGGTAGATTTCTTTCGGAATAGGTTCGGTCTTTCGTACTTTAGGATCAAATGATTGAACTCTCATGGGTTTGGTTGATGCCCCCATGTTTTGTAACTCTTTTCTTTCTTTATTTTATGAATTCCAAGTGTGTGGCATAGGATTGATATTGGTTGTAGTGCCAACCTAGTTGGGATTGCAAATAGTATTGGTTCCTTTGCTCACCTTTCCACTAAAAAAATGAATAATTATTATTATAAATTATTATTTTTTATTTAGCATGACCATAATGAATGAAAATTATTATAAATGATTATTATATAAGGTTTTAAATTGTACTCCCTATTGTGGTGACTCCAAAATCCTTGTTGTTGTTAAAATTGCAGTAGTTGACAATTTTTAACATCTTTGTATAATTCAATATGACAAAAAAAATCCTGATAAAAAAAATATGACAAAAAATTGCTTTGCCAATTGTGATTATGGTAGGTAATTAGGCATGTTTTTAAGCTAATGGTGACACTAGATGATTTGGAGCAACAACCTCAACCGGTAATGGCGTTGTTTCATATATGCCAAAAGAAAGGAATGCATGTTGATACAAAATAGTGGAGGAATAGAGACATAAGTATTGCTAATGTCTTTATAGATGGACAATTTGTTGCCTCTGCCTCCTCTGCTCAGAAGCATCTTGCGAAGCTGGAAGCCTCCAAGATTGCCTTACATAAACTTGAATGTTCGATTCCCTCTAATATGAAGTCTCCCACTAATATGAAGCTAAACTTCTATACTGACGAGGATGGTACCTCAGTTGTTGTAGAAGTCAAACGTAGACTCCATCAACTTTGTCAGATTAAAAGATAGCCTAAACCAGAGTACATGTACGTACCTATTCTTTAAGATGATATATTCAAGGCTAAATTGCAATTTTAGTACCCTTACTTTCCCAAATTCACGATTTTGGTCCCCTAATTTTTCATTGTAACATTTGGTCCCCCTAGTTTTATAAAGTGACGATTTTGGTTCATCTGTTAGATTATTAAATAATAATTGTGATTTGTGGAGTTATTAAGTTAATTATAAATGTTTGATTAATTTTTTTTAATAATTAGTGATTTTTAATTAATTTATAATTAACTTAATAACTCTACGTACTAATCATAATTATTAGTTAATAATCTAACAGATGAACCAAAATCGCCAATTTGTAAAACTAGAGGGACCAAATGTTACAATTAAAAATTAGGGGGACCAAAATTTTAATTTAGCCTATATTCAATGAATAAAATTGATTTTCTTTCAGTTCACTTGCATGTGTGAAACTTTTGATCTTCCTTGTTGACCAACACGTTAATTGCTCCTCAAAGATGGCTCACTGGGTTGTCAAGCATTCAGGTCCCGTTCATCAAAGAAGATATGTCTGCACCGTTTGGATAACAACTAAAGATGGTATCCTTCAAATGTTAGGGTATGAAAAATCTCAGGTGACGGATGCGGAGAATTTTGCTGCTTCCTTGATGCTTTTGTCCTTATAGGAGCGCAATCAACTAATCATTTGTGAGTGAGAATGGTGTTATTAGGGTGTCTCTCATCTCCTATTTTAATTGGTTATTGTTTAGAGAGTAGTGCAAATTGGCATATCAAATCACAATGCCTATTTGATTACTTTGGCAATTTGTTCGTGAAATTGAGAGAGGTCATCTTGTATGTAAAATGTATCATAATATAAAAAACAATTATAAAAGAGATTCCAAAGTTACTTCAATCCTACGTTCAATTTCTTGCAAGCAAATGAATCTGTCTAGAGCTTTAAAACATATATAAAACTTATTAGAGAGCATCCCTTGATATCAAGTAAAATATGTTGACATGTAAATTACCAATTAGAGTAATTTGGATCGATGGACAAATTTAAGTACTTTGTAATATTCAATTTATTATAGTCAAGTCTTAAGACAATTTTATAAAAACATGTATTCAAGAATTTCTGCATAATCAAACATTAAAGTATCTCCCACACATTTTCCCTTATCATAATAACTATAAACTCCTATTACATACATGTAATCAAGTGTTAAGTAGACCAAATCTAAAAAATATTGTAATAAAATAATTTTCTTATCTCAAAAAAATCAACCTTGCACCAAGCATTGGTTCTTGTTTATATTCTTTTCTTTTTTTAAAAAAAATTAAAAGTGTTTTCCTTAACTAAGGATAATTGTCTTAGCATATTTTTTCAATATATTCACATATAAGTCATTTTATGTCTGACCTGAGGAACATTATTATGTGAGATAAGTCATCATTTGATTATTCTTACTATGATACATCAATAGTAATTAAGTCCTCACCATACATCAATAGTAGAATTTGTGCATAATCAAACATTAAAGTATCTCCCATACATTTTCCCTTGTCATAATAACTATAAACTCAAAATGAATAATAAAACTAAATAAAATCAATGAATAATAAAACTAAATAGATGAAATTAAACAAGACAAAATAAAATCAAAATGACGGTATATAACTATATGAGGAGAAAATGAAACAAGACAAAAATCAAAGGAGAAAAATTAGGGAAAAAATTTACAAAAATATAAAGGAAACATGTTTCGAATGAATAAATCTTTATAGAATAAAAGAATGAGAAGAAAAAAAAAAAGAAAACTTATAATTTGGAAACATGGGTTAAATAAAGAAAAAATAAAGATAAAAATTACAAAAGGTCATAAGAAAAATTTAGAAAGAACAATTTTTCACAAAAGAAAGATAATGACAAGGAAAGAAAAGAAAAAAACCCTTCAAATTTAAAAGAAACAGGGTTAAAAGGGAAGAAAAAAGAGAACGATTAAAAAAGAAAAGTCAAGAAAAGGAAAGTTTAAGTAGAAGTAAGAAAAAAGTAAAAAAAAAAAACCACTATTACGTATTAGCTTGAAATAACACATTGAGTTGATGGAAAACAAAGGAAAAACTCACTGAGTTGGTGGAGAATAAAGGATTTTTTAGTGTTACATGAAGGAATTGGAAACGTGAAGAATAATAGAAGTGTAGCATGGAAAAATGAATGACTATCTGTTGGGCTTTTTAGTTCAACCTAATTGATTGTTCAAACCAAACAAAATAAAAAAAATAATAATAAATGGAAGAGGAGTTTTGAAAACTAATGTGACACAACTTAACCATTTTCACGCATTTTTTTTTAAAATAGCCGTATAAATTTTGAAGGGAACCCGCAATGCCTATACTTAAAGGAAACATTTCACATGATTTTCTTTGCTTTCCTTTCTTCTCGAAGGCTGAACCTTAAACTCTACCTTTTGTCTTTGACCTACTTGCCAAATTCGACCTCTTCAACACATTGAAAAACTTCATGATTATGTTGCACCTGATCGGTGATGCAACACCTACAATGTGACACAAACCTATATTTGCCTTTATTGTGGACTAATGCGTAAAATATGTTCACTTAAGGGCAAGCGTACCCTACGCAATAGTGACAGTAGACTTTAAGTCAGGATATCGAACCCAAAGGAATTAGTCATTTTAATGTTTCTCAAGTCTCGGTCTGGATAAAATATTAAAAATATAAATTAAATAAAACTCATTAATTTGAATGTAATCATGGGGATCAAAATTTTCAGATTTCCATTTGATTCTCCAAAATAAAATACTGAATAAAAAAAAAGTAGTTCAATAACTAAAATTAGGGGTGTTACATTTTGGAAAATAGACTTTTAGAACTTCAAAATGGTATTTGGCTTATTTTCAACAAAAACAATTCAAATGTCTAAATTTACTTTTCAATCTAGCTGTGAAATAGATAAGATTTTTAGCTTAAGTTCCTTATTTTCTAAAAGATCTAAATAAAAATTTAATGGTTTTTAGTTCAAAATGGTTTTGAAAATTTTTTCAAAAATTTCTAAGGACTTGAAATTGATTACTAAGCATAAAATAAACTTTTTAGAATTTAATTTATTTAATATAAAATTCCAAAGTTTATTTAATATCAATGGGAAATTAAGGGCATTTTAATAATTTACTTACCTTTTATATATAAATGAATTTTAGTACTTAAGTGTGAAAAGAAAATTATTTTTAGTCTAATTTAAAATATTCAAGTAAAACTAATTGAAATAATTTTAGGCAATTGCACACAAAAATGGTAGTAGTACAGAGATTTCAATCATACAAAAGATGTTGTAGTAATTAAATAACCCCAATTTACACAAAACTAGGAATTGCATGAAACCAGTGGCATTTTAAAGAGGACACACAAGTCTCTAATCCCACAAAAGGATTTTAGCTAATTCAAACCATAGTGTTCTAGCCAATGCAAATAGTACAAGTCTCATGCAACTAATACAACTCAACATCTCATGCACAGGTTTCAAGAATAATTGTGCATACACTTGGGCATGACTTAATGTTGGTTCTACATAAGGATTAGCCATTTTAACTCATGTTAAATTAGGGGAGGACAACTAGTGATCATTTCTCTAGTCTTTCAAGTCCTAAAATGACACATACAATGCGAACACCAAATTTGTCTTGCCTTATAGACTCACCCAACCAGTTTTAATAGTAAATTCACTAAATTTTTTTGGAAAAATATAAATGATGTAAGTCTAGTTGGATTTGAAATTTAATATCAAGAACTACCAGACTAACAAAGGGTTTTGGCTAATTCATTCTACATCAATACTAGTTTCAAAATTAAGACATGTCTTTACACAAAACCAATTCCAGCACACATGTTTATTTAGTTTCAAATTCCCTAACTTCTCACACACTTGGTTGTGAGGACTTATTTTATGCCACACTTAGACACCTCTAGGGCAGGTTCAAATAGGGGAAGGCCCTAGGGTCTATGGTGAGGACTTAATTACTATTGATGTATCATAGTAAGAATAATCAAATGATGGCTTATCTCACATAATAATGTTCCTCGGGTCAGACATAAAACAACTTATATGCGGATATATTGAAAAAATATGCTAAGACAATTATCCTTAGTTAAGGAAAACACTTTTAATTTAAAAAAAGAAAAGAAAAGAATATAAACAAGAACCAAGGCTAGGTGCAAGGTTGACTTTTTTGAGATAAGAAAATTCTTTTAATACAGTATTTTTTAGATTTGGTCTACTTAACACTTGATTACATGTATGTAATAGGAGTTTATAGTTATTATGACAAGGAAAAATGCATGGGAGATACTTTAATGCTTGATTATGCACAAATTCTTGAATACATGTTTTATAAAATTATCTTATGATTTGACTATAAATTTAATATTACAAAGTACATCGATCCTAATTACTCTAATTGGTAATTTACATGTCAACATATTTTACTTGATATCGAGGGATGCTTTCTAATAAGTTTTGTATATGTTTTTAAGCTCTAGACAAGTTCATTTGCTTGCAACAAATTGAAAGTAGGATTGAAGTAACTTTGGAATCTCTTTTATAATTGTTTTTTATATTCTGATACATTTTTCATACAAGATGACCTCTCTCAATTTCACAAACAAATTGCCAAAGTAATCAAATAGGCATTGTAATTTGATATGCCAATTTGCACTACTCTCTAAACAATAACCAATTAAAACAGGAGATGGGAGACACCCTAATCACACCATTCTCACTCAGGGATGCTTAGTTGATTGCGCTCCTTTAAGGACAAAAGCATCAAGGAAGCAACAGAATTCTCCGCATCCGTCACCTGAGATTTTTCATACCCTGACATTTGAAGGATACCATCTTTAGTTATTAGCCGAACGGTGCAGACATTTCTCTTTTGATGAGCTGGACCTGAATTCTTGACAACCTTGTGAGCCATTGCAAAGGAGCAATTAATGAGTTAGTCAACAAGGAAGATCAAAAGTTTCAAACATGCAAGTGAACTGAAAGAAAATCAATTTTATTCATTGAATATAGGCTAAATTGCAATTTTGGTCCCCCTAGTTTCTAAAATCCATGATTTTGGTCCCCCTAGTTTTTAAATGTAACATTTGATCCCCCTAGTTTTACAAATTGGCAATTTTTGTTCATCTGTTAGATTATTAACTAATAATTTTGATTAGTAGAGTTATTAAGTTAATTATAAATTAATTAAAAATCATTAATTATTAAAAAATTTAATAAAACATTTATAATTAACATAATAACTCTACTAATCAAAATTATTAGTTAATAATCTAACAGATGAACCCAAATTGCCAATTTGTAAAACTAGGGGGGATCAAATGTTACATTTAAAAACTAGGGGGACCAAAATCATGGATTTTAGAAACTAGGGGGACTAAAATTGCAATTTAGCCTTGAATATATCATCTTTAAGAATAGGTACATACATGTACTCTGGTTTAGGCCATCTTTTAATCTGACAAAGTTGATGGAGTCTACGGTTGGCTTCTACAACAACTAAGGTACCATCCTTGTCAATATAGAAGCTTAGCTTCATATTAGAGGGAACCGAACATTCAAGTTTATGTAAGGCAATCTTGGAGGCTTCCAACTTCGCAAGATGCTTCTGAGCAGAGGAGGCAGAGGCAACAAATTGTCCATCTATAAAGACATTAGCAATACTTACGTCTCCATTCCTCCAGTGTTTTATATCAACGTGCATTCCTTTCTTTTGGCATATATGAAACAACGTCGTTACCGGTTGAGGTTGTTGCTCCAAATCATTTAGTGTCACCATCGGCTCAAAAACATGCCTAATTACCTGCCACAATCACAATTGGCAAAGCAATTTTTATCATATTTTATTTATCAGGATTTTTTTTTGTCATATTGAATTATACAAAGATGTTAAAAATTGTCAACTACCACAATTTTAACAACAACTTCAAGGATTTTGGAGTCACCACAACGAGGAGTACAATTCAAAACCTTATCTAATATTCATTTATAATAGTTATCATTCATTATGGTTATGCTGAATAAAAAATAATCATTTATAATAGTTATTATTCATTATCATTCATTTATAGTGAATAGATTGAGACACACTAAATAATAATTTATAATTGTTATGATTTATTATCATCCCAATGGATTTACTAGTGTGGTGATGAATTGATAAACATACGCACCATCCTTGTTGTTTCAAGGTCAAACTTGAGGTCGACATAGATAGCGCCGATGATGGACTTGATGATGTCGGCAAGGACCTTGGGTGCCTTCACTGATCCACCTGCACGACGGGGTGATTGTCTTTGGCGATGGCATCCACAAAGCGTCCCACTTGATCAATAAAGGGACAGGTATTGTGGCGGATGAAGTGGTGGAGGCTGTAGCGGACGGCAACGTGGGCCAGCTTCTTGGTGTTGGTGTTAGCGGCACGTAGAAGAGAGAGTTGGCCAGGCTGGAGATTAGGGTAAATGAGGAAGAGGTGGGTGGTGATGGCGAGACTCAGAATGGAGTCTCCAATGAAGTTAAGACGCTTATAGGAGACACCCTCCGTGAAGGAGGAGTGAGTAAGTGCTTGTTCTAGAAGACAATTGTCGAGGAATACGTAGCCAATTATATTCTCCACTTGCTTAACCAAATGTTGCTCCATCTTGGGAGATGCAGTAGTGATGTAGCGGTGCAAATATTTCAACACTTTATGTTTGTGTATGTTTTTCTATGTGCCTCTATATCACTGCAAGTGAGGAGCAACGCTTTTTATAAGCTTCTCAATTTTTTTTTAATTACCAAAGTCCATTTTGAAAAAAAAAATTCAAAGTATGATTTGACAAAATTGAATAAGTCAATTCTAATAGAAGTAAAAAATAAATAACTTACTTATATAGTATGAAACATTTTTTATAATTAATTAAATTTTATAAAAAAAATTACTTTATAAAACATGTTGAAAAGACTAAAATTAAAATGTACATTAAAACAATATATAGACTTTGAAAACATATAATTAATAACTTGTATAAAAAAATATAATATAAATTTATAAATAAATAGACTTTTTATTTTATATAATATAATAAATTTTTTTTGTTAATTACTGAACATTTTAAAAAAATACTTTAGACAATATATTTTATAAAACAAAAAATTCAAACACCAGTCAAATAATAAAGAGAAAATTTCAAACATTGACTATTATAATATATAGGAATTAAGAATAATAATTGTAGCACCCCTTGTTACGGTTTACAATTCTTGTTATTATTTTTGAAATTTGTGGAATAAATAATAATTGATTATTAAAAATGACCTTTCTTATTTGAGGGTTTTTTTTTTGTAACTTTAAGACTAGAAACACCAACATCGATCATCCTTTCCGATTAACACTTGTTTAAAAGCATCCATGAATGAAATACCGTTCGTCACAAAAACAACTCGTTTTATAAAGTGTCAAGTCCATAGCAAACCATAGTAAACAATTCACAATTCATATTTACACATAAACAATTTATCAATAAGGAAATCCAAATACTACAAATATAAATACACACTTATAACTTTCAATTTGGACATATTACAATTGAGACAACTGAATAAAATGATACCTTATAATATTAATCCCTAGTCTACACACATATTTACAGGAAAATGACTAGGACCTAGACCAATGACATCAATATATACCCACCCCTAAATAGATCCATGAGGTGTCTTTGAGACCCTCCTCTTTCTCCACCACGCCCGTTGTATCTACGACACTTGTAGTAGCATTCTCGTTCCATCTTCCTCGCCCGTGCAAGGCCATCCATCATCCTCAATTGTAGGAAAAATAAGCATGGGAGTGAGTTTCTCCACCCTTCTATGAGACGCAAGCAAAATGAACCTTTCCGTTCAACATACAAAATCAATCACTTTTCTATGATCGAACATGGACACCACTCATAATGTTGCCCTAATTCTCCATCTAGGTTTCATTCACACTTGGGCTCCTACTGCCCCTAGACCTCCCAGATCACAAAGGTCTTACATGATAATCATTGGGTGACAATATGGGAATACATGTCCTACTGGTAGAACACAGAACATTCTCAACCATAACTTATCAAGAAGCATGGAGAAATTTGTGTGAAGAATTTCCCTACAGCCTTGGCGTCCAAAATCTGAAGTCCATCCAACTTCAGAAGCAAGAAACCAGAAGTTGGAAAGCCAGTACTGTTTTCCGGGTCAAAGTGAAGATATCAGAAGCTCTATATGATTAGAGGCATGAAGTTGGGGATAATTTAAGTGAAGGGGTAGATATTAGAAGCTATGTATGACTTAAGGATCATTAGAAGATGCATTGCTTAGACAACTCGTGAGGACAAACGTGTCTACATAGTTAAGAAGCACACACCATGAGTTGTAACTTCAACATACAAAATCAATCACTTTTCTATGATCGAACATGGACACCACTCATAATGTTGCCCTAATTCTCCATCTAGGTTTCATTCACACTTGGGCTCCTACTGCCCCTAGACCTCCCAGGTCACAAAGGTCTTACATGATAATCATTGGGTGACAATATGGGAATACATGTCCTGCTGGTAGAACACAGAACATTCTCAACCATAACTTATCAAGAAGCATGGAGAAATTTGTGTGAAGAATTTCCCTACAACCTTGGCGTCCAAAATCTGAAGTCCATCCAACTTCAGAAGCAAGAAACCAGAAGTTGGAAAGCCAGTACTGTTTTCCGGGTCAAAGTGAAGATATCAGAAGCTCTATATGATTAGAGGCATGAAGTTGGGGATAATTTAAGTGAAGGGGTAGATATTAGAAGCTATGTATGACTTAAGGATCATTAGAAGATGCATTGCTTAGACAACTCGTGAGGACAAACGTGTCTACATAGTTAAGAAGCACACACCATGAGTTGTAACGTCACTCTATGCAGTAGTATACTGATTCACTACCTTGATGAAAGCTCTCTTGATCCAACGGATCTATTCAAAAGAAGAGAAAGAGCTAAGTTCTACTTTAACAAGTAACCATTGTTAGGAAAAGTAGTCACACACATACTGCAATGGTTAAGAATGAATCTACACCATTCTGTAGAAGACTTACATTTCTGAAGTAGCAAAACCTCATGGCTGAGTTGGAATAAAAGAGAAGCCATGAGCTGTGGATAGAGCAGCAAGCACCATTGAATAGAATTTAAAAATCAAAGCTGGTGCAAGCTGTTCCAACTAAGGAAGGTAGAGGATCCAATTGTGCAATTGAGACAACACACAATGGATCTCATTGGCCTCCAAGTCTTTTGAGTTTAGGAGTAACCAATCTCCTTGGCTTCCAAGAAAATGAGCAACGGTCAACTTCAAGGTAGTCTATATAAGGACATTGAAGTGCTACTAAAGTTCCTTGCTAGGAAGGAAACAACTTAGAGATTTAATAGGTCAGAAGCCTCATCAACTTGTGATACTAGACTTCCTTAGCCCAAGCTCTCTTGATTTGTATAGCCAAATCTATCTAGCCATAGAGAGTCTATAAACATCTTCTCATAGGAGCTTATTGATAGGTTTCTCCCTGTGAGATGTAATAGGTACCTATCCAAATAGAACTTGTTTAGGATAAGGAACCTCAAAAAAGTAATCAGGGAACTATTGCTTTTGAAGGTTGTCAGTGACCACAACAGGTTGCTATGAGAGTCAAGTAACAGTTAAAAGTATCCAGTCTTTGAACCCAGAGTTGCTACTATGGGTTCAAAGCCTGGATAGGCTATTAGAAAGAATACCTGGGTAGATAGCCTACAAAGGCTTAGAGAATACTGGGGTTAAGCCTGGAGAGGCTTGTTAAAATAATACTTGGGGGAGCCTGGAAAGGCTTAGAGAATACTGAGGTGTAGGAGCCTAGAGAGGCTTCAAAAAAGAAAGAATACCTGGTTGGAATTTATATTAGTGGAAAGCCTATAGTTGTAGGGACTAGACGTAGCTCGGGTGGGGTAAAGCAGGATAAATTCTCTCTATATGCTTTATCCTTCTTACTGCTTCTGATCTGTGTGTTTCTGTATCTTTATCTCGAGTAGCTTGATTTTTAACTGTTATATCTTTGATATAAAATCTTTCTAAGCTACTCAAACTATTTTAAAAAGTCCAAAAGCATACATCTACTTATTGTTCTTAATTGATAAAACAAATTCTACCTACCTTGAATCGGATATTTCAAGAGTAGCTTTTGAAGCAGTATATGAAAGTATTTCTGTATGATTATTATTGAAAATCTATTTTATACAAAATACTGTCAAAGGATATCGATTTCTCTCAATAAAGCTTCTTGAAGTTGTCCTTTGGACATATCCAAAACTTCAAAAGCCAAGTGTTCTTTTGCAGAAAAGCCATACTCGGTTAAGTGTCACTATTCAACCCCCGTTCTAGTGACCTTCTGATCCACTTCAATTCGCTTAGTCAGGGACGTCAAGCCGATTATGTGATTCCCTCATGCCCAGAAGTCTCACAGCTCAATACCTTATCTCCCCCCAAGATCGCATCCGACAAATATATTTGTAGGTACCTTCTATAGTCAAGCCAATCCTCTTATTCGAATACTCATCTTACTCGTCACTCCTCAATAGTGTGTGTGTGTGTGTATGCAACTTCATAATGAAACTAAATAACCATTCTTTAAGATTGAATTATTTTTGTGTTTACATTTAGTTAGTCCAATATGACGTGGCATGACAGGACTTTACATTTTATGCTATCATAGTTGATCATGTCTTTTAGGAATAAACCTATAGAGAATATGTTCGTTGTGTCTTTTGTTTATGCTTAGTGTTATTATTTCTGTAAGGAAACGATTATCGTATGGTAGACTATGTGCTAGTGTATATCTATTTTCCTTAATGAGTTATGATCAATTTACAATGTTAGGAACTTATAGCTAGATGTACACCCCATCTAAAATGGATATCTTGATGGTGACAACGCAAACTATGAGATATGGTTACCAAAGTGACTTAGCAAGTTGTTGTCATAAAGCAATTAACTACTATAATCATTTCATAAATGCATTAAAAAGGATGGAAAAGGAAATTGAAAATCCCTTATTTTGCTACAAGATTGTAGAGGTCATACCATTAAATTGCATTTGTGACTCCCTTGCAACAAGTAGTAGTTGTAGAGCAGTAAAATGAACTAAGAAGGAATATACACCATCAACTTGCTAACTTATTGATGTATTAGCAAACTTGTTGGTTATTCATTAATATCAAACTATAAATGCATAAGTTGTGAAAACATGTTTAAAGCATGAATATGATCTTATGAATACAAAAAAAAAAGAATAAAAAAAGGACACAAGGATTTTATCCTAGTCCACCTAAGTACACTCCTCTTTCCCTTTTTAAAATTAAATTACTTAAATAACCTCTCCCTTACAAACCTTCTTCTCTCCCTCGCACACTCCCTTTTTCAGCGTAACAACACCCCCCTCTCTTTCACTCCCGTCACCCCCTCCAATCTCTTGCTCTGGTCTTCCTTTACTCATTCCTTGCTCAATCTCTTGCTTTAGCATTAGGGTTTTCTCATGCTCCAAACTTTAATGCAGTATGTTTATGCTCCCAACTACTTTCCTTTACTCATCCCTTGCTCATTCTCAGTATGTTTATTTAAGTTGTTGCAACGGAATGTCTCTTAGAGTAGTCCCGATTGAATGACCAATATCAATTATATGTTTTCTCCACTTCAATTGTTCACTATTCTACAATTTTCCCTTTATATGGTGTTTTTAATGGTCTTAATGTTGTACAAAATTTTTCCAGATGTTATTCTTAACATTCCAAAAAGTACTTTCCAGAACACAAAACAGTATTCCGGAAAGTAATTTCTGGAATACAGCTTTATGTTTTAACATTCCAGAAGTACTTTCTGGAACACAAAATAGTATTCCGGAAAGTATAATCTGCAACATAGTTTTATTTTTTAACATTTTGGAAAGTACTTTCCGGAACACAAAATAGTATTCTAGAAAGTACATTCCGGAACATAGTTTTATTTTTTAACATTTCGGAAAGTACTTTCTGGAACACAAAATAGTATTATGGAAAGTACATTCCGAAATAATAATTATATATGTTATGGGTATTAAAGGTATATGTGATAATAACAATTAGAAGAAGAAAAACAAATGAGAGTGTAATTAGCAAAAGAGAGAAGTGGATATAGAAAAGCCTAATTGTTAACTTCGATGTCCAGCCCAATTATATGATCCAAAATAACAGCAGATTAGGCTTATAACCTATTTAGTAATAAGCCCAGGTTTTGTTCGTCAATTTTCTTTTTTGCTTGAGCATATGATAAATGTTGGTACCGATAGTGAGTTATTTTTACAAATGATTGTCTCCGAACCATGAACGCACACCAAGGAGGGTATTTCCCTCCCAATATGATTTATTTCATACCCAAAGTGACATCACCAGGATTCAAATCCTGGACCACTTGGTTAAGGAACACAAATGATTGTCTTTATTATAAGCATTGTGTACCACACATTATTTTGCTGGAATCTCCTAGGAACAGTTCTGTAGTACTATACATCAATTATTTTCTCCAACTCCAAAGCTCAATAGTAGCAATTAGTTGAGTGCCTCTTCGAGGAGCCTATAAGAAACCTATTACATGACCATGATATTGGTATATCTCATTGTCTTAGGGAAATTATTAGGTGGTTTCATAATCCCATATGTTTACGATTTCAATTATTTTTTATATGATACATATTTAAAAATTTTAATTACCAAAAAAATAATTACAGTCCATGTGGTTTCATAATCCCATTGTTTACGATTTCAATTAACTTTTATATGATACATATTTAAAGTTTTTAGTTACCAAAAAAAATTACATTCCATGTGGTTTCATAATTCCACGTCTTTACGATTTCAATTAATTTTTACATGAAGCATATTTAAATTTTTTAATTACCAAAAAAAAGTTACAGTCCATTGTATATAGAGATTAATGAGGATTATAATAATTTCAGACTATCTTATAATTTCTCTTATATTCAAGTAAACATGATCATTTAAAGAGGAATGTAAAAAATGCTAGGAATACACTCTCTAACACTCTTTTGAGCACATTTTTATTAGTTGAAATTTATTGAAAATCAGACAATTTTGTAAATCTCACTTCATATTTAACAAATCTCTCATGATGTGTAATTTTCAATAAATTCTAGGCATAATTGCATTTTTGATTCCCCGAGTTTAGCATACATGCAATTTGGATCCCTGTATTTTAAGATGAGCTAACTTAAAGTTTACTCAATTTTACAATTGATTCCTTCCGTCGGTCTTATGTTAAAAACTTAACGAAATTTACTTATGTGGCATTGGATGTTGACATGACAACTGATGTGTCATAATGATGTGGCATGCAAAAAGATGAAAATTCCATAAATTTTGCAACAAGTGAGGATCAAACCCATTACGCCATACTCCAAAACCCGACATGCTTCAATAATATATAAGTGAAAATTATAATATACTAATGAATAATGTTTGCTTAGCAGTTTAGTGTTGTGTTTTGGAGCAAGGGGTAAGGGGTTTGATTTGCACTCATTGCAAAATTCATGAATTTTTATCTCTTACTTTCACAAGTCACCTCATCATAACACGTCAACTGCCACATTAATATTCAATGACACATAAACAAATTTCATTAAATTTTTAACTAAAGAATGACAGATGGATTTGATTGTAAAATTGAGTGAACTTTAGGACCCAATTAACTCATTTTAAAATATCGGGACTCAAATTACACATATATAAAACTTAAGAGATTAAAAGTGCAATTAAGACTAAATTTTAACAAAGAAAGTGTGTTAAAAATTGTGTTCATATCACTGCTTTTATTTAAAAAGGAACTATATAGTGTTATGCATCACAAGGATAAGGCCTAAAGTATAATAGTTTTGCAGCTCTATATATTGTAGTGGAAGATAGAAATTACGTTAGAAAATAGAACACGAAACTATAATTTTTAAAAAAAAATTCTATGTATATAAACTCGCTACAGACATCTAAGAGGCCCTTGAAATTGAATTTGTAGGAGGTACTCCAGTGTGCTCATGCATCTATATATGTTTAGACCAGTCCCACACAAGTACTCTTGTTATGTTATTCTCTTTTCTTAAAGTGAGAAATGATGAGCAATGCATATAAGGCAGTGTTGAGAAAGAGATTTTGGAATGACAATGAACAAGTCTCCAAGGAGAGGTCCGAGAGGATGAACATTGTTCTATTGAAATGCCAGCGTCTGTCTAAAAATGAAGCTTCAACTTCAAATTCTGGCCAAGAGGAATCCTTGGAAGGAGAATGCTATTACTATGATCTTGTGTTGGAAGAGTTGTTGAGTAGGATAGAAGAGGATGCTATGAGGTTGAACAAATCTTATGGGAAGATGAAGGTGTCTATTGTTCTGTGTCAGGATCATGAACTGGTTTCTAATGAATATCTGAGGGAAACTGCAAAAGAAAAATAGTTGGCAATGTTGGGAGCTGCAATGTTCATGTTCACAGGACAAGGAAGTTCAGGATTGGAATGGCCACTATTGCCAATGTTGGGGTTGGGCATGTCAGGATTAAGGGCTAATTTCAAGAAGACACCTTATGGGAAGTTAAGGGTGGAGGACAATGCTCAAAGGACTTCTACTCAGAAGCAGAGTGAGTCGAGGGTGAAACATGATGATTCACAAACTACTCAGAAGCAGAGTGAAAAACAGCATGAGTTGAGGGACTCTCAGTGCATTACTCAAATTCAGGAGGAGTTGGGCCGGAGTGAGATTCTTTTTAGGTGGATTCTGTGCTGGTGTACCCCTAGGTGATATCACACCTAAATGCATTACATCTATCATGTAAATGTGGTAAAGTTGTGTTATATGGAATTTTATTATAGATGGGTCTTCAATTTCTTGGTTTGTTTTGAGTGGGGATTTTGTTATTTATTAAAAGTTCTATTTAAATGGACTCTTTGAGGTTCCCAGCTAAATATGGACCACCCATGTATGAGGCAACTGAATTTCTTATTTTAGGCCTAAAAAATATTACTGATAGTTAAATATTTTTTTTTGTAATTCATCAATTGTATTTGAATGTGATTTTATGTATAGGATGACTAGGATGCATGAAAGATTTTGATTGTGTTGGTGTATGCTATTTTCCAACACAAATATCTTTCTTGTTTGAATACATGATTTTAATCAACAGGCAACCTTGGCTTGTGATTGTTGTGTACGGGAGTCCCCATCACCACCATCGTATGGCTCTTTGGGAGGATGTGGTATCCATAAGCTAGTGTTCACCACCTTCCAAAGCTTGATTCATCTGTTGAGTTGACATCCAATGTTTAATGGAAAGGCTAACATGACACTGTAATGTCACAGCAGTATTTTCTTTAAATTTTATATGACAAATTAAGAAATGGACTAAAATATCGGACAATTACAATAGTGGGACCAAGGGAATCTAGCTAAGTTGGTTGAGCAATGTGCATGAGTTATTATAAACTCTTTGTATCCAAGTTTGATTCCTATAAATTAAAAAATTGAAGGCATCTTTTGTTCTGGTTTCGTATGATGATGGATTTGTTTTTGAGAACATTCATTGGAAGCATTATTCTTGAGGGGAAGAGAAAACTTGGAAGATAGAAAATAGGGCCCGACAACAATACAATTGGGACTGGCAGTGACTACATTGTTAATTCATGGAGTTAACCCACTGGGATTGTTTGGAACTAAGTTTAAGAAGATGCCCTACAGGATGTTAAGGGAGGACTATCATGATGATTGGTGCTGGAATTTATTGGGCCATTTAGTTAACCTTATTCCATCATTTAAATATTTTTTATTTTATTTTGAAATTGATAGTACGGGTCTCATGGCGGTATTTAATATATCTAGCTATTGTTAAATTCGTTAAATGGTCCCTAAATTATTTTGGATCACCAATGGGTTACTTGGTTTATACTGTTATTTATTATTTGGTTCTTGGGTTTATTAAAGTACTAATTTTTAATCTCTAGGGATGTGGAGACAGGGGTTAGTTTTTTTTTCTTTTTTCTTTTATCAATTAGTCACCACATTGTAGGCCATGTAAAATGTGGTTTTGTTATTGTTTTTGTTTTCTATCTTGTAAGGCTATAAAGCCAACACTTGTTTTTTAATTCAATAATACATTCTCTCTTGAAAATTTATGTTGCGTTGTTTTGTTCGTGTCTTATGCAATTAGTAGTAGAGAATTGTCCTTCAAGGCAGTTTTAAATGACTGTTTTAGAAATTGTGCACATGTTGTGTTGACTATTTTAGAAATTATATGGGTACTATGGTATTAATAGGGGTGTTGGAGTTGTTGGTAAATTTTTCTAAGTTTAGAAGATCGATAATGATTTTTGATAATTAATGTGTTTCATTAAGGAAGACTTAAAAATATCGAAAAGTATTTTCAATACGGAGAAAGGGTGTTTGGTAATAGTGACATGATGTTTTATCGAAAAATGATACTATTTGGCTGGAGATGTTAGGTATTTCGAGAAGATCGACTTTTTGACAAAAAAAGCTTAAAAAAAACTAAATATCAAAATAGTTATGTTTTAAAACTATTTACATTTGATGGGTGATTTTTGTCACGTCGGACATAAAGGAGGCACTAGTCCAAGTGATGTTTCACGGTCTTCATTTGCTATTGAACAGGAGGCGCCACTCCGTTCATAGTCTCTCATTGCTTTTTTCAGAATAGGAGGCGCCACTCCAGTTGTAGCCAACAGGAGGCGCTAAGTTGGTGACCATCCCCCGTGTGGTCAAGTGGTTGCATGGGAGGCGCCACATTGACATTTGCCTTGTGTACAATGGTTGTTTTGTTTCAAAGCACTTTAATTAAAAAGACGAAAATGAATATAGGCTGGTGCAAATGACTAGGAGGCAACTAACAAGCTAGCACCTCTTGTAGGCTACACTCAGGGTGGCTCCTTATGAATCCTAAGTGGCAAAAATCACACCTGCCATGTAAATTGTTTTACTACTACACTATTTGGGTAATTAGTTTCTTTTTTCACCCATTTTTGTCAAAAGTCTGAGAAGAATATTTGGAGAAGAGGAAGAAGGATTACCTAATACCCCCTCCGTCCCACAATGACTGATGTTTAAGGTTATTTCACACAGATTAAGAAATCAAGTATTCCAAGAAAATAGTATTTATTAGGGGACAATTTTACTAAAATATCCTTAATCTCTTTCTTAATTTCAATAAATACGTTATTAAGTCTTTCAAGACAATATTATTTATTAGAGGGCAAAATTGAAATAGATGTTTAAATATCTCATTGAAAAGTGAGAACATCAATCAATTTGGAATTTTTTTCAAAAGCGAAACTGCAGTTATTTTGGGACAAAGGGAGTATGTGAATGGAATGTTTTTCAATTTCAATATTGTCGATATATCAATAAAGATTAAGCAGTTATTGAGGCGGTAAAAGGTATTTAACAGTGCAAGGACGAGACAGGTGTCAAAATCATATATATGCACAATTATTATAATTTGAGACACATGTCTAAATCAAGTTACTTTTTCTGTTATTTGTAGTTTCTATAAATAGGTAACAACTTGTAATTATTTTATGGTTTTTGAACACTACATACTTCTTGTACACCATTACGTCATACTCATGACACTCCAGTTTTATGGAAACATGTTTTCCTTTACAGTTCAACAAACATTTTTCTTATATAATTCTTTCTTTATTCTGTTTATGATTCGTTTGATTTCATGATCACGTTAATAACAAGTAAAATCAAAACGAGTTATAAAAGTTCTTAATGCAAGTACCGATGCTTGCTGATCAAAGTGAATTCTTTTTGTTTATTTGAATTTGATAGTTAAAGAAAACCACAAATACTTTAATTATGATTAAAGTAATCATTAAAATTAAATTTTGAAGTAAGCTTTCTTAAATTGAAAACATACCACACTTTGCTAGTTCGATTAAAGAACCATGTGAAGTTCTATTTTAAATATCTTATTTGTTGAAATTATAATTTCGAACCTTTAACCAAAGTTCTCATATTGTTTCTTTAAAAAATGAGAGAGCTTCTACAAATTAACTTATGCATAAGTTGATTTTAACTTAGAGAAGCTAATTTTTTTTCTTTCTCAAAAGTTCTTCTGGATAAGCTTACCCAAACATGCCTTATATGTATAGTCATTTCTAAATAACAAGTCTGACCTAGAATTGGTACGGAAATTTGTTGTCCCCAATTCTTGTCACACCAATAAGAGAATGCCACCTCAGTTAAATTGCCACGTCACTTTAATTTAAGATTAAATAGAAATCAACGGAGTTTCTTTCATGTGGTTCCTTGCTTTCACATTTGTTAGCCTCTCGTTATTGTAATTGATGGGTGAACCATAGAAGTAAATCATCCACTCCTAATAGTCCTTATGATTAGAAAATTTTATCACTGCACTTGAGAAAATTAAATAAATCACTACACAAATAAAATCGTTGGATCAAACAACACTTAAGCAAATCATAATCAATCAAACAAAAGCCTATAAATGTTTAAACTTAAACCAATCATTGATACACTATCGCAATCTAGCCTCTAGAGTGTTTTGTTGGGAAACAATTTAATTTTTAATTTCAAATCTCTAGAATATTGTTTAAATTTAAAAAGATATTATCTTATCGCTAGGATTTGTTTAAATTTAAAGATATTATCTATAAATCAGGGATTTGCTTCCTCTTTTAGGATTAGGATGCTAGGTCTATAAATAGAGGTTCTTGAGATGAGAAGAACCACCCAGCTTGAAGACGGGGTCACCACCCTAAGTGAGAGAGGGGGGTCATGTGAAGGGAGGGTTTACATGTTTGTCCAAAAACCTTGTTGTGGATGTAGGGATGAGGGCCCAAACCACATTGAACAAAGTTGTGTCTTGGATGTAGGGATGATGGCCTGAACCACGTTAAATAAATTCGAGGTCGTGGATGTAGGGACGAGGGCCTGAACCACGTTAACAAAATAAATTGTGTTGATGTAGGCATGAGGGGCCGAACCACGTTAAATAAATTTGTGATTGTTCTTATTTTATTTATGGTGTTTCATTTTTCTTTAGCGGTATGTTTTTTCTCATTGTGATTAATGATGAGGTGTGCATTTTCCACCACAAGTGGTATCAGAGCTGATTGATCATGTGGCCTGGTGACCACAGAAGAGAAGAGTATGAATGGCGGTAGCTAACGGCAATACAATTTGAGAAGTGGCACCATCGATACTCATGGAGCATATGAGGGAAACATACCAAATTTGTGCAGAGCGGAAGAGTTGTGACTAGCATCCAGAAGCTGAAGATGAAATTAGAAATATTTAATCAAGGGAGCGATTGTTCGGAAACAATTTAATTTTTTAATTTCAAATCTCTAGAATATTGTTTATATTTAAAAATATATTATCTTATCTTTAGGATTTGTTTAAATTTAAAGATATTATTTATAAATTAAGGATTTGCTTTCTCTTTTAGGATTAGGATGTTAGGTCTATAAACAGAGATTCTTGATATGAGAAAAACCACCCAGTCTGAAGAGGGAGTCACCACCCTAAGTGAGAGAGGGGGGTCATGTGAAAGGAGGATTTAAAAGTTCATCTAGAAAACTTGTTGTGGATGTAGGGATGAGGACCCGAATCACATTAAACAAAGTTATGTCGTGGATGTAGGAATGAGGGTCCAAACCACATTAAACAAATTTGAGGTTGTGGATGTAGGGACGATGGCCTGAACCACATTAACAAAATAAACTGTGTGGATGTTGGCATGAGGGGCCGAACCACGTTAAATAAATTTGTGATTGTTCTTATTTTATTTATGGTGTTGTATTTTTCTTTAGTGGTATGTTTTTTCTCATTGTGATTAATGAAAAGGTGTGCTTTTCCCCCCCCAACAAGTGGTATTAGAGCTGATTGATCCTGTGGTCTGGTGACCAGAGAAGAGAAGATTATTAATGGCGGTAGCTAATGGCAATACAATTCAAAAAGTGGCACTATCGATACTCATGGAGCATATGAGGAAAACATACCAAATTTGTGCGGAGCGGAAGAGTTTTGACTAGCATCCAGAAGCTAAAGTTGAAATTATAAAATTTTAATCGAGGGAGGGATTGTTCATAAAAATGGTTCATGGTGTACCACTAAAAATACTGGTGCAATGACCCGTCTACGTTACATAACTATTAAAGCTAAGGTTCTTTATTTCCTTTTCGTTTAGAAACTCTTTCATTAGTTTACTTTATGAAAATATTGCATGAACTTTTCGCATTTCCATAAGTAATAATTAAAGTTCAAAACTAAAAGAAAATATAATTTTAACTACAAACAACTCTTGGAGCTTATACATGAGACAAACCTAAGCTGGTCATCTCTATACATATAACTATATAGACCAAACAAAGAAAAGAGAGAACGCAACTTCAATCTCGTGCTCGCTCCATCTACCAAGCCTCCAAGACGAAGAATCCACCTAGAAAGCCATCTATTCCCCCGAACACGACATCCGAGATCATCACAGGCACAAACCACAAGTGCAAACATCGCAAGGGTAAGCTTACCAAACAAAACTAAACATATAACTGAAACAGTTATACAAAACATAGTTCATAAAATCAAAACTCAATTCATCAATAAACACCAACAAACAACAATATCATGGCTCAACCATTTCAAATAGTTCATACAATATAAATCATCACCGCTCATCATCATTGCAGCTGCTGGGTTTGGAGAGCTCAAGGTTCTGTTTTGAGAGAAAATAGCTTTTTGTGACTTTTTCTCCTTTTACTTAAGTTAAATGCTTCTTAAAACAAATTATTAACTAAATTGGACTTTGCCTTCAAGTCCAGCTGCTGCCCTGCACGTCCAGCAGCTCATTTGGACCAAGGGAAGTCCACTTGCCAAGCCTTTCCAGCCCACTTGGACAGCCAAGGAGTTCCAAGTCACTTGCCTACCCCAAAAGTCAACATTTCAAGCACTTTGTAGAAAGTTCTAGAAGGTAATTAGGGCTGCTAATTATTTTACAATGTGATTAGAATTTGAAGAAAATAACATCACCATTGGATTCCTCACTATCAAAAACCTTGGGGTAGTGTCTTACTTATCTCTTAATCCAAGCCTAATTAGCTTAATTTAGTGATCTTAGAAAAGCCTAAGTTGTCACTTTTTGATTGGTTAAGGTTCTAAATTAAAATTTTCTTGGTTAAACATTTTTAATAATTATTCTAAGTATATTACAATTATTAGATAATTCTATAGATATCCTATGAATTTTCTCTAAATTTTCTGTCTTAGAATTTTACCATAATATTTTCTCAAAGTTCTAACTTTCAGAAAATCCTAACAATTCTGAATAAGCATTTTAATTCTTTATCTGTATATATTTTTAATCTATATTCTATTACCTTTCTTTTAAGTTATAAATGAGTTCAAAATTCTATACTTGAAAATTTATCCTGGACAGCTGTCTGACATAGCAGTCCAGTCAACTATCAATTTCGGCAAAAATAAAGACATTTGCAAATTTAGAAAATTCTTCTGAGTAGAACTGTATTAATTTCATTAAGAAATTATGTTCATAAAGTTCTATGAAATACATTGCATAATTGTTCATAATGTACATATATAAATGCATACAAATAGTAAAAATGAGGATGTTACAAGCTTGATTGAGAGTTGGTTTGATTTGTTATTGATTGGAATTGTTTTGTCGAATTTGTTGGAATTCAACGAAGGCCATTCGGCCATCGCTAGAAACAAGGGGTACTATGTGGAAATTTTCAAATAACCAAGGGCAGAACAGTCATTTCACATGTAGGGATACATTGGGAATTTTATAGGAAGATCAAGGGCATTTTCGGAAATAATAGAAAAGTATAAGGGTAAAATAGTAATTACCCATACGTCGGGCATTTTATATGTTTTGATGTTTGAAGCTTAAAATAAATGATTGAAACAAATGTTTGGAAGATTTTATGATATGTGTGATGGATTGAACTTTGGTTGATGTATTTGAGATTGATTGAGACTTGGTTTTATTTGTTATTAATTGGAATTCTTTGGTTGAATTTGTTGAAATGTTGTTGGAATTAAATGACGGCCATTCGGCCATGGCTAGAAACAAGGGGAAGGATGTGGAAATTTTCAAATAGCCAAAGGCAAAATAGTCATTTCACATGTAGGGATACATTGGGAATTTTATCAGAAGATCAAGGGCATTATTGGAAATAATAGAAAAGTATAAGGGTAAAATAGTAATTACCCATACATCGGGCATTTTATATGTTTTGATGTTTGAAACTTAAAATAAATGATTGAAATAAATGTTTGGTTGATTTTATGATATGTGTGATGGATTGAACTTTGGTCGATGTATTTGAGCTTGATTGAGACTTGGTTTTATTTGTTATTGATTGGAATTGTTGGGTTGAATTTGTTGAAATGTTGTTGGAAGTGAATGACGGCCATTCGGCCATGGCTAGAAACAAGGGGTACCATGTGGAAATTTTCAAATAACAAAGGCAAAACAGTCATTTAACATGTAGGGATACATTGGGAATTTTATCAGAAGATCATGGGCATTATTGGAAATAATAGAAAAGTATAAGGGTGAAATAGTAATTACCCATACATCCGACATTTTATATGTTTTGATGTTTGAAGCTTAAAATAAATGATTGGAACAAATGTTTGGTTGATTTTATGATATGTGTGATGGATTGACTTTGGTTGATGTATTTGAGCTTGATTGAGACTTGGTTTGATTTGTTATTGATATGAATTGTTGGTTGATTTTGTTGAAATGTTGTTGGAATTGAATGACGGCCATTCGGCCATGGCTCGAAACAAGGGGTACTATGTGGAAAATTTCAAATAACCAAGGGCAAAACAGTCATTTCACATGTAGGGATACATTGGGAATTTTATAGGAAGATCAAGGGCATTATCAGAAATAATAGAAAAGTGTAAGGGTAAAATAGTAATTACCCATACATCGGGCATTTTATATGTTTTGATGTTTGAAGCTTAAAATAAACGATTGAAACAAATCGCTGGTTGATTATATGATATGTGTGATGGATTCAACTTTGGTTGATGTATTTGAGCTTGATTGAGAGTTGGTTTGATTTGTTATTGATTGGAATTGTTTTGTCGAATTTGTTGGAATTCAACGAAGGCCATTCGGCCATCGCTAGAAACAAGGGGTACTATGTTGAAATTTTCAAATAACCAAGGGCAGAACAGTCATTTCACATGTAGGGATACATTGGGAATTTTATAGGAAGATCAAGGGCATTTTCGGAAATAATAGAAAAGTATAAGGGTAAAATAGTAATTACCCATACGTCGGGCATTTTATATGTTTTGATGTTTGAAGCTTAAAATAAATGATTGAAACAAATGTTTGGAAGATTTTATGATATGTGTGATGGGTTGAACTTTGGTTGATGTATTTGAGATTGATTGAGACTTGGTTTTATTTGTTATTAATTGGAATTCTTTGGTTGAATTTGTTGAAATGTTGTTGGAATTAAATGACGGCCATTCGGCCATGGCTAGAAACAAGGGGAAGGATGTGGAAATTTTCAAATAGCCAAAGGCAAAATAGTCATTTCACATGTAGGGATACATTGGGAATTTTATCAGAAGATCAAGGGCATTATTGGAAATAATAGAAAAGTATAAGGGTAAAATAGTAATTACCCATACATCGGGCATTTTATATGTTTTGATGTTTGAAACTTAAAATAAATGATTGAAATAAATGTTTGGTTGATTTTATGATATGTGTGATGGATTGAACTTTGGTCGATGTATTTGAGCTTGATTGAGACTTGGTTTTATTTGTTATTGATTGGAATTGTTGGGTTGAATTTGTTGAAATGTTGTTGGAAGTGAATGACGGCCATTCGGCCATGGCTTGAAACAAGGGGTACCATGTGGAAATTTTCAAATAACAAAGGCAAAACAGTCATTTAACATGTAGGGATACATTGGGAATTTTATCAGAAGATCATGGGCATTATCGGAAATAATAGAAAAGTATAAGGGTGAAATAGTAATTACCCATACATCCGACATTTTATATGTTTTGATGTTTGAAGCTTAAAATAAATGATTGGAACAAATGTTTGGTTGATTTTATGATATGTGTGATGGATTGACTTTGGTTGATGTATTTGAGCTTGATTGAGACTTGGTTTGATTTGTTATTGATATGAATTGTTGGTTGATTTTGTTGAAATGTTGTTGGAATTGAATGACGGCCATTCGGCCATGGCTCGAAACAAGGGGTACTATGTGGAAAATTTCAAATAACCAAGGGCAAAACAGTCATTTCACATGTAGGGATACATTGGGAATTTTATAGGAAGATCAAGGGCATTATCAGAAATAATAGAAAAGTGTAAGGGTAAAATAGTAATTACCCATACATCGGGCATTTTATATGTTTTGATGTTTGAAGCTTAAAATAAACGATTGAAACAAATCGCTGGTTGATTATATGATATGTGTGATGGATTCAACTTTGGTTGATGTATTTGAGCTTGATTGAGAGTTGGTTTGATTTGTTATTGATTGGAATTGTTTTGTCGAATTTGTTGAAATGTTGTTGGAATTCAACGAAGGCCATTCGGCCATCGCTAGAAACAAGGGGTACTATGTGGAAATTTTCAAATAACCAAGGGCAGAACAGTCATTTCACATGTAGGGATACATTGGGAATTTTATAGGAAGATCAAGGGCATTTTCGGAAATAATAGAAAAGTATAAGGGTAAAATAGTAATTACCCATACGTCGGGCATTTTATATGTTTTGATGTTTGAAGCTTAAAATAAATGATTGAAACAAATGTTTGGAAGATTTTATGATATGTGTGATGGATTGAACTTTGGTTGATGTATTTGAGATTGATTGAGACTTGGTTTTATTTGTTATTGATTGGAATTGTTGGGTTGAATTTGTTGAAATGTTGTTGGAAGTGAATGACGGCCATTCGGCCATGGCTAGAAACAAGGGGTACCATGTGGAAATTTTCAAATAACCAAGGGCAAAACAGTCATTTCACATGTAGGGATACATTGGGAATTTTATAGGAAGATCAAGGTCATTTTCGGAAATAATAGAAAAGTATAAGGGTAAAATATTAATTAGCCATACATCAGGCATTTTATATGTTTTGATGTTTGAAGCTTAAAATAAATGATTGAAATAAATGTTTGGTTGATTTTATGACATGTGTGATGGATTGAACATCGGTTGATGTATTTGAGCTTGATTGAGACTTGGTTTTATTTGTTATTGATTGGAATTGTTGGGTTGAATTTGTTGAAATGTTGTTGGAATTGAATGAGGGCCATTCGGCCATGGCTAGAAACAAGGGGTACCATCTGGAAATTTTCAAATAACCAAGGGCAAAACAGTCATTCACATGTTGGGATACATTGGGAATTTTATCAGAGGATCAAGGGCATTATTGGAAATAATAGAAAAGTATAAGGGTAAAATAGTAATTACCCATACATCCGGCATTTTATATGTTTTGATGATTGAAACTTAAAACGAATGATTGAAACAAATGTTTGGCTGATTTTATGATATGTGTGATGGATTGCACTTTGGTTGATGTATTTGAGCTTGATTGAGACTTGGTTTGATTTGTTATTGATTGGAATTGTTGGGTTGAATTTGCTGACATGTTGTTGGAATTGAATGACGGCCATTCGTCCTTGGCTAGAAACAAGGGGTACTGTGTGGAAAATTTTCAAATAACCAAGCTCAAAATTGTCATTTCACATGTAGGGATACGTTGGGAATTTTATAGGAAGATCAAGGGCATTTTCGGAATTAATAGAAAAGTATAAGGGTAAAATAGTAATTACCCATACATCGGGCATTTTATATGTTTTGATGTTTGAAGCTTAAAATGAAAGATTGAAACAAATGTTTGGTTGATTTTATGATATGTGTGATGAATTGAACTTTGGTTGATGTATTTGAGCTTGATTGAGACTTGGTTTGATTTGTTATTCATTGGAATTGTTGGGGTGAAGTTGTTGAAATGTTGTTGGAATTGAATGAGGGTCATTCGACCATGGCTAGAAACAAGGGGTACTGTGTGGAAAATTTTCAAATAACCAAGCTCAAAATTGTCATTTCACCTGTAGGGATACGTTGGGAATTTTATAAGAAGATCAACGGGATTTTCGGAAATAATAGAAAAGTATAAGGGTAAAATAATAATTACCCATACATCGGGCATTTTATATGTTTTGATGTTTGAAGCTTAAAATAAATGATTGAAATAAATGTTTGGTTGATTTTATGATATGTGTGATGGATTGAACTTTGGTTGATGTATTTGAGCTTGATTGAGACTTGGTTTGATTTGTTATTGAATGGAATTGTTGGGTTGAATTTGTTGAAATGTTGTTGGAATTGAATGAGGGTCATTCGGCCATGGCTAGAAACAAGCGGTACTGTGTGGAAAATTTTCAAAAAACCAAGGGCAAAACAGTCATTTCACATGTAGGGATACGTTGGGAATTTTATAAGAATATCAAGGGCATTTTTGGAAATAATAGAAAAGTATAAGGGTAAAATAGTAATTACCCATACATCGGGCATTTTATATGTTTTGATGTTTGAAGCTTAAAATAAATGATTAAAACAAATGTTTGGTTGATTTTATGATATGTGTGATGGATTAAACTTTGGTTGATGTATTTGAGCTTGATTGAGACTTGGTTTGATTTGTTATTGATTGGAATTGTTGGGTTGAATTTGTTGAAATGTTGTTGGAATTGAATGAGGGTCATTCGGCCATGGCTAGAAACAAGCGGTACTGTGTGGAAAATTTTCAAAAAACCAAGGGCAAAACAGTCATTTCACATGTAGGGATACATTGGGAATTTTATAGGAAGATCAGGGGCATTTTCGAAAATAATAGAAAAGTATAAGGGTAAAATAGTAATTACCCATACATCGGGCGTTTTATATGTTTTGCTGTTTGAAGCTTAAAATAAATGATTGAAATAAATGTTTGGTTGATTTTATGATATGTGTGATGGATTGAACCTTGGTTGATGTATTTGAGCTTGATTGAGACTTGGTTTTATTTGTTATTGATTGGAATTGGTGGGTTGAATTTGTTGAAATGTTGTTGGAATTGAATGAGGGTCATTCGGCCATGGCTAGAAACAAGGGGTACTATGTGGAAATATTCAAATAACCAAGGGCAAAATTATCATTTCACATGTAGGGATACATTGGGAATTTTATAGGAAGATCAAGGGAATTTTCCAAAATAATAGAAAAGTATAAGGGTAAAATAGTAATTACCCATACGTCGGGCATTTTATATGTTTTGATGTTTGAAGCTTAAAATAAATTATTGAAACAAATGTTTGGTAGATTTTATGATATGTGTGATGGATTGAACTTTGGTTGATGTATTTGAGATTGATTGAGACTTGGTTTTATTTGTTATTGATTGGAATTGTTGGGTTTAATTCGTTGAAATATTGCTGGAAGTGAATGACGGCCATTCGGCCATGGCTAGAAACAAGGGGTACCATGTGGAAATTTTCAAATAACCAAGGGCAAAACTGTCATTTCACATGTAGGGATACATTGGGAATTTTATAGGAAGATCAAGGTCCTTTTCAAAAAATAATAGAAAAGTATAAGGGTAAAATAGTAATTACCCATACATCCGGCATTTTATATGTTTTCAGGTTTGAAGCTTAAAATAAATGATTGAAATAAATGTTTGGTTGATTTTATGATATGTGTGATGGATCGAACTTTGGTTGATGTATTTGAGCTTGATTGAGACTTGGTTTGATTTGTTATTGATTGGAATTGTTGGGTTGAATTTGTTGAAATGTTGTTGGAATTGAATGAGGGCCATTCGGCCCTGGCCTGAAACAAGGGTACCATGTGGAAAATTTCAAATAACCAAGGGCAAAACAGTCATTTCACATGTAGGGATACATTGGGAATTTTATAGGAAGATCAAGGGCCTTTTCGAAAAATAATAGAAAAGTATAAGGGTAAAATAGTAATTACCCATACATCGGGCATTTTATATGTTTTGATGTTTGAAGCTTAAAATAAATGATTGAAACAAATGTTTGGTTGATTTTATGATATGTGTGACGGATTGAAGTTTGGGTGATGTATTTAAGCTTGATTGAGACCTGATTTGATTTGTTATTGATTGGAATTGTTGGGTTGAATTTGTTGAAATGTTGTTGGAATTGAATGAGGGCCATTCGGCCATGGCTAGAAACAAGGGGTACTATGTGGAAATTTTCAAATAACCAAGGGCAAAACAGTCATTTCACATGTAGGGATACATTGGGAATTTTATAGGAATATCAAGGGCATTATCGAAAATAATAGAAAAGTGTAAGGGTAAAAAAGTAATTACCCATACATCGGGCATTTTATATGTTTTGATGTTTGAAGCTTAAAATAAATGATTGAAACAAATGTTTGGTTGATTTTATGATATGTGTGATGGATTGAACTTTGGGTGATGTATTTTAGCTTGATTGAGACTTGGTTTGATTTGTTATTGATTGGAATTGTTGGGTTGAATTTGTTGACATGTTGTTGGAATTGAATGAGGGTCATTCGGCCATGGCTAGAAACAAGGGGTACTATGTGAAAATTTTCAAATAACCAATGCCAAAACAGTCATTTCACATGTAGGGATACATTGGGAATTTTATAGGAAGATCAAGGGAATTTTCGAAAATAATAGGAAAGTAGAAGTGTAAAATAGTAATTACCCATACATCGGGCATTTTATATGTTTTGATGTTTGAAGCTTAAAATAAATGATTGAAACAAATGTTTGGTTGATTTTATGATATGTGTGATGGATTGAACTTTGGTTGATGTATTTGAGCTTGATTGAGACTTGGTTTGATTTGTTATTGATTGGAATTGTTGGGTTGAATTTGTCGAAATGTTGTTGGAATTGAATGAGGGTCATTCGGCCATGGCTAGAAACAAGGGGTACTGTGTGGCAAATTTTCAAATAACCAAGGGCAAAACTGTCATTTCACATGTAGGGATACGTTGGGAATTTTATAGGAAGATCAAGGGCATTCTCGACAATAATAGAAAAGTATAAGGGTAAAATAGTAATTACCATACATCGGGCATTTTATATGTTTTGATGTTTGAAGCTTAAAATAAATGATTGAAACAAATGTTTGGTTGATTTTATTATATGTGTGATGGATTGAATTTTGGTTGATGTATTTGAGCTTGATTGAGACTTGGTTTGATTTGTTATTGATTGGAATTGTTGGGTTGAATTTGTCGAAATGTTGTTGGAATTGAATGAGGGTCATTCGGCCATGGCTAGAAATAAGGGGTACTGTGTGGCAAATTTTCAAATAACCAAGGGCAAAATTGTCATTTCACATGTAGGGATACGTTGGGAATTTTATAGGAAGATCAAGGGCATTATCAGAAATAATAGAAAAATGTAAGGGTAAAATAGTAATTACCCATACATCGGGCATTATATATGTTTTGATGTTTGAAGCTTAAAATAAATGATTGAAATAAATGTTTGGTTGATTTTATGATATGTGTGATGGATTGAACTTTGGTTGATGTATTCGAGCTTGATTGAGACTTGGTTTGATTTGTTATTGATTGAAATTGCTGGGTTGAATTTGTTGAAATGTTGTTGGAATTGAATGACGGCCATTCGGCCATGGCTATAAACAAGGGGTACCATGTGGAAATTTTCAAATAACCAAGGGCAAAACAGTCATTTCACATGTAGGGATACATTGGGAATTTTATCAGAAGATCAAGGGCATTATTGGAAATAATAGAAAAGTATAAGGGTAAAATAGTAATTACCAATACATCCGGCATTTTATATGTTTTAATGTTTGAAGCTTAAAATAAATGATTGAAACAAATGTTTGGTTGATTTTATGATATGTGTGATGGACTGAACTTTGGTTGATGTACTTGAGCTTGATTGAGACTTGGTTTGATTTGTTATTGATTGGAATTGTTGGGTTGAATTTGTCGAAATGTTGTTGGAATTGAATGAGGGCCATTCGACCATGGCTAGAAACAAGGGGTACCATGTGGAAATTTTCAAATAACCAAGGGCAAAACAGTCATTTCACATGTAGGGCTACGTTGGGAATTTTATAGGAAGATCAAGGGCATTCTCAGAAATAATAGAAAAGTGTAAGGGTAAAATAGTAATTACCCATACATCGGGCATTTTTTATGTTTTGATGTTTCAAGCTTAAAATAAATTATTGAAACAAATGTTTGGTTGATTTTATGATATGTGTGATGGATTGAATTTTGGTTGATGTATTGAGCTTGATTGAGACTTGGTTTGATTTGTTATTGATTGGAATTGTTGGGTTGAATTTGTTGAAATGTTGTTGGAATTGAATGAGGGCCATTCGGCCATGGCTAGAAACAAGGGGTACCATGTGGAAATTTTCAAATAACCAAGGGCAAAACAGTCATTTCACATGTAGGGATACATTGGGAATTTTATAGGAAGATCAAGGGCCTGTTCGAAAAATAATAGAAAAGTATAAGGGTAAAATAGTAATTACCCATACATCGGGCATTTATATGTTTTGATGTTTGAAGCTTTAAATAAATGATTTAAACAAATGTTTGGTTGATTTTATGATATGTGTGATGGACTGAACTTTGGTTGATGTATTTGAGCTTGATTGAGACTTGGTTTGATTTGTTATTGATTGGAATTGTTGGGTTGAATTTGTTGAAATGTTGTTGGAATTGAATGAGGGTCATTCGGCCATGGCTAGTAACAAGGGGTACCATGTGGAAATTTCAAATAACCAAGGGCAAAACAGTCATTTCACATGTAGGGATACATTGGGAATTTTATAGGCAGATCAAGGGCCTTTTCGAAAAATAATTGAAAAATATAAGGGTAAAATAGTAATTACCCTTACATCGGGCATTTTATATGTTTTGATGTTTGAAGCTTCAAATAAAATATTGAAACAAAAATTTGGTTGATTTTATGATATGTGTGATGGATTGAACTTTGGTTGATATATTTGAGCTTGATTGAGACTTGGTTTGATTTGTTATTGATTGGAATTGTTGGGTTGAATTTATTGAAATGTTGTTGGAATTCAATGAGGGCCATTCGGCCATGGCTAGAAACAAGGGGTACCATGTGGAAAGTTTCAAATAACCAAGGGCAAAACAGTCATTTCACGTGTAGGGCTACGTTGGGAATTTTATAGGAAGATCAAGGGCATTTTCAGAAATAATAGAAAAGTATAAGGGTAAAATAGTAATTACCCATACATCAGGCATTTTATATGTTTTGATGTTTGAAGCTTAAAATAAATGATTGAAACAAATGTTTGGTTGATTTTATGATATGTGTGATGGACTGAACTTTGGTTGATGTATTTGAGCTTGATTAGGACTTGGTTTGATTTGTTATTGAGTGAAATTGTTGGGTTGAATTTGTTGAAATGTTGTTGGAATTGAATGAGGGCCATTCGACCATGGCTAGAAACAAGGGGTACCATGTGTAAATTTTCAAATAACCAAGGGCAAAACAGTCATTTCACCTGTAGGGATACATTGGGAATTTTATAGGACGATCAAGGGCATTTTCGGAAATAATAGAAAAGTATAAGGGTAAAATAGTAATTACCCAAACATCGGGCATTTTATATGTTTTGAGATTTGAAGCTTAAAATAAATTATTGAAATAAATGTTTGGTTGATTTTATGATATGTGTGGTGGATTGAACTTTGGTGGATGTATTTGAGCTTGATTGAGACTTGGTTTGATTTGTTATTGATTGGAATTGTTGGGTTGAATTTGTTGAAATGTTGTTGGAATTGAATGAGGGCCATTCGGCCCTGGCTAGAAACAAGGGGTACCATGTGGAAATTTTCAAATAACCAAGGGCAAAACAGTCATTTCACATGTAGGGATACATTGGGAATTTTATATGACGATCAAGGGCATTTTCAGAAATAATAGAAAAGTATAAGGGTAAAATAGTAATTACCCATACATCGGGCATTTTATATGTTTTCAGGTTTGAAGCTTAAAATAAATTATTGAAATAAATGTTTGGTTGATTTTATGATATGTGTGATGGATCGAACTTTGGTTGATGTATTTGAGCTTGATTGAGACTTGGTTTGATTTGTTATTGATTGGAATTGTTGGGTTGAATTTGTTGAAATGTTGTTGGAATTGAATGAGGGCCATTCGGCCCTGGCTAGAAACAAGGGGTACCATGTGGAAATTTTCAAATAACCAAGGGCAAAACAGTCATTTCACATGTAGGGATACATTGGGAATTTTATATGACGATCAAGGGCATTTTCGGAAATAATAGAAAAGTATAAGGGTAAAATAGTAATTACCCAAACATCGGGCATTTTATATGCTTTGATGTTTGAAGCTTAAGATAAATGATTGAAACAAATGTTTGGTTGATTTCATGATATGTGTGACGGATTGAAGTTTGGTTGATGTATTTGAGCTTGATTGAGACCTGATTTGATTTGTTATTGATTGGAATTGTTGGGTTGAATTTGTTGAAATGTTGTTGGAATTGAATGAGGGTCATTCGGCCATGGCTAGAAACAGGGGTAAAAGGTGGAAAATTTTCAAATAACCAACGACAAAACAGTCATTTCACATGTAGGGATACGTTCGGAATTTTATAGGAAGATCAAGGGTATTTTCGGAAATAATAGAAAAGTATAAGGGTAAAATAGTAATTACCCATACATCGGGCATTTCATATGTTTTGATGTTTGAAGCTTAAAATAAATTATTGAAACAAATGTTTGGTTGATTTTATTATATGTGTGATGGATTGAACTTTGGGTGATATATTTGAGCTTAATTGAGACTTGGTTTTATTTGTTATTGATTGGAATTGTTGGATTGAATTTGTTGAAATGTTGTTGGAATTGAATGAGGGCCATTCGGCCATGGCTAGAAACAAGGGGTACCATGTGGAAATTTTCAAATAACCAAGGGCAAAACAGTCATTCCACATGTAGGGATACGTTGGGAATTTTATAGGAAGATCAAGGGCATTTTCCGAAATATTAGAAAAGTATAAGGGTAAAATAGTAATTACGCATACATCGTGCATTTTATATGTTTTGATGTTTGAAGCTTAAAATAAATGATTGAAACAAATGTTTGGTTGATTTTATGATATGTGTGATGGACTGAACTTTGGTTGATGTACTTGAGCTTGATTGAGACTTGGTTTGATTTGTTATTGATTGGAATTGTTGGGTTGAATTTGTCGAAATGTTGTTGGAATTGAATGAGGGCCATTCGGCCATGGCTAGAAACAAGGGGTACCATGTGGAAATTTTCAAATAACCAAGGGCCAAATAGTCATTTCACATGTAGGGATTCGTTGGGAATTTTGTAGGGAGATCAAGGGTGTAACATCCTCATTTTATTAATTGTACGCATTTATATATGTATATTATTAACATTTATGCACTATATTTTATAGAAACCTTATGTACATATTCTCTTAATGAAATTAATACAGTTCTACTCAGAAGAATTTTCTGAATTTCCAAATGTCTTTATTTTTGTCGAAATTGATAGTTGACTAGACTGCTATGTCAGACAGCTGTCCAGGATAAATTTTCAAGTATAGAATTTTGAACTCATTTATAACTTAAAAGAAAGGTAATAGAATATAGATTAAAAATATATACAGATAAAGAATTAAAATGCTTATTCAGAATTGTTAGGATTTTCTGAAAGTTAGAACTTTGAGGAATTATTACGGTAAAATTCTAAGACAGAAAATTTAGAGAAAATTCATAGGATATCTATAGAATTATCTAATAATTGTAATATACTTAGAATAATTATTAAAAAGGTTTAACCAAGAAAATTTTAATTTAGAACCTTAACCAATCAAAAAGTGACAACTTAGGCTTTTCTAAGATCACTAAATTAAGCTAATTAGGCTTGGATTAAGAGATAAGTAAGACACTACCCCAAGGTTTTTGATAGTGAGGAATCCAATGGTGATGTTATTTTCTTCAAATTCTAATCACATTGTAAAATAATTAGCAGCCCTAATTACCTTCTAGAAATTTCTACAAAGTTCTTGAAATGTTGACTTTTGGGGTAGGCAAGTGACTTGGAACTCCTTTGGCTGTCCAAGTGGATGGGAAAGCTTGGAGAACTGATCTCCCTTGGCCAATAGGGGCTGCTGGACGTGCAGGAGCTGCTGGATGTGAAGGAAACATCCAATTTGGTTAATTCTTGGTTTAATGAAGCAAATAACTTAAGTAAAAGGCAAAAAGTCACAAAAGCTATTTTTCTCTCCAAAACAGAACCGTGAGCTCTCCAAACTCAGCAGCTGCAGTTTTTCATTCAATTTCATCTTAACTTCATCATCTCATCCCAAATTAAGAAACCAAACCATCCAAACTTCCAAAACCCTAAGCTAATTCGGCTAGTAGAGAAAGAATTGGAAGAAATCTCAAAAATTCCTACAAGACCAAGGAGTGAGGGAGAAAGGAATTCAAGGCTTTTTCTTCAATTAAAGAGTTTAAGGTAAGGATCTAGGCATTTAATTTCAATTAGAACCCTTGGAATTAGAAGAAAACATGTTGTAGGGTTAAATTCAATTTGTGACCTAGAATCATGAAAACTTGAAATTGATTTAGGGGTTTTGTGTTTTTGATGCTTGTGATTGTAATTCATGGATTGGAATGATGTGTGAATGAGTTTTTAATGTGTTGTGATGGTTGAAATTTGAGTTGCTTGATTTTTAATTGAATTGAGATTTGGTTGAATTTTGGTTGGAATTGGAGTTTGTTGCTTTGGAAAATATGTTGAGACCATTCGGCCAGCCCTAAATGCAAGGATATTATGTGGAAATTTTTGTAAAACCAAGGGCAAAATGGTCATTTTACATGTAGGGACACATTGGGTATTTTGGAAAAAGATTGAGGGCATTTTCGGAAATTATTAAAATACTAATGTTATAAGGTAAATTGCTTATTTTTTTGTATTCTTGTATGTTAATGTGTACAAATTATTTATTTAATTGTGATCATGAACATAATTCATTGCATGAGTCTTTTTGGGGGACTTATAAAGATTCAAGTGAAAAATAATTGATGTTGGCTAACCGGGATTGCGGTAGCCATGAAAAGAAAGAAAAGAAAAGAAAAGAAAGAAAAGAAAAGAAAAGAAAAGAAAAGAAAGAAAAGAAAAGAAAAGAAAAGAAAGAAAAGAAAAGAAAAGAAAAGAAAAGAAAGAAAAGAAAAGAAAAGAAAAGAAAAGAAAGAATTATGTTGACTAACCGGGACTGCGGTAGTCATGTGAAATGAAAATGATTGAGAAAGAATTATGTTGACTAACCGGGACTGCGGTAGTCATGAGAATTGAGTTGATCTATGAGAAATGACTTTTGTTGACTAGCCAGGATTGCGGTAGTCATGTGAAATGAAAATGATTGAGAAATGAATTGTTGACTAACCGAGACTACGGTAGTCATGTGGAAATGGAAATGATTGAGAAATGAATTTTTGGGTGAGCAGAATAAGTTAGGCAGGGTTGTATGGTCTGTGATTATATAACCTGTGGGGTGAGGGATATTGGCAATTCCACATGTGACAGTAATCCGGAACGGGATTGCTGTCGTGGTGGCCTTCCTGGATATCCTGATCTCCTAATTCTGTTTAGTTTATTCGTGTTTAGTAGGGGCTGAAAGCTGAATTGCAGTGCGTAATGGTAGGCCAGTTACTTACTAAATACTCAAAGGGGAAGTCTCCATGGAGCAGGGTCAAAATGAATTTGAGTCAAAAACTGCATTGCATAAATCATACTGCATTTAATTATGTGTGTAACTAATTAATTTGTTATGATATGTATTTGTTTGAAATTGTTTTAATTCTATGAGAAATTAAATGCCTGATCCGGTAATGCTGTCCCCAGATTCTAGGGGAGTGTGATTGCAGGTATTTGGAAGATTAATTAGAAGTTACAGATGCAGACATGGTCCAGAGCTATAGGATGGGGACTATTTTGGGTAGACAATAATGTTGTAGTAGTTAGAATTATTTTGTAGCAGTGTTTATATAAATTTTAAGAGTAAATTACAGCAGCACCCCCTGAGGTTTCATGTAATTACACATAACCTCACTCTTTTTTATTTTCCTACACTAGCACCCCTTTAAGTTTGAAAACATTACACTAACACCCCCTGATATATTTGTAAACATTACAGTGGCACCCCCTCAAACCTTACACTAACACCCCCTACAGGGGTGCCAAAGTAATGGTTAAAAAAGCAGGGGGTGCATGTGTAATTACACGAAACCTCAGGGGGTGTTGCTGTAATTTACTCAAATTTTAATGATGTAAATTACAGAACATATTTTGGACTGTAATAGAACGTATTAGAACTTTGAAATAAATATATAAAATAAATTAAATAGTTAAATTATGTTTTATAAGAAAGGGGGGTTACAAAGGGCATTTTCGGAAATAATAGAAAAGTATAAGGGTAAAATAGTAATTACCCATACATCAGGCATTTTATATGTTTTGATGTTTGAAGCTTAAAATAAATGATTGAAACAAATGTTTGGTTGATTTTATGATATGTGTGATGGACTGAACTTTGGTTGATGTATTTGAGCTTGATTGAGACTTGGTTTGATTTGTTATTGATTGGAATTGTTGGGTTGAATTTGTTGAAATGTTGTTGGAATTGAATGAGAGCCATTCAGCCATGGCTAGAAACAAGGGGTACCATGTGGAAATTTTCAAATAACCAAGGGTAAAACAGTCATTTCACATGTAGGGATACGTTGGGAATTTTATAGGAAGATCAACGGGCATTTTTCAAAATAATAGAAAAGTATAAGGATAAAATAGTAATTACCCACACATCGGGCAATTTATATGTTTTGATGTTTGAAGCTTAAAATAAATTATTGAAACAAATGTTTGGTTGATTTTATGATATGTTTGATGGATTTAACTTTGGTTGATGTATTTGAGCTTAATTGAAACTTGTTTTGATTTGGTATTGATTGGAATTGTTGGGTTGAATTTGTTGAAATGTTGTTGGAATTGAACGAGGGCCATTCGGCCATGGCTAGAAACATGGGGTACCATGTGGAAATTTTCAAATAACCAAGGGCAGAACTGTCATTTCACATGTAGGGATACGTTGGGAATTTAATAGGAAGATCAAGGGCATTTTCGGAAATAATAGAAAAGTATAAGGGTAAAATAGTAATTACCCACACATCGGGCATTTTATATGTTTTGATGTTTGAAGCTTAAAACAAATGATTGAAACAAATGTTTGGTTGTTTTAGGATATGTGTGATGGATTGAACTTTGGTTGATGTATTCGAGCTTGATTGAGACTTGGTTTCATTTGTTATTGATTGGAATTGTTTGGTTGAATTTGTTGAAATGTTGTTGGAATTCAATGAGGGTCTTTCGGCCATGGCTAGAAACAAGGGGTACCATGTGGAAATTTTCAAACAACCAAGGGCAAAACAGTCATTTCACATGTAGGGATACGTTGGGAATTTCATAGGAAGATCAAGGGTATTTTCGAAAATAATAGAAAAGTATAAGGGTAAAATAGTAATTACCCATACATCGGGCATTTTATATGTTTTGATAATTGAAGCTTTAAATAAATTATTGAAACCATTGTTTGTTTGATCTTATGATATGTGTGATGGACTGAACTTTGGTTGATGTATTTGAGCTTGATTGAGACTTGGTTTAATTTGTAATTGATTGGAATTATTGGGTTGAATTTGTTGAAATGTTGTTGGAATTGAATGAGAGCCATTCGGCCATGGCTAGAAACAAGGGGTACCATGTGGAAATTTTCAAATAACCAAGGGCAAAATAGTCATTTCACATGTAGGGATACATTGGGAATTTTATCGAAAGATCAAGGGCAATTTCGGAAAGAATAGAAAAGTATAAGGGTAAAATAGTAATTACCCACACATCGGGCATTTTATATGTTTTGATATTTGAAGCTTTAAATAAAGATTGAAACCAATGTTTGGTAGATTTTATGATATGTGTGATGGACTGAACTTTGGTTGATCTATTTGAGCTTGATTGAGACTTGGTTTAATTTGTAATTGATTGGAATTATTAGGTTGAATTTGTTGAAATGTTGTTGGAATTGAATGAGAGCCATTCGGCCATGGCTAGAAACAAGGGGTACCATGTGGAAATTTTGAAATAACCAAGGGCAAAACAATCATTTCACATGTAGGGATACGTTGGGAATTTTATAGGAAGATCAAGGGCATTTTCAAAAATAATAGAAAAGTATAAGGGTAAAATAGTAATTACCATACATCGGGCAATTTATATGTTTTGATGTTTGAAGCTTAAAATAAATTATTGAAACAAATGTTTGGTTGATTTTATGATATGTGTGATGGATTTAACTTTGGTTGATGTATTTGAGCTTAATTGAAACTTGTTTTGATTTGTTATTGATTGGAATTGTTGGGTTGAATTTGTTGAAATGTTGTTGGAATTGAATGAGGGCCATTCGGCCATGGCTAGAAACAAGGGGTACCATGTGGAAATTTTCAAATAACCAAGGGCAAAACAGTCATTTCACATGTAGGGATACGTTGGGAATTTTATAGGAAGATCAAGGGCATTTTCGGAAATAATAGAAAAGTATAAGGGTAAAATAGTAATTACCCACACATCGGGCATTTTATATGTTTTGATGTTTGAAGCTTAAAACAAATGATTGAAACAAATGTTTGGTTGTTTTATGATATGTGCGATGGATTGAACTTTGGTTGATGTATTCGAGCTTGATTGAGACTTGGTTTGATTTGTTATTGATTGGAATTGTTTGGTTGAATTTGTTGAAATGTTGTTGGAATTCAATGAGGGTCATTCGGCCATGGCTAGAAACAAGGGGTACCATGTGGAAATTTCCAAATAACCAAGGGCAAAACAGTCATTTCACATGTAGGGATACGTTGGGAATTTTATAGGAAGATCAAGGGTATTTTCGAAAATAATAGAAAAGTATAAGGGTAAAATAGTAATTACCCATACATCGGGCATTTTATATGTTTTGATATTTGAAGCTTTAAATAAATGATTGAAACCAATGTTTGGTTGATTTTATGATATGTGTGATGGACTGAACTTTGGTTGATGTATTTGAGCTTGATTGAGACTTGGTTTAATTTGTAATTGATTGGAATTATTGGGTTGAATTTGTTGAAATGTTGTTGGAATTGAATGAGAGCCATTCGGCCATGGCTAGAAACAAGGGGTACCATGTGGAAATTTTCAAATAACCATGGGCAAAACAATCATTTCACATGTAGGGATACGTTGGGAATTTTATAGGAAGATCAACGGGCATTTTTCAAAATAATAGAAAAGTATAAGGGTAAAATAGTAATTACCCATACATCGGGCAATTTTTTTGTTTTGATGTTTGAAGCTTAAAATAAATTATTGAAACAAATGTTTGGTTGATTTTATGATATGTGTGATGGATTTAACTTTGGTTGATGTATTTGAGCTTAATTGAAACTTGTTTTGATTTGTTATTGATTGGAATTGTTGGGTTGAATTTGTTGAAATGTTGTTGGAATTGAACGAGGGCCATTCGGCCATGGCTAGAAACAAGGGGTACCATGTGGAAATTTTCAAATAACCAAGGGCAAAACTGTCATTTCACATGTAGGGATACATTGGGAATTTTATCGGAAGATCAAGGGCAATTTCGAAAATATTAGAAAAGTATAAGGGTAAAATAGTAATTACCCATACATCGGACATTTTATATGTTTTGATGTTTGAAGCTTAAAATAAATCATTGAAACAAATGTTTGGTTGATTTTATGATGTGTGTGATGGATTGAACTTTGGTTGATGTATTTGAGCTTGATTGAGACTTGGTTTGATTTGTTATTGATTGGAATTGTTGGGTTGAATTTGTTGAAATGTTGTTAGAATTGAATGAGGGCCATTCGACCATGGCTAGAAACAAGGGGTACTAAGTGGAAATTTTCAAATAACCAAGGGCAAAACAGTCATTTCACATGTAGAGATACATTGGGAATTTTATAGGAAGATCAAGGGCATTTTCGGAAATATTAGAAAAGTATAAGGGTAAAATAGTAATTACCCATACATCGTGCATTTTATATGTTTTGATGTTTGAAGCTTAAAATAAATTATTGAAACAAAATTTTGGTTGATTTTATGATATTTGTGAAGGATTGAACTTTGGTTGATGTATTTGAGCTTGATTGAGACGTGGTTTGATTTGTTATTGATTGGAATTGTTGGGTTGAATTTATTGAAATGTTGTTGGAATTCAATGAGGGCCATTCGGCCATGGCTAGAAACAAGGGGTACCATGTGGAAATTTTCAAATAACCATGGGCAAAACAGTCATTTCACGTGTAGGGCTACGTTGGGAATTTTATAGGAAGATCAAGGGCATTTTCAGAAATAATAGAAAAGTATAAGGGTAAAATAGTAATTACCCATACATCAGGCATTTTATATGTTTTGAGATTTGAAGCTTAAAATAAATTATTGAAATAAATGTTTGGTTGATTTTATGATATGTGTGATGGATTGAACTTTGGTTGATGTATTTTAGCTTGATTAGGACTTGGTTTGATTTGTTATTGAGTGAAATTGTTGGGTTGAATTTGTTGAAATGTTGTTGGAATTGAATGAGGGCCATTCGACCATGGCTAGAAACAAGGGGTACCATGTGTAAATTTTCAAATAACCAAGGGCAAAACAGTCATTTCACCTGTAGGGATACATTGGGAATTTTATAGGACGATCAAGGGCATTTTCGGAAATAATAGAAAAGTATAAGGGTAAAATAGTAATTACCCATACATCGGGCATTTTATATCTTTTGATGTTTGAAGCTTAAGATAAATGATTGAAACAAATATTTGGTTGATTTTATGATATGTGTGATGGATTGAACTTTGGTTGATGTATTTGAGTTTAATTGAAACTTGGCTTGATTGGAATTGTTGTGTTGAATTTGTAGAAATGTTGTTCGAATTCAATGAGTGCCATTCGGCCTTGGCTAGAAACAAGGGGTACCATGTGGAAATTTTCAAATAACCAAGGGCAAAACTGTCATTTCACATGTAGGGATACGTTGGGAATTTTATAGGAAGATCAAGGGCATTTTCGGAAATAATAGAAAAGTATAAGGGTAAAATAGTAATTACCCATACATCGGGCATTTTATATGTTTTCAGGTTTGAAGCTTAAAATAAATTATTGAAATAAATGTTTGGTTGATTTTATGATATGTGTGATGGATCGAACTTTGGTTGATGTATTTGAGCTTGATTGAGACTTGGTTTGATTTGTTATTGATTGGAATTGTTGGGTTGAATTTGTTGAAATGTTGTTGGAATTGAATGAGGGCCATTCGGCCCTGGCTAGAAACAAGGGGTACCATGTGGAAATTTTCAAATAACCAAGGGCAAAACAGTCATTTCACATGTAGGGATACATTGGGAATTTTATATGACGATCAAGGGCATTTTCGGAAATAATAGAAAAGTATAAGGGTAAAATAGTAATTACCCAAACATCGGGCATTTTATATGCTTTGATGTTTGAAGCTTAAGATAAATGATTGAAACAAATGTTTGGTTGATTTCATGATATGTGTGACGGATTGAAGTTTGGTTGATGTATTTGAGCTTGATTGAGACCTGATTTGATTTGTTATTGATTGGAATTGTTGGGTTGAATTTGTTGAAATGTTGTTGGAATTGAATGAGGGTCATTCGGCCATGGCTAGAAACAGGGGTACCAGGTGGAAAATTTTCAAATAACCAAGTTCAAAACAGTCATTTCAAATGTAGGGATACATTGGGAATTTTAAAGGAAGATCAAAGGCATTTTCGGAAATAATAGAAAAGTATCAGGGTAAAATAGTAATTACCCATACATCAGGCATTTTATATGTTTTGAGATTTGAAGCTTAAAATAAATTATTGAAATAAATGTTTGGTTGATTTTATGATATGTGTGATGGATTGAACTTTGGTTGATGTATTTGAGCTTGATTAGGACTTGGTTTGATTTGTTATTGAGTGAAATTGTTGGGTTGAATTTGTTGAAATGTTGTTGGAATTGAATGAGGGCCATTCGACCATGGCTAGAAACAAGGGGTACCATGTGTAAATTTTCAAATAACCAAGGGCAAAACAGTCATTTCACCTGTAGGGATACATTGGGAATTTTATAGGACGATCAAGGGCATTTTCGGAAATAATAGAAAAGTATAAGGGTAAAATAGTAATTACCCATACATCGGGCATTTTATATCTTTTGATGTTTGAAGCTTAAGATAAATGATTGAAACAAATATTTGGTTGATTTTATGATATGTGTGATGGATTGAACTTTGGTTGATGTATTTGAGTTTAATTGAAACTTGGCTTGATTGGAATTGTTGTGTTGAATTTGTAGAAATGTTGTTCGAATTCAATGAGTGCCATTCGGCCTTGGCTAGAAACAAGGGGTACCATGTGGAAATTTTCAAATAACCAAGGGCAAAACTGTCATTTCACATGTAGGGATACGTTGGGAATTTTATAGGAAGATCAAGGGCATTTTCGGAAATAATAGAAAAGTATAAGGGTAAAATAGTAATTACCCATACATCGGGCATTTTATATGTTTTCAGGTTTGAAGCTTAAAATAAATTATTGAAATAAATGTTTGGTTGATTTTATGATATGTGTGATGGATCGAACTTTGGTTGATGTATTTGAGCTTGATTGAGACTTGGTTTGATTTGTTATTGATTGGAATTGTTGGGTTGAATTTGTTGAAATGTTGTTGGAATTGAATGAGGGCCATTCGGCCCTGGCTAGAAACAAGGGGTACCATGTGGAAATTTTCAAATAACCAAGGGCAAAACAGTCATTTCACATGTAGGGATACATTGGGAATTTTATATGACGATCAAGGGCATTTTCGGAAATAATAGAAAAGTATAAGGGTAAAATAGTAATTACCCATACATCGGGCATTTTATATGTTTTCAGGTTTGAAGCTTAAAATAAATTATTGAAATAAATGTTTGGTTGATTTTATGATATGTGTGATGGATCGAACTTTGGTTGATGTATTTGAGCTTGATTGAGACTTGGTTTGATTTGTTATTGATTGGAATTGTTGGGTTGAATTTGTTGAAATGTTGTTGGAATTGAATGAGGGCCATTCGGCCCTGGCTAGAAACAAGGGGTACCATGTGGAAATTTTCAAATAACCAAGGGCAAAACAGTCATTTCACATGTAGGGATACATTGGGAATTTTATATGACGATCAAGGGCATTTTCGGAAATAATAGAAAAGTATAAGGGTAAAATAGTAATTACCCAAACATCGGGCATTTTATATGCTTTGATGTTTGAAGCTTAAGATAAATGATTGAAACAAATGTTTGGTTGATTTCATGATATGTGTGACGGATTGAAGTTTGGTTGATGTATTTGAGCTTGATTGAGACCTGATTTGATTTGTTATTGATTGGAATTGTTGGGTTGAATTTGTTGAAATGTTGTTGGAATTGAATGAGGGTCATTCGGCCATGGCTAGAAACAGGGGTACCAGGTGGAAAATTTTCAAATAACCAAGTTCAAAACAGTCATTTCAAATGTAGGGATACATTGGGAATTTTAAAGGAAGATCAAAGGCATTTTCGGAAATAATAGAAAAGTATCAGGGTAAAATAGTAATTACCCATACATCAGGCATTTTATATGTTTTGAGATTTGAAGCTTAAAATAAATTATTGAAATAAATGTTTGGTTGATTTTATGATATGTGTGATGGATTGAACTTTGGTTGATGTATTTGAGCTTGATTAGGACTTGGTTTGATTTGTTATTGAGTGAAATTGTTGGGTTGAATTTGTTGAAATGTTGTTGGAATTGAATGAGGGCCATTCGACCATGGCTAGAAACAAGGGGTACCATGTGTAAATTTTCAAATAACCAAGGGCAAAACAGTCATTTCACCTGTAGGGATACATTGGGAATTTTATAGGACGATCAAGGGCATTTTCGGAAATAATAGAAAAGTATAAGGGTAAAATAGTAATTACCCATACATCGGGCATTTTATATCTTTTGATGTTTGAAGCTTAAGATAAATGATTGAAACAAATATTTGGTTGATTTTATGATATGTGTGATGGATTGAACTTTGGTTGATGTATTTGAGTTTAATTGAAACTTGGCTTGATTGGAATTGTTGTGTTGAATTTGTAGAAATGTTGTTCGAATTCAATGAGTGCCATTCGGCCTTGGCTAGAAACAAGGGGTACCATGTGGAAATTTTCAAATAACCAAGGGCAAAACTGTCATTTCACATGTAGGGATACGTTGGGAATTTTATAGGAAGATCAAGGGCATTTTCGGAAATAATAGAAAAGTATAAGGGTAAAATAGTAATTACCCATACATCGGGCATTTTATATGTTTTCAGGTTTGAAGCTTAAAATAAATTATTGAAATAAATGTTTGGTTGATTTTATGATATGTGTGATGGATCGAACTTTGGTTGATGTATTTGAGCTTGATTGAGACTTGGTTTGATTTGTTATTGATTGGAATTGTTGGGTTGAATTTGTTGAAATGTTGTTGGAATTGAATGAGGGCCATTCGGCCCTGGCTAGAAACAAGGGGTACCATGTGGAAATTTTCAAATAACCAAGGGCAAAACAGTCATTTCACATGTAGGGATACATTGGGAATTTTATATGACGATCAAGGGCATTTTCGGAAATAATAGAAAAGTATAAGGGTAAAATAGTAATTACCCAAACATCGGGCATTTTATATGCTTTGATGTTTGAAGCTTAAGATAAATGATTGAAACAAATGTTTGGTTGATTTCATGATATGTGTGACGGATTGAAGTTTGGTTGATGTATTTGAGCTTGATTGAGACCTGATTTGATTTGTTATTGATTGGAATTGTTGGGTTGAATTTGTTGAAATGTTGTTGGAATTGAATGAGGGTCATTCGGCCATGGCTAGAAACAGGGGTACCAGGTGGAAAATTTTCAAATAACCAAGTTCAAAACAGTCATTTCAAATGTAGGGATACATTGGGAATTTTAAAGGAAGATCAAAGGCATTTTCGGAAATAATAGAAAAGTATCAGGGTAAAATAGTAATTACCCATACATCAGGCATTTTATATGTTTTGAGATTTGAAGCTTAAAATAAATTATTGAAATAAATGTTTGGTTGATTTTATGATATGTGTGATGGATTGAACTTTGGTTGATGTATTTGAGCTTGATTAGGACTTGGTTTGATTTGTTATTGAGTGAAATTGTTGGGTTGAATTTGTTGAAATGTTGTTGGAATTGAATGAGGGCCATTCGACCATGGCTAGAAACAAGGGGTACCATGTGTAAATTTTCAAATAACCAAGGGCAAAACAGTCATTTCACCTGTAGGGATACATTGGGAATTTTATAGGACGATCAAGGGCATTTTCGGAAATAATAGAAAAGTATAAGGGTAAAATAGTAATTACCCATACATCGGGCATTTTATATCTTTTGATGTTTGAAGCTTAAGATAAATGATTGAAACAAATATTTGGTTGATTTTATGATATGTGTGATGGATTGAACTTTGGTTGATGTATTTGAGTTTAATTGAAACTTGGCTTGATTGGAATTGTTGTGTTGAATTTGTAGAAATGTTGTTCGAATTCAATGAGTGCCATTCGGCCTTGGCTAGAAACAAGGGGTACCATGTGGAAATTTTCAAATAACCAAGGGCAAAACTGTCATTTCACATGTAGGGATACGTTGGGAATTTTATAGGAAGATCAAGGGCATTTTCGGAAATAATAGAAAAGTATAAGGGTAAAATAGTAATTACCCATACATCGGGCATTTTATATGTTTTCAGGTTTGAAGCTTAAAATAAATTATTGAAATAAATGTTTGGTTGATTTTATGATATGTGTGATGGATCGAACTTTGGTTGATGTATTTGAGCTTGATTGAGACTTGGTTTGATTTGTTATTGATTGGAATTGTTGGGTTGAATTTGTTGAAATGTTGTTGGAATTGAATGAGGGCCATTCGGCCCTGGCTAGAAACAAGGGGTACCATGTGGAAATTTTCAAATAACCAAGGGCAAAACAGTCATTTCACATGTAGGGATACATTGGGAATTTTATATGACGATCAAGGGCATTTTCGGAAATAATAGAAAAGTATAAGGGTAAAATAGTAATTACCCAAACATCGGGCATTTTATATGCTTTGATGTTTGAAGCTTAAGATAAATGATTGAAACAAATGTTTGGTTGATTTCATGATATGTGTGACGGATTGAAGTTTGGTTGATGTATTTGAGCTTGATTGAGACCTGATTTGATTTGTTATTGATTGGAATTGTTGGGTTGAATTTGTTGAAATGTTGTTGGAATTGAATGAGGGTCATTCGGCCATGGCTAGAAACAGGGGTACCAGGTGGAAAATTTTCAAATAACCAAGTTCAAAACAGTCATTTCAAATGTAGGGATACATTGGGAATTTTAAAGGAAGATCAAAGGCATTTTCGGAAATAATAGAAAAGTATCAGGGTAAAATAGTAATTACCCATACATCAGGCATTTTATATGTTTTGAGATTTGAAGCTTAAAATAAATTATTGAAATAAATGTTTGGTTGATTTTATGATATGTGTGATGGATTGAACTTTGGTTGATGTATTTGAGCTTGATTAGGACTTGGTTTGATTTGTTATTGAGTGAAATTGTTGGGTTGAATTTGTTGAAATGTTGTTGGAATTGAATGAGGGCCATTCGACCATGGCTAGAAACAAGGGGTACCATGTGTAAATTTTCAAATAACCAAGGGCAAAACAGTCATTTCACCTGTAGGGATACATTGGGAATTTTATAGGACGATCAAGGGCATTTTCGGAAATAATAGAAAAGTATAAGGGTAAAATAGTAATTACCCATACATCGGGCATTTTATATCTTTTGATGTTTGAAGCTTAAGATAAATGATTGAAACAAATATTTGGTTGATTTTATGATATGTGTGATGGATTGAACTTTGGTTGATGTATTTGAGTTTAATTGAAACTTGGCTTGATTGGAATTGTTGTGTTGAATTTGTAGAAATGTTGTTCGAATTCAATGAGTGCCATTCGGCCTTGGCTAGAAACAAGGGGTACCATGTGGAAATTTTCAAATAACCAAGGGCAAAACTGTCATTTCACATGTAGGGATACGTTGGGAATTTTATAGGAAGATCAAGGGCATTTTCGGAAATAATAGAAAAGTATAAGGGTAAAATAGTAATTACCCATACATCGGGCATTTTATATGTTTTCAGGTTTGAAGCTTAAAATAAATTATTGAAATAAATGTTTGGTTGATTTTATGATATGTGTGATGGATCGAACTTTGGTTGATGTATTTGAGCTTGATTGAGACTTGGTTTGATTTGTTATTGATTGGAATTGTTGGGTTGAATTTGTTGAAATGTTGTTGGAATTGAATGAGGGCCATTCGGCCCTGGCTAGAAACAAGGGGTACCATGTGGAAATTTTCAAATAACCAAGGGCAAAACAGTCATTTCACATGTAGGGATACATTGGGAATTTTATATGACGATCAAGGGCATTTTCGGAAATAATAGAAAAGTATAAGGGTAAAATAGTAATTACCCAAACATCGGGCATTTTATATGCTTTGATGTTTGAAGCTTAAGATAAATGATTGAAACAAATGTTTGGTTGATTTCATGATATGTGTGACGGATTGAAGTTTGGTTGATGTATTTGAGCTTGATTGAGACCTGATTTGATTTGTTATTGATTGGAATTGTTGGGTTGAATTTGTTGAAATGTTGTTGGAATTGAATGAGGGTCATTCGGCCATGGCTAGAAACAGGGGTACCAGGTGGAAAATTTTCAAATAACCAAGTTCAAAACAGTCATTTCAAATGTAGGGATACATTGGGAATTTTAAAGGAAGATCAAAGGCATTTTCGGAAATAATAGAAAAGTATCAGGGTAAAATAGTAATTACCCATACATCAGGCATTTTATATGTTTTGAGATTTGAAGCTTAAAATAAATTATTGAAATAAATGTTTGGTTGATTTTATGATATGTGTGATGGATTGAACTTTGGTTGATGTATTTGAGCTTGATTAGGACTTGGTTTGATTTGTTATTGAGTGAAATTGTTGGGTTGAATTTGTTGAAATGTTGTTGGAATTGAATGAGGGCCATTCGACCATGGCTAGAAACAAGGGGTACCATGTGTAAATTTTCAAATAACCAAGGGCAAAACAGTCATTTCACCTGTAGGGATACATTGGGAATTTTATAGGACGATCAAGGGCATTTTCGGAAATAATAGAAAAGTATAAGGGTAAAATAGTAATTACCCATACATCGGGCATTTTATATCTTTTGATGTTTGAAGCTTAAGATAAATGATTGAAACAAATATTTGGTTGATTTTATGATATGTGTGATGGATTGAACTTTGGTTGATGTATTTGAGTTTAATTGAAACTTGGCTTGATTGGAATTGTTGTGTTGAATTTGTAGAAATGTTGTTCGAATTCAATGAGTGCCATTCGGCCTTGGCTAGAAACAAGGGGTACCATGTGGAAATTTTCAAATAACCAAGGGCAAAACTGTCATTTCACATGTAGGGATACGTTGGGAATTTTATAGGAAGATCAAGGGCATTTTCGGAAATAATAGAAAAGTATAAGGGTAAAATAGTAATTACCCATACATCGGGCATTTTATATGTTTTCAGGTTTGAAGCTTAAAATAAATTATTGAAATAAATGTTTGGTTGATTTTATGATATGTGTGATGGATCGAACTTTGGTTGATGTATTTGAGCTTGATTGAGACTTGGTTTGATTTGTTATTGATTGGAATTGTTGGGTTGAATTTGTTGAAATGTTGTTGGAATTGAATGAGGGCCATTCGGCCCTGGCTAGAAACAAGGGGTACCATGTGGAAATTTTCAAATAACCAAGGGCAAAACAGTCATTTCACATGTAGGGATACATTGGGAATTTTATATGACGATCAAGGGCATTTTCGGAAATAATAGAAAAGTATAAGGGTAAAATAGTAATTACCCAAACATCGGGCATTTTATATGCTTTGATGTTTGAAGCTTAAGATAAATGATTGAAACAAATGTTTGGTTGATTTCATGATATGTGTGACGGATTGAAGTTTGGTTGATGTATTTGAGCTTGATTGAGACCTGATTTGATTTGTTATTGATTGGAATTGTTGGGTTGAATTTGTTGAAATGTTGTTGGAATTGAATGAGGGTCATTCGGCCATGGCTAGAAACAGGGGTACCAGGTGGAAAATTTTCAAATAACCAAGTTCAAAACAGTCATTTCAAATGTAGGGATACATTGGGAATTTTAAAGGAAGATCAAAGGCATTTTCGGAAATAATAGAAAAGTATCAGGGTAAAATAGTAATTACCCATACATCAGGCATTTTATATGTTTTGAGATTTGAAGCTTAAAATAAATTATTGAAATAAATGTTTGGTTGATTTTATGATATGTGTGATGGATTGAACTTTGGTTGATGTATTTGAGCTTGATTAGGACTTGGTTTGATTTGTTATTGAGTGAAATTGTTGGGTTGAATTTGTTGAAATGTTGTTGGAATTGAATGAGGGCCATTCGACCATGGCTAGAAACAAGGGGTACCATGTGTAAATTTTCAAATAACCAAGGGCAAAACAGTCATTTCACCTGTAGGGATACATTGGGAATTTTATAGGACGATCAAGGGCATTTTCGGAAATAATAGAAAAGTATAAGGGTAAAATAGTAATTACCCATACATCGGGCATTTTATATCTTTTGATGTTTGAAGCTTAAGATAAATGATTGAAACAAATATTTGGTTGATTTTATGATATGTGTGATGGATTGAACTTTGGTTGATGTATTTGAGTTTAATTGAAACTTGGCTTGATTGGAATTGTTGTGTTGAATTTGTAGAAATGTTGTTCGAATTCAATGAGTGCCATTCGGCCTTGGCTAGAAACAAGGGGTACCATGTGGAAATTTTCAAATAACCAAGGGCAAAACTGTCATTTCACATGTAGGGATACGTTGGGAATTTTATAGGAAGATCAAGGGCATTTTCGGAAATAATAGAAAAGTATAAGGGTAAAATAGTAATTACCCATACATCGGGCATTTTATATGTTTTCAGGTTTGAAGCTTAAAATAAATTATTGAAATAAATGTTTGGTTGATTTTATGATATGTGTGATGGATCGAACTTTGGTTGATGTATTTGAGCTTGATTGAGACTTGGTTTGATTTGTTATTGATTGGAATTGTTGGGTTGAATTTGTTGAAATGTTGTTGGAATTGAATGAGGGCCATTCGGCCCTGGCTAGAAACAAGGGGTACCATGTGGAAATTTTCAAATAACCAAGGGCAAAACAGTCATTTCACATGTAGGGATACATTGGGAATTTTATATGACGATCAAGGGCATTTTCGGAAATAATAGAAAAGTATAAGGGTAAAATAGTAATTACCCAAACATCGGGCATTTTATATGCTTTGATGTTTGAAGCTTAAGATAAATGATTGAAACAAATGTTTGGTTGATTTCATGATATGTGTGACGGATTGAAGTTTGGTTGATGTATTTGAGCTTGATTGAGACCTGATTTGATTTGTTATTGATTGGAATTGTTGGGTTGAATTTGTTGAAATGTTGTTGGAATTGAATGAGGGTCATTCGGCCATGGCTAGAAACAGGGGTACCAGGTGGAAAATTTTCAAATAACCAAGTTCAAAACAGTCATTTCAAATGTAGGGATACATTGGGAATTTTAAAGGAAGATCAAAGGCATTTTCGGAAATAATAGAAAAGTATCAGGGTAAAATAGTAATTACCCATACATCAGGCATTTTATATGTTTTGAGATTTGAAGCTTAAAATAAATTATTGAAATAAATGTTTGGTTGATTTTATGATATGTGTGATGGATTGAACTTTGGTTGATGTATTTGAGCTTGATTAGGACTTGGTTTGATTTGTTATTGAGTGAAATTGTTGGGTTGAATTTGTTGAAATGTTGTTGGAATTGAATGAGGGCCATTCGACCATGGCTAGAAACAAGGGGTACCATGTGTAAATTTTCAAATAACCAAGGGCAAAACAGTCATTTCACCTGTAGGGATACATTGGGAATTTTATAGGACGATCAAGGGCATTTTCGGAAATAATAGAAAAGTATAAGGGTAAAATAGTAATTACCCATACATCGGGCATTTTATATCTTTTGATGTTTGAAGCTTAAGATAAATGATTGAAACAAATATTTGGTTGATTTTATGATATGTGTGATGGATTGAACTTTGGTTGATGTATTTGAGTTTAATTGAAACTTGGCTTGATTGGAATTGTTGTGTTGAATTTGTAGAAATGTTGTTCGAATTCAATGAGTGCCATTCGGCCTTGGCTAGAAACAAGGGGTACCATGTGGAAATTTTCAAATAACCAAGGGCAAAACTGTCATTTCACATGTAGGGATACGTTGGGAATTTTATAGGAAGATCAAGGGCATTTTCGGAAATAATAGAAAAGTATAAGGGTAAAATAGTAATTACCCATACATCGGGCATTTTATATGTTTTCAGGTTTGAAGCTTAAAATAAATTATTGAAATAAATGTTTGGTTGATTTTATGATATGTGTGATGGATCGAACTTTGGTTGATGTATTTGAGCTTGATTGAGACTTGGTTTGATTTGTTATTGATTGGAATTGTTGGGTTGAATTTGTTGAAATGTTGTTGGAATTGAATGAGGGCCATTCGGCCCTGGCTAGAAACAAGGGGTACCATGTGGAAATTTTCAAATAACCAAGGGCAAAACAGTCATTTCACATGTAGGGATACATTGGGAATTTTATATGACGATCAAGGGCATTTTCGGAAATAATAGAAAAGTATAAGGGTAAAATAGTAATTACCCAAACATCGGGCATTTTATATGCTTTGATGTTTGAAGCTTAAGATAAATGATTGAAACAAATGTTTGGTTGATTTCATGATATGTGTGACGGATTGAAGTTTGGTTGATGTATTTGAGCTTGATTGAGACCTGATTTGATTTGTTATTGATTGGAATTGTTGGGTTGAATTTGTTGAAATGTTGTTGGAATTGAATGAGGGTCATTCGGCCATGGCTAGAAACAGGGGTACCAGGTGGAAAATTTTCAAATAACCAAGTTCAAAACAGTCATTTCAAATGTAGGGATACATTGGGAATTTTAAAGGAAGATCAAAGGCATTTTCGGAAATAATAGAAAAGTATCAGGGTAAAATAGTAATTACCCATACATCAGGCATTTTATATGTTTTGAGATTTGAAGCTTAAAATAAATTATTGAAATAAATGTTTGGTTGATTTTATGATATGTGTGATGGATTGAACTTTGGTTGATGTATTTGAGCTTGATTAGGACTTGGTTTGATTTGTTATTGAGTGAAATTGTTGGGTTGAATTTGTTGAAATGTTGTTGGAATTGAATGAGGGCCATTCGACCATGGCTAGAAACAAGGGGTACCATGTGTAAATTTTCAAATAACCAAGGGCAAAACAGTCATTTCACCTGTAGGGATACATTGGGAATTTTATAGGACGATCAAGGGCATTTTCGGAAATAATAGAAAAGTATAAGGGTAAAATAGTAATTACCCATACATCGGGCATTTTATATCTTTTGATGTTTGAAGCTTAAGATAAATGATTGAAACAAATATTTGGTTGATTTTATGATATGTGTGATGGATTGAACTTTGGTTGATGTATTTGAGTTTAATTGAAACTTGGCTTGATTGGAATTGTTGTGTTGAATTTGTAGAAATGTTGTTCGAATTCAATGAGTGCCATTCGGCCTTGGCTAGAAACAAGGGGTACCATGTGGAAATTTTCAAATAACCAAGGGCAAAACTGTCATTTCACATGTAGGGATACGTTGGGAATTTTATAGGAAGATCAAGGGCATTTTCGGAAATAATAGAAAAGTATAAGGGTAAAATAGTAATTACCCATACATCGGGCATTTTATATGTTTTCAGGTTTGAAGCTTAAAATAAATTATTGAAATAAATGTTTGGTTGATTTTATGATATGTGTGATGGATCGAACTTTGGTTGATGTATTTGAGCTTGATTGAGACTTGGTTTGATTTGTTATTGATTGGAATTGTTGGGTTGAATTTGTTGAAATGTTGTTGGAATTGAATGAGGGCCATTCGGCCCTGGCTAGAAACAAGGGGTACCATGTGGAAATTTTCAAATAACCAAGGGCAAAACAGTCATTTCACATGTAGGGATACATTGGGAATTTTATATGACGATCAAGGGCATTTTCGGAAATAATAGAAAAGTATAAGGGTAAAATAGTAATTACCCAAACATCGGGCATTTTATATGCTTTGATGTTTGAAGCTTAAGATAAATGATTGAAACAAATGTTTGGTTGATTTCATGATATGTGTGACGGATTGAAGTTTGGTTGATGTATTTGAGCTTGATTGAGACCTGATTTGATTTGTTATTGATTGGAATTGTTGGGTTGAATTTGTTGAAATGTTGTTGGAATTGAATGAGGGTCATTCGGCCATGGCTAGAAACAGGGGTACCAGGTGGAAAATTTTCAAATAACCAAGTTCAAAACAGTCATTTCAAATGTAGGGATACATTGGGAATTTTAAAGGAAGATCAAAGGCATTTTCGGAAATAATAGAAAAGTATCAGGGTAAAATAGTAATTACCCATACATCAGGCATTTTATATGTTTTGAGATTTGAAGCTTAAAATAAATTATTGAAATAAATGTTTGGTTGATTTTATGATATGTGTGATGGATTGAACTTTGGTTGATGTATTTGAGCTTGATTAGGACTTGGTTTGATTTGTTATTGAGTGAAATTGTTGGGTTGAATTTGTTGAAATGTTGTTGGAATTGAATGAGGGCCATTCGACCATGGCTAGAAACAAGGGGTACCATGTGTAAATTTTCAAATAACCAAGGGCAAAACAGTCATTTCACCTGTAGGGATACATTGGGAATTTTATAGGACGATCAAGGGCATTTTCGGAAATAATAGAAAAGTATAAGGGTAAAATAGTAATTACCCATACATCGGGCATTTTATATCTTTTGATGTTTGAAGCTTAAGATAAATGATTGAAACAAATATTTGGTTGATTTTATGATATGTGTGATGGATTGAACTTTGGTTGATGTATTTGAGTTTAATTGAAACTTGGCTTGATTGGAATTGTTGTGTTGAATTTGTAGAAATGTTGTTCGAATTCAATGAGTGCCATTCGGCCTTGGCTAGAAACAAGGGGTACCATGTGGAAATTTTCAAATAACCAAGGGCAAAACTGTCATTTCACATGTAGGGATACGTTGGGAATTTTATAGGAAGATCAAGGGCATTTTCGGAAATAATAGAAAAGTATAAGGGTAAAATAGTAATTACCCATACATCGGGCATTTTATATGTTTTCAGGTTTGAAGCTTAAAATAAATTATTGAAATAAATGTTTGGTTGATTTTATGATATGTGTGATGGATCGAACTTTGGTTGATGTATTTGAGCTTGATTGAGACTTGGTTTGATTTGTTATTGATTGGAATTGTTGGGTTGAATTTGTTGAAATGTTGTTGGAATTGAATGAGGGCCATTCGGCCCTGGCTAGAAACAAGGGGTACCATGTGGAAATTTTCAAATAACCAAGGGCAAAACAGTCATTTCACATGTAGGGATACATTGGGAATTTTATATGACGATCAAGGGCATTTTCGGAAATAATAGAAAAGTATAAGGGTAAAATAGTAATTACCCAAACATCGGGCATTTTATATGCTTTGATGTTTGAAGCTTAAGATAAATGATTGAAACAAATGTTTGGTTGATTTCATGATATGTGTGACGGATTGAAGTTTGGTTGATGTATTTGAGCTTGATTGAGACCTGATTTGATTTGTTATTGATTGGAATTGTTGGGTTGAATTTGTTGAAATGTTGTTGGAATTGAATGAGGGTCATTCGGCCATGGCTAGAAACAGGGGTACCAGGTGGAAAATTTTCAAATAACCAAGTTCAAAACAGTCATTTCAAATGTAGGGATACATTGGGAATTTTAAAGGAAGATCAAAGGCATTTTCGGAAATAATAGAAAAGTATCAGGGTAAAATAGTAATTACCCATACATCAGGCATTTTATATGTTTTGAGATTTGAAGCTTAAAATAAATTATTGAAATAAATGTTTGGTTGATTTTATGATATGTGTGATGGATTGAACTTTGGTTGATGTATTTGAGCTTGATTAGGACTTGGTTTGATTTGTTATTGAGTGAAATTGTTGGGTTGAATTTGTTGAAATGTTGTTGGAATTGAATGAGGGCCATTCGACCATGGCTAGAAACAAGGGGTACCATGTGTAAATTTTCAAATAACCAAGGGCAAAACAGTCATTTCACCTGTAGGGATACATTGGGAATTTTATAGGACGATCAAGGGCATTTTCGGAAATAATAGAAAAGTATAAGGGTAAAATAGTAATTACCCATACATCGGGCATTTTATATCTTTTGATGTTTGAAGCTTAAGATAAATGATTGAAACAAATATTTGGTTGATTTTATGATATGTGTGATGGATTGAACTTTGGTTGATGTATTTGAGTTTAATTGAAACTTGGCTTGATTGGAATTGTTGTGTTGAATTTGTAGAAATGTTGTTCGAATTCAATGAGTGCCATTCGGCCTTGGCTAGAAACAAGGGGTACCATGTGGAAATTTTCAAATAACCAAGGGCAAAACTGTCATTTCACATGTAGGGATACGTTGGGAATTTTATAGGAAGATCAAGGGCATTTTCGGAAATAATAGAAAAGTATAAGGGTAAAATAGTAATTACCCATACATCGGGCATTTTATATGTTTTCAGGTTTGAAGCTTAAAATAAATTATTGAAATAAATGTTTGGTTGATTTTATGATATGTGTGATGGATCGAACTTTGGTTGATGTATTTGAGCTTGATTGAGACTTGGTTTGATTTGTTATTGATTGGAATTGTTGGGTTGAATTTGTTGAAATGTTGTTGGAATTGAATGAGGGCCATTCGGCCCTGGCTAGAAACAAGGGGTACCATGTGGAAATTTTCAAATAACCAAGGGCAAAACAGTCATTTCACATGTAGGGATACATTGGGAATTTTATATGACGATCAAGGGCATTTTCGGAAATAATAGAAAAGTATAAGGGTAAAATAGTAATTACCCAAACATCGGGCATTTTATATGCTTTGATGTTTGAAGCTTAAGATAAATGATTGAAACAAATGTTTGGTTGATTTCATGATATGTGTGACGGATTGAAGTTTGGTTGATGTATTTGAGCTTGATTGAGACCTGATTTGATTTGTTATTGATTGGAATTGTTGGGTTGAATTTGTTGAAATGTTGTTGGAATTGAATGAGGGTCATTCGGCCATGGCTAGAAACAGGGGTACCAGGTGGAAAATTTTCAAATAACCAAGTTCAAAACAGTCATTTCAAATGTAGGGATACATTGGGAATTTTAAAGGAAGATCAAAGGCATTTTCGGAAATAATAGAAAAGTATCAGGGTAAAATAGTAATTACCCATACATCAGGCATTTTATATGTTTTGAGATTTGAAGCTTAAAATAAATTATTGAAATAAATGTTTGGTTGATTTTATGATATGTGTGATGGATTGAACTTTGGTTGATGTATTTGAGCTTGATTAGGACTTGGTTTGATTTGTTATTGAGTGAAATTGTTGGGTTGAATTTGTTGAAATGTTGTTGGAATTGAATGAGGGCCATTCGACCATGGCTAGAAACAAGGGGTACCATGTGTAAATTTTCAAATAACCAAGGGCAAAACAGTCATTTCACCTGTAGGGATACATTGGGAATTTTATAGGACGATCAAGGGCATTTTCGGAAATAATAGAAAAGTATAAGGGTAAAATAGTAATTACCCATACATCGGGCATTTTATATCTTTTGATGTTTGAAGCTTAAGATAAATGATTGAAACAAATATTTGGTTGATTTTATGATATGTGTGATGGATTGAACTTTGGTTGATGTATTTGAGTTTAATTGAAACTTGGCTTGATTGGAATTGTTGTGTTGAATTTGTAGAAATGTTGTTCGAATTCAATGAGTGCCATTCGGCCTTGGCTAGAAACAAGGGGTACCATGTGGAAATTTTCAAATAACCAAGGGCAAAACTGTCATTTCACATGTAGGGATACGTTGGGAATTTTATAGGAAGATCAAGGGCATTTTCGGAAATAATAGAAAAGTATAAGGGTAAAATAGTAATTACCCATACATCGGGCATTTTATATGTTTTCAGGTTTGAAGCTTAAAATAAATTATTGAAATAAATGTTTGGTTGATTTTATGATATGTGTGATGGATCGAACTTTGGTTGATGTATTTGAGCTTGATTGAGACTTGGTTTGATTTGTTATTGATTGGAATTGTTGGGTTGAATTTGTTGAAATGTTGTTGGAATTGAATGAGGGCCATTCGGCCCTGGCTAGAAACAAGGGGTACCATGTGGAAATTTTCAAATAACCAAGGGCAAAACAGTCATTTCACATGTAGGGATACATTGGGAATTTTATATGACGATCAAGGGCATTTTCGGAAATAATAGAAAAGTATAAGGGTAAAATAGTAATTACCCAAACATCGGGCATTTTATATGCTTTGATGTTTGAAGCTTAAGATAAATGATTGAAACAAATGTTTGGTTGATTTCATGATATGTGTGACGGATTGAAGTTTGGTTGATGTATTTGAGCTTGATTGAGACCTGATTTGATTTGTTATTGATTGGAATTGTTGGGTTGAATTTGTTGAAATGTTGTTGGAATTGAATGAGGGTCATTCGGCCATGGCTAGAAACAGGGGTACCAGGTGGAAAATTTTCAAATAACCAAGTTCAAAACAGTCATTTCAAATGTAGGGATACATTGGGAATTTTAAAGGAAGATCAAAGGCATTTTCGGAAATAATAGAAAAGTATCAGGGTAAAATAGTAATTACCCATACATCAGGCATTTTATATGTTTTGAGATTTGAAGCTTAAAATAAATTATTGAAATAAATGTTTGGTTGATTTTATGATATGTGTGATGGATTGAACTTTGGTTGATGTATTTGAGCTTGATTAGGACTTGGTTTGATTTGTTATTGAGTGAAATTGTTGGGTTGAATTTGTTGAAATGTTGTTGGAATTGAATGAGGGCCATTCGACCATGGCTAGAAACAAGGGGTACCATGTGTAAATTTTCAAATAACCAAGGGCAAAACAGTCATTTCACCTGTAGGGATACATTGGGAATTTTATAGGACGATCAAGGGCATTTTCGGAAATAATAGAAAAGTATAAGGGTAAAATAGTAATTACCCATACATCGGGCATTTTATATCTTTTGATGTTTGAAGCTTAAGATAAATGATTGAAACAAATATTTGGTTGATTTTATGATATGTGTGATGGATTGAACTTTGGTTGATGTATTTGAGTTTAATTGAAACTTGGCTTGATTGGAATTGTTGTGTTGAATTTGTAGAAATGTTGTTCGAATTCAATGAGTGCCATTCGGCCTTGGCTAGAAACAAGGGGTACCATGTGGAAATTTTCAAATAACCAAGGGCAAAACTGTCATTTCACATGTAGGGATACGTTGGGAATTTTATAGGAAGATCAAGGGCATTTTCGGAAATAATAGAAAAGTATAAGGGTAAAATAGTAATTACCCATACATCGGGCATTTTATATGTTTTCAGGTTTGAAGCTTAAAATAAATTATTGAAATAAATGTTTGGTTGATTTTATGATATGTGTGATGGATCGAACTTTGGTTGATGTATTTGAGCTTGATTGAGACTTGGTTTGATTTGTTATTGATTGGAATTGTTGGGTTGAATTTGTTGAAATGTTGTTGGAATTGAATGAGGGCCATTCGGCCCTGGCTAGAAACAAGGGGTACCATGTGGAAATTTTCAAATAACCAAGGGCAAAACAGTCATTTCACATGTAGGGATACATTGGGAATTTTATATGACGATCAAGGGCATTTTCGGAAATAATAGAAAAGTATAAGGGTAAAATAGTAATTACCCAAACATCGGGCATTTTATATGCTTTGATGTTTGAAGCTTAAGATAAATGATTGAAACAAATGTTTGGTTGATTTCATGATATGTGTGACGGATTGAAGTTTGGTTGATGTATTTGAGCTTGATTGAGACCTGATTTGATTTGTTATTGATTGGAATTGTTGGGTTGAATTTGTTGAAATGTTGTTGGAATTGAATGAGGGTCATTCGGCCATGGCTAGAAACAGGGGTACCAGGTGGAAAATTTTCAAATAACCAAGTTCAAAACAGTCATTTCAAATGTAGGGATACATTGGGAATTTTAAAGGAAGATCAAAGGCATTTTCGGAAATAATAGAAAAGTATCAGGGTAAAATAGTAATTACCCATACATCAGGCATTTTATATGTTTTGAGATTTGAAGCTTAAAATAAATTATTGAAATAAATGTTTGGTTGATTTTATGATATGTGTGATGGATTGAACTTTGGTTGATGTATTTGAGCTTGATTAGGACTTGGTTTGATTTGTTATTGAGTGAAATTGTTGGGTTGAATTTGTTGAAATGTTGTTGGAATTGAATGAGGGCCATTCGACCATGGCTAGAAACAAGGGGTACCATGTGTAAATTTTCAAATAACCAAGGGCAAAACAGTCATTTCACCTGTAGGGATACATTGGGAATTTTATAGGACGATCAAGGGCATTTTCGGAAATAATAGAAAAGTATAAGGGTAAAATAGTAATTACCCATACATCGGGCATTTTATATCTTTTGATGTTTGAAGCTTAAGATAAATGATTGAAACAAATATTTGGTTGATTTTATGATATGTGTGATGGATTGAACTTTGGTTGATGTATTTGAGTTTAATTGAAACTTGGCTTGATTGGAATTGTTGTGTTGAATTTGTAGAAATGTTGTTCGAATTCAATGAGTGCCATTCGGCCTTGGCTAGAAACAAGGGGTACCATGTGGAAATTTTCAAATAACCAAGGGCAAAACTGTCATTTCACATGTAGGGATACGTTGGGAATTTTATAGGAAGATCAAGGGCATTTTCGGAAATAATAGAAAAGTATAAGGGTAAAATAGTAATTACCCATACATCGGGCATTTTATATGTTTTCAGGTTTGAAGCTTAAAATAAATTATTGAAATAAATGTTTGGTTGATTTTATGATATGTGTGATGGATCGAACTTTGGTTGATGTATTTGAGCTTGATTGAGACTTGGTTTGATTTGTTATTGATTGGAATTGTTGGGTTGAATTTGTTGAAATGTTGTTTGAATTGAATGAGGGCCATTCGGCCCTGGCTAGAAACAAGGGGTACCGTGTGGAAATTTTCAAATAACCAAGGGCAAAACAGTCATTTCACATGTAGGGATACATTGGGAATTTTATATGACGATCAAGGGCATTTTCGGAAATAATAGAAAAGTATAAGGGTAAAACAGTAATTACCCAAACATCGGGCATTTTATATGCTTTGATGTTTGAAGCTTAAGATAAATGATTGAAACAAATGTTTGGTTGATTTCATGATATGTGTGACGGATTGAAGTTTGGTTGATGTATTTGAGCTTGATTGAGACCTGATTTGATTTGTTATTGATTGGGATTGTTGGGTTGAATTTGTTGAAATGTTGTTGGAATTGAATGAGGGTCATTCGGCCATGGCTAGAAACAGGGGTACCAGGTGGAAAATTTTCAAATAACCAAGTTCAAAACAGTCATTTCAAATGTAGGGATACATTGGGAATTTTAATGGAAGATCAAAGGCATTTTCGAAAATAATAGAAAAGTATCAGGGTAAAATAGTAATTACCCATACATTGGTCATTTTATATGATTTGATGTTTGAAGCTTAAAATAAATGATTGAAACAAATGTTTGGTTGATTTTATGATATGTGTGATGGACTGAACTTTGGTTGATGTATTTGAGCTTGATTGAGACTTGGTTTGATTTGTTATTGATTGGAATTGTTGGGTTGAATTTGTTGAAATGTTGTTGGAATTCAATGAGGGCCATTCGGCCATGGCTAGAAACAAGGGGTACCACGTGGAAATTTTCAAATAACCAACGACAAAACAGTCATTTCACATGTAGGGATACGTTCGGAATTTTATAGGAAGATCAAGGGTATTTTCGGAAATAATAGAAAAGTATAAGGGTAAAATAGTAATTACCCATACATCGGGCATTTCATATGTTTTGATGTTTGAAGCTTAAAATAAATGATTGAAACAAATGTTTGGTTGATTTTATGATATGTGTGATGGATTGAACTTTGGGTGATATATTTGAGCTTAATTGAGACTTGGTTTTATTTGTTATTGATTGGAATTGTTGAATTGAATTTGTTGAAATGTTGTTGGAATTGAATGAGGGCCATTCGGCCATGGCTAGAAACAAGGGGTACCATGTGGAAATTTTCAAATAACCAAGGGCAAAACAGTCATTCCACATGTAGGGATACGTTGGGAATTTTATAGGAAGATCAAGCGCATTTTCAGAAATATTAGAAAAGTATAAGGGTAAAATAGTAATTACACATACATCGTGCATTTTATATGTTTTGATGTTTGAAGCTTAAAATAAATTATTGAAACAAAATTTTGGTTGATTTTATGATATTTGTGATGGATTGAACTTTGGTTGATGTATTTGAGCTTGATTGAGACGTGGTTTGATTTGTTATTGATTGAATTGCTGGGTTGAATTTGATGAAATGTTGTTGGAATTGCATGAGGGTCATTCGGCCATGGCTAGAAACAAGGGGTACCATGTGGAAATTTTCAAATAACCAAGGGCCAAATAGTCATTTCACATGTAGGGATTCGTTGGGAATTTTGTAGGAAGATCAAGGGCATTTTCGGAAATAATAGAAAAGTATAAGGGTAAAATAGTAATTACCCATACATCGGGCATTTCATATGTTTTGATGTTTGAAGCTTAAAATAAATGATTGAAACAAATGTTTGGTTGATTTTATGATATGTGTGATGGATTGAACTTTGGGTGATATATTTGAGCTTAATTGAGACTTGGTTTTATTTGTTATTGATTGGAATTGTTGAATTGAATTTGTTGAAATGTTGTTGGAATTGAATGAGGGCCATTCGGCCATGGCTAGAAACAAGGGGTACCATGTGGAAATTTTCAAATAACCAAGGGCAAAACAGTCATTCCACATGTAGGGATACGTTGGGAATTTTATAGGAAGATCAAGCGCATTTTCACAAATATTAGAAAAGTATAAGGGTAAAATAGTAATTACACATACATCGTGCATTTTATATGTTTTGATGTTTGAAGCTTAAAATAAATTATTGAAACAAAATTTTGGTTGATTTTATGATATTTGTGATGGATTGAACTTTGGTTGATGTATTTGAGCTTGATTGAGACGTGGTTTGATTTGTTATTGATTGAATTGCTGGGTTGAATTTGATGAAATGTTGTTGGAATTGCATGAGGGCCATTCGGCCATGGCTAGAAACAAGGGGTACCATGTGGAAATTTTCAAATAACCAAGGGCCAAATAGTCATTTCACATGTAGGGATTCGTTGGGAATTTTGTAGGAAGATCAAGGGCATTTTCGGAAATAATAGAAAAGTATAAGGGTAAAATAGTAATTACCCATACATCAGGCATTTTATATGTTTTGATGTTTGAAGCTTAAAATAAATGATTGAAACAAATGTTTGGTTGATTTTATGATATGTGTGATGGACTGAACTTTGGTTGATGTATTTGAGCTTGATTGAGACTTGGTTTGATTTGTTATTGATTGGAATTGTTGGGTTGAATTTGTTGAAATGTTGTTGGAATTGAATGAGAGCCATTCGGCCATGGCTAGAAACAAGGGGTACCATGTGGAAATTTTCAAATAACCAAGGGCAAAACAGTCATTTCACATGTAGGGATACGTTGGGAATTTTATAGGAAGATCAACGGGCATTTTTCAAAATAATAGAAAAGTATAAGGATAAAATAGTAATTACCCAAACATCGGGCAATTTATATGTTTTGATGTTTGAAGCTTAAAATAAATTATTGAAACAAATGTTTGGTTGATTTTATGATATGTTTGATGGATTTAACTTTGGTTGATGTATTTGAGCTTAATTGAAACTTGTTTTGATTTGGTATTGATTGGAATTGTTGGGTTGAATTTGTTGAAATGTTGTTGGAATTGAACGAGGGCCATTCGGCCATGGCTAGAAACAAGGGGTACCATGTGGAAATTTTCAAATAACCAAGGGCAGAACTGTCATTTCACATGTAGGGATACGTTGGGAATTTTATAGGAAGATCAAGGGCATTTTCAGAAATAATAGAAAAGTATAAGGGTAAAATAGTAATTACCCACACATCGGGCATTTTATATGTTTTGATGTTTGAAGCTTAAAACAAATGATTGAAACAAATGTTTGGTTGTTTTAGGATATGTGTGATGGATTGAACTTTGGTTGATGTATTCGAGCTTGATTGAGACTTGGTTTCATTTGTTATTGATTGGAATTGTTTGGTTGAATTTGTTGAAATGTTGTTGGAATTCAATGAGGGTCTTTCGGCCATGGCTAGAAACAAGGGGTACCATGTGGAAATTTTCAAATAACCAAGGGCAAAATAGTCATTTCACATGTAGGGATACGTTGGGAATTTCATAGGAAGATCAAGGGTATTTTCGAAAATAATAGAAAAGTATAAGGGTAAAATAGTAATTACCCATACATCGGGCATTTTATATGTTTTGATAATTGAAACTTTAAATAAATGATTGAAACCATTGTTTGGTTGATCTTATGATATGTGTGATGGACTGAACTTTGGTTGATGTATTTGAGCTTGATTGAGACTTGGTTTAATTTGTAATTGATTGGAATTATTGGGTTGAATTTGTTGAAATGTTGTTTGAATTGAATGAGAGCCATTCGGCCATGGCTAGAAACAAGGGGTACCATGTGGAAATTTTCAAATAACCAAGGGCAAAACAGTCATTTCACATGTAGGGATACATTGGGAATTTTATCGAAAGATCAAGGGCAATTTCGGAAAGAATAGAAAAGTATAAGGGTAAAATAGTAATTACCCATACATCGGGCATTTTATATGTTTTGATGTTTGAAGCTTAAAACAAATGATTGAAACAAATGTTTGGTTGTTTTATGATATGTGCGATGGATTGAACTTTGGTTGATGTATTCGAGCTTGATTGAGACTTGGTTTGATTTGTTATTGATTGGAATTGTTTGGTTGAATTTGTTGAAATGTTGTTGGAATTCAATGAGGGTCATTCGGCCATGGCTAGAAACAAGGGGTACCATGTGAAAATTTTCAAATAACCAAGGGCAAAACAGTCATTTCACATGTAGGGATACGTTGGGAATTTTATAGGAAGATCAAGGGTATTTTCGAAAATAATAGAAAAGTATAAGGGTAAAATAGTAATTACCCCTACATCGGGCATTTTATATGTTTTGATATTTGAAGCTTTAAATAAATGATTGAAACCAATGTTTGGTTGATTTTATGATATGTGTGATGGACTGAACTTTGGTTGATGTATTTGAGCTTGATTGAGACTTGGTTTAATTTGTAATTGATTGGAATTATTGGGTTGAATTGGTTGAAATGTTGTTGGAATTGAATGAGAGCCATTCGGCCATGGCTAGAAACAAGGGGTACCATATGGAAATTTTCAAATAACCAAGGGCAAAACAGTCATTTCACATGTAGGGATACATTGGGAATTTTATCGAAAGATTAAGGGCAATTTCGGAAAGAATAGAAAAGTATAAGGGTAAAATAGTAATTACCCATACATCGGGCATTTTATATGTTTTGATATTTGAAGCTTTAAATAAATGATTGAAACCAATGTTTGGTTGATTTTATGATATGTGTGATGGACTGAACTTTGGTTGATCTATTTGAGCTTGATTGAGACTTGGTTTAATTTGTAATTGATTGGAATTATTGGGTTGAATTTGTTGAAATGTTGTTGGAATTGAATGAGAGCCATTCGGCCATGGCTAGAAACAAGGGGTACCATGTGGAAATTTTGAAATAACCAAGGGCAAAACAGTCATTTCACATGTAGGGATACGTTGGGAATTTTATAGGAACATCAAGGGCATTTTCGAAAATAATAGAAAAGTATAAGGGTAAAATAGTAATTACCCATACATCGGGCAATTTATATGTTTTGATGTTTGAAGCTTAAAATAAATTATTGAAACAAATGTTTGGTTGATTTTATGATATATGTGATGGATTTAACTTTGGTTGATGTATTTGAGCTTAATTGAAACTTGTTTTGATTTGTTATTGATTGGAATTGTTGGGTTGAATTTGTTGAAATGTTGTTGGAATTGAATGAGGGCCATTCGGCCATGGCTAGAAACATGGGGTACCATGTGGAAATTTTCAAATAACCAAGGGCAAAACTGTCATTTCACATGTAGGGATAAAAATGGGAATTTTATAGGAAGATCAAGGGCATTTTTGGAAATAATAGAAAAGTATAAGGGTAAAATAGTAATTACCCACACATCGGGCATTTTATTTGCTTTGATGTTTGAAGCTTAAAACAAATGATTGAAACAAATGTTTGGTTGTTTTATGATATGTGTGATGGATTGAACTTTGGTTGATGTATTCGAGCTTGATTGAGACTTGGTTTGATTTGTTATTGATTGGAATTGTTTGGTTGAATTTGTTGAAATGTTGTTGGAATTCAATGAGGGTCATTCGGCCATGGCTAGAAACAAGGGGTACCATGTGGAAATTTTCAAATAACCAAGGGCAAAACAGTCATTTCACATGTAGGGATACGTTGGGAATTTTATTGGAAGATCAAGGGTATTTTCGAAAATAATAGAAAAGTCATTTCACATGTAGGGATACATTGGGAATTTTATCGGAAGATCAAGGGCAATTTCAGAAAGAATAGAAAAGTATAAGGGTAAAACAATAATTACCCATACATCGGGCATTTTATATGTTTTGATGTTTGAAGCTTTAAATAAATGATTGAAACAAATGTTTGGTTGATTTTATGATATGTGTGATGGACTGAACTTTGGTTGATGTATTTGAGCTTGATTGAGACTTGGTTTAATTTGTAATTGATTGGAATTATTGGGTTGAATTTGTTGAAATGTTGTTGGAATCGAATGAGAGCCATTCGGCCATGGCTAGAAACAAGGGGTACCATGTGGAAATTTTCAAATAACCAAGGGCAAAACTGTCATTTCACATGTAGGGATACGTTGGGAATTTTATAGGAAGATCAAGGGTATTTTCGGAAATAATAGAAAAGTATAAGGGTAAAATAGTAATTACCCATACATCGGGCATTTTATATGTTTTGATGTTTGAAGCTTTAAATAAATGATTGAAACCAATGTTTGGTTGATTTTATGATATGTGTGATGGACTGAACTTTGGTTGATGTATTTGAGCTTGATTGAGACTTGGTTTAATTTGTAATTGATTGGAATTATTGGGTTGAATTTGTTGAAATGTTGTTGGAATGGAATGAGAGCCATTCGGCCATGGCTAGAAACAAGGGGTACCATGTGGAAATTTTCAAATAACCAATGGCAAAACTGTCATTTCACATGTAGGGATACGTTGGGAATTTTGTAGGAAGATCAAGGGCATTTTCAGAAATAATAGTAAAATATAAGGGTAAAATACTAATTACCCATACGTCGGGCATTTTATATGTTTTGATGTTTGAAGCTTAAAATAAATGATTGAAACAAATGTTTGGTTGATTTTATGATATGTGTGATGGATTTAACTTTGGTTGATGTATTTGGGCTTAATTGAAACTTGTTTTGATTTGTTATTGATTGGAATTGTTGGGTTGAATTGGTTGAAATGTTGTTGGAATTGAATGAGAGCCATTCGGCCATGGCTAGAAACAAGGGGTACCATGTGGAAATTTTCAAATAACCAAGGGCAAAACAGTCATTTCACATGTAGGGATACATTGGGAATTTTGCTGGAAGATCAATGGCAATTTCGGAAATAATAGGAAAGTATAAGGGTAAAATAGTAAATATCCATACATCGGGCATTTTATATGTTTTGATGTTTGAAGCTTTAAATAAATTATTGAAACCAATGTTTGGCTGATTTTATGAAATGTGTGATGGACTGAACTTTGGTTGATGTATTTGAGCTTGATTGAGACTTGGTTTGATTTGTTATTAATTGGAATTGTTGGGTTGAATTTGTTGAAATGTTGTTGGAATTGAATGAGGGCCATTCGGCCCTAGCTAGAAACAAGGGGCACCATGTAGAAATTTTCAAATAATCGAGGGCAAAACGGTCATTTCAAATGAAGGGATACATTGGGAATTTTATAGGAAGATCAAGGGCATTTTCAGTAATAATAGAAAAGTATAAGGGTAAAATAGTAATTAGCCATACATCGGGCATTTTATATGTTTTGATGTTTGAAGCTTAAAATAAATGATTGAAACAAATGTTTGGTTGATTTTATGATATGTGTGACGGATTAAACTTTGGTTGATGTATTTTAGCTTGATTGAGACTTGGTTTCATTTGTTATTGATTAGAATTGTTGGGTTGAATTTGTTGAAATGTTGTTGGAATTGAATGAGGGCCATTCTGCCATGGCTGGAAACAAGGGGTACTATGTGAAAATTTTCAAATAAGCAAGGGCCAAATAGTAATTTCACATGTAGGGATACGTTGGGAATTTTGTAGGAAGATTAAGGGCATTTTTGGAAATAATAGAAAAGTATAAGGGTAAAATAGTAATTACCCATACGTCGGGCATTTTATATGTTTTGATGTTTGAAGCTTAAAATAAATTATTGAAAAAAAAAAATTGGTTGATTTTAAGATATGTGTGATGGGTTGAACTTTGGTTGATGTATTTGACCTTGATTGAGACGTGGTTTGATTTGTTATTGATTGGAATTGTTGGGTTGAATTTGTTGAAATGTTGTTGGAATTGAATGAGGGCCATTCTGCCATGGCTGGAAACAAGGGGTACTATGTGGAAATTTTCAAATAACCAAGGGCCAAATAGTCATTTCACATGTAGGGATACGTTGGGAATTTTGTAGGAAGATCAAGGGCATTTTTGGAAATAATAGAAAAGTATAAGGGTAAAATAGTAATTACCCATACGTCGGGCATTTTATATGTTTTGATGTTTGAAGCTTAAAATAAATCATTGCAACAAATGTTTGGTTGATTTTATAATATGTGTGATGGATTGAACTTTGGTTGATGTATTTGAGCTTGATTAAGACTTGGTTTGATTTGTTATTGATTGGAATTGTTGAGTTGAATTTGTTGAAATGTTGTTGGAATTCAATGAGGGCCATTCAACCATGGCTAGAAACAAGGGGTACCATATGGAAATTTTCAAATAACCAAGGGCAAAACAGTCATCTCAAATGTCGGGATACTCTGGGAATTTTATAGGTCGATCAAGGGCATTTTTGAAAATAATAGAAAAGTATAAGGGTAAAATAGTAATTACCCATACATCAGGCATTTTATATGTTTTGATGTTTGAAGCTTAAAATAAATGATTGAAGCAAATGTTTGGTTGATTTTATGATATGAGTGATGGACTGAACTTTGGTTGATGTATTTGAGCTTGATTGAGACTTGGTTTGATTTGTTATTGATTGGAATTGTTGGGTTGCATTTGTTGAAATGTTGTCGGAATTGAATGAGGGCCATTCGGCCATGGCTAGAAACAAGGGGTACCATGTGGAAAGTTTCAAATAACCAAGTGCAAAATAGTCATTTCACATGTAGGGATACATTGGGAAATTTATCGGAAGATCAAGGGCATTATCGGAAATAATAGAAAAGCATCAGGATAAAATAGTAATTACCCATACATCGGGCATTTTATATGTTTTGATGTTTGAAGCTTAAAATAAATGATTGAAACAAATGTTTGGTTGATTTTACGATATGTGGGATGGATTGAACTTTGGTTGATGTATTTGAGCTTGATTGAGACTTGTTTTGATTTGTTATTGATTGGAATTGTTGGGTTGAATTTGTTGAAATGTTGTTGGAATTGAATGAGGGCCATTCGGCCATGGCTAGAAACAAGGGGTACCATGTGGAAATTTTCAAATAACCAAGGGCAAAACAGTCATCTCAAATGTCGGGATACTCTGGGAATTTTATAGGTCGATCAAGGGCATTTTTGAAAATAATAGAAAAGTATAAGGGTAAAATAGTAATTACCCATACATCAGGCATTTTATATGTTTTGATGTTTGAAGCTTAAAATAAATGATTGAAACAAATGTTTGGTTGATTTTATGATATGAGTGATGGACTGAACTTTGGTTGATGTATTTGAGCTTGATTGAGACTTGGTTTGATTTGTTATTGATTGGAATTGTTGGGTTGAATTTGTTGAAATGTTGTTGGAATTGAATGAGGGCCATTCGGCCATGGCTAGGGGGTACCATGTGGAGATTTTCAAAAAACCAAGGCCAAAACTGTCATTTCACACGTAGGGATACGTTGGGAATTTTATAGGAAGATCAAGGGCATTATCGGAAATAATAGAAAAGTATCCGGGTAAAATAGTAATTACCCATACATCGGGCATTTTATATGTTTTGATTTTTGAAGCTTAAAATAAATTATTGAAACAAATGTTTGGTTGATTTTAAGATATGTGTGATGGATTGAACTTTGGTTATTGTATTTGAGCTTGATTGAGACTTGGTTTGATTTGTTATTGATTGGAATTGTTGGGTTGAATTTGTTGAAATGTTGTTGGAATTGAATGAGGGCCATTCGACCATGGCTAGAAACACGGGGTACCATATGCAAATTTTCAAATAACCAAGGGCAAATCAGTCATTTCACATGTAGGGATATGTTGGGAATTTTATAGGAAGATCAAGGGCATTTTCGAAAATAATAGAAAAGTAAAAGGGTAAAATAGTAATTACCCATACATCGGGCATTTTATATGTTTTGATGTTTGAAGCTTAAAATAAATGATTGAAAAAATGTTTGGTTGATTTTATGATATGTGTGATGGATTGAACTTTGGTTGATGTATTTCAGCTTGATTGAGACTTGGTTTGATTTGTTATTGATTGGAATTATTGGGTTGACTTTGTTGAAATGTTGTTGGAATTCAATGAGGGCCATTCGGCCATGGCTAGAAACAAGGGGTACCATGTGGAAATTTTCAAATAACCATGGGCAAAACAGTCATTTCACATGTCGGGATACGTTGGGAATTTTATACGAAGATCAAGGGCATTTTCGGAAATAATAGAAAAGTATAAGGGTAAAATAGTAATTAGCCATACATCGGGCATTTTATATGTTTTGATGTTTGACGCTTAAAATAAAATATTGAAACAAATGTTTGGTTGATTTTATGATATGTGTAATGGATTGAACTTTGGTCGATGTATTTGAGCTCAATTGAAACTTGGTTTGATTTGTTATTGATTGGAATTGTTGGGTTGAATTTGTTGAAATGTTGTTGGAATTGAATGAGGGCCATTCGGCCTTGGCTAGAAACAAGGGGTACCATGTGGAAATTTTCAAATAACCAAGGGCAAAACAGTCATTTCACATGTAGGGATACATTGGAAATTTTATAGGAACATCAAGGCATTTTCGGAAATAATAGAAAAGTATAAGGGTAAAATAGTAATTGCCCATACATCGGGCATTTTATATGTTTTGAGGTTCGAAGCTTAAAATAAATTATTGAAACAAATGTTTGGTTGATTTTATGATATGTGTGATGGATTGAACTTTGGTTGATGTATTTGAGCTTGATAGATACTTTGTTTGATTTGTTATTCATTGAAATTGTTGGGTTTAATTTGTTGAAATATTGTTGGAATAGAACGAGGGCCATTCGGCCATGGCTAGAAACAAGGGCTACTGTGTGGAAATTTTCAAATAACCAAGGGCAAAACAGTCATTTCACATGTAGGGATACATTGGGAATTTTATAGGACGATCAAGGGCATTTTCAGAAATAATAGAAAAGTATAAGGGTAAAATAGTAATTACCCATACATCGGGCATTTTATATGTTTTGAGGTTTGAAGCTTAAAATAAATTATTGAAATAAATGTTTCGTTGATTTTATGATATGTGTGATGGATTGAACTTTGGTTGATGTATTTGAGCTTGATTGAGACTTGGTTTGATTTGTTATTGATTGGAAATGTTGGGTTGAATTTGTTGAAATATTGTTGGAATTGAATGAGGGCCATTCGGCCATGGCTAGAAACAAGGGGTACTATGTGGAAATTTTCAAATCACCAAGGGCAAAACAGTCATTTCACATGTAGGGATACATTGGAAATTTTATAGGAAGTTCAAGGGCATTTTCGGAATTAATAGAAAAGTATAAGGGTAAAATAGTAATTACCCATACATCGGGCATTTTATATGTTTTGAGGTTTGAAGCTTAAAATAAATTATTGAAATAAATGTTTGGTTGATTTTATGATATGTGTGATGGATTGAACTTTGGTTGATGTATTTGAGCTTGATTGAGACCTGGTTTGATTTGTTATTGATTGGAACTGTTGGGTTGAATTTGTTGAAATGTTGTTGGAATTGAATGAGGGCCATTCGGCCCTGGCTAGAAACAAGGGGTACCATGTGGAAATTTTCAAATAACCATGGGCAAAACAGTCATTTCACATGTCGGGATACGTTGGGAATTTTATACGAAGATCAAGGGCATTTTCGGAAATAATAGAAAAGTATAAGGGTAAAATAGTAATTACCCATACATAGGGCATTTTATATGTTTTGATGTTTGAAGCTTAAAATAAATCATTGAAACAAATGTTTGGTTGATTTTATGATATGTGTGATGGATTGAACTTTGGTTGATGTATTTGAGCTTGATTGACACTTGGTTTGATTTGTTATTGATTGGAATTGTTGGGTTGAATTTGTTGAAATGTTGTTGGAATTCAATGACGGTCATTCGGCCATAGCTAGAAACAAGGGGTACCATGTGGAAATTTTCAAAAAACAAAGGGCAAAACTATCATTTCACATGTAGGGACACGTTGGGAATTTTATAGGAAGATCAAGTGCATTTTCGAAAATAATAGAAAAGTATAAGTCTAAAATAGTAATTACCCATACATCGAACATTTTATATGTTTTGATGTTTGAAGCTTAAAACAAATGATTGAAACAAATGTTTGGTTGATTTTATGATATGTGTGATGTGTAACATCCTCATTTTACTATTTGTACGCATTTATATATGTACATTATGAACACTTATGCACTGTATTTTATAGAACTTTATGAACATATTTTCTTAATGAAATTAATACAGTTCTACTCAGAAGAATTTTCTGAATTTCCAAATATTTTTGTTTTTGCTGAAATTGATTGTTGACTGGACTGCTATGTCAAACAGCTGTCCAGGATAAATTTTCAAGTATAGAATTTTGAACTCAATTATAACTTAAAAGAAAGGTAATAGAATATAGATTAAAAATATATACAGATAAAGAATTAAAATGCTTATTCAGAATTGTTAGGATTTTCTGAAAGTTAGAACTTTGGAGAATTATTACGGTAAAATTCTAAGACAGAAAATTTAGAGAAAATTCATAGGATATCTATAGAATTATCTAATAATTGTAATATACTTAGAATAATTATTAAAAATGTTTAACCAAGAAAATTTTAATTTAGAACCTTAACCAATCAAAAAGTGACAACTTAGGCTTTTCTAAGATCACTAAATTAAGCTAATTAGGCTTGGATTAAGAGATAAGTAAGACACTACCCCAAGGTTTTTGATAGTGAGGAATCCAATGGTGATGTTATTTTCTTCAAATTCTAATCACATTGTAAAATAATTAGCAGCCCTAATTACCTTCTAGAATTTTCTACAAAGTTCTTGAAATGTTGACTTTTGGGGTAGGCAAGTGACTTGGAACTCCTTGGCTGTCCAAGTGGGCTGGAAAGGCTTGGCAAGTGGACTGCCCTTGGTCCAATAGAGCTGCTGGACGTGCAGGGCAGCAGCTGGACTTGAAGGCAAAGTCCAATTTGGTTAATAATTTGTTTAAAGAAACATTAAACTTAAGCAAAAAGGAAAAAGTCACCAAAGCTAGCATTTTTCCCAAAACAGAACCGTGAGTCTCCAAAAAAAACCAGCAGCTGCAGTTTCAATTTTCTTTACATCTTAAATTCATCATCTCATCCCAAATTAAGAAACCAAACCATCCAAACTTCCTAAACCCTAAGTTAATCGGCAAAAAGGAAAAGAAATTGGAGGAAATCTCAAAAATTCCTACAAGACCAAGGAGTGAGGGAGAAAGGAATTCAAGGCTTTTTCTTCAATTAAAGAGTTTAAGGTAAGGATCTAGGCATTTAATTTCAATTAGAACCCTTGGAATTAGAAGAAAACATGTTGTAGGGTTAGATTCAATTTGTGACCTAGAATCATGAAAACTTGAAATTGATTTAGGGGTTTTGTGTTTTTGATGCTTGTGATTGTAATTCATGGATTGGAATGAGGTGTGATTGAATTTTTAATGTGTTGTGATGGTTGAAATTTGAGTTGCTTGATTTTTAATTGAGTTGAGATTTGGTTGAATTTTGGTTGGAATTGGAGTTTGTTGCTTTGGAAAATATGTTGAGAATGGTAGTGAGACCATTCGGCCAGCCCTAAATGCAAGGGATATTATGTGGAAATTTTTGTAAAACCAAGGGCAAAATGGTCATTTTACATGTAGGGACACATTGGGTATTTTGGAAAAAGATTGAGGGCATTTTCGGAAATTACTAAAATACTAATGTTATAAGGTAAATTGCTTAAATTTTTGTATACTTGTATGTTAATGTGTACAAATTATTTATTTAATTGTGATCATGAACAAAATTCATTAGCATTAGTCTTTTTGGGGGATTTATAAAGGTATCAAATGAGAAAGAATTATGTTGACTAACCGGGACTGCGGTAGTCATGAGAATTGAGTTGATCTATGAGAAATGATTTGTTGACTAACCGGGACTGCGGTAGTCATGTGGAAATGGAAATGATTGAGAAATGATTTGTTGACTAACCGGGACTGCGGTAGTCATGTGGAAATGGAAATGATTGAGAAATGAATATTTGGGTGAGTAGAATTTGTTAAACAGGACCGTATAATCTGCGATTATATAGTCTGTGGGGAGAAGGATATTGGCAATTCCATATGTGGCTGGAAATTGGACTGAGTTGCGGTCATGGTGGCCTTCTGGGTATCCTGATCTCCTAATTCTGTTTAGCTTATTCGCGTTTAGTAGGGGCTGATAGCTGAATTGCAGTGCGTAATGGTAGGCCAGTTTCTTACTAAACACTCAAAGGGGAAGTCTGTAACCCCCCCTTTCATATAAAACATAATTTAACTATTTAATTTATTTTATATATTTATTTCAAAGTTCTGGTACGTTCTATTACAATCCAAAATATGTTCTGTAATTTACATCATTAAAATTTATATAAACACTGCTACAAAATAATTCTAACTACTACAACATTATTGTCTACCCAAAATAGTCCCCATCCTATAGCTCTAGACCATGTCTGCATCTGTAACTTCTAATTAATCTTCCAAATACCTGCAATCACACTCCCCTAAAATCTGGGGACAGCATTACCGGATCAGGCATTTAATTTCTCATAGAATTAAAACAATTTCAAACAAATACATATCATAACAAATTAATTAGTTACACACATAATTAAATGCAGTATGATTTATGCAATGCAGTTTTTGACTCAAATTCATTTTGACCCTGCTCCATGGAGACTTCCCCTTTGAGTGTTTAGTAAGTAACTGGCCTACCATTACGTACTGCAATTCAGCTATCAGCCCCTACTAAACGCGAATAAACTAAACAGAATTAGGAGGTCAGGATACCCGGAAGGCCACCACGGCAGCATCTCTGTCCAGATTACAGCCACATGTGGAATTGCCAATATCCCTCACCCCACAGACTATATAATCACAGATTATACAGTCCTGTCTAACTTACTCTGCTCACCCATTTCTCAGGACTATCATATTCTCTGTTCACAATCTCAATCATCTTTTCAAATACATGACTACCGCAGTCCGGTCAGTCAACACAGTTCTATGTTCATAATCTCAATCATATTTTCAAATACATGACTACCGCAGTCCGGTCAGTCAACACAGTTCTCTGTTCATAATCTCAATCATATTTTCAAATACATGACTACTGCAGTCCGGTCAGTCAACACAGTCCTGGAAATCAATTCCCCCATAAATACTCATTTCTCATTTGAAATCTTTGTATTTTCCAAGAACTCAAGCTTATGCAATATGACAATGATGTTAATAAACAAATAATTAATATTAAGCAATCACATAAAAATTATAAAAATTCACTATTAGGTAAAGTTACTAAAATACCCTTAACCTTTTCTAAAATTCCATCTATGTCCTAAATTTTGAAATGACCAAACTACCCTTGCTCTTTTTCAAAAATTCCCATTTTGTCCCTACATGTAAAATGACCATTTTGCCCTTGATTTTACAAAAATTTCCACATAATATCCCTTGCAATTTGGGCTGGCCGAATGGTCTACAAGCCATTCTCAACATATTTTCCAAAGCAACAAACTCCAATTTCAACCAAAATTCAACCAAATCTCAATTCAATTAAATTCAAGCAACTCAATTTTCAACCATCACAACACATTAAAAATTCAATCACACATCATTCCAATCCATGAATTACAATCACAAGCATAAAAAACACAAAACCCCTAAATCAATTTCAAGTTTTCATGATTCTAGGTCACAAATTTAATCTAACCCTACAACATGTTTTCTTCTAATTCCAAGGGTTCTAATTGAAATTAAATGCCTAGATCCTTACCTTAAACTCTTTAATTGAAGAAAAAGCCTTGAATTCCTTTCTCCCTCACTCCTTGGTCTTGTAGGAATTTTTGAGATTTCTTCCAATTCTTTCTCTACTAGCCGAATTAGCTTAGGGTTTTGGAAGTTTGGATGGTTGGGTTTCTTAATTTGGGATGAAATGATGAAGTTAAGATGAAAAGAAAAATGGAACTGCAGCTGCTGTAGAAGGGAACCCACGGTTCTGTTTTGGAGAAAATATTAGCTTTTGTGACTTTTTGCCTTTTACTTAAGTTATTTGCTTCATTAAACAAGGAATTAACCAAATTGGATGTTTCCTTCACATCCAGCAGCTCCTGCACGTCCAGCAGCCCCTATTGGCCAAGGGATATCAGTTCTCCAAGCTTTCCCATCCACTTGGACAGCCAAAGGAGTTCCAAGTCACTTGCCTACCCCAAAAGTCAACATTTCAAGAACTTTGTAGAAATTTCTAGAAGGTAATTAGGGCTGCTAATTATTTTACAATGTGATTAGAATTTGAAGAAAATAACATCACCATTGGATTCCTCACTATCAAAAACCTTGGGGTAGTGTCTTACTTATCTCTTAATCCAAGCCTAATTAGCTTAATTTAGTGATCTTAGAAAAGCCTAAGTTGTCACTTTTTGATTGGTTAAGGTTCTAAATTAAAATTTTCTTGGTTAAACATTTTTAATAATTATTCTAAGTATATTACAATTATTAGATAATTCTATAGATATCCTATGAATTTTCTCTAAATTTTTCTGTCTTAGAATTTTACCGTAATAATTTCTCAAAGTTCTAACTTTCAGAAAATCCTAACAATTCTGAATAAGCATTTTAATTCTTTATCTGTATATATTTTTAATCTATATTCTATTACCTTTCTTTTAAGTTATAATTGAGTTCAAAATTCTATACTTGAAAATTTATCCTGGACAGCTGTCTAACATAGCAGTCCAGTCAACTATCAATTTCGGCAAAAAATAAAGACATTTGGAAATTCAGAAAATTCTTCTGAGTAAAACTGTATTAATTTCATTAAGAGAATATGTACATAAGATTTCTATAAAATACAGTGCATAAATGTTAATAATATACATATATAAATGCATACAAATAGTAAAATGAGGATGTTACAAAGTCTCCATGGAGCAGGGTCAAAAATGAATTTGAGTCAAAAACTGCATTTGCATAAATCATACTGCATTTAATTATGTGTGTAACTAATTAATTTGTTATGATATGTAATTGTTTGAATTTGTTTTATTGTATGAGAAATTAAATGCCTGATCCGGTAATGCTGTCCCCAGATTCTAGGGGAGTGTGATTGCAGGTATTTGGAAGATTAATTAGAAGTTACAGATGCAGACATGTTCCAGAGCTATAGGAATAGGGGTTTTTGGCTTTAGATACTTTTGTATTAATTAGAAATAATTTGGTAGTAGTATTTTCTGTAAATTTTAATAATGTAAATTATAATGACAAACTTTAAACTTAATGGAGTGTATTTATTTTATTTGTAAATTTCGTGTTTATGGATTTTAGATAGAAATTAATTAATTAGAAAGGGGGTTACATGATGGATTGAACTTTGGTTGATGTATTTGAGCTTGATTGAGACTTGTTTTGTTTTGTTACTGATTGGAATTGTTTGGTTGAATTTGTTGAAATGTTGTTGGAATTCAATGAGGGCCATTCGGCCATGGCTAGAAAAAAGGGGTACTGTGTCGAAATTTTCAAATATCAAAGGGCAAAATAGTCATTTCACATGTAGGGATACATTCAAAATTTTATAGGAAGATCAAGGGCATTTTCAGAAATAACAGAAAAGTATAAGGGTAAAATGGTAATTACCCATACATCGGGCATTTTATATGTTTTGATGTTTGAAGCTTAAAATAAATTATTGAAACAAATGTTTGGTTGATTTTATGATATGTGTGATGGATTGAACTTTGGTTGATGTATTTGAGCTTGATTGAAACTTGTTTTGATTTGTTATTGATTGGAATTGTTGGGTTGAATTTGTTGAAATGTTGTTGGAATTGAATGAGGGCCATTCGGCCATGGCAAGAAACAAGGGGTACCATGTGAAAATTTTCAAATAACCAAGGGCAAAACAGTCATTTCACATGTAGGGATACATTGGGAAGTTTATAGGAAGATCAAGGACCTTTTCGAAAAATAATAGAAAAGTATAAGGGTAAAATAGTAATTACCCATACATCGGGTATTTTATATGTTTTGATGTTTGAAGCTTAAAGTAAGTTATTGAAACAAAATTTTGGTTGGTTTTATGATATGTTTGATGGATTAAACTTTGGTTGATGTATTTGAGCTTGATTGAGACTTGGTTTGATTTGTTGGGTTGAATTTGTTGAAATGTTGTTGGAATTGAATGAGGGCCATTCGGCCATGGCTAGAAACAAGGGGTACTGTGTGGAAATTTTCAAATATCCAAGGGCAAAATAGTCATTTCACATGTAGGGATACATTCGAAATTTTATAGGAAGATCAAGGGCATTTTCAGAAATATCAGAAAAGTATAAGGGTAAAATGGTAATTACCCATACATCGGGCATTTTATATGTTTTGATGTTTGAAGCTTAAAATAAATTATTGAAACAAATGTTTGGTTGATTTTATGATATGTGTGATGGATTGAACTTTGGTTGATGTATTTGAGCTTGATTGAAACTTGTTTTGATTTGTTATTGATTGGAATTGTTGGGTTGAATTTGTTGAAATGTTGTTGGAATTCAATGAGGGCCATTCGGCCATGGCTAGAAACAAGGGGTACCATGTGAAAATTTTCAAATAACCAAGGGCAAAACAGTCATTTCACATGTAGGGATACATTGGGAATTTTATAGGAAGATAAAGGACCTTTTCGAAAAATAATAGAAAAGTATAAGGGTAAAATAGTAATTACCCATACATCGGGTATTTTATATGTTTTGATGTTTGAAGCTTAAAATAAATTATTGAAACCAAAATTTGGTTGATTTTATGATATGTGTGATGGATTTAACTTTGGTTGATGTATTTGACCTTGATTGAGACTTGGTTTGATTTGTTACTAATTGGAATTGTTGGCTTGAATTTGTTGAAATGTTGTTGGAATTGAATGAGGGTCATTCGGCCATGGCTAGAAACAAGGGATAATGTGTTGAAATTTTCAAATATCCAAGGGCAAAACAGTCATTTCACATGTAGGGATACATTCGAAATTTTATAGGAAGATCAAGGGCATTTTCGAAAATAATAGAAAAGTATAAGGGTAAAATGGTAATTACCCATACATCGGGCATTTTATATGTTTTGATTTTGAAGCTTAAAATAAATGATTGAAACAAATGTTTGGTTGATTTTATGATATGTGTGATGGATTGAACTTTGGCTGATGTATTTGAGCTTGATTGAGACTTGGTTTGATTTATTATTTACTGGAATTGTTGGGGTGAATTTGTTGAAATATTGTTGGAATTGAATGAGGGCCATTCGGCCATGGCTAGAAACAAGGGGTACCATGTGGAAATTTTCAAATAACCAAGGGCAAAACAGTCATTTCACATGTAGGGATACATTGGGAATTTTATAGGAAGATCAAGGACCTTTTCGAAAAATAATAGAAAAGTATAAGGGTAAAATAGTAATTACCCATACATCGGGCATTTTATATGTTTTGATGTTTGAAGCTTAAAATAAATGATTGAAACAAATGTTTGGTTGATTTTATGATATGTGTGATGGATTGAACTTTGATTGATGTATTTGAGTTTGATTGAGACATGGTTTGATTTGTTATTGATTGGAATTGTTGGGTTGAATTTGTTGAAATGTAATTGGAATTGAATGAGGGTCATTCGGCCCTGGCTAGAAACAAGGGGTACTGTGTGGAAATTTTCAAATATCCAAGGGCAAAACAGTCATTTCACATGTAGGGATACATTCGAAATTTTACAGGAAGATCAAGGGCATTTTCAGAAATAACATAAAAGTATAACCGTAAAATGGTAATTACTCATACATCAGGCATTTTATATGTTTTGATGTTTGAAGCTTAAAATAAATTATTGAAACAAATGTTTGGTTGATTTTATGATATGTGTGATGGATTGAACTTTGGTTGATGTATTTGAGCATGATTGAAACTTGTTTTGATTTGTTATTGATTGGAATTGTTGGGTTAAATTTGTTGAAATGTTGTTGGAATTGAATGAGGGCCATTCGGCCATGGCTTGAAAGAAGGGGTACCATGTGGAAATTTTCAAATAACCAAGGGCCAAAGAGTCATTTCACATGTAGGGATACATTGGGAATTTTATAGGAAGATCAAGGGCAATTTCGAAAATAATAGAAAAGTATAAGGGTAAAATAGTAAATACCCATACATCGAGCATTTTATATGTTTTGATGTTTGAAGCTTAAAATAAATCATTGAAACAAATGTTTGGTTGATTTTATGATATGTGTGATGGATTGAACTTTGCTTGATGTATTTGAGCTTGATTGAGACTTGGTTTGATTTGTTATTGATTGGAATTGTTGGGTTGAATTTGTTGAAATGTTGTTGGAATTGAATGAGGGCCATTCGACCATGGCTACAAACAAGGGGTACCACATGGAAATTTTCAAATAACCAAGGGCAAATAAGTCATTTCACATTTAGGGATACATTGGGAATTTTATAGGAAGATCAAGGGCATTTTCGGAAATAATAGAAAAGTATAAGGGTAAAATAGTAATTACCCATACATCGGGCATTTTATATGTTTTGATTTTTGAAGCTTAAAATAAATTATTGAAACAAATGTTTGGTTGATTTTAAGATATGTGTGATGCATTGAACTTTGGTTATTGTATTTGAGCTTGATTGAGACTTGGTTTGATTTGTTATTGATTGGAATTGTTGGGTTGAATTTGTTGAAATGTTGTTGGAATTGAATGAGGGTCATTCGGCCATGGCTTGAAACAAGGGATACTGTGTTTACATTTTCAAATATCCAAGGGCAAAACAGTCATTTCACATGTAGCGATACATTCGAAATTTTATAGGAAGAGCAAGGGCATTTTTGGAAATAATAGAAAAGTATAAGGGTGAAATGGTAATTACCCATACATCGGGCATTTTATATGTTTTGATGTTGGAAGCTTAAAATAAATGATTGAAACAAATGTTTGGTTTATTTTATGATATGTGTGATGGAGTGAACTTTGGTTGATGTATTTGAGCTTGATTGAGACTTGGTTTGATTTGTTATTAACTGGAATTGTTGGGTTGAATTTGTTGAAATGTTGTTGGAATTGAATGAGGGCCATTCGGCCATGGCTAGAAACAAGGGGTACTGTGTGGAAATTTTCAAATATCCAAGGGCAAAACAGTCATTTCACATGTAGGGATACATTGGGAATTTTATCGGATGATCAAGGGCAATTTCGAAAATAATAGAAAAGTATAAGGGTAAAATAGTAAATACCCATACATCGAGCATTTTATATGTTTTGATGTTTGAAGCTTAAAATAAATCATTGAAACAAATGTTTGGTTGATTTTATGATATGTGTGATGGACTGAACTTTGGTTGATGTATTTGAGCTTGATTGAGACTTGGTTTGATTTGTTATTCATTGCAATTGTTGGGTTGAATTTGTTGAAATGTTGTTGGAATTGAATGAGGGCCATTCAGCAAGGGCTAGAAACAAGGGGTACTGTATGGAAATTTTCAAATAACCAACGTCAAAACAGTCAATTCACATGGAGGGATAGATTGGGAATTTTATAGGAAGATCAAGGGCATTTTCGAAAATATTAGAAAAGTATAAGGGTAAAACAGTAATTACCCATACATCGTGCATTTTTTATGTTTTGATGTTTGAAACTTAAAATAAGTTATTGAAACAAAAATTTGGTTGATTTTATGATATGTGTGATGGATTAAACTTTGGTTGATGTATTTGAGCTTGATTGAGACGTGGTTTGATTTGTTATTGATTGGAATTGTTGGGTTGAATTTGTTGAAATGTTGTTTGAATTGAATGAGGGTCATTCTTCCATGGCTTGAAACAAGGGATACTGTGCTTACATGTACAGCTCTGATACCACTAATGTAACACCCCATTTTACTATTAAAGATTTTCTTATTAATTAAGAAATTTGTGAAGTAATTCAATATCCAATTATTGAAAATAACCTTTATAATTCAGGAAGATTTGTTTTTCCTTTAAAAAAAAATTGTTACTTAAAACACCAAACAACCATCATCCACAATAACTTATTAATATATAAAAAAAAATTATGTTAATGAAATATCAGTCTTAATAAATCAGACTCATGTTATAAGACATTAACTTAGATGCAAAACCGAAATCTTCTTTAATTAAGAACATCCTCAAATCCACCATTATACTATTCTATTACACATAATACACTTATGCATTTAAAATCTTGGAATATAACACATTATACATTTGAGCCACGTATAAAGAGTTGTACATCAATATTCAAATCTAGTCTACCCTTTTCTATGCAAGAAAAGACTGAGACTCAGAGCAGTGACTCAAAGAAAATTTCAAAATACCCAATAAACCCAAGTAGCATCCTAGAAAGATCCTTTTCTTTGTCTTTAAACATCCACTCGTTTTCACAGTGCTTGTCGTAACCTTGCATTCCATCTTTGTTGTTTGCACAAGATCATTTGTCTAAATCTGAAAAATAAAGGCGTATGGAGTGAGTCTCTCTCCTCCTCTAAACCAACAACCAAACGACCTTCCGGTCTCAAACAAACATACAATATCAACCACTTCACAGTGGTGCTCTCACGAGTCTCACTCGAAACCTATTCGTTTCCACAACTATTCTTGTAAATTATTTCACATTGGCCAGCTGCCACTGGAACTTCCAGAACTCAGTGGTCTTACATATTTTTGAGTTGGATGACTGTTGGGAGTACACCCTTCACCATGGTACAATGGCGGGCTCTCACCAACTGATGATGGCTCGTATTTTTGTCAGGGTGGCCGAGTCAGCTACGTGATCTATCGTCACAACTCAGTGCCTTACCCTCCAAGAACAACCTGCCTTACGATCATCTCCCAGGTACCAACTGTGGTCATCCATTACTCCGAGGACTGACTCCTCAACACTCTCTCACAGAGTTTATTTTCTTTCTTCGTCGCATGTGGGTTTCCCGCTGCACATGGTACAGGTGCGGACGAATTGACGCCGAGCTAAAGGTACCACCTCTACGCTCACATATGCATATATAAATAAGGACTTTGCCTTTATCGCTACATCGTAACGATCTCATCACCTCAAGTGACGCGTCATTCGCAATCCGACCTTGGTTCACAGATAACTCGCAGCTGAAATATCCCACGCGACCTTTCACAGGTTTGTGTGAGCTTTTCTACCAAAGGTACTCGACGGCGGTCTTCAATCAACATATGTCCCAGACATACAACACGGAGATCAAACTCTCCCACTATCACAGTGGTTAAACATTACGACCCCGTCATCTCACAAGCACAATGCTCACCGTAGATAAAGCCTCCACACGACCTGTCTCGCAATTATCCGTTCAAGCTTTGTCCACGAACAAATCCGTTCAATCGTCTCACACGACTTAGCGTTGGAGGTTCTTTCCTCCTTTCGGTTCTCACCACGATTCGGACAATCACAATTCACAAACTTTCAAACACATGTGCGTATCGCACTTTACCCAATCATGACCCACATCATGATTCTTAACTGTCTTACTTTGTTTTATGGAAATCCTCACCCACTCTCATATTTTATGCTTATTTCAGTCATTTTGTCCAAATCCATGCAAAGGTCCTAAATTCCTTTCTAAGTCCAAACATCCATCGTCCTCCATGTGCATAGGTAATTCCTAATTACCAATCCATAATGTTATTAAGTTCACACTCTTAATTATAGTTGATTCACTATTGCTCATAGTGAATATTATTGATTACTAGAATGACCTTCTAGTATTCACAAATGTACTCCATTTGGAGTTCATTTGCTCCCACACAAGAATGAAAAATTCTCGTTCCCACAATCAACAAACCATCACAAGCAATTCACATGCACAAACAAATTTCAGCACTCTTTGCCCGAGGATCACATTCCTCCCGGTCTCCAATTCACAGTTAATAATAGAACAATCATTAATAATCAATAATTCAATAACTCAACATAATCCATTAAACAACATCATACACACATTTTCTATAGGAATTTCCCTTTTGAGGTGAAATATCCATTAGCAAGTCCAACGAATGACATTAGGCATAATTACGAAATCACTTAATTAATTTTCATGCATATACTTATAGCTGTACATACATACCAAAAATTATTTGACCTAGCAAATTAACTTAGAATTTCGTGAAATTTTACAGGAACATAATACATCACATATATTTCATCATATAAATTTATCTCACGAAAATTTAACCCACAAATATTATTTTTGAATTAAAAACAGTATCTGTACATGCTCTGTAAAACACAATTCCCTATTTTTAGAAAATAGCATATCAAATTCGTTTTATGTGAAATTTTACATAGAATATCTCCAACATGTGGACCATCACATATAATTTCCTCAGTATCAAAAATCCACCAAAAATACCCTTTTTGAATTTTTAAAGCATTTCTGTCTCAGAACATAGTCTCCCATATAAAAACATAAATAATTACCAAAAATGCCTATAAAATTCCGATAAAATTCACAAATATTCCAAATAATCCAAGTAAGGTTACAAAGTTTTCTCATAGCCAAATTCGTACAAAAAGGATATTTTCCCCATTTAAATTCTCCACTGTCCAGTTTTCATTTTTCACAATAATAATTTTCTAAAATTACTTCCCGACTTTTCCTAACCTCGAAAAAATTCAGAGATGACCCTCATGATACATAAAATGAACGCATGGTTCCAGTTTTCCAAAATCGTGTCCCAAAATTCTTGTAAAAATCAAAACAGTCCCATTCTCAGAATTAACAGTTTTCGAAAATAATTCCGGTAAAAATAGTTACAGTGCTCAAAAAAATCTGAAAAAAATACCACGACATCCAGAGGCATCAAAACATAGGAAAATATATTTACATCATCAAAAACATGCACGAAAACCGAGACGAAAAATCCACACAGTCATAGGACCCAAATAACAAGTAGCTTATTTCGGGTTTTCAAAATTATTTACAGACCATCAACAACAGCCACAATCCATATTTAACAAGAAAACAAGGAAATAGCTTAGGGAAAAAAAAGAAACCCCTCCATACCTCGACGAAATCGAAATTCAATCGGTGGGTATTGAAGCTCTAGTCCCCCTCTATGATATATCCAAGATTAATCGGTAGAAACTTTGATTTGGATGCTCAAATATCATAGAGAAGATGCAGAAAGAAGGAACAGGGAGAAGACAGTCTCGGCACAGTGGAGGAAGAAAAATGAAAAAAAATCAGAAGCATCGTGAACGTTTAAAGTGGGTATGATTTTTTTTCAATTTTGCTATTTGCACCACACTTCCTATAAAGACACCCCCGCTTCTCTTTTTTTTTTTTTTTTTTTTTTTTTTTTTTTTTTCTACAGCTTACGGAACTCACGTAAAAATTTCAAAAATCCTCACAATAATACTAACTATATTTTAATTACTCAAACATACCTTTTCTTATTTAAAAGACATAAATTCCAATTAAATCATAGCTCAATCACACAAATATATATTTATTGAGTTGTAATTTTTAGGGTGTTACAACTCTCCCACCCTTTTAAGAATTTCGTCCTCGAAATTATGCTTAACATACGGTGATCTATAACTATAATCTACGTCATCTATTTCCAGACTAATCCATTACTCTACAACTTAGTCTCATATGACTCCTATAAGAAGTTATTTCTATTAACAAAGTTTGTCCCTAACTTACTATCCTTTTCGACATAAGGGTTAGATATGATTTGTAAATAAAGAACATAAACTAGGTCTACCTATGCAAATTCATTCTTAAATTAAAAGTTTACTAACATAGAATGGATTCAATAGAAATCTATCTAAGCTACTAGATAGACAATATAACTATCTTCAGGGAAGTACTTAAATCTACTTAACATTGAAGATTTAGAGTTAATGTATCCTATATAAGTTGTAGGTAAACTACTAGGTAGACCTCTAGGTCAAGAACAAATCTTTTACCTAAGGATTTCCTTTCAATTGAGTTTTCTAAGAGGTAATTTTGGGAAGCAACCCTATCATAGAGTGATCCTTTCATTTTAAAACCCAAAAACAGATTAAGTTAACTTAAAAACAAGATCATGAGTTTTGGTTTCATCCAAATCGGAGTTACAGTTTGAAAACTACGCACGTTTTAAGTTTGCAATTTTAAAGAATTATAGAAAACAGTTTTCTACGCCAATTGAGCTACAAAGCTCGAAATCCTTTGGAACTTGAAAACAGATTTAATATGCATTAAATGTGACTTAATGGCTTTGGTTTGACTCAAAAACTCAAAGCGATTTGGAAATGACGCACATTATAAGTTTGTAAAAATCATGTTTCTAGAAAATGAATTTTTCTACCAAATTCATTGTATTCATATTTCAATGGAAACTTCCCTTTGTAGGTGAAATTATTCCATTGCAAGGGTAAGCTTACCAAACAAAACTATACATATAAGAAAATAAGTGAATTTCCAATTATTAAGGAAAAGGACGAAAAACTAGATTTTGTATACTTCAAAATACTATATATAATAACTGAAAATGTTATACAAAACTTAGTTCATAAACATATTTATAACATGAATCATCAACAAGATCAACCACATACACCATCACCACTAATCACAATGAGTCATAACATCATAAGTCACACAATTAAAACAATTGCAGTATGATTTATGCAAATGCAGTTTTGACTCAAAATCATTTTGACCCTGCTCCATGGAGACTTCCCCTTTGAGTGTTTAGTAAGAAACTGGCCTACCATTACGCACTGCAATTCAGCTATCAGCCCCTACTAAACGCGAATAAGCTAAACAGAATTAGGAGATCAGGATACCCGGAAGGCCACCACGACCGCATCTCTGTCCAGATTACAGCCACATATGGAATTGCCAATATCCTTCTCCCCACAGACTATATAATCACATATTATACGGTCCTGTTTAACAAATTCTACTCACCCCAAAGATTCAATTCTCAAATCATATTCCTTTCACATGACTACCGCAGTCCCGGTTAGTCAACAAAATCATTTCTCAATCATTTTCATTTCACATGACTACCGCAGTCCCGGTTAGTCAACAAAAGTCATTTCTTTTCTTTTTCTTTTCTTTTCTTTTCTTTTCTTCTTTTTTCCTTTTCATGGCTACCGCAGTCCCGGTTAGCCAACATCAATTTTTTTTTCACTTGAATCTTTATAAATCCCCCAAAAAGACTCATGCATATGCAATATGTTAATAATCACAATTAAATAAGTAATTTTAAACAATCACCTACAAAAATATAAACATTCAACAATTTCCAACATCATTCACAACACAATCAAGCCAAATCAAGCAATTTCAATCCAACAACAAACCAACCAATCAATTTCAATCCATCACAACACATCATCCAATCAATCAAACATGGTTCCAAACAATTATTTCAAGCTTCTAATATCAATTATATTAAAACCCAAAATCAATTTCATCTTTTCATGGTTCTTGATCAAATCTTGAATCTAAACTTAACAACATGTTTTTCTACATTCCAAATGGTCTAAAATGAAATTAAATGCCATGATCCTTACATTCTTAGATACGGCATCTCAGTACCCGCCATCTCCAATGGCCAGACTTACGGGTCCAAATACATCTCAATAAACAAACATCACCATTCCAATAATTATATCATATTAACCAAATTGACCAAATAAGGTCGATTTCTCTTTGACAGTACTGAATGTGAGCTCTCACTGATTATAGCAAATGACCTCGGAATTAAAAACTTTTTACATCAAATTGAAGCTCTTGAAATATATTTTACAGAAAGGTATCCCACTTATAAAATCAACATCTAGAAAATTCTATAAAAATTTCCAAAGTTAGCAGCCCTGAATTTTTTTGAGTGCTCACTGAACATAGCTCAAAGAAATGTAAATTTCTCCCACTTCCCAAACTCTTTTTGAGCTAAACTTTTTACAGTAGAAAGGTAACATCTTTATCTTTCTAAAAAGGTAACCCTTGCTCCCAAATTCGTTACCTAATGTTCCCAGTAAATTTATTTCTAACAGCCTATGTTTCAGACTCAAAACAGGGCTCAAAAACTCTTGCCCTGTTTCTTTTAAAAAGTTAATTTAGAAATTATGCATGATAATTTTCTTAATTTATATGGTTAAAAATCTTGTTTTGTATAGTTTTTAGTGGTATAAAAACGAAAAAGAAACATTAAGCACACTAGTGGGAATTTGAGAAAAACCGAGACATGTTCCAGGGAAAACTCGAAAACAGAACAACCATTTTTGGAGTCATGGATGAACCCCGAGATGAGATTTTCTCTCTAAGGTGTAAAAATGAAAGTTTCTCCATTTCGTGTCTATTTTCATTCAAAACAAAGTTTGTGAAAAACCAACGGTTAGATCTTCCAAAAATCACAAAATCGTGGGGGCTGTCCAGGGCCAGACGAACCTAACAGCTACTGCCACTTTGTTTTGTGGTTTGATTTTCACATGCAAAGCTTATCAAATAATTTCAAGAAAATTTGGGCATGGTCTCCTTTGTTTTATGAGCCTTTCCAAGTAATTTAGAGAATCAAAAACAAAAACAATCAGTCCATACACACTCACACAGCCACTGCCAGGAGAATCAAATACCCATTTTTCATCAATTTTAAATTCAACCACCAATCAACTCAACATAAACAGCAAAAGGGGCAGGCATGCTATATGTGATTGAGCCCACTAACTCTCAACCACACTTAAACTGAAAATATAAATCACAAGGAAGCTTCCCTTACCTTGAATCCTTTTTCTCCTTTTCTCCTTTGTCTTCTTTAAATTTTAGGATTTTTCTCCCAAATATTTCTCTCTGAATATAAGATCTCACTGATACAAGCAATTCACATGCACAACAAATTCCAGCACTCTTTGCCCGAGGATCACATTCCTCCCGGTCTCCAATTCACAGTTAATAACAGAACAATCATTAATAACCAATAATCCAATAACTCAAACTCAATCCATCACAAATCATTGCATTCATATTTCTATGGAAACTTCCCTTTTTAGGTGAAATTATTCCTTAACAAGTACAATTAAAGGCATTAAAACCAAATACACAATTAATATAATTAAATTTCATGTGAACACATAGAGCTGTACACACACACCAAAAATTATTTGATGCATCATATCAATTTGAAATTTCATGAGATTTTACAGAGAAACTATACATCATTCATATTTCATCATATAAATTTATCTCACGAAAATTCAACCCACAAATATTATTTTTGAATTAAAAACAGTGTCTCGACATACTCTGTCAAACACAATTCCATATTTTTAGAAAATAGCATATCAAATTCGTTTTATGTGAAATTTTACAGAGAATATCTCCAACATGTGGACCATCACATGTAATTTCCTCAGTACCAAAAATCCACCAAAAATACTTTTTTTGAATTTCCAAATCATTATTTCTCCATAACACAGTTTTCAATAAGAAAATGTAATTAATTACAAAAGGTACTTAAAAAATTCTGAGAAAATCCATGGATATTCCAAATGGTCAAAAAAGTATTACTAAATTTTCTCAAGACCAAATTCTCACAAAAAGTAATTTTTTACATTTAATTTCTCTACTGTCCAGCTTTTCGGTTTTTCCAACATTAAATCACTAAAAATACTTCCCAGGCTTTTCTGACCTTACAAAAATTCAGAGATGACCCTCATGATGCATAAAATGAACTCATGGTTCCAGTTTTCCAAAATCATGTCCCAAATTTCTTGTAAAAATCAAAACAGTCCCATTCTCAGAATCAACAGTTTTTAAAAGTAATTCCGGTAAAAATAGTTACAGTGCTAAAAAAAAATCTGAAAAAAATACTATGATATCCAGAGGCATCAAAACATAAGAAAATGTATTTATATCCTCAAAAACCTGCACGAAAACCGAGACGAAAAATCCACACAGTCACAGGACCCAAATCTCAAGTAGCTTATTTCGGGTTTTCAAAATTATTTACAGACCATCAACAACAGCCACAATCCATATTTAACAAGAAAACAAGGAAATAGCTTAGGAAAAAAAAAAAAAAAAAAACCCCTACATACCTCGATGAAATCGAAATCCAATCGGTTGGTTTTGAAGCTCTAGTCTCCCTCGATGATATATCCAAGATTAATCGGTAGAAACTTTGATTTGGAAGCTCAAATATTAGAGAGAAGATAATATTTAGAGAGAAGGAGAGAGCAGCAGGGTTTCTCGCGAGGAAGAATGAAGAATGCGGGGAAAAGAAGCAGTTCACGTCTCTAATGTGGGAAAGTTTTACAATTTTGCTATTTGCAGCCACCCTTCCTCTAAGGACACCCCCTCTTCTCTTATTTTTTTTTTCTACAACTTACGGAACTTACGTAAAAGTCCCAAAAATCTCACAATAACACTATGAATTAATTTAATTTCCTTTTACGGTATTTATCAAACACTTAATAAATCACAGTGTTACAATTCTCTCCAACAAGAAAATTTCTAATTAAATCTCTCACTTTCATACTTATTGGGTTTTAATTTTCGGGGTGTTACACAAAACAGTCATTTCACATGTAGCGATACATTCAAAATTTTATAGGAAGATCAAGGACCTTTTCGAAAAATAATAGAAAAGTATAAGGGTAAAATAGTAATTACCTATACATCGGGTGTAACGACCCAACTTCGTTACAGATATGTTATACTAAACTCTCTATTTAATTATTATCATGTGAAAGAAGGTATAAATTTTTTTCACATTTAAAATACATACATATGTACCTACATAAAACGTTCATCACTGCATCGTCCAAACATAATATACCGATTTACACCTTAAAATACGAGGATACATATAACATCAGAGGAAAGATCCCCTTGTAGAGAACGTTCACACTAATCTTAATATTTATACAAAATCCTAAGTTGGTCCCCCTAATCTGTACATATATACTAGAACAAAACTAGCAAAACAGGAGGATCGTCCAATCTTAGGATCATCCAATCAACATAGCAGGAGAATCGTCAAATCTTCAGTCGTGACTAGCATGAGAACCAGTACCATCACTGCTACCTGCTCCCGTGTTAACCACACGATCATTGCAGTAAAACAATACAAACAAAAATTGCAAGGGTAAGCTTACTTATAAAAAGAATGATATAATATACACAATTTCAAACAACATCATTCACAATAAACATTCAGTTCACTTCAGGTATCATTCCATACATCAATATCATCATGCAACATTATGCTGACTCGACTCCATGGAGATTTCAACAACTTTCGGGCGGTCCCCATAGGCCCCATCCCCTACCATTAGTCTCGCCTTAGACCATTCAGGGAGTCCCTTGAGCCACCATGTGGAGGAAGTGTGAATTTAATCCGATATAGACAAGTGTTGGTATTGGCTTACCTCTGTCAGGTTTGCAAAACCTTCCATCTTTAGGAATTCGCCCACTTGTCTATTCTATATGCCCGCCATTGGCCACCACGAAATCCTCCAGCACTAGGTTGAGAGCCCACCTAGCACCCTCAACTTACGTGCCTACCCGCATGCAATATCATGCACAACTCTGATTGCCACACGTTCCCTCTATGTTATAAATTCACCATTTTTCTCAAATCAAGCTTATGAACCCCTCCAGCAGTTCAATAAGCACAAGTAAGGCATTCTCATACCTCGAATCCTTACTCACAACACAACACTAAATTTCACTAAGGGTGAATTTCCTAACATAGTTCTAGAACCAAAGTGGTGGCAGATCCAACATCCTCGTTCGTAATAAGACTAGGTTCTGATTCTCTGTTAAACACACCCTCAAAATTTCACAACCATCATCGTTGGACGTCAGACTTTACTGAACATAAGACACCACTGGACGTGGGTCATTATACACTGAATCATTGGACGCTGGTCACTAGACACTGGGTCATTGGACACTGGTCATTAGACACTGGTTTTACTACACTCTAGTAACTGGACGTTGGTTTTTTTTTTAGTCGTAGTATAGATAGATGGACGATGGTTTTCTTTGGACGAGTGGTATTCTGCAGAGTCCAGAACCTTTCAAAACCCATTACGAACATAAGTTTCAAAGATTTTGAAACCATTTTTCCAACACTTACAATATCATTCCAAAGCACAACAACATATTATCACAACAACTCAGCTCAAATCATCAAAACATCAAGAGGACAAAAATCATCACATCATCATAACAGATCTTTCAAGCATCCAAACAGAAACAGAATTCCAAACATATCACCACCAGATCAGTCAAACAAGTTTACAGCTTCCCTTACCTACAGCTCTTGACTCAAACCGTGAAGAAGAAAAAGCTAGTGAGAATAACTTTGAGGTTCTCGAGTGATCTGCCCTCAAGTTTTGTTACAGAATCAACTAGGAGACACCAGCTCAAAATCAGCTAAGAACTCTTTAGGAAAGAAGAAATAAATCTTCAAGTTCAGGTAGAAAAATAGCTCTCTCACTCACGGTAAGGAAACTTATAGAAAAAGAAAGATAAGAATGAAGGAGAATGGAAGAAACAGGAAGCTTGACACGTTCACTTAAGAGATTTGCACGAAATTTTGCTAGTAACACCTCTATTTCTCCTAAAAATACCCCCTTTTCTTATTTTTTTCTTCTTCTACAACTTACGAAATTTACGTAAAATTCCTAACAACAACCTTACCTTCTAAGCCCGACCTTACATGAAATATTATCAACAACATTATAGCACATAACAACACAATCTATTTATTAATTCTTTTATACATAATATAGCTTTAAATTTAATTTCCTCTTGTATTATCAATCAAACACTTGAAAGAAATCACGACATTACAATTCTCCCCAACAAGAAAATTTTCGTCCTCGAAAATTCGCTTACCTGGAAAGAGATAAGGGTATTGTTCACGTATTTTATCTTCAAGTTCCCTTGTAGCATCACCCGTAGTATCACTCCATATAACTTTAACCAAACTAATAGCTTTGCCCCTAAGCTGTTTAGTCTCTTGATCCTCAATCCTGACTGGACGAGTCTCAAGCGTCCAGTCCTCTCGTACTTGTATCATATCCGGCTCAACGATATGAGTAGGATCATAAACATATTTCCTCAATTGAGACACATGTAATACATTGTGCAAGTTGGCTAAAGTAGGTGGTAAAGCCATTTCATAAGCCACTGGACCTATGCGTCTAAGGATTTGATAGGGTCCAATGAACTTAGGTGTAAGCTTCTTCGACTTAATTGATCGTCCAATACCCGTAGTTGGTGTAACCTTTAGAAACACATGATCACCCGCTTCAAACTCGAGTGGCCTTCTACGTTTGTCCGCATAAGATTTCTGTCTACTTTGTGAGGCCTTCATCCTTTCTTGAATTAACTTAATCTTCTCTGTAGTCTGTTGTAACATCTCTGGCCCTACTACCATATTCGTTCCATCTTGGTACCAACAAAGAGGTGTTCTACACCTTCTACCATACAAAGCTTCAAATGGTGCCATACCAATACTAGCATGAAAACTGTTATTGTAGGTGAATTCTACCAAAGGTAAAACTTCATCCCAACTTCCAAGATGATCCAAAACACATGCCCGCAACAGATCTTCTAGTGATTGGATCGTTCTCTCAGATTGTCCATCAGTCTGTGGGTGATAAGCAGAACTAAATCTCAACTTAGTTCCTAAGGCTTTTTGCAAACTTTGCCAAAATCTTGAAGTAAATCTTGGGTCTCTGTCCGAAATGATACTAGACGGCACTCCATGCAATCTTACTATCTCTCTGATATACAATTGAGTGAACTTCTCCAAAGAATACTTCATGTTAACAGGTAAGAAATGAGCACACTTTGTTAATCTGTCAACTATCACCCATACGGCATCACAACCTCTAGTTGTCCTAGGCAAACTGGATACAAAATCCATAGTAATACTGTCCCATTTCCACTCTGGAATCTCTATTGCTTGCAACAAACCACCAGGCCTTTGATGTTCTACTTTAGCCTTCTGACAAGTTAAACATGCTGCCACATATTGTACCACATCTCTCTTCATACCGGACCACCAAAACATCTTCCTCAAATCTTGATACATCTTAATCATACCGGGATGTAGACTAAGTTTACTTTTATGACCTTCGTCCAATATGAGTCTTTTTAACTCAATGTCTTGTGGTACACAAATTCTACTTTTGAATCTCAAAATTCCATCATCACCCAAACTAAAGTCTATTGCTTTATCCGTACCCAACAACTCCATTGTTTTACTCAAGCTAGGATCCAATAACTGTTTCTCCTTAATTATTCCCAGAAAATTATTAGTCACAGTTAACATACCACAACTAAGGTGATCGTAGGTCACTTCAACATACAAGTTCAAATCTCTAAACTTCTCCACCAATTCTAACTCTCTCACCATCAAAGTGGACATCTGGACGGTCCTTCTACTAAGGGCATCAGCTACCACGTTAGCTTTACCCGGATGGTACATCAATTGAAAATCATAATCCTTCAAAAACTCCATCCATCGCCTTTGTCTCATATTGAGCTCCTTCTGATCAAACAAGTATTTTAAACTCTTGTGATCGCTAAATACATCGAATTTAGCTCCATAAAGATAATGTCTCCATATTTTCAAGGCAAACACCACTGCTGCCAACTCCAAATCATGAGTGGGATAGTTCCTCTCATGAGTCTTCAACTGTCTTGAGGCATAAGCCACAACTTTCCTTCCTTGCATCAACACACAACCCAAACCTTGATGAGATGCATCACAATAAACTTCAAAAGGTTCACTAGTATTAGGGATTACAAGGACAGGAGAAGAAGTCAACCTTTGCTTCAATTCGAGAAAACTCTGTTCACAAGCTTCAGTCCATGCAAATGGTTGGTCCTTGCGAGTAAGTTGGGTCAATGGTGTTACTATCTTAGAGAATCCTTCTATGAATCTCCGATAGTATCCAGCTAATCCAACAAAACTTCTAATTTCTGTGGCTGTCTTTGGACGTTCCCATTGCAAAACTGCTTCTACTTTTGAAGGATCCACTGCAATCCCTTCAGCTGAGATTACATGACCCAAAAACTTCACTTCTTCTAGCCAAAACTCACACTTGGAGAGTCTTGCATACAATTGCTTTTCTCTCAAAATCTCCAATACAACTCTTAAATGGTCTTCATGCTCTTCACGAGTACGGGAATAGATAAGAATGTCGTCGATGAACACCACAACAAACTTATCCAAAAATGGACGAAAGATCCTATTCATGTAATCCATGAATATAGCAGGAGCATTCGTCACTCCAAAAGGCATGACCACATACTCATAATGTCCATACCGAGTCTGAAAAGCTATTTTCGGTATGTCCTCCTCTTTCACCCTTATCTGATGATACCCCGACTTCAAATCAATTTTCGAGAAAATCTTTGCTCCACACAACTGGTCCATCAAATCATCTATCCTTGGCAAAGGATATTTATTCTTGATAGTGAGCTTATTCAACTGGCAATAATCAACACATAATCTAGAACCACCATCTTTCTTCTTGACTAATAACACAGGTGCTCCCCAAGGAGAAACACTAGGTCTGATCATTTCCTTCTCCAACAAATCTTCAATTTGTTTCTTCAGTTCAGCTAATTCAGCGGGTGCCATCCTATAAGGAGTTATTGACACTGGTCCCACACCTGGAACTAGTTCAATAGCAAACTCAACCTCTCTTTGTAGAGGTAAGCCAGGTACTTCTTCAGGAAAGACTTCAGGAAAATCTCTAATAACTGCTATAGAATTCAAGTCAAGATCACCCTTGACTTCCAAGAAAGAAAGGACCACAAAACACGAAGCTCCTTCCTTCAAAGAAACTTGTGCTTGCTTTGCAGAAATAAATTCAAGATCTTCGTGATCAGGGAATACAAGAGTCTTTTGAGCACAATCTATAAGAATACGATTGGAGGACAACCAATCCATTCCTAAGATTATGTCCAAATCCATCAAAGGGAGGCAAATCAAGTTAACCTTGTACTTGCGTCCATTGATTAAAACAGGACACCCCACGCATACTAAAGAAGTCACCACAGGGGTGGCTGTAGGAGTAGAGACATGCAAATCAAACAACAAAGGACACGTAGACATTTTCAATCTTTTCACACAATCATAAGAAATGAAGGAATGGGTAGCTCCAGAATCAAACAAAACAGATAAAGAGTTACCGTCCACTTCACACACACCTTGCACAAGATCATCAGATTTGGACGCTTCTGCTCCATTCATAGCAAAAACTCTTCCAGCTATCTTAGGCTTCTCAACCTTTGGTGCATTTCTTGCTGGTGCAGCTCTATCATTAACTTGGCAATCTCTTGCTATATGCCCGGGCTTCTGACATTTGAAACAAATTATCTCCTTATAAGTACAACGAGTGCTGTAATGTGGACCACCACACCTGAAGCATCTAATTCCTTGAGCTCCTGATTGAGCTACAACTAGACTTCCCTGAGACTGTTGGGGTCTAAAATAAGGTTTCTTCTGAAAATTTCCCTTTTTACTGCCTGAGGGTCCATCACCATGAGTCCTTATTACTCTACTACCACCCTCTAGGCGTTCCACAGTCTTCGCCTTCTCTACTAATGCAGGAAACTCCCTAATAGCCATAGGGACAATCATCCGCTTCACCTCTTGCTTCAAACCTTCTTCAAATTTTCTACACCTCCAAGCTTCAGTAGTAGCTTGAGAATAAAAATGAGCTAAGTGTTCAAACTTAGTCGCATATTCATGAACTGTTAGGTTGCCTTGCTCTAACTTCATGAATTCTGCCTCTTTAGCATATCTAGCACTATCTGGAAAATACCTCTCCAGAAAGCGCTCCCTGAAATTTCCCCAAGTGAGGGGTTCTCCACGTGCTTCCATCATTTGTTGAGTTCCTTGCCACCAGAACTCTGCTTCATCAGTTAACATATATGTGGCATAAGTAACCTTTCTATCTTCAGGACATGCCATTGCCCTAAAGATCTTTTCTAAAACTCTTATCCAGTTATCAACTACATCCGGATCAGAGTTTCCTTTAAATGGTGGTGGATCATTCTTCCTAAATTCAGCCAATCCTTGATATTCAGGTGGGATTACTGTTCGAGCTGCTTGGGCAGCAACCTGAGTGGCCTCTAATTGTGCCAAGGCTGCTTGATGCTGATGAGCCATAGTAGCACTCTGTTGTTGCATCGCAGCTGCCATTACTTCCATGGCATGGGCCATTTGGGCCATATCAGAGGGAGGAGGAGGAACAGGAGGTCTAGGTGGTCTCACCATCCTAACAGAAGACCAAACCAAGTTAGAGAATAACATTGGTTAAAGTCTTCTACTCATCATGTCAATCATACACAGCAAAAACATAATAGACCTATCCCCATAGGTTCGTCCAAAAGATACTAGCAGGAAATTTCAAGAGAAACTATCCTTGATCTCGGTTTTTGCCTGCCATAATGTCCTATTCGTCGCTCAAAGTATTGAGATGGCCAGTCTCAATATTTTACGACATTGCAACTAGGATTTATGGTATAACGAACAACCAAAACATTCAACATCATCAAATAGCTTCACAACAACCACATAAGAAACATAGAAGACACATAACGCACAGTCCGATTTGAATCGAACTGCTCTGATACCACTATTGTAACGACCCAACTTCGTTACAGATATGTTATACTAAACTCTCTATTTAATTATTATCATGTGAAAGAAGGTATAAATTTTTTTCACATTTAAAATACATACATATGTACCTACATAAAACGTTCATCACTGCATCGTCCAAACATAATATACCGATTTACACCTTAAAATACGAGGATACATATAACATCAGAGGAAAGATCCCCTTGTAGAGAACGTTCACACTAATCTTAATATTTATACAAAATCCTAAGTTGGTCCCCCTAATCTGTACATATATACTAGAACAAAACTAGCAAAACAGGAGGATCGTCCAATCTTAGGATCGTCCAATCAACATAGCAGGAGAATCGTCAAATCTTCAGTCGTGACTAGCATGAGAACCAGTACCATCACTGCTACCTGCTCCTGTGTTAACCACACGATCATTGCAGTAAAACAATACAAACAAAAATTGCAAGGGTAAGCTTACTTATAAAAAGAATGATATAATATACACAATTTCAAACAACATCATTCACAATAAACATTCAGTTCACTTCAGGTATCATTCCATACATCAATATCATCATGCAACATTATGCTGACTCGACTCCATGGAGATTTCAACAACTTTCGGGCGGTCCCCATAGGCCCCATCCCCTACCATTAGTCTCGCCTTAGACCATTCAGGGAGTCCCTTGAGCCACCATGTGGAGGAAGTGTGAATTTAATCCGATATAGACAAGTGTTGGTATTGGCTTACCTCTGTCAGGTTTGCAAAACCTTCCATCTTTAGGAATTCGCCCACTTGTCTATTCTATATGCCCGCCATTGGCCACCACGAAATCCTCCAGCACTAGGTTGAGAGCCCACCTAGCACCCTCAACTTACGTGCCTACCCGCATGCAATATCATGCATAACTCTGATTGCCACACGTTCCCTCTATGTTATAAATTCACCATTTTTCTCAAATCAAGCTTATGAACCCCTCCAGCAGTTCAATAAGCACAAGTAAGGCATTCTCATACCTCGAATCCTTACTCACAACACAACACTAAATTTCACTAAGGGTGAATTTCCTAACATAGTTCTAGAACCAAAGTGGTGGCAGATCCAACATCCTCGTTCGTAACAAGACTAGGTTCTGATTCTCTGTTAAACACACCCTCAAAATTTCACAACCATCATCGTTGGACGTCAGACTTTATTGAACATAAGACACCACTGGACGCGGGTCATTATACACTGAATCATTGGACGCTGGTCACTAGACACTGGGTCATTGGACGCTGGTCATTAGACACTGGTTTTACTACACTCTAGTATTCACTGGACGTTGGTTTTTTTTTTTAGTCGTAGTACAGATAGATGGACGATGGTTTGCTTTGGACGAGTGGTATTCTGCAGAGTCCAGAACCTTTCAAAACCCATTACGAACATAAGTTTCAAAGATTTTGAAACCATTTTTCCAACACTTACAATATCATTCCAAAGCACAACAACATATTATCACAACAACTCAGCTCAAATCATCAAAACATCAAGAGGACAAAAATCATCACATCATCATAACAGATCTTTCAAGCATCCAAACAGAAACAGAATTCCAAACATATCACCACCAGATCAGTCAAACAAGTTTAAAGCTTCCCTTACCTACAGCTCTTGACTCAAACCGTGAAGAAGAAAAAGCTAGTGAGAATAACTTTGAGGTTCTCGAGTGATCTGCCCTCAAGTTTTGTTACAGAATCAACTAGGAGACACCAGCTCAAAATCAGCTAAGAACTCTTTAGGAAAGAAGAAATAAATCTTCAAGTTCAGGTAGAAAAATAGCTCTCTCACTCACGGTAAGGAAACTTATAGAAAAAGAAAGATAAGAATGAAGGAGAATGGAAGAAACAGGAAGCTTGACACGTTCACATAAGAGATTTGCACGAAATTTTGCTAGTAACACCTCTATTTCTCCTAAAAATACCCCCTTTTCTTATTTTTTTCTTCTTCTACAACTTACGAAATTTACGTAAAATTCCTAACAACAACCTTACCTTCTAAGCCCGACCTTACATGAAATATTATCAACAACATTATAGCACATAACAACACAATCTATTTATTAATTCTTTTATACATAATATAGCTTTAAATTTAATTTCCTCTTGTATTATCAATCAAACACTTGAAAGAAATCACGACATTACATCGGGCATTTTATATGTTTTGATGTTTGAAGCTTAAAATAAATGATCGAAACAAATGTTTGGTTGATTTTATGATATGTGTGATGGATTGAACTTTGGTTGATGTATTTGAGCTTGATTGAGACTTGGTTTGATTTGTTATTGATTGGAATTGTTGGCTTGAATTTGTTGAAATGTTGTTGGAATTGAATGAGGGCCATTCGGCCATGGCTAGAAACAAAGGGTACCATATGGAAATTTTCAAATAACCAAGGGCAAATCAGTCATTTCACATGTAGGGATACATTGGGAATTTTATAGGAAGATCAAGGGCATTTTCGAAAATATTAGAAAAGTATAAGGGTAAAACAGTATTTACCCATACATCGTGCATTTTTTGTGTTTTGATGTTTGAAACTTAAAATAAGTTATTGAAACAAAAATTTGGTTGATTTTATGATATGTGTGATGGATTAAACTTTGGTTGATGTATTTGAGCTTGATTGAGACGTGGTTTGATTTGTTATTGATTGGGATTGTTGGGTTGAGCTTGAATGAGGGCCAGTCGGCCATGGCTTGAAAGAAGGGGTACCATGTGGAAATTTTCAAATAACCAAGGGCCAAAGAGTCATTTCACATGTAGGGATACATTGGGAATTTTATAGGAAGATCAAGGGCATTTTCGAAAATAATAGAAAAGTATAAGGGTAAAATAGTAATTACCTATACATCGGGCATTTTATATATTTTGATGCTTGAAGCTTAAAATAAATTATTCAAAGAAATGTTTGGTTGATTTTATGATATGTGTGATGGATTGAACTTTGGTTATTGTATTTGAGCTTGATTGAGACTTGGTTTGATTTGTTATTGATTGGAATTGTTGGGTTGAATATGTTGAAATGTTGTTGGAATTGAATGAGAGTCATTCGGCCATGGCTTGAAACAAGGGATACTGTGTTTACATTTTCAAATATCCAAGGGCAAAACAGTCATTTCACATGTAGCGATACATTCAAAATTTTATAGGAAGATCAAGGGCATTTTTGGAAATAATAGAAAAGTATAAGGGTAAAATGGTAATTACCCATACATCGGGCATTTTATATGTTTTGATGTTGGAAGCTTAAAATAAATGATTGAAACAAATGTTTGGTTGATTTTATGATATGTGTGATGGAGTGAACTTTGGTTGATGTATTTGAGCTTGATTGAGACTTGGTTTGATTTGTTATTAATTGGAATTGTTGGGTTGAATTTGTTGAAATGTTGTTGGAATTGAATGAGGGCCATTCGGCCATGGCTAGAAACGAAGGGGTACTGTGTGGAAATTTTCAAATATCCAAGGGGAAAATAGTCATTTCACATGTAGGGATACATTGGGAATTTTATCGGATGATCAAGGGCAATTTCGAAAATAATAGAAAAGTATAAGGGTAAAATGGTAAACACCCATACATCGAGCATTTTATATGTTTTGATGTTTGAAGCTTAAAATAAATAATTGAAACAAATGTTTGGTTTATTTTATGATATGTGTGATGGATTGAACTTTGGTTGATGTATTTGAGCTTGATTGAGACATGGTTTGATTTGTTATTGATTGGAATTGTTGGGTTGAATTTGTTGAAATGTAATTGGAATTGAATGAGGGTCATTCGGCCCTGGCTAGAAACAAGGGGTACTATGTGGAAATTTTTAAATATCCAAGGGCAAAACAGTCATTTCACATGTAGGGATACATTCGAAATTTTACAGGAAGATCAAGGGCATTTTCAGAAATAACATAAAAGTATAAGGGTAAAATGGTAATTACTCATATATCGGGCATTTTATATGTTTTATGTTTGAAGCTTAAAATAAATTATTGAAACAAATGTTTGGTTGATTTTATGATATGTGTGATGGATTGAACTTTGGTTTATGTATTTGAGCTTGATTGAAACTTGTTTTGATTTGTTATTGATTGGAATTGTTGGGTTGAATTTGTTGAAATGTTGTTGGAATTGAATGAGGGCCATTCGGCCATTGTAACATCCTCATTTTATTAATTGTACGCATTTATATATGTATATTATTAACATTTATGCACTATATTTTATAGAAACCTTATGTACATATTCTCTTAATGAAATTAATACAGTTCTACTCAGAAGAATTTTCTGAATTTGTAAATGTCTCTGTTTTTGCTGAAATTGATAGTTGACTGGACTGCTATGTCAGACAGCTGTCCAGGATAAAATTTCAAGTATAGAATTTTGAACTCATTTATAACTTAAAAGAAAGGTAATAGAATATAGATTAAAAATATATACAGATAAAGAATTAAAATGCTTATTCAGAATTGTTAGGATTTTCTGAAAGTTAGAACTTTGAGAAATTATTACGGTAAAATTTTAAGACAGAAAATTTAGAGAAAATTCATAGGATATCTATAGAATTATCTAATAATTGTAATATACTTAGAATAATTATTAAAAATGTTTAACCAAGAAAAATTTAAATTAGAACCTTAACCAATCAAAAAGTGACAACTTAGGTTTTTCTAATGTCACTAAATTAAGCTAATTAGGCTTGGATTAAGAGATAAGTAAGACACTACCCCAAGGTTTTTGATAGTGAGGAATCCATTGGTGATGTTATCTTCTTCAAATTCTAATCACATTGTAAAATAATTAGCAGCCCTAATTACCTTCTAGAATTTTCTACAAAGTGCTTGAAATGTTGACTTTTGGGGTAGGCAAGTGACTTGGAACTCCTTGGCTGTCCAAGTGGGCTGGAAAGGCTTGGCAAGTGGACTTCCCTTGGTCCAATTGAGCTGCTGGACGTGCAGGCAGCAGCTGGACTTGAAGGCAAAGTCCAATTTGGTTAATAAAATTTTTTAGAAGCATTTAACTTAAGTAAAAGGAGAAAAAAATCACCAAAAACTCAAAAACAGAACCATGAGTCTCCAAACCCAGCAGCTGCAGTTTTCATTTCAATTTCATCTTAACTTCATCATCTCATCTCAAATTAAGAAACCAAACCATCCAAACTCCCTAAACCCTAAGCTAATCGGCAAAAAGGAAAAGAAATTGGAGGAAATCTCAAAAATTCCTACAAGACCAAGGAGTGAGGGAGAAAGGAATTCAAGGCTTTTTCTTCAATTAAAGAGTTTAAGGTAAGGATCTAGGCATTTAATTTCAATTAGAACCCTTGGAATTAGAAGAAAACATGTTGTAGGGTTAAATTCAATTTTTTACCTAAAATCATGAAAACTTGAAATTGATTTAGGGGTTTTGTGTTTTTGATGCTTGTGATTGAAATTCATGGATTGGAATGATGTTTGATTGAATTTTTAAGGTGTTGTAATGGTTGAAATTTGGTTTGTTGAATTTTGATTGAATTTGTGATTTGATTGAATTTTGGTTGGAATTGGAGTTTGTTACTTTGGAAAATATGTTGAGAATGGTAGTGAGACCATTCGGCCAGCCCTAAATGCAAGGGATATTATGTGGAAATTTTTGTAAAATCAAGGGCAAAATGGTCATTTTACATGTAGGGACAAAATGGGAATTTTTGAAAAAGAGCAAGGGTAATTTGGTCATTTCAAAATTTAGGACATAGATGGAATTTTAGAAAAGATTAAGGGTATTTTAGTAACTTTACCTAATAGTGAATTTTTATAATTTTTATGTGATTGCTTAATATTAATTGTTTGTTTATTAGCATCATTGTCATATTGCATAAGCTTGAGTTCTTGGAAAATACAAAGATTTCAAATGAGAAATGAGTATTTATGGGGGAATTGATTTCCAGGACTGTGTTGACTGACCGGACTGCGGTAGTCATGTATTTGAAAATATGATTGAGATTATGAACAGAGAACTGTGTTGACTGACCGGACTGCGGTAGTCATGTATTTGAAAATATGATTGAGATTATGAACATAGAACTGTGTTGACTGACCGGACTGCGGTAGTCATGTATTTGAAAAGATGATTGAGATTGTGAACAGAGAATATGATAGTCCTGAGAAATGGGTGAGCAGAGTAAGTTAGACAGGACCGTATAGTCTGTGATTATATAGTCTGTGGGGTGAAGGATATTGGCAATTCCACAGAGGACCGTAATCTGGAGCGCAGATACTGTCGTGGTGGCCTTCCGGGTATCCTGACCTCCTAATTCTGTTTAGTTTATTCGCATTTAGTAGGGGCTGATAGCTGAATTACGTGAGGTAATGGTAGGCCAGTTACTTACTAAACACTCAAAGGGGAAGTCTCCATGGAGCAGGGTCAAAAATGAATTTGAGTCAAAAAATTGCATTTGCATAAATCATACTGCATTTAATTATGTGTGTAATTAATTAAATTGTTATGATGTGTAATTGTTTGAAATTGTTTTAATTCTATGAGAAATTAAATGCCTGATCCGGTAATGCTGTCCCCAGATTCTAGGGGAGTGTGATTGCAGGTATTTGGAAGATTAATTAGAAGTTACAGATGCAGACATGGTCCAGAGCTATAGGATGGGGACTATTTTGGGTAGACAATAATGTTGTAGTAGTTAGAATTATTTTGTAGCAGTGTTTATATAAATTTTAATGATGTAAATTACAGAACATATTTTGGATTGTAATAGAACGTATCAGAACTTTGAAATAAATATATAAAATAAATTAAATAGTTAAATTATGTTTTATAAGAAAGGGGGGTTACAGCCATGGCTAGAAACAAGGGGTACCATGAGGAAATTTTCAAATAACCAAGGGCAAAACAGTCATTTCACATGTAGGGATACATTGGGAATTTTATAGGAAGATCAAGGACCTTTTCGAAAAATAATAGAAAAGTATAAGGGTAAAATAGTAATTACCCATACATCAGGCATTTTATATGTTTTGATGTTTGAAGCTTAAAATAAATGATTGAAACAAATGTTTGGTTGATTTTATGATATGTGTGATGGATTGAACTTTGGTTGATGTATTTGAGCTTGATTGAGACTTGGTTTGATTTGTTATTAACTGGAATTGTTGGGTTGAATTTGTTGAAATGTAATTGGAATTGAATGAGGGTCATTCGGCCCTGGCTAGAAACAAGGGGTACTGTGTGGAAATTTTTAAATATCCAAGGGCAAAACAGTCATTTCACATGTAGGGATACATTCGAAATTTTACAGGAAGATCAAGGGCATTTTCAGAAATAACATAAAAGTATAAGGGTAAAATGGTAATTACTCATACATCGGGCATTTTATATGTTTTGATGTTTGAAACTTAAAATAAGTTATTGAAACAAAAATTTGGTTGATTTTATGATATGTGTGATGGATTAAACTTTGGTTGATGTATTTGAGCTTGATTGAGACGTGGTTTGATTTGTTATTGATTGGAATTGTTGGGTTGAATTTGTTGAAATGTTGTTGGAATTGAATGAGGGCCATTCGGCCATGGCTAGAAACAAGGGGTACCATGTGGAAATTTTCAAATAACCAAGGGCCAAAGAGTCATTTCACATGTAGGGATACATTGGGAATTTTATAGGAAGATCAAGGGCATTTTCGGAAATAATAGAAAAGTATAAGGGTAAAATAGTAATTACCCATACATCGGGCATTTTATATATTTTGATGTTTGAAGCTTAAAATAAATTATTCAAAGAAATGTTTGGTTGATTTTATGATATGTGTGATGGATTGAACTTTGATTGATGTATTTGAGCTTGATTGAGACTTGGTTTGATTTATTATTGATTGGAATTGTTGGGTTGAATTTGTTGAAATGTTGTTGGAATTGAATGAGGGCCATTCGACCATGGCTATAAACAAGGGGTACCACATGGAAATTTTCAAATAACCAAGGGCAAATAAGTCATTTCACATTTAGGGATACATTGGGAATTTTATAGGAAGATCAAGGGCATTTTCGGAAATAATAGAAAAGTATAAGGGTAAAATAGTAATTACCCATACATCGGGCATTTTATATGTTTTGATTTTTGAAGCTTAAAATAAATTATTGAAACAAATGTTTGGTTGATTTTAAGATATGTGTGATGGATTGAACTTTGGTTATTGTATTTGAGCTTGATTGAGACTTGCTTTGATTTGTTATTGATTGGAATTGTTGGCTTGAATTTGTTGAAATGTTGTTGGAATTGAATGAGGGCCATTCGGCCATGGCTTGAAACAAGGGATACTGTGTTTACATTTTCAAATATCCAAGGGCAAAACAGTCATTTCACATGTAGCGATACATTCGAAATTTTATAGGAAGATCAAGGGCATTTTTGGAAATAATAGAAAAGTATAAGGGCAAAATGGTAATTACCCATACATCGGGCATTTTATATGTTTTGATGTTGGAAGCTTAAAATAAATTATTGAAACAAATGTTTGGTTGATTTTATGATATGTGTGATGGATTGAACTTTGGTTGATGTATTTGAGCTTGATTGAGACTTGGTTTGATTTTTTATTAACTGGAATTGTTGGGTTGAATTTGTTGAAATGTTGTTGGAATTGAATGAGGGTCATTCGGCCATGTCTAGAAACAAGGGGTACCATGTGGAAATTTTCAAATAACCAAGGGCAAAATAGTCATTTCACATGTAGGAATACACTAGGAATTTTGTAGGAAGATCAAGGGCCTTTTCGGAAAATAATAGAAAAGTATAAGGGTAAAATAGTAATTACCCATACATCGGGCTTTTTATATGTTTTGATGTTTGAAGCTTAAAATAAATTATTGGAACAAAAATTTGGTTGATTTTAAGATATGTGTGATGGATTGAACTTTGGTTGATGTATTTGAGCTTGATTGAGACTTGGTTTGATTTGTTATTGATTGGAATTGTTGGCTTGAATTTGTTGAAATGTTGTTGGAATTGAATGAGGGTCATTCGGCCATGGCTAGAAACAAGGGGTACCATATGGAAATTTTCAAATAACCAAGGGCAAATCAGTCATTTCTCATGTAGGGATACATTGGGAATTTTATAGGAAGGTCAAGGCCATTTTTGGAAATAATAGAAAAGTATAAGGGTAAAATAGTAATTACCCATACATCGGGCATTTTATATGTTTTGATTTTTGAAGCTTAAAATAAATGATTGAAACAAATGTTTGGTTGATTTTAAGATATGTGTGATGGATTGAACTATGGTTATTGTATTTGAGCTTGATTGAGACTTGGTTTGATTTCTTATTGATTGGAATTGTTGGCTTGAATTTGTTGAAATATTGTTGGAATTGAATGAGGGCCATTCGGCCATGGCTTGAAACAAGGGATGCTGTGTTTACATTTTCAAATATCCAAGGGCAAAACAGTGATTTCACATGTAGCGATACATTCAAAATTTTATAGGAAGATCAAGGGCATTTTTGGAAATAATAGAAAAGTATAAGGATAAAATGGTAATTACCCATACATCAGGCATTTTATATGTTTTGATGTTTGAAGCTTAAAATAAATGATTGAAACAAATGTTTGGTTGATTTTATGATATGTGTGATGGATTGAACTTTGGTTGATGTATTTGAGCTTGATTGAGACTTGGTTTGATTTGTTATTAACTGGAATTGTTGGGTTGAATTTGTTGAAATGTTGTTGGAATTGAATGAGGGTCATTCGGCCATGGCTAGAAACAAGGGGTACCATGTGGAAATTTTCAAATAACCAAGGGCAAAATAGTCATTTCACATGTAGGGATACACTAGGAATTTTATAGGAAGATCAAGGGCCTTTTCGGAAAATAATAGAAAAGTATAAGGGTAAAATAGTAATTACCCATACATCGGGCTTTTTATATGTTTTGATGTTTGCAGCTTAAAATAAATTATTGGAACAAAAATTTGGTTGATTTTAAGATATGTGTGATGGATTGAACTTTGGTTGATGTATTTGAGCTTGATTGAGACTTGGTTTGATTTGTTATTGATTGGAATTGTTGGCTTGAATTTGTTGAAATGTTGTTGGAATTGAATGAGTGCCATTCGGCCATGGCTAGAAACAAGGGGTACCATATGGAAATTTTCAAATAACCAAGGGCAAATCAGTCATTTCACATGTAGGGATACATTGGGAATTTTATAGGAAGATCAAGGCCATTTTTGGAAATAATAGAAAAGTATAAGGGTAAAATAGTAATTACCCATACATCGGGCATTTTATATGTTTTGATTTTTGAAGCTTAAAATAAATTATTGAAACAAATGTTTGGTTGATTTTAAGATATGTGTGATGGATTGAACATTGGTTATTGTATTTGAGCTTGATTGAGACTTGGTTTGATTTGTTATTGATTGGAATTGTTGGCTTGAATTTGTTGAAATGTTGTTGGAATTGAATGAGGGCCATTCGGCCATGGCTTGAAACAAGGGATACTGTAACATCCTCATTTTTACTATTTGTATGCATTTATATATGTACATTATGAACACTTATGCAATGTATTTCATAGAACTTTATGAACATATTTTCTTAATGAAATTAATACAGTTCTACTCAGAAGAATTTTCTGAATTTGCAAATGTCTTTGTTTTTACTGAAATTGATAGTTGACTGGACTGCTATGGCAGACAGCTGTCCAGGATAAATTTTCAAGTATAGAATTTTGAACTCATTTATAACTTAAAAGAAAGGTCATAGAATATAGATTAAAAATATATATAGATAAAGAATTAAAATGCTTATTCATAATTGTTAGAATTTTCTGAAAGTTAGAACTTTGAGAAATTATTACGGTAAAATTCTAAGACAGAAAATTTAGAGAAAATTCATAGGATATCTATAGAATTATCTAATAATTGTAATATACTTAGAATAATTATTAAAAATGTTTAACCAAGAAAAATTTAAATTAGAACCTTAACCAATCAAAAAGTGACAACTTAGGCTTTTCTAATGTCACTAAATTAAGCTAATTAGGCTTGGATTAAGAGATAAGTAAGACACTACCCCAAGGTTTTTGATAGTGAGGAATCCAATGGTGATGTTATTTTCTTCAAATTCTAATCACATTGTAGGATAATTAACAACCCTAAAAACATTCTAGAAGTTTCTACAAGTTTCTTGAAAAATGTTGACTTTTGGATCTTTGGTTGGCAAGTCACCAAGGCAAGCTTCCTTGGCTGTCCAAGTGGCTTGGTGACTCATTTTCCTTGGCCAATGAAGGCTGCTGGACGTGCAGGAGCAGCTGGATGTGAGGGAATTATCCAATTTGGTTAATAGCTTGCTTAAAGGAGTATTAAAACATAAAATAAAGTAAAAGTCACCAAAAGCTAGCCTTTGCCTTAAAACTGAACCGTGAGCTTTCCAAAACCCAGCAGCTGCAGTTCTTCATTCAATTTCATCTTAACTTCACCATTTCAACTCAAATTAAGAAACCAAACCATCCAAACTTCACCCTACCTCACATAATTCGGCTAGTAGAGAAAGAAATTGGAGAAAATCTCAAAAATTCCTACAAGACCAAGGAGTGAGGGAGAAAGGAATTCAAGGCTTTTTCTTCAATTAAAGAGTCTAAGGTAAGGATCTAGGCATTTAATTTCAATTAGAACCCTTGGAATTAGAAGAAAACATGTTGTAGGGTTAGATTAAAATTTTGGCCTAGAATCATGAAAACTTGAAATTGATTTAGGGGTTTTGTGTTTTTGATGCTTGTGATTGAAATTTATGGATTGGAATGATGTTTGATTGAATTTTTAAGGTGTTGTAATGGTTGAAATTTGATTTGTTGAATTTTGATTGAAATTGTGATTTGATTGAATTTTGGTTGGAATTGGAGTTTGTAGCTTTGGAAGAATTGTTGAGAATGGCTTGTAGACCATTCGGCCAGCCCTAAATGCAAGGGATATTATGTGGATTTTTTTTTAAAAACCAAGGGCAAAATGGTCATTTTACATGTAGGGACACATTGGGTATTTTGGAAAAAGATTGAGGGCATTTTCGGAAATTATTAAAAATACTAATGTTGTAATTTAAATTGCTTAAATTTTTGTATCCTTGTATGTGAATGTGTACAAATTATTTATTTGATTGTGATCATGAAAAAAATTCATTAGCATGAGTCTTTTTGGGGGATTTATAAAAGTATCAAATGAGAAAGAATTATGTTGACTAACCAGGACTGTGGTAGTCATGAGAATTGAGTTGATTTATGAGAAATGACTTTTGTTGACTAACCGGGACTGCGGTAGTCATGTGAAATGAGATTGATTGAGAAATGAATTGTTGACTAACCGAGATTACGGTAGTCATGTGAAATGAGAATGATTGAGAAAGGATTTTTTTTGGGTTGAGTAGAATTTGTTAGACAGGACCGTATAATCTGTGATTATATAGTCTGTGGGGTGAAGGATATTGGCAATTCCACATGTGGCTGGAAACTGGACTGAGTTGCGGTCGTGGTAGCCTTCCGGGTATCCTGATCTCCTAATTCTGTTTAGCTTATTCGCGTTTAGTAGGGGCTGATAGCTGAATTGCAGTACGTAATGGTAGGCCAGTTACTTACTAAACACTCAAAGGGGAAGTCTCCATGGAGCAGGGTCAAAATGAATTTGAGTCAAAAACTGCATTGCATAAATCATACTGCATTTAATTATGTGTGTAACTAATTAATTTGTTATGATATGTATTTGTTTGAAATTGTTTTAATTCTATGAGAAATTAAATGCCTGATCCGGTAATGCTGTCCCCAGATTTTAGGGGAGTGTGATTGCAGGTATTTGGAAGATCAATTAGAAGTCACAGATGCAGACATACTCCAGAGCTATAGGAATAGGGGTTTTTGGCTTTAGATACTTTTGTATTAATTAGAAATAATTTTGTAATAGTATTTTCTGTAAATTTTAATAATGTAAATTATAAAGACAAACTTTAAACTTAATGGAATGTATATATTTAAATTTTAAATTTTCGTGTTTAATGGATTTTATATAGAAATTAAGTAATTAAAAAGAGGGGTTACATTAGTGGTATCAGAGCTCTGGTTATGCATCTCTAGGATTTGTGAGTAATTGGTCTGTTATGTAATTTGCTGTGTTACTTTGATTGAAACTGGTTGTTTTATATGAATTGTTTGTTTTGATTGAAATTGGTTGTTTTCTATGAATTGGTTGCTTAGTTGTTTGTTAGGAATATTATAGGAATAAGGGTAGTAACTGGATCAAAGATTATTTTTTTTTTAGACAGGTAGAGATGTCAGGAAGAGGAAGAGGAAGAGGAAGACCAGCTGCAAATCCCACAGTTGGAAATGATAATATAGCTGAGATGGCCAGAGCCATGAGGGATATGGCTAATGCAGTAACTCAGCAGACTGAGATGTTGGCTAATCAGACACTAGCTCAGCATCCACCTCCACTTGTTGACAGGACCACTTTAACAGATTTTAAGAGGCATGATCCACCTTACTTTAAGGGAGAGTATGATCCAGAGAAAGCTGAAGAGTGGATTCAGAATCTGGAGGATATTTTTGTGGCTATGGAGTGTCCTGATGAGAGAAGGGTGACACATGCAGCCTTTCAGTTACTGAGTGATGCTAGGTTGTGGTGGAAAGCTACCCAGAGGATGTGGGAGAACAGGGGAGAAGTGATCACCTGGGATATCTTCAAGACCTTGTTCCTTGAGAAATATTTTCCAGAGACTGTGAGACAGGCCAAAGAGGAAGAGTTTATCAGTTTGACTCAGGGAAGTATGAATATTCTTGAATATACTTCTAAGTTTGAATCTTTGGCCAAATATTCTAAATACTTGCAGATAACTGGAAATGAGGAATGGAAGTGCAGGAGGTATGAAAAAGGCTTAAGATATGAGATTAAGGAAGCCATAGTTCCATTGAGGATTGCTGAGTTCCCTGAACTGATGGATCAGTGCAAAGTGATTGAAGATATGAAAAGGGAGCAAAGATCCAAAATGGCGGGATATGCAGGTAGGAGTAATTTTGGAAGAGGAGGTCCTATGCTGAAAGGGAAAAATATTCAGCCTCAGAAACCATACAGTAGACCACCACCAGGGCGCTTTGGAGGAGTAGGAGGTACAGGTGGTTTTAGACCAATGGGAGGAGTAGGTGGGGCTGGAATTTCTCAAGGATCTCAGATGGCAGTGAGGTGCTGGAAGTGTGGAAAGGGACATATGGCAAAGGATTGTCCTATAACTGGTCCTGTTTGCTTTAACTGTGGGAAACCAGGTCATGTATCTAGGGATTGTTATGCACCCAGAAGGGATCAGGCTGGTAGAGCTTTGCAGACCCAGAAACCTACAGCTAGTGGAAGAGTATTTACCTTGAGTGGTACTGAGGCTTCACGGTCTGCAGATCTTATTCAGGACAAGGGTCAAATGAAAGGTAAGTCCTTGACTGTGTTATTTGATTCAGGTGCTACCCATTCATTTATATCTGATGACTGTGTTGAGAATCTGAGCTTAGTTGTGTCACCATTACCTTATACTTTGCTTGTTTCTGTGCCTACATCCAAACCAATCCTAACTTCTCAAATATGTTTGAATTGTGTGATAACCATCCGAGATAGACCATTTGTTGTGAATTTGATTTGTTTGCCTTTGACTGACCTTGATGTAATATTAGGAATGGATTGGTTAGCAGCCAACCATATTCTAATAGACTGTGCCTCTAAAGCTGTGATTTTCCCTGAACTTGATGTTTCTAGACTTAAACCTGTCCAACCCAAAGAAATATCATTTAAAAGTGAAATTCAAAAATACATGTTATCATCTCTTAGAACTAAAGAAGATAAAATTGAAATTGACTCTGTGCTAGTTGTAAATGAGTATCCTGAAGTTTTTCCTGATGATGTTCCTGGTTTACCTCCTGAGAGAGAGATAGAATTTAGCATTGACTTGATGCCTGGTACTAGACCCATCTCTATGCAACCCTATAGAATGGCACCATTGGAATTAACTGAATTAAAGAAACAATTAGAAGAGTTGCTAGAAAAACAATTTATAAGACCTAGTGTGTCACCATGGGGAGCCCCAGTGTTATTGGTTAAAAAGAAAGATGGGGGATCTAGGTTATGTATAGATTATAGACAATTAAATAAAGTAACTATAAAGAATAAATATCCTTTACCTAGAATAGATGATTTAATGGATCAACTTAAGGGAGCAACAATTTTTTCTAAAATAGATTTAAGGTCTGGGTACCATCAAATTAGAGTTAAAAAGGAAGACATACCCAAGACTGCCTTTCGGACTAGATATGGACATTATGAATATCAAGTGATGCCATTTGGAGTAACTAATGCACCAGCCGTGTTTATGGATTATATGAATAGGGTGTTTAGACAATATTTAGATAATTTTGTAGTAGTATTTATAGATGACATATTAATATATTCTAAAAATAAAGAAGAACATGAAAATCATCTTAGAATAATATTAGAAACTTTAAAAGATAGAAAATTATTTGCAAAGATGTCTAAATGTGAATTTTGGTTAGAGGAAGTAAAATTTTTGGGGCATGTAATTTCTAAAGAGGGAATAAGTGTAGATCCTTCTAAGGTAGAAGCGGTTTTGGAATGGGAGAGACCTAAAACAGTAACTGAGATTAGGAGTTTCTTAGGATTAGCTGGGTATTATAGAAGATTTATTGAAGGGTTTTCTAAGATAGCTGGACCATTAACTGAATTAACTAGGAAAAACCAACCTTTTGTGTGGAGTGAAAGTTGTGAGAAAAGTTTTCAAGAGTTGAAAGATAAATTGACTACCTCACCAGTTTTAATTTTACCTGACCCAAATGAACCTTATGATGTATATTGTGATGCTTCTTATCAAGGGTTAGGATGTGTGTTAATGCAGAATAGGAAAGTGGTAGCGTATGTGTCTAGGCAGTTGAGACCACATGAGAGAAATTATCCTACACATGATTTAGAGTTAGCTGCCATAGTTTTTGCTTTGAAAATTTGGAGACATTATTTGTATGGGTCTAAATTTAATGTGTATAGTGACCATAAGAGTTTAAAATATTTGTTTGATCAAAAGGAACTTAACATGAGACAAAGAAGATGGATGGAGTTTATTAAAGACTATGATTTTCAATTAATGTATCATCCAGGAAAAGCTAATGTAGTAGCAGATGCCTTAAGTAGGAAAATTGTACATGTGTCAACTATGATGATTAAAGAATTAGAATTAATAGAACAATTTAGAGATTTGAACTTGTGTACAGTTAGAGAAAAAGATAAAATTCAATTAGGAATGATTACTATTGCTAATGATTTTTTGGAAGATATTAGGAAGAAACAAGATGTAGATACATTCATTCAAGAAAAGAAAGCATTAATAGGAACAGATAAAGTAAAAGAATTTAATTTGGGAACAGATGGAATTATTAGATTTAAAAATAGAATTTGTGTACCTAATAATCAAGAATTAAAAGAATTAATTTTAGAAGAAGGACATAAAAGTAAATTAAGTATTCACCCTGGAACTACAAAAATGTACAAAGATTTAAAAGAGATGTTTTGGTGGCCTAGGATGAAGAAAGATGTGGCAGAATATGTAGCTAGGTGCTTAACTTGTCAAAAATCAAAGATTGAACATCAGAAACCCTCTGGCATGTTACAACCTTTAGAGATACCTGTGTGGAAGTGGGATAGTATATCAATGGATTTTGTAGTAGGATTACCAAGAACTAATAAAAATTGTGATTCTATTTGGGTAATTGTAGATAGATTAACTAAATCAGCACATTTTCTTCCAATAAATATTAGGTATTCTTTAGAAAGATTGGCTCAATTGTATATAAAAGAAATAGTTAAATTACATGGGGTACCTACTAGTATAGTATCAGATAGAGATCCTAGATTTGTTTCTAAATTTTGGAGAGAATTTCAGAAAGCCTTAGGAAGTAGATTACATCTTAGTTCAGCATACCACCCTCAGACAGATGGCCAAACAGAAAGAACCATTCAATCATTAGAAGATCTTTTGAGAGCTTGTACATTAGAAGAGAAAGGGAATTGGGAAGATATATTACCTTTAGTAGAATTTACATATAATAATAGTTATCATTCTAGTATAGGTATGGCTCCCTATGAAGCATTGTATGGTAGGAAATGTAGGACACCTTTGGTATGGTATCAGGATGGTGAGAATCTTTTGATAGGTCCAGACATTATTCAGCAAACCACTGAGAAAGTAAAATTTATTCAGGAGAAAATGAAAACTGCACAGAGTAGACAGAAAAATTATGCAGATAAAAGAAGAAAACCTTTGGAATTTCAAGAAAGTGAACATGTCTTTTTGAAAGTCACACCAACAACTGGGGTTGGCAGAGCAATAAAGTCTAAGAAACTAACTCCTAAATTTATTGGACCTTACCAAATTCTCAGAAAAATTGGACCTATGGCCTATCAAATAGCCTTACCACCCTTTTTGTCAAACCTCCATGATGTGTTCCATGTGTCACAACTAAGACAGTACATCTCAGATCCTTCACATGTCATTGAACTTGATCAAATACAGGTAAAGGAAAACCTAACATTTGAAACAAAGCCTGTTAAGATTGAGGACAGAAGGATTAAGTACCTGAGAGGTAAAGAAATTTTTCTGGTTAAGGTTATTTGGGATGATATCAGAGGTGATGCTACATGGGAGTTAGAGGGGAAAATGCGAGAAGCATATCCTCATTTGTTTGTATAGTTATTTAGTTGTATGGTTGTGTATTTGTATTAGAAATTTCGAGGACGAAATTTTATTAGTAGGGGAGAATTGTAACATCCTCATTTTTACTATTTGTATGCATTTATATATGTACATTATGAACACTTATGCAATGTATTTCATAGAACTTTATGAACATATTTTCTTAATGAAATTAATACAGTTCTACTCAGAAGAATTTTCTGAATTTGCAAATGTCTTTGTTTTTACTGAAATTGATAGTTGACTGGACTGCTATGGCAGACAGCTGTCCAGGATAAATTTTCAAGTATAGAATTTTGAACTCATTTATAACTTAAAAGAAAGGTCATAGAATATAGATTAAAAATATATATAGATAAAGAATTAAAATGCTTATTCATAATTGTTAGAATTTTCTGAAAGTTAGAACTTTGAGAAATTATTACGGTAAAATTCTAAGACAGAAAATTTAGAGAAAATTCATAGGATATCTATAGAATTATCTAATAATTGTAATATACTTAGAATAATTATTAAAAATGTTTAACCAAGAAAAATTTAAATTAGAACCTTAACCAATCAAAAAGTGACAACTTAGGCTTTTCTAATGTCACTAAATTAAGCTAATTAGGCTTGGATTAAGAGATAAGTAAGACACTACCCCAAGGTTTTTGATAGTGAGGAATCCAATGGTGATGTTATTTTCTTCAAATTCTAATCACATTGTAGGATAATTAACAACCCTAAAAACATTCTAGAAGTTTCTACAAGTTTCTTGAAAAATGTTGACTTTTGGATCTTTGGTTGGCAAGTCACCAAGGCAAGCTTCCTTGGCTGTCCAAGTGGCTTGGTGACTCATTTTCCTTGGCCAATGAAGGCTGCTGGACGTGCAGGAGCAGCTGGATGTGAGGGAATTATCCAATTTGGTTAATAGCTTGCTTAAAGGAGTATTAAAACATAAAATAAAGTAAAAGTCACCAAAAGCTAGCCTTTGCCTTAAAACTGAACCGTGAGCTTTCCAAAACCCAGCAGCTGCAGTTCTTCATTCAATTTCATCTTAACTTCACCATTTCAACTCAAATTAAGAAACCAAACCATCCAAACTTCACCCTACCTCACATAATTCGGCTAGTAGAGAAAGAAATTGGAGAAAATCTCAAAAATTCCTACAAGACCAAGGAGTGAGGGAGAAAGGAATTCAAGGCTTTTTCTTCAATTAAAGAGTCTAAGGTAAGGATCTAGGCATTTAATTTCAATTAGAACCCTTGGAATTAGAAGAAAACATGTTGTAGGGTTAGATTAAAATTTTGGCCTAGAATCATGAAAACTTGAAATTGATTTAGGGGTTTTGTGTTTTTGATGCTTGTGATTGAAATTTATGGATTGGAATGATGTTTGATTGAATTTTTAAGGTGTTGTAATGGTTGAAATTTGATTTGTTGAATTTTGATTGAAATTGTGATTTGATTGAATTTTGGTTGGAATTGGAGTTTGTAGCTTTGGAAGAATTGTTGAGAATGGCTTGTAGACCATTCGGCCAGCCCTAAATGCAAGGGATATTATGTGGATTTTTTTTTAAAAACCAAGGGCAAAATGGTCATTTTACATGTAGGGACACATTGGGTATTTTGGAAAAAGATTGAGGGCATTTTCGGAAATTATTAAAAATACTAATGTTGTAATTTAAATTGCTTAAATTTTTGTATCCTTGTATGTGAATGTGTACAAATTATTTATTTGATTGTGATCATGAAAAAAATTCATTAGCATGAGTCTTTTTGGGGGATTTATAAAAGTATCAAATGAGAAAGAATTATGTTGACTAACCAGGACTGTGGTAGTCATGAGAATTGAGTTGATTTATGAGAAATGACTTTTGTTGACTAACCGGGACTGCGGTAGTCATGTGAAATGAGATTGATTGAGAAATGAATTGTTGACTAACCGAGATTACGGTAGTCATGTGAAATGAGAATGATTGAGAAAGGATTTTTTTTGGGTTGAGTAGAATTTGTTAGACAGGACCGTATAATCTGTGATTATATAGTCTGTGGGGTGAAGGATATTGGCAATTCCACATGTGGCTGGAAACTGGACTGAGTTGCGGTCGTGGTAGCCTTCCGGGTATCCTGATCTCCTAATTCTGTTTAGCTTATTCGCGTTTAGTAGGGGCTGATAGCTGAATTGCAGTACGTAATGGTAGGCCAGTTACTTACTAAACACTCAAAGGGGAAGTCTCCATGGAGCAGGGTCAAAATGAATTTGAGTCAAAAACTGCATTGCATAAATCATACTGCATTTAATTATGTGTGTAACTAATTAATTTGTTATGATATGTATTTGTTTGAAATTGTTTTAATTCTATGAGAAATTAAATGCCTGATCCGGTAATGCTGTCCCCAGATTTTAGGGGAGTGTGATTGCAGGTATTTGGAAGATCAATTAGAAGTCACAGATGCAGACATACTCCAGAGCTATAGGAATAGGGGTTTTTGGCTTTAGATACTTTTGTATTAATTAGAAATAATTTTGTAATAGTATTTTCTGTAAATTTTAATAATGTAAATTATAAAGACAAACTTTAAACTTAATGGAATGTATATATTTAAATTTTAAATTTTCGTGTTTAATGGATTTTATATAGAAATTAAGTAATTAAAAAGAGGGGTTACAGATACTGTGTTTACATTTTCAAATATCCAAGGGCAAAACAGTGATTTCACATGTAGCGATACATTCAAAATTTTATAGGAAGATCAAGGGCATTTTTGGAAATAATAGAAAAGTATAAGGGTAAAATGGTAATTACCCATACATCAGGCATTTTATATGTTTTGATGTTTGAAGCTTAAAATAAATGATTGAAACAAATGTTTGGTTGATTTTATGATATGTGTGATGGATTGAACTTTGGTTGATGTATTTGAGCTTGATTGAGACTTGGTTTGATTTGTTATTAACTGGAATTGTTGGGTTGAATTTGTTGAAATGTTGTTGGAATTGAATGAGGGTCATTCGGCCATGGCTAGAAACAAGGGGTACCATGTGGAAATTTTCAAATAACCAAGGGCAAAATAGTCATTTCACATGTAGGGATACACTAGGAATTTTATAGGAAGATCAAGGGCCTTTTCGGAAAATAATAGAAAAGTATAAGGGTAAAATAGTAATTACCCATACATCGGGCTTTTTATATGTTTTGATGTTTGAAGCTTAAAATAAATTATTGGAACAAAAATTTGGTTGATTTTAAGATATGTGTGATGGATTGAACTTTGGTTGATGTATTTGAGCTTGATTGAGACTTGGTTTGATTTGTTATTGATTGGAATTGTTGGCTTGAATTTGTTGAAATGTTGTTGGAATTGAATGAGGGCCATTCGGCCATGGCTAGAAACAAGGGGTACCATGTGGAAATTTTCAAATAACCAAGGGCCAAAGAGTCATTTCACATGTAGGGATACATTGGGAATTTTATAGGAAGATCAAGGCCATTTTCGGAAATAATAGAAAAGTATAAGGGTAAAATAGTAATTACCCATACATCGGGCATTTTATATGTTTTGATGTTTGAAGCTTAAAATAAATGATTGAAACAAATTTTTGGTTGATTTTATGATATGTGTGATGGATTGAACTTTGGTTGTTGTATTTGAGCTTGATTAAGACTTGGTTTGATTTGTTATTGATTGGAATTGTTGGGTTGAATTTGTTGAAATGTTGTTGGAATTGAATGAGGGCCATTCGTCCATGGCTAGAAACAAGGGGTACTATGTGGAAATTTTCAAATAACCAAGGGCAAAACAGTCATTTCCCATGTAGGGATACATTGGGAATTTTATAGGAAGATCAGGGGCATTTTCGGAAATATTAGAAAAGTATAACGGTAAAATAGAATCACCCATACATTGGACATTTTATATGTTTTGATGTTTGAAGCTTAAAATAAATCATTGAAACAAATGTTTGGTTGATTTTATGATATGTGTGATGGATTGAACTTTGGTTGATGTATTTGAGCTTGATTGAGACTTGGTTTGATTTGTTATTGATTGGAATTGTTGGGTTGAATTTGTTGAAATGTTGTTGGAATTGAATGAGGGCCATTCGGCCATGGCTTGAAACAAGGGGTACCATGTGGAAATTTTCAAATAACCAAGGCCAAATAAGTCATTTCACATGTAGGGATACATTGGGAATTTTATAGGAACATCAAGGGCATTTTCGGAAATAATAGAAAAGTATAAGGGTAAAATAGTAATTACCCATACATCGGCCATTTTATATGTTATGATGTTTGAAGCTTAAAATAAATTATTGAAACAAATGTTTGGTTGATTTTATGATATGTGTGATGGATTGAACTTTGGTTGATGTATTTGAGCTTGATTGAGACGTGGTTTGATTTGTTATTGATTGGAATTGTTGGGTTGAATTTGTTGAAATGTTGTTGGAATTGAATGAGGGCCATTCGGCCATGGCAAGAAACAAGGGTTACTGTGTGGAAATTTTCAAATATCCAAGGGCAAAACAGTCATTTCACATGTAGGGTTACATTCGAAATTTTATAGGAAGATCTAGGGCATTTTCAGAAATAATAGAAAAGTATAAGGGTAAAATGGTAATTACCCATACATCGGGCATTTTGTATGTTTTGATGTTTGAAGCTTAAAATAAATGATTGAAAAAAATGATTGGTTGATTTTATGATATGTGTGATGGATTGAACTTTGGTTGATGTATTTGAGCCTAATTGAAACTTGTTTTGATTTGTTATTGATTGGAATTGTTGGGTTGAATTTGTTGAAATGTTGTTGGAATTGAATGAGGGTCATTCGGCCATGGCTAGAAACAAGGGGTACCATGTGGAAATTTTCAAATAACCAAGGGCAAAATAGTCATTTCACATGTAGGGATACACTAGGAATTTTATAGGAAGATCAAGGGCCTTTTCGGAAAATAATAGAAAAGTATAAGGGTAAAATAGTAATTACCCATACATCGGGCTTTTTATATGTTTTGATGTTTGAAGCTTAAAATAAATTATTGGAACAAAAATTTGGTTGATTTTAAGATATGTGTGATGGATTGAACTTTGGTTGATGTATTTGAGCTTGATTGAGACTTGGTTTGATTTGTTATTGATTGGAATTGTTGGCTTGAATTTGTTGAAATGTTGTTGGAATTGAATGAGGGCCATTCGGCCATGGCTTGAAACAAGGGATACTGTGTTTACATTTTCAAATATCCAAGGGCAAAACAGTGATTTCACATGTAGCGATACATTCAAAATTTTATAGGAAGATCAAGGGCCTTTTCGGAAAATAATAGAAAAGTATAAGGGTAAAATAGTAATTACCCATACATCAGGCTTTTTATATGTTTTGATGTTTGCAGCTTAAAATAAATTATTGGAACAAAAATTTGGTTGATTTTAAGATATGTGTGATGGATTGAACTTTGGTTGATGTATTTGAGCTTGATTGAGACTTGGTTTGATTTGTTATTGATTGGAATTGTTGGCTTGAATTTGTTGAAATGTTGTTGGAATTGAATGAGTGCCATTCGGCCATGGCTAGAAACAAGGGGTACCATATGGAAATTTTCAAATAACCAAGGGCAAATCAGTCATTTCACATGTAGGGATACATTGGGAATTTTATAGGAAGATCAAGGCCATTTTTGGAAATAATAGAAAAGTATAAGGGTAAAATAGTAATTACCCATACATCGGGCATTTTATATGTTTTGATTTTTGAAGCTTAAAATAAATTATTGAAACAAATGTTTGGTTGATTTTAAGATATGTGTGATGGATTGAACATTGGTTATTGTATTTGAGCTTGATTGAGACTTGGTTTGATTTGTTATTGATTGGAATTGTTGGCTTGAATTTGTTGAAATGTTGTTGGAATTGAATGAGGGCCATTCGGCCATGGCTTGAAACAAGGGATACTGTGTTTACATTTTCAAATATCCAAGGGCAAAACAGTGATTTCACATGTAGCGATACATTCAAAATTTTATAGGAAGATCAAGGGCATTTTTGGAAATAATAGAAAAGTATAAGGGTAAAATGGTAATTACCCATACATCAGGCATTTTATATGTTTTGATGTTTGAAGCTTAAAATAAATGATTGAAACAAATGTTTGGTTGATTTTATGATATGTGTGATGGATTGAACTTTGGTTGATGTATTTGAGCTTGATTGAGACTTGGTTTGATTTGTTATTAACTGGAATTGTTGGGTTGAATTTGTTGAAATGTTGTTGGAATTGAATGAGGGTCATTCGGCCATGGCTAGAAACAAGGGGTACCATGTGGAAATTTTCAAATAACCAAGGGCAAAATAGTCATTTCACATGTAGGGATACACTAGGAATTTTATAGGAAGATCAAGGGCCTTTTCGGAAAATAATAGAAAAGTATAAGGGTAAAATAGTAATTACCCATACATCGGGCTTTTTATATGTTTTGATGTTTGAAGCTTAAAATAAATTATTGGAACAAAAATTTGGTTGATTTTAAGATATGTGTGATGGATTGAACTTTGGTTGATGTATTTGAGCTTGATTGAGACTTGGGTTGATTTGTTATTGATTGGAATTGTTGGCTTGAATTTGTTGAAATGTTGTTGGAATTGAATGAGGGCCATTCGGCCATGGCTAGAAACAAGGGGTACCATATGGAAATTTTCAAATAACAAGGGCAAATCAGTCATTTTACATGTAGGGATACATTGGGAATTTTATAGGAAGATCAAGGCCATTTTCAGAAATAATAGAAAAGTATAAGGGTAAAATAGTAATTACCCATACATCGGCCATTTTATATGTTTTGATGTTTGAAGCTTAAAATAAATGATTGAAACAAATTTTTGGTTGATTTTATGATATGTGTGATGGATTGAACTTTGGTTGTTGTATTTGAGCTTGATTAAGACTTGGTTTGATTTGTTATTGATTGGAATTGTTGGGTTGAATTTGTTGAAATGTTGTTGGAATTGAATGAGGGCCATTCGGCCATGGCTAGAAACAAGGGGTACTATGTGGAAATTTTCAAATAACCAAGGGCAAAACAGTCATTTCCCATGTAGGGATACATTGGGAATTTTATAGGAAGATCAGGGGCATTTTCGGAAATATTAGAAAAGTATAAGGGTAAAATAGTAATTACCCATACATTGGACATTTTATATGTTTTGATGTTTGAAGCTTAAAATAAATCATTGAAACAAATGTTTGGTTGATTTTATGATATGTGTGATGGATTGAACTTTGGTTGATGTATTTGAGCTTGATTGAGACTTGGTTTGATTTGTTATTGATTGGAATTGTTGGGTTGAATTTGTTGAAATGTTGTTGGAATTGAATGAGGGTCATTCGGCCATGGCTTGAAACAAGGGGTACCATGTGGAAATTTTCAAATAACCAAGGGCAAATAAGTCATTTCACATGTAGGGATACATTGGGAAATTTATAGGAAGATCAAGGGTATTTTCGAAAATAATAGAAACGTATAAGGGTAAAATAGTAATTACCCATACATCGGACATTTTATATGTTTTGATGTTTGAAGCTTAAAATAAATCATTGAAACAAATGTTTGGTTGATTTTATGATATGTGTGATGGATTGAACTTTGGTTGATGTATTTGAGCTTGATTGAGACGTGGTTTGATTTGTTATTGATTGGAATTGTTGGGTTGAATTTGTTGAAATGTTGTTGGAATTGAATGAGGGCCATTCGGCCATGGCTAGAAACAAGGGTTACTGTGTGGAAATTTTCAAATATCCAAGGGCAAAACAGTCATTTCACATGTAGGGTTACATTCGAAATTTTATAGGAAGATCTAGGGCATTTTCAGAAATAATAGAAAAGTATAAGGGTAAAATGGTAATTACCCATACATCGGGCATTTTGTATGTTTTGATGTTTGAAGCTTAAAATAAATGATTGAAAAAAATGATTGGTTGATTTTATGATATGTGTGATGGATTGAACTTTGGTTGATGTATTTGAGCCTAATTGAAACTTGTTTTGATTTGTTATTGATTGGAATTGTTGGGTTGAATTTGTTGAAATGTTGCTGGAATTGAATGAGGGCCATTCGGCCATGGCTAGAAACAAGGGGTACCATGTGGAAATTTTCAAATAACCAAGGGCAAAACAGTCATTTCACATGTAGGGATACATTGGGAATTTTATAGGAAGATCAAGGATCTTTTCGAAAAATAATAGAAAAGTATAAGGGTAAAATAGTAATTACCCATACATCGGGCATTTTATATGTTTTGATATTTAAAGCTTAAAATAAAAGATTGAAACAAATGTTTGGTTGATTTTATGATATGTGTGATGGATTGAACTTTGGTTGATGTATTTGAGCTTGATTGAGACTTGGTTTGATTTGTTATTAACTGGAATTGTTGGGTTGAATTTGTTGAAATGTTGTTGGAATTGAATGAGGGCCATTCGGCCATGGCTAGAAACAAGGGGTACCATGTGGAAATTTTCAAATAACCAAGGGCAAAATAGTCATTTCACATGTAGGGATACACTAGGAATTTTATAGGAAGATTAAGGGCCTTTTCGGAAAATAATAGAAAAGTATAAGGGTAAAATAGTAATTACCCATCCATCGGGCATTTTATATGTTTTGATGTTTGAAGCTTAAAATAAATTATTGAAACAAATGTTTGGTTGATTTTATGATATGAGTGATGGACTGAACTTTGGTTGATGTATTTGAGCTTGATTGAGAGTTGGTTTGATTTGTTATTGATTGGAATTGTTGGGTTGAATTTGTTGAAATGTTGTTGGAATTGAATAAGGGTCATTCGGCCATGCCTAGAAACAAGGGGTACCATGTGGAAATTTTCAAATAACCAAGGGCAAAACAGTCATTTCATATGTAGGGATACATTGGGAATTTTATAGGAAGACCAAGGGCATTTTCGAAAATATTAGAAAAGTATAAGGGTAAAATAGTAATTACCCATACATCGTGCATTTTTTATGTTTTGATTTTTGAAACTTAAAATAAGTTATTGAAACAAAAATTTGGTTGATTTTATGATATGTGTGACGGATTGAACTTTGGTTGATGTATTTGAGCTTGATTGAGACGTGGTTTGATTTGTTATTGATTGGAATTGTTGGCTTGAATTTGTTGAAATGTTGTTGGAATTGAATGAGGGCCATTCGGCCATGGCTTGAAACAAGGGATACTGTGTTTACTGTAACGACCCGTCTTCGTTACAGATTTGTTATACTAAAGATTTTATTTCATTAAATTTTAAAAACTCTCTAATTAGTTTATTGATAAAATATTGGATAAATTTTTTTTTTTTCCGCGATTCCCAAAACTGACAGATAAAATTTAAAGCTTAATTTATAAATATCTCTTATACAAAACTTAACTAAATAAAACTATGTGTACATACATCTTTTCACATGATAAATACATAATACCCCTAACTGGTTCATTTTATACATAAGACCAAACAAAGAAATGGAAAGAAATGATAATGTCTTCAATCCCTCGTATGCTCTATCCACAAACTCTCCAAGAGAAAGGTCCACCTAAAAACCATCTGCTCCCCCGAACACGATGTCCGAGATCATCACAGGCACGAACCACATGTGCAAACATTGCAAGGGTAAGCTTACCAAACAAAACTATACATATAAGAAAATAAGTGAATTTCCAATTATTAAGGAAAAGGACGAAAAACTAGATTTTGTATACTTCAAAATACTATATATAATAACTGAAAATGTTATACAAAACTTAGTTCATAAACATATTTATAACATGAATCATCAACAAGATCAACCACATACACCATCACCACTAATCACAATGAGTCATAACATCATAAGTCACACAATTAAAACAATTGCAGTATGATTTATGCAAATGCAGTTTTGACTCAAAATCATTTTGACCATGCTCCATGGAGACTTCCCCTTTGAGTGTTTAGTAAGTAACTGGCCTACCATTACCTCATGTAATTCAGCTATCAGCCCCTACTAAACGCGAATAAACTAAACAGGATTAGGAGGTCAGGATACCCGGAAGGCCACCACGACAGTATCTGCACTCCAGATTACGGTCCTCTGTGGAATTGCCAATATCCTTCACCCCACAGACTATATAATCACAGACTATACAGCCCTGTCTAACTTATTCTGCTCACCCCAAAGATTCAATTCTCAAATCATATTCCTTTCACATGACTACCGCAGTCCCGGTTAGTCAACAAAATCATTTCTCAATCATTTTCATTTCACATGACTACCGCAGTCCCGGTTAGTCAACTAAATCATTTCTCATATATCAACTTGTTTCTCATGACTACCGCAGTCTCGGTTAGTCAACATTTAATCTTTCTTTTCTTTCTTTTCTTTTCTTTTCTTTCTTTTCATGGCTACCGCAGTCCCGGTTAGCCAACATCAATTATTTTTCACTTGAATCTTTGTAAAACCCCCAAAAAGACTCATGCATATGCAATATGTTAATAATCACAATTAAATAAGTAATTTTAAACAATCACCTACAAAAATATAAACATTCAACAATTTCCGACATCATTCACAACACAATCAAGCCAAATCAAGCAATTTCAATCCAACAATAAACCAACCAATCAATTTCAATCCATCAAAACACATCATCCAATCAATCAAACATGATTCCAAACAATTATTTCAAGCTTCTAATATCAATTATATAAATCAATTTAATCTTTTTATGGCTCTTGATCAAATCTTGAATCTAAACCTAACAACATGTTTTTCTACATTCCAAATGGTCTAAAATGAAATTAAATGCCATGATCCTTACATTCTTAGATACGGCATCTCAGTACCCGCCATCTCCAATGGCCAGACGAACCTAACAGCCACTGCCACTTTGTTTTGTGGTTTGATTTTCACATGCAAAGCTTATCAAATAATTTCAAGAAAATTTGGGCATGGTCTCCTTTGTTTTAGGAACCTTTCCAAGTAATTTAGAGAATCAAAAACAAAAACAATCAGTCCATACACACTCACACAACCACTGCCAGGAGAATCAAATACCCATTTTTCATCAATTTTAAATTCAACCACCAATCAACTCAACATAAACAGAAAAAGGGGCAGGCATGCTATATGTGATTGAGCCCCCTAACTCTCAACCACACTTAAACTGAAAATATAAATCACAATGAAGCTTCCCTTACCTTGAATCCTTTTTCTCCTTTTCTCCTTTGTCTTCTTTAAATTTTTGGATTTTTCTCCCAAATATTTCTCTCTGAATATAAGATCTCACTGATACAAGCAATTCACATGCACAACAATTTTCAGCACTCTTTGCCCGAGGATCACATTCCTCCCGGTCTCCAATTCACAGTTAATAACAGAACAATCATTAATAACCAATAATCCAATAACTCAAACTCAATCCATCACAAATCATTGCATTCATATTTCTATGGAAACTTCCCTTTTTAGGTGAAATTATTCCTTAACAAGTACAATTAAAGGCATTAAAACCAAATACACAATTAATATAATTAAATTTCATGTGGACACATAGAGCTGTACACACACACCAAAAATTATTTGATGCATCATATCAATTTGAAATTTCATGAGATTTTACAGAGAAACTATACATCATTCATATTTCATCATATAAATTTATCTCACGAAAATTCAACCCACAAATATTATTTTTGAATTAAAAACAGTGGCTGGACATACTCTGTCAAACACAATTCCATATTTTTAGAAAATAGCATATCAAATTCGTTTTATGTGAAATTTTACAGAGAATATCTCCAACATGTGGACCATCACATATAATTTCCTCAGTACCAAAAATCCACCAAAAATACCTTTTTTGAATTTCCAAATCATTATTTCTCCAGAACACAGTTTTCAATAAGAAAATGTAATTAATTACAAAAGGTACTTACAAAATTCTGAGAAAATCCATGGATATTCCACATGGTCAAAACATTATTACTAAATTTTCTCAAGACCAAATTCTCACAAAAAGTAATTTTCTACATTTAATTTCTCTACTGTCCAGCTTTTCGGTTTTTCCAACATTAAATCACTAAAAATACTTCCCAGGCTTTTCTGACCTTACAAAAATTCAGAGATGACCCTCATGATGCATAAAATGAAATCATGGTTCCAGTTTTCCAAAATCATGTCCCAAAATTCTTGTAAAAATCAAAACAGTCCCATTCTCAGAATCAACAGTTTTTAAAAATAATTCCGGTAAAAATAGTTACAGTGCTCAAAAAAATCTGAAAAAAATACCATGATATCCAGAGGCATCAAAACATAAGAAAATGTATTTACATCCTCAAAAACCTGCACGAAAACCGAGACGAAAAATCCACACAGTCACAGGACCCAAATCTCAAGTAGTTTATTTCGGGTTTTCAAAATTATTTACAGACCATCAACAACAACCACAATCCATATTTAACAAGAAAACAAGGAAATAGCTTAGGAAAAAAAAAGAAACCCCTACATACCTCGATGAAATCGAAATCCAATCGGTTGGTTTTGAAGCTCTAGTCTCCCTCTATGATATATCCAATTTTAATCGGTAGAAACTTTGATTTGGAGACTCAAATATTAGAAAAAAGATGCAGAGAGAATGAGAGAGAGCAGAGGGTTTCTCGCGGAGGAAGAAGAGAAGAACGAAGAATAAGGGGAAGAGAAGCAGTTCACGTTTCTTAAGTGGCATAATTTTACAATTTTGCTATTTGCAGACACCCTTCCTCTAAGGACACCCCCTCTTCTCTTATTTTTTTTTTTTCTACAACTTACGGAACTTACGTAAATGTTCCAAAAATCTCACAATAACACTATAAATTTAAATTTAATTTCCTTTTATGGTATTTATCAAACACTTAATATACGTTACGAAAAATCACAGTGTTACAATTCTCTCCAACAAGAAAATTTCTAATTAAATCTCTCACTTTCATACTTATTGGGTTTTAATTTTCGGGGTGTTACAATACTCCCCTCCTTTTAGGAATTTCGTCCCTGAAATTCACAAAACATAAGGTTAAATTAAACTAGGGCCATAATCCTCTTTGTCTACTCAACATTGAAGATTTAAAGTTAATGTATCCTATACAAGTTGTAGGCAAACTACTAGGTAGGCCTCTAGGACAAGAACAAGTCTTTCACCTAAAGATTTCCTTTGAATTTAACTTTCTAAGAGGTGATTTTGGGAAACAACCCTATGATACAGTCATCTTTTCTTATTCAAACCCAAAAACAGATTTATTTCACTTAAAAACAAGATCGTGAGTTTTAGTTTCATCCAAATCGGAGTTACGGTTTGAAAACTACACACGTTTTAAGTTTGCAGTTTTAAGGAATTCTAGAAAACAGTTTTCTACGCCAATTGAGCTACAAAGCTCAAAATCCTTTGGAACTTGAAAACAGATTTAATATGCATTAAATTTGACCTAATGGCTTTGGTTTGACTCAAAAACTCCAAGCGGTTTGGAAATGGCGCATATTATAAGTTTGCAAAATGCACGTTTCTAGAAAATGGGTTTTTCTACCAAATTCATTGTATAATGCTTAAACTTATGTGGGACCTCAAAACAGATTTAGAGGGTACTAAAACAAAGTTGTGGGCTTTGGTTTCACTTGAAAAACTAGAACAGTTTGAAAATGGCGTTCGTTTCAAGTTTCGGGTCAAAAACGGCTTAGAAAATACATGGTTTTCAAAGGTGAATCTAAAATTCAGAGGGAGAAACTTTGTAAATCCTCAAAACAGATTTTATAAACCTAAAAATAGGATTGTAGGAATTGGTCTCACCCCAAAATTCATCTCGGATCAAAATCTAGGCTTTTTGGATCATTTAAGAAACTAGTTTTGGGTCAAAATGAACCTAGGGGTCCAAAATGATCTAGGTAAGTCCAATGGCTATGAAATTTTGTGGAGAACTAGACTTTGGTAATACAAAACTGTAGAAAAAGGTTTCATTCCGAAACTCATCCTATACAAGGAGTTATGCAATGCCAAAGTTCGCACTTTTACCATTTCGGGTCATGTCTTTTGTACCTAAACTGTGCAGTTTTGACTCTTGTCATCTTGTTTTAGTTTTACTAGCTAGCACTCACCAATTTGAGTATGGCATGATACTAAAACACAATGCTTAGCTATGGATTAAGGATATTGATGTTCTACTCCAATTCTAGGCTTACCTAAGCACTTGTTAAGGTAAATCTAGTGATTTTGGCTAAGTCTTTAAACTATACTTACAAGATTCATCTAGTGGAGTCACATGGAGATACATGCTACTTTGTTTTAAACAATGGCCACAATTCTTAGCTTAAAGGTGCTTCCAACACCCTTTAATCATGTCTAGACCTCAACTTTCTATGTCTAAACACTACCAAAGACTTTTCCTATAATTTTCTCACATTTTTCTCTTCATATAAGGTATTCTAAATATGATTTAAGTCTCTAACTTACAGCTACATCCTATTATCATAATTCCAACCAAATCACCATTTGGATGATTTCTAAATTGTCTCAAACCATTCCAATCTACTATCACCAATTTAATCACTTATTGAATTCGACTTTTAACATCCAAATCACACTTTCAAACTTTGCAATCACTTACTTCCCCATCTTAAACACTCTGCTATTATTCTAGCATTTGTATCTTATTTCACCCACTAAATCATGACCTAATCATCAAGGACCATCGTGCTTACACACTACGCTTCCGCCACGTACTCTGATTCTACAAACTCGGAGTTTTGGACCTTCTTTCCCAACCACCTCAAGGATACGAACTCATACTCTCAGAACATGAAGAACAAGGACAACAACACAACTTAGACAATATTTCAAGAAATTTAGTAATAGGAGGGAAAGTCATCTCGACAGAGTCCTGAGTGCGCATCTCACAACTCTATCACGAATCATTTCTTCCTTGAAAGTTTCCATCTTGCTCGAATGCAAGAAAGATATAAGAAGCAACTCCTCCATGTGGATCAAAAGACTCATAAGACTTGAGAAAAACACATCCCCATGAAGTAAATGACTCTCAATGGGATTAAAGACAACTCAATCACCATTGATATAATTTCTCAGAACACGATCAATAAATTTATTTCCACTGGAAACATAGACACTGAAAGAAGCTCAGGTTACCACATGATTAAAAGAAACATCATGTGCAATGCATCATTCATACGAAATGAATGACCCTTCTAAGAATTGAGATATTTCATTTACATGAATAGTAGGCTACTCAAAAGTAGACTACTTGAAACATGTCCAATCGACTCATTCTTACAAGAAGAGCAATGATAAAATAAAATATCCAACATCACTATACAACTTGGAAGAGAATAGAATGCATAAGGCATTTACTCATAAGAAGTCAAAACAACTTGATAACAAGAGGGACAACTCATGCATAATGCATAGACTTCTCTATCACACTCAATCCATTATCCCACTATAGATGCCAAGGTCTTAAGGATTCCTTAAGGCAAAGCACAGTCTAGAGAAATAACCTTGTCCCTTAGTGTTTTTTTTTTTTTTTTTTTGATGTCTAACGAATCTCAATTCTATTGGCAATTCTATGGACTATTACACATTCTTAAGATGTCGGCATTTCCTTTTAACGACATTGCATCAACGATCTCACATGCCTATAATCTAACTAATCATACATTGCCACCACAGTAGTTAATGCAAGATTACGCTGTTACAAACAACTTCATATCTTACACCACCACCCACACATAGTAGGAGTAAGATTACACAACATATAGCATACAATGTTTCTTTCACCACTATTAAACAACAGTCGGTGCAAAAGCAAGCAGCTCAATCAATTCATCCTACATTGCTATTAAAGAATAGTCAATGTGGAATCACACAACATCAAACAATTCATCAATACTGTCATTAAGCGACAGCCAAACCAATCACACACAGCACAAACAATGGTTAAGTCCACACCCCAGTCTTGGTAGGACGAACTGCTCTGATACCATTATTGTAACGACCCGTCTTCGTTACAGATTTGTTATACTAAAGATTTTATTTCATTAAATTTTAAAAACTCTCTAATTAGTTTATTGATAAAATATTGGATAAATTTTTTTTTTTTCCGCGATTCCCAAAACTGACAGATAAAATTTAAAGCTTAATTTATAAATATCTCTTATACAAAACTTAACTAAATAAAACTATGTGTACATACATCTTTTCACATGATAAATACATAATACCCCTAACTGGTTCATTTTATACATAAGACCAAACAAAGAAATGGAAAGAAATGATAATGTCTTCAATCCCTCGTATGCTCTATCCACAAACTCTCCAAGAGAAAGGTCCACCTAAAAACCATCTGCTCCCCCGAACACGATGTCCGAGATCATCACAGGCACGAACCACATGTGCAAACATTGCAAGGGTAAGCTTACCAAACAAAACTATACATATAAGAAAATAAGTGAATTTCCAATTATTAAGGAAAAGGACGAAAAACTAGATTTTGTATACTTCAAAATACTATATATAATAACTGAAAATGTTATACAAAACTTAGTTCATAAACATATTTATAACATGAATCATCAACAAGATCAACCACATACACCATCACCACTAATCACAATGAGTCATAACATCATAAGTCACACAATTAAAACAATTGCAGTATGATTTATGCAAATGCAGTTTTGACTCAAAATCATTTTGACCATGCTCCATGGAGACTTCCCCTTTGAGTGTTTAGTAAGTAACTGGCCTACCATTACCTCATGTAATTCAGCTATCAGCCCCTACTAAACGCGAATAAACTAAACAGGATTAGGAGGTCAGGATACCCGGAAGGCCACCACGACAGTATCTGCACTCCAGATTACGGTCCTCTGTGGAATTGCCAATATCCTTCACCCCACAGACTATATAATCACAGACTATACAGCCCTGTCTAACTTATTCTGCTCACCCCAAAGATTCAATTCTCAAATCATATTCCTTTCACATGACTACCGCAGTCCCGGTTAGTCAACAAAATCATTTCTCAATCATTTTCATTTCACATGACTACCGCAGTCCCGGTTAGTCAACTAAATCATTTCTCATATATCAACTTGTTTCTCATGACTACCGCAGTCTCGGTTAGTCAACATTTAATCTTTCTTTTCTTTCTTTTCTTTTCTTTTCTTTCTTTTCATGGCTACCGCAGTCCCGGTTAGCCAACATCAATTATTTTTCACTTGAATCTTTGTAAAACCCCCAAAAAGACTCATGCATATGCAATATGTTAATAATCACAATTAAATAAGTAATTTTAAACAATCACCTACAAAAATATAAACATTCAACAATTTCCGACATCATTCACAACACAATCAAGCCAAATCAAGCAATTTCAATCCAACAATAAACCAACCAATCAATTTCAATCCATCAAAACACATCATCCAATCAATCAAACATGATTCCAAACAATTATTTCAAGCTTCTAATATCAATTATATAAATCAATTTAATCTTTTTATGGCTCTTGATCAAATCTTGAATCTAAACCTAACAACATGTTTTTCTACATTCCAAATGGTCTAAAATGAAATTAAATGCCATGATCCTTACATTCTTAGATACGGCATCTCAGTACCCGCCATCTCCAATGGCCAGACGAACCTAACAGCCACTGCCACTTTGTTTTGTGGTTTGATTTTCACATGCAAAGCTTATCAAATAATTTCAAGAAAATTTGGGCATGGTCTCCTTTGTTTTAGGAACCTTTCCAAGTAATTTAGAGAATCAAAAACAAAAACAATCAGTCCATACACACTCACACAACCACTGCCAGGAGAATCAAATACCCATTTTTCATCAATTTTAAATTCAACCACCAATCAACTCAACATAAACAGAAAAAGGGGCAGGCATGCTATATGTGATTGAGCCCCCTAACTCTCAACCACACTTAAACTGAAAATATAAATCACAATGAAGCTTCCCTTACCTTGAATCCTTTTTCTCCTTTTCTCCTTTGTCTTCTTTAAATTTTTGGATTTTTCTCCCAAATATTTCTCTCTGAATATAAGATCTCACTGATACAAGCAATTCACATGCACAACAATTTTCAGCACTCTTTGCCCGAGGATCACATTCCTCCCGGTCTCCAATTCACAGTTAATAACAGAACAATCATTAATAACCAATAATCCAATAACTCAAACTCAATCCATCACAAATCATTGCATTCATATTTCTATGGAAACTTCCCTTTTTAGGTGAAATTATTCCTTAACAAGTACAATTAAAGGCATTAAAACCAAATACACAATTAATATAATTAAATTTCATGTGGACACATAGAGCTGTACACACACACCAAAAATTATTTGATGCATCATATCAATTTGAAATTTCATGAGATTTTACAGAGAAACTATACATCATTCATATTTCATCATATAAATTTATCTCACGAAAATTCAACCCACAAATATTATTTTTGAATTAAAAACAGTGGCTGGACATACTCTGTCAAACACAATTCCATATTTTTAGAAAATAGCATATCAAATTCGTTTTATGTGAAATTTTACAGAGAATATCTCCAACATGTGGACCATCACATATAATTTCCTCAGTACCAAAAATCCACCAAAAATACCTTTTTTGAATTTCCAAATCATTATTTCTCCAGAACACAGTTTTCAATAAGAAAATGTAATTAATTACAAAAGGTACTTACAAAATTCTGAGAAAATCCATGGATATTCCACATGGTCAAAACATTATTACTAAATTTTCTCAAGACCAAATTCTCACAAAAAGTAATTTTCTACATTTAATTTCTCTACTGTCCAGCTTTTCGGTTTTTCCAACATTAAATCACTAAAAATACTTCCCAGGCTTTTCTGACCTTACAAAAATTCAGAGATGACCCTCATGATGCATAAAATGAAATCATGGTTCCAGTTTTCCAAAATCATGTCCCAAAATTCTTGTAAAAATCAAAACAGTCCCATTCTCAGAATCAACAGTTTTTAAAAATAATTCCGGTAAAAATAGTTACAGTGCTCAAAAAAATCTGAAAAAAATACCATGATATCCAGAGGCATCAAAACATAAGAAAATGTATTTACATCCTCAAAAACCTGCACGAAAACCGAGACGAAAAATCCACACAGTCACAGGACCCAAATCTCAAGTAGTTTATTTCGGGTTTTCAAAATTATTTACAGACCATCAACAACAACCACAATCCATATTTAACAAGAAAACAAGGAAATAGCTTAGGAAAAAAAAAGAAACCCCTACATACCTCGATGAAATCGAAATCCAATCGGTTGGTTTTGAAGCTCTAGTCTCCCTCTATGATATATCCAATTTTAATCGGTAGAAACTTTGATTTGGAGACTCAAATATTAGAAAAAAGATGCAGAGAGAATGAGAGAGAGCAGAGGGTTTCTCGCGGAGGAAGAAGAGAAGAACGAAGAATAAGGGGAAGAGAAGCAGTTCACGTTTCTTAAGTGGCATAATTTTACAATTTTGCTATTTGCAGACACCCTTCCTCTAAGGACACCCCCTCTTCTCTTATTTTTTTTTTTTCTACAACTTACGGAACTTACGTAAATGTTCCAAAAATCTCACAATAACACTATAAATTTAAATTTAATTTCCTTTTATGGTATTTATCAAACACTTAATATACGTTACGAAAAATCACAGTGTTACAATTCTCTCCAACAAGAAAATTTCTAATTAAATCTCTCACTTTCATACTTATTGGGTTTTAATTTTCGGGGTGTTACAATACTCCCCTCCTTTTAGGAATTTCGTCCCTGAAATTCACAAAACATAAGGTTAAATTAAACTAGGGCCATAATCCTCTTTGTCTACTCAACATTGAAGATTTAAAGTTAATGTATCCTATACAAGTTGTAGGCAAACTACTAGGTAGGCCTCTAGGACAAGAACAAGTCTTTCACCTAAAGATTTCCTTTGAATTTAACTTTCTAAGAGGTGATTTTGGGAAACAACCCTATGATACAGTCATCTTTTCTTATTCAAACCCAAAAACAGATTTATTTCACTTAAAAACAAGATCGTGAGTTTTAGTTTCATCCAAATCGGAGTTACGGTTTGAAAACTACACACGTTTTAAGTTTGCAGTTTTAAGGAATTCTAGAAAACAGTTTTCTACGCCAATTGAGCTACAAAGCTCAAAATCCTTTGGAACTTGAAAACAGATTTAATATGCATTAAATTTGACCTAATGGCTTTGGTTTGACTCAAAAACTCCAAGCGGTTTGGAAATGGCGCATATTATAAGTTTGCAAAATGCACGTTTCTAGAAAATGGGTTTTTCTACCAAATTCATTGTATAATGCTTAAACTTATGTGGGACCTCAAAACAGATTTAGAGGGTACTAAAACAAAGTTGTGGGCTTTGGTTTCACTTGAAAAACTAGAACAGTTTGAAAATGGCGTTCGTTTCAAGTTTCGGGTCAAAAACGGCTTAGAAAATACATGGTTTTCAAAGGTGAATCTAAAATTCAGAGGGAGAAACTTTGTAAATCCTCAAAACAGATTTTATAAACCTAAAAATAGGATTGTAGGAATTGGTCTCACCCCAAAATTCATCTCGGATCAAAATCTAGGCTTTTTGGATCATTTAAGAAACTAGTTTTGGGTCAAAATGAACCTAGGGGTCCAAAATGATCTAGGTAAGTCCAATGGCTATGAAATTTTGTGGAGAACTAGACTTTGGTAATACAAAACTGTAGAAAAAGGTTTCATTCCGAAACTCATCCTATACAAGGAGTTATGCAATGCCAAAGTTCGCACTTTTACCATTTCGGGTCATGTCTTTTGTACCTAAACTGTGCAGTTTTGACTCTTGTCATCTTGTTTTAGTTTTACTAGCTAGCACTCACCAATTTGAGTATGGCATGATACTAAAACACAATGCTTAGCTATGGATTAAGGATATTGATGTTCTACTCCAATTCTAGGCTTACCTAAGCACTTGTTAAGGTAAATCTAGTGATTTTGGCTAAGTCTTTAAACTATACTTACAAGATTCATCTAGTGGAGTCACATGGAGATACATGCTACTTTGTTTTAAACAATGGCCACAATTCTTAGCTTAAAGGTGCTTCCAACACCCTTTAATCATGTCTAGACCTCAACTTTCTATGTCTAAACACTACCAAAGACTTTTCCTATAATTTTCTCACATTTTTCTCTTCATATAAGGTATTCTAAATATGATTTAAGTCTCTAACTTACAGCTACATCCTATTATCATAATTCCAACCAAATCACCATTTGGATGATTTCTAAATTGTCTCAAACCATTCCAATCTACTATCACCAATTTAATCACTTATTGAATTCGACTTTTAACATCCAAATCACACTTTCAAACTTTGCAATCACTTACTTCCCCATCTTAAACACTCTGCTATTATTCTAGCATTTGTATCTTATTTCACCCACTAAATCATGACCTAATCATCAAGGACCATCGTGCTTACACACTACGCTTCCGCCACGTACTCTGATTCTACAAACTCGGAGTTTTGGACCTTCTTTCCCAACCACCTCAAGGATACGAACTCATACTCTCAGAACATGAAGAACAAGGACAACAACACAACTTAGACAATATTTCAAGAAATTTAGTAATAGGAGGGAAAGTCATCTCGACAGAGTCCTGAGTGCGCATCTCACAACTCTATCACGAATCATTTCTTCCTTGAAAGTTTCCATCTTGCTCGAATGCAAGAAAGATATAAGAAGCAACTCCTCCATGTGGATCAAAAGACTCATAAGACTTGAGAAAAACACATCCCCATGAAGTAAATGACTCTCAATGGGATTAAAGACAACTCAATCACCATTGATATAATTTCTCAGAACACGATCAATAAATTTATTTCCACTGGAAACATAGACACTGAAAGAAGCTCAGGTTACCACATGATTAAAAGAAACATCATGTGCAATGCATCATTCATACGAAATGAATGACCCTTCTAAGAATTGAGATATTTCATTTACATGAATAGTAGGCTACTCAAAAGTAGACTACTTGAAACATGTCCAATCGACTCATTCTTACAAGAAGAGCAATGATAAAATAAAATATCCAACATCACTATACAACTTGGAAGAGAATAGAATGCATAAGGCATTTACTCATAAGAAGTCAAAACAACTTGATAACAAGAGGGACAACTCATGTTTTGAGCTTGATTTAGACTTGGTTTGATTTGTTATTGATTGGAATTGTTGGCTTGAATTTGTTGAAATGTTGTTGGAATTGAATGAGGGCCATTCGGCCATGGCTAGAAACAAGGGGTACCATGTGGAAATTTTCAAATAACCATGGGCAAAATAGTCATTTCACATGTAGGGATACACTAGGAATTTTATACGAAGATTAAGGGCCTTTTCGGAAAATAATAGAAAAGTATAAGGGTAAAATAGTAATTACCCATCCATCGGGCATTTTATATGTTTTGATGTTTGAAGCTTAAAATAAATTATTGGAACAAAAATTTGGTTGATTTTATGATATGTGTGATGGATTGAACTTTGGTTGATGTATTTGAGCTTGATTGAGACTTGGTTTGATTTGTTATTGATTGGAATTGTTGGGTTGAATTTGTTGAAATGTTGTTGGAATTGAATGAGGGTCATTCGACCATGGCTAGAAACACGGGGTACCATATGCAAATTTTCAAATAACCAAGGGCAAATAAGTCATTTCACATGTAGGGATACGTTGGGAATTTTATAGGAAGATCAAGGGCATTTTCAGAAATAATAGAAAAGTATAAGGGTAAAATAGTAATTACCCATACATCGGGCATTTTATATGTTTTGATGTTTGAAGCTTAAAATAAATTATTGAAACAAATGTTTGGTTGATTTTATGATATGAGTGATGGACTGAACTTTGGTTGATGTATTTGAGCTTGATTGAGAGTTGGTTTGATTTGTTATTGATTGGAATTGTTGGGTTGAATTTGTTGAAATGTTGTTGGAATTGAATGAGGGTCATTCGGCCATGCCTAGAAACAAGGGGTACCATGTGGAAATTTTCAAATAACCAAGGGCAAAACAGTCATTTCATATGTAGGGATACATTAGGAATTTTATAGGAAGATCAAGGGCATTTTTGAAAATATTAGAAAAGTATAAGGGTAAAATAGTAATTACCCATACATCGTGCATTTTTTATGTTTTGATGTTTGAAACTTAAAATAAGTTATTGAAACAAAAATTTGGTTGATTTTATGATATGTGTGATGGATTAAACTTTGGTTGATGTATTTGAGCTTGATTGAGACGTGGTTTGATTTGTTATTGATTGGAATTTTTGGGTTGAATTTGTTGAAATGTTGTTGGAATTGAATGAGGGCCATTCGGCCATGGCTTGAAACAAGGGGTACCATGTGGAAATTTTCAAATAACCAAGGGCCAAAGAGTCATTTCACATGTAGGGATACATTGGGAATTTTATAGGAAGATCAAGGGCATTTTCGGAAATAATAGAAAAGTATAAGGGTAAAATAGTAATTACCCATACATCGGGCATTTTATATATTTTGATGTTTGAAGCTTAAAATAAATTATTCAAAGAAATGTTTGGTTGATTTTATGATATGTGTGATGGATTGAACTTTGATTGATGTATTTGAGCTTGATTGAGACTTGGTTTGATTTATTATTGATTGGAATTGTTGGGTTGAATTTGTTGAAATGTTGTTGGAATTGAATGAGGGCCATTCGACCATGGCTATAAACAAGGGGTACCACATGGAAATTTTCAAATAACCAAGGGCAAATAAGTCATTTAACATTTAGGGATACATTGGGAATTTTATAGGAAGATCAAGGGCATTTTCAGAAATAATAGAAAAGTATAAGGGTAAAATAGTAATTACCCATACATCGGGCATTTTATATGTTTTGATTTTTGAAGCTTAAAATAAATGATTGAAACAAATGTTTGGTTGATTTTAAGATATGTGTGATGGATTGAACTTTGGTTATTGTATTTGAGCTTGATTGAGACTTGGTTTGATTTGTTATTGATTGGAATTGTTGGCTTGAATTTGTTGAAATGTTGTTGGAATTGAATGAGGGCCATTCGGCCATGGCTTGAAACAAGGGATACTGTGTTTACATTTTTAAATATCCAAGGGCAAAACAGTCATTTCACATGTAGCGATACATTCGAAATTTTATAGGAAGATCAAGGGCATTTTTGGAAATAATAGAAAAGTATAAGGGTAAAATGGTAATTACCCATCCATCGGGCATTTTATATGTTTTGATGTTGGAAGCTTAAAATAAATTATTGAAACAAATGTTTGGTTGATTTTATGCTATGTGTGATGGATTGAACTTTGGTTGATGTATTTGAGCTTGATTGAGACTTGGTTTGATTTGTTATTGATTGGAATTGTTGGCTTGAATTTGTTGAAATGTTGTTGGAATTGAATGAGGGCCATTCGGCCATGGCTAGAAACAAGGGGTACCATATGGAAATTTTCAAATAACCAAGGGCAAATCAGTCATTTCACATGTAGGGATACATTGGGAATTTTATAGGAAGATCAAGGCCATTTTCGGAAATAATAGAAAAGTATAAGGGTAAAATAGTAATTACCCATACATCGGGCATTTTATATGTTTTGATGTTTGAAGCTTAAAATAAATTATTGAAACAAATGTTTGGTTGATTTTAAGATATGTGTGATGGATTGAACTTTGGTTATTGTATTTGAGCTTGATTGAGACTTGGTTTGATTTGTTATTGATTGGAATTGTTGGCTTGAATTTGTTGAAATGTTGTTGGAATTGAATGAGGGCCATTCGGCCATGGCTTGAAACAAGGGGTACCATATGGAAATTTTCAAATAACCAAGGGCCAAAGAGTCATTTCACATGTAGGGATACATTGGGAATTTTATAGGAAGATCAAGGGCATTTTTGAAAATATTAGAAAAGTATAAGGGTAAAATAGTAATTACCCATACATCGTGCATTTTTTATGTTTTGATGTTTGAAACTTAAAATAAGTTATTGAAACAAAAATTTGGTTGATTTTATGATATGTGTGATGGATTAAACTTTGGTTGATGTATTTGAGCTTGATTGAGACGTGGTTTGATTTGTTATTGATTGGAATTGTTGGGTTGAATTTGTTGAAATGTTGTTGGAATTGAATGAGGGCCATTCGACCATGGCTAGAAACACGGGGTACCATATGCAAATTTTCAAATAACCAAGGGCAAATCAGTCATTTCACATGTAGGGATACATTGGGAATTTTATAGGAAGATCAAGGCCATTTTCGGAAATAATAGAAAAGTATAAGGGTAAAATAGTAATTACCCATACATCGGGCATTTTATATGTTTTGATGTTTGAAGCGTAAAATAAATTATTGAAACAAATGTTTGGTTGATTTTATGATATGAGTGATGGACTGAACTTTGGTTGATGTATTTGAGCTTGATTGAGAGTTGGTTTGATTTGTTATTGATTGGAATTGTTGGGTTGAATTTGTTGAAATGTTGTTGGAATTGAATGAGGGCCATTCGACCATGGCTAGAAACACGGGGTACCATATGCAAATTTTCAAATAACCAAGGGCAAATCAGTCATTTCACATGTAGGGATACGTTGGGAATTTTATAGGAAGATCAAGGGCATTTTCGGAAATAATAGAAAAGTATAAGGGTAAAATAGTAATTACCCATACATCGGGCATTTTATATGTTTTGATGTTTGAAGCTTAAAATAAATTATTGAACCAAATGTTTGGTTGATTTTATGATATGAGTGATGGACTGAACTTTGGTTGATGTATTTGAGCTTGATTGAGAGTTGGTTTGATTTGTTATTGATTGGAATTGTTGGGTTGAATTTGTTGAAATGTTGTTGGAATTGAATGAGGGTCATTCGGCCATGCCTAGAAACAAGGGGTACCATGTGGAAATTTTCAAATAACCAAGGGCAAAACAGTCATTTCATATGTAGGGATACATTGGGAATTTTATAGGAAGATCAAGGGCATTTTCGAAAATATTAGAAAAGTATAAGGGTAAAATAGTAATTACCCATACATCGTGCATTTTTTATGTTTTGATGTTTGAAACTTAAAATAAGTTATTGAAACAAAAATTTGGTTGATTTTATGATATGTGTGATGGATTAAACTTTGGTTGATGTATTTGAGCTTGATTGAGACGTGGTTTGATTTGTTATTGATTGGAATTGTTGGGTTGAATTTGTTGAAATGTTGTTGGAATTGAATGAGGGCCATTCGGCTATGGCTTGAAACAAGGGGTACCATGTGGAAATTTTCAAATAACCAAGGGCCAAAGAGTCATTTCACATGTAGGGATACATTGGGAATTTTATAGGAAGATCAAGGGCATTTTCGGAAATAATAGAAAAGTATAAGGGTAAAATAGTAATTACCCATACATCGGGCATTTTATATATTTTGATGTTTGAAGCTTAAAATAAATTATTCAAAGAAATGTTTGGTTGATTTTATGATATGTGTGATGGATTGAACTTTGATTGATGTATTTGAGCTTGATTGAGACTTGGTTTGATTTATTATTGATTGGAATTGTTGGGTTGAATTTGTTGAAATGTTGTTGGAATTGAATGAGGGCCATTCGACCATGGTTATAAACAAGGGGTACCACATGGAAATTTTCAAATAACCAAGGGCAAATAAGTCATTTAACATTTAGGGATACGTTGGGAATTTTATAGGAAGATCAAGGGCATTTTCAGAAATAATAGAAAAGTATAAGGGTAAAATAGTAATTACCCATACATCGGGCATTTTATATGTTTTGATTTTTGAAGCTTAAAATAAATTATTGAAACAAATGTTTGGTTGATTTTAAGATATGTGTGATGGATTGAACTTTGGTTGTTGTATTTGAGCTTGATTGAGACTTGGTTTGATTTGTTATTGATTGGAATTGTTGGCTTGAATTTGTTGAAATGTTGTTGGAATTGAATGAGGGCCATTCGGCCATGGCTTGAAACAAGGGATACTGTGTTTACATTTTCAAATATCCAAGGGCAAAACAGTCATTTCACATGTAGCGATACATTCGAAATTTTATAGGATGATCAAGGGCATTTTTGGAAATAATAGAAAAGTATAACGGTAAAATGGTAATTACCCATCCATCGGGCATTTTATATGTTTTGATGTTGGAAGCTTAAAATAAATTATTGAAACAAATGTTTGGTTGATTTTATGCTATGTGTGATGGATTGAACTTTGGTTGATGTATTTGAGCTTGATTGAGACTTGGTTTGATTTGTTATTGATTGGAATTGTTGGCTTGAATTTGTTAAAATGTTGTTGGAATTGAATGAGGCCATTCGGCCATGGCTAGAAACAAGGGGTACTATGTGGAAATTTTCAAATAACCAAGGGCAAAACAGTCATTTCCCATGTAGGGAGACATTGAGAATTTTATAGGAAGATCAGGGGCATTTTCGGAAATATTAGAAAAGTATAAGGGTAAAATAGTAATTACCCATACATTGGACATTTTTTATGTTTTGATGTTTGAAGCTTAAAATAAGTTATTGAAACAAAAATTTGGTTGATTTTATGATATGTGTGATGGATTAAACTTTGGTTGATGTATTTGAGCTTGATTGAGACGTGGTTTGATTTGTTATTGATTGGAATTGTTGGGTTGAATTTGTTGAAATGTTGTTGGAATTGAATGAGGGCCATTCGGCCATGGCTTGAAACAAGGGGTACCATGTGGAAATTTTCAAATAACCAAGGGCCAAAGAGTCATTTCACATGTAGGGATACATTGGGAATTTTATAGGAAGATCAAGGGCATTTTCGGAAATAATAGAAAGTATAAGGGTAAAATAGTAATTACCCATACATCGGGCATTTTATATATTTTGATGTTTGAAGCTTAAAATAAATTATTCAAAGAAATGTTTGGTTGATTTTATGATATGTGTGATGGATTGAACTTTGATTGATGTATTTGAGCTTGATTGAGACTTGGTTTGATTTGTTATTGATTGGAATTGTTGGGTTGAATTTGTTGAAATGTTGTTGGAATTGAATGAGGGCCATTCGGCCATGGCTTGAAACAAGGGGTACCATGTGGAAATTTTCAAATAACCAAGGGCCAAAGAGTCATTTCACATGTAGGGATACATTGGGAATTTTATAGGAAGATCAAGGGCATTTTCGGAAATAATAGAAAAGTATAAGGGTAAAATAGTAATTACCCATACATCGGGCATTTTATATATTTTGATGTTTGAAGCTTAAAATAAATTATTCAAAGAAATGTTTGGTTGATTTTATGATATGTGTGATGGATTGAACTTTGATTGATGTATTTGAGCTTGATTGAGACTTGGTTTGATTTATTATTGATTGGAATTGTTGGGTTGAATTTGTTGAAATGTTGTTGGAATTGAATGAGGGCCATTCGACCATGGTTATAAACAAGGGGTACCACATGGAAATTTTCAAATAACCAAGGGCAAATAAGTCATTTAACATTTAGGGATACGTTGGGAATTTTATAGGAAGATCAAGGGCATTTTCAGAAATAATAGAAAAGTATAAGGGTAAAATAGTAATTACCCATACATCGGGCATTTTATATGTTTTGATTTTTGAAGCTTAAAATAAATTATTGAAACAAATGTTTGGTTGATTTTAAGATATGTGTGATGGATTGAACTTTGGTTGTTGTATTTGAGCTTGATTGAGACTTGGTTTGATTTGTTATTGATTGGAATTGTTGGCTTGAATTTGTTGAAATGTTGTTGGAATTGAATGAGGGCCATTCGGCCATGGCTTGAAACAAGGGATACTGTGTTTACATTTTCAAATATCCAAGGGCAAAACAGTCATTTCACATGTAGCGATACATTCGAAATTTTATAGGATGATCAAGGGCATTTTTGGAAATAATAGAAAAGTATAACGGTAAAATGGTAATTACCCATCCATCGGGCATTTTATATGTTTTGATGTTGGAAGCTTAAAATAAATTATTGAAACAAATGTTTGGTTGATTTTATGCTATGTGTGATGGATTGAACTTTGGTTGATGTATTTGAGCTTGATTGAGACTTGGTTTGATTTGTTATTGATTGGAATTGTTGGCTTGAATTTGTTAAAATGTTGTTGGAATTGAATGAGGGCCATTCGGCCATGGCTAGAAACAAGGGGTACTATGTGGAAATTTTCAAATAACCAAGGGCAAAACAGTCATTTCCCATGTAGGGAGACATTGAGAATTTTATAGGAAGATCAGGGGCATTTTCGGAAATATTAGAAAAGTATAAGGGTAAAATAGTAATTACCCATACATTGGACATTTTTTATGTTTTGATGTTTGAAGCTTAAAATAAGTTATTGAAACAAAAATTTGGTTGATTTTATGATATGTGTGATGGATTAAACTTTGGTTGATGTATTTGAGCTTGATTGAGACGTGGTTTGATTTGTTATTGATTGGAATTGTTGGGTTGAATTTGTTGAAATGTTGTTGGAATTGAATGAGGGCCATTCGGCCATGGCTTGAAACAAGGGGTACCATGTGGAAATTTTCAAATAACCAAGGGCCAAAGAGTCATTTCACATGTAGGGATACATTGGGAATTTTATAGGAAGATCAAGGGCATTTTCGGAAATAATAGAAAGTATAAGGGTAAAATAGTAATTACCCATACATCGGGCATTTTATATATTTTGATGTTTGAAGCTTAAAATAAATTATTCAAAGAAATGTTTGGTTGATTTTATGATATGTGTGATGGATTGAACTTTGATTGATGTATTTGAGCTTGATTGAGACTTGGTTTGATTTATTATTGATTGGAATTGTTGGGTTGAATTTGTTGAAATGTTGTTGGAATTGAATGAGGGCCATTCGACCATGGTTATAAACAAGGGGTACCACATGGAAATTTTCAAATAACCAAGGGCAAATAAGTCATTTAACATTTAGGGATACGTTGGGAATTTTATAGGAAGATCAAGGGCATTTTCAGAAATAATAGAAAAGTATAAGGGTAAAATAGTAATTACCCATACATCGGGCATTTTATATGTTTTGATTTTTGAAGCTTAAAATAAATTATTGAAACAAATGTTTGGTTGATTTTAAGATATGTGTGATGGATTGAACTTTGGTTGTTGTATTTGAGCTTGATTGAGACTTGGTTTGATTTGTTATTGATTGGAATTGTTGGCTTGAATTTGTTGAAATGTTGTTGGAATTGAATGAGGGCCATTCGGCCATGGCTTGAAACAAGGGATACTGTGTTTACATTTTCAAATATCCAAGGGCAAAACAGTCATTTCACATGTAGCGATACATTCGAAATTTTATAGGATGATCAAGGGCATTTTTGGAAATAATAGAAAAGTATAACGGTAAAATGGTAATTACCCATCCATCGGGCATTTTATATGTTTTGATGTTGGAAGCTTAAAATAAATTATTGAAACAAATGTTTGGTTGATTTTATGCTATGTGTGATGGATTGAACTTTGGTTGATGTATTTGAGCTTGATTGAGACTTGGTTTGATTTGTTATTGATTGGAATTGTTGGGTTGAATTTGTTGAAATGTTGTTGGAATTGAATGAGGGCCATTCGGCCATGGCTTGAAACAAGGGGTACCATGTGGAAATTTTCAAATAACCAAGGGCCAAAGAGTCATTTCACATGTAGGGATACATTGGGAATTTTATAGGAAGATCAAGGGCATTTTCGGAAATAATAGAAAAGTATAAGGGTAAAATAGTAATTACCCATACATCGGGCATTTTATATATTTTGATGTTTGAAGCTTAAAATAAATTATTCAAAGAAATGTTTGGTTGATTTTATGATATGTGTGATGGATTGAACTTTGATTGATGTATTTGAGCTTGATTGAGACTTGGTTTGATTTATTATTGATTGGAATTGTTGGGTTGAATTTGTTGAAATGTTGTTGGAATTGAATGAGGGCCATTCGACCATGGTTATAAACAAGGGGTACCACATGGAAATTTTCAAATAACCAAGGGCAAATAAGTCATTTAACATTTAGGGATACGTTGGGAATTTTATAGGAAGATCAAGGGCATTTTCAGAAATAATAGAAAAGTATAAGGGTAAAATAGTAATTACCCATACATCGGGCATTTTATATGTTTTGATTTTTGAAGCTTAAAATAAATTATTGAAACAAATGTTTGGTTGATTTTAAGATATGTGTGATGGATTGAACTTTGGTTGTTGTATTTGAGCTTGATTGAGACTTGGTTTGATTTGTTATTGATTGGAATTGTTGGCTTGAATTTGTTGAAATGTTGTTGGAATTGAATGAGGGCCATTCGGCCATGGCTTGAAACAAGGGATACTGTGTTTACATTTTCAAATATCCAAGGGCAAAACAGTCATTTCACATGTAGCGATACATTCGAAATTTTATAGGATGATCAAGGGCATTTTTGGAAATAATAGAAAAGTATAACGGTAAAATGGTAATTACCCATCCATCGGGCATTTTATATGTTTTGATGTTGGAAGCTTAAAATAAATTATTGAAACAAATGTTTGGTTGATTTTATGCTATGTGTGATGGATTGAACTTTGGTTGATGTATTTGAGCTTGATTGAGACTTGGTTTGATTTGTTATTGATTGGAATTGTTGGGTTGAATTTGTTGAAATGTTGTTGGAATTGAATGAGGGCCATTCGGCCATGGCTTGAAACAAGGGGTACCATGTGGAAATTTTCAAATAACCAAGGGCCAAAGAGTCATTTCACATGTAGGGATACATTGGGAATTTTATAGGAAGATCAAGGGCATTTTCGGAAATAATAGAAAAGTATAAGGGTAAAATAGTAATTACCCATACATCGGGCATTTTATATATTTTGATGTTTGAAGCTTAAAATAAATTATTCAAAGAAATGTTTGGTTGATTTTATGATATGTGTGATGGATTGAACTTTGATTGATGTATTTGAGCTTGATTGAGACTTGGTTTGATTTATTATTGATTGGAATTGTTGGGTTGAATTTGTTGAAATGTTGTTGGAATTGAATGAGGGCCATTCGACCATGGTTATAAACAAGGGGTACCACATGGAAATTTTCAAATAACCAAGGGCAAATAAGTCATTTAACATTTAGGGATACGTTGGGAATTTTATAGGAAGATCAAGGGCATTTTCAGAAATAATAGAAAAGTATAAGGGTAAAATAGTAATTACCCATACATCGGGCATTTTATATGTTTTGATTTTTGAAGCTTAAAATAAATTATTGAAACAAATGTTTGGTTGATTTTAAGATATGTGTGATGGATTGAACTTTGGTTGTTGTATTTGAGCTTGATTGAGACTTGGTTTGATTTGTTATTGATTGGAATTGTTGGCTTGAATTTGTTGAAATGTTGTTGGAATTGAATGAGGGCCATTCGGCCATGGCTTGAAACAAGGGATACTGTGTTTACATTTTCAAATATCCAAGGGCAAAACAGTCATTTCACATGTAGCGATACATTCGAAATTTTATAGGATGATCAAGGGCATTTTTGGAAATAATAGAAAAGTATAACGGTAAAATGGTAATTACCCATCCATCGGGCATTTTATATGTTTTGATGTTGGAAGCTTAAAATAAATTATTGAAACAAATGTTTGGTTGATTTTATGCTATGTGTGATGGATTGAACTTTGGTTGATGTATTTGAGCTTGATTGAGACTTGGTTTGATTTGTTATTGATTGGAATTGTTGGCTTGAATTTGTTAAAATGTTGTTGGAATTGAATGAGGGCCATTCGGCCATGGCTAGAAACAAGGGGTACTATGTGGAAATTTTCAAATAACCAAGGGCAAAACAGTCATTTCCCATGTAGGGAGACATTGAGAATTTTATAGGAAGATCAGGGGCATTTTCGGAAATATTAGAAAAGTATAAGGGTAAAATAGTAATTACCCATACATTGGACATTTTTTATGTTTTGATGTTTGAAGCTTAAAATAAGTTATTGAAACAAAAATTTGGTTGATTTTATGATATGTGTGATGGATTAAACTTTGGTTGATGTATTTGAGCTTGATTGAGACGTGGTTTGATTTGTTATTGATTGGAATTGTTGGGTTGAATTTGTTGAAATGTTGTTGGAATTGAATGAGGGCCATTCGGCCATGGCTTGAAACAAGGGGTACCATGTGGAAATTTTCAAATAACCAAGGGCCAAAGAGTCATTTCACATGTAGGGATACATTGGGAATTTTATAGGAAGATCAAGGGCATTTTCGGAAATAATAGAAAGTATAAGGGTAAAATAGTAATTACCCATACATCGGGCATTTTATATATTTTGATGTTTGAAGCTTAAAATAAATTATTCAAAGAAATGTTTGGTTGATTTTATGATATGTGTGATGGATTGAACTTTGATTGATGTATTTGAGCTTGATTGAGACTTGGTTTGATTTATTATTGATTGGAATTGTTGGGTTGAATTTGTTGAAATGTTGTTGGAATTGAATGAGGGCCATTCGACCATGGTTATAAACAAGGGGTACCACATGGAAATTTTCAAATAACCAAGGGCAAATAAGTCATTTAACATTTAGGGATACGTTGGGAATTTTATAGGAAGATCAAGGGCATTTTCAGAAATAATAGAAAAGTATAAGGGTAAAATAGTAATTACCCATACATCGGGCATTTTATATGTTTTGATTTTTGAAGCTTAAAATAAATTATTGAAACAAATGTTTGGTTGATTTTAAGATATGTGTGATGGATTGAACTTTGGTTGTTGTATTTGAGCTTGATTGAGACTTGGTTTGATTTGTTATTGATTGGAATTGTTGGCTTGAATTTGTTGAAATGTTGTTGGAATTGAATGAGGGCCATTCGGCCATGGCTTGAAACAAGGGATACTGTGTTTACATTTTCAAATATCCAAGGGCAAAACAGTCATTTCACATGTAGCGATACATTCGAAATTTTATAGGATGATCAAGGGCATTTTTGGAAATAATAGAAAAGTATAACGGTAAAATGGTAATTACCCATCCATCGGGCATTTTATATGTTTTGATGTTGGAAGCTTAAAATAAATTATTGAAACAAATGTTTGGTTGATTTTATGCTATGTGTGATGGATTGAACTTTGGTTGATGTATTTGAGCTTGATTGAGACTTGGTTTGATTTGTTATTGATTGGAATTGTTGGGTTGAATTTGTTGAAATGTTGTTGGAATTGAATGAGGGCCATTCGGCCATGGCTTGAAACAAGGGGTACCATGTGGAAATTTTCAAATAACCAAGGGCCAAAGAGTCATTTCACATGTAGGGATACATTGGGAATTTTATAGGAAGATCAAGGGCATTTTCGGAAATAATAGAAAAGTATAAGGGTAAAATAGTAATTACCCATACATCGGGCATTTTATATATTTTGATGTTTGAAGCTTAAAATAAATTATTCAAAGAAATGTTTGGTTGATTTTATGATATGTGTGATGGATTGAACTTTGATTGATGTATTTGAGCTTGATTGAGACTTGGTTTGATTTATTATTGATTGGAATTGTTGGGTTGAATTTGTTGAAATGTTGTTGGAATTGAATGAGGGCCATTCGACCATGGTTATAAACAAGGGGTACCACATGGAAATTTTCAAATAACCAAGGGCAAATAAGTCATTTAACATTTAGGGATACGTTGGGAATTTTATAGGAAGATCAAGGGCATTTTCAGAAATAATAGAAAAGTATAAGGGTAAAATAGTAATTACCCATACATCGGGCATTTTATATGTTTTGATTTTTGAAGCTTAAAATAAATTATTGAAACAAATGTTTGGTTGATTTTAAGATATGTGTGATGGATTGAACTTTGGTTGTTGTATTTGAGCTTGATTGAGACTTGGTTTGATTTGTTATTGATTGGAATTGTTGGCTTGAATTTGTTGAAATGTTGTTGGAATTGAATGAGGGCCATTCGGCCATGGCTTGAAACAAGGGATACTGTGTTTACATTTTCAAATATCCAAGGGCAAAACAGTCATTTCACATGTAGCGATACATTCGAAATTTTATAGGATGATCAAGGGCATTTTTGGAAATAATAGAAAAGTATAACGGTAAAATGGTAATTACCCATCCATCGGGCATTTTATATGTTTTGATGTTGGAAGCTTAAAATAAATTATTGAAACAAATGTTTGGTTGATTTTATGCTATGTGTGATGGATTGAACTTTGGTTGATGTATTTGAGCTTGATTGAGACTTGGTTTGATTTGTTATTGATTGGAATTGTTGGGTTGAATTTGTTGAAATGTTGTTGGAATTGAATGAGGGCCATTCGGCCATGGCTTGAAACAAGGGGTACCATGTGGAAATTTTCAAATAACCAAGGGCCAAAGAGTCATTTCACATGTAGGGATACATTGGGAATTTTATAGGAAGATCAAGGGCATTTTCGGAAATAATAGAAAAGTATAAGGGTAAAATAGTAATTACCCATACATCGGGCATTTTATATATTTTGATGTTTGAAGCTTAAAATAAATTATTCAAAGAAATGTTTGGTTGATTTTATGATATGTGTGATGGATTGAACTTTGATTGATGTATTTGAGCTTGATTGAGACTTGGTTTGATTTATTATTGATTGGAATTGTTGGGTTGAATTTGTTGAAATGTTGTTGGAATTGAATGAGGGCCATTCGACCATGGTTATAAACAAGGGGTACCACATGGAAATTTTCAAATAACCAAGGGCAAATAAGTCATTTAACATTTAGGGATACGTTGGGAATTTTATAGGAAGATCAAGGGCATTTTCAGAAATAATAGAAAAGTATAAGGGTAAAATAGTAATTACCCATACATCGGGCATTTTATATGTTTTGATTTTTGAAGCTTAAAATAAATTATTGAAACAAATGTTTGGTTGATTTTAAGATATGTGTGATGGATTGAACTTTGGTTGTTGTATTTGAGCTTGATTGAGACTTGGTTTGATTTGTTATTGATTGGAATTGTTGGCTTGAATTTGTTGAAATGTTGTTGGAATTGAATGAGGGCCATTCGGCCATGGCTTGAAACAAGGGATACTGTGTTTACATTTTCAAATATCCAAGGGCAAAACAGTCATTTCACATGTAGCGATACATTCGAAATTTTATAGGATGATCAAGGGCATTTTTGGAAATAATAGAAAAGTATAACGGTAAAATGGTAATTACCCATCCATCGGGCATTTTATATGTTTTGATGTTGGAAGCTTAAAATAAATTATTGAAACAAATGTTTGGTTGATTTTATGCTATGTGTGATGGATTGAACTTTGGTTGATGTATTTGAGCTTGATTGAGACTTGGTTTGATTTGTTATTGATTGGAATTGTTGGCTTGAATTTGTTAAAATGTTGTTGGAATTGAATGAGGGCGATTCGGCCATGGCTAGAAACAAGGGGTACTATGTGGAAATTTTCAAATAACCAAGGGCAAAACAGTCATTTCCCATGTAGGGAGACATTGAGAATTTTATAGGAAGATCAGGGGCATTTTCGGAAATATTAGAAAAGTATAAGGGTAAAATAGTAATTACCCATACATTGGACATTTTTTATGTTTTGATGTTTGAAGCTTAAAATAAGTTATTGAAACAAAAATTTGGTTGATTTTATGATATGTGTGATGGATTAAACTTTGGTTGATGTATTTGAGCTTGATTGAGACGTGGTTTGATTTGTTATTGATTGGAATTGTTGGGTTGAATTTGTTGAAATGTTGTTGGAATTGAATGAGGGCCATTCGGCCATGGCTTGAAACAAGGGGTACCATGTGGAAATTTTCAAATAACCAAGGGCCAAAGAGTCATTTCACATGTAGGGATACATTGGGAATTTTATAGGAAGATCAAGGGCATTTTCGGAAATAATAGAAAGTATAAGGGTAAAATAGTAATTACCCATACATCGGGCATTTTATATATTTTGATGTTTGAAGCTTAAAATAAATTATTCAAAGAAATGTTTGGTTGATTTTATGATATGTGTGATGGATTGAACTTTGATTGATGTATTTGAGCTTGATTGAGACTTGGTTTGATTTATTATTGATTGGAATTGTTGGGTTGAATTTGTTGAAATGTTGTTGGAATTGAATGAGGGCCATTCGACCATGGTTATAAACAAGGGGTACCACATGGAAATTTTCAAATAACCAAGGGCAAATAAGTCATTTAACATTTAGGGATACGTTGGGAATTTTATAGGAAGATCAAGGGCATTTTCAGAAATAATAGAAAAGTATAAGGGTAAAATAGTAATTACCCATACATCGGGCATTTTATATGTTTTGATTTTTGAAGCTTAAAATAAATTATTGAAACAAATGTTTGGTTGATTTTAAGATATGTGTGATGGATTGAACTTTGGTTGTTGTATTTGAGCTTGATTGAGACTTGGTTTGATTTGTTATTGATTGGAATTGTTGGCTTGAATTTGTTGAAATGTTGTTGGAATTGAATGAGGGCCATTCGGCCATGGCTTGAAACAAGGGATACTGTGTTTACATTTTCAAATATCCAAGGGCAAAACAGTCATTTCACATGTAGCGATACATTCGAAATTTTATAGGATGATCAAGGGCATTTTTGGAAATAATAGAAAAGTATAACGGTAAAATGGTAATTACCCATCCATCGGGCATTTTATATGTTTTGATGTTGGAAGCTTAAAATAAATTATTGAAACAAATGTTTGGTTGATTTTATGCTATGTGTGATGGATTGAACTTTGGTTGATGTATTTGAGCTTGATTGAGACTTGGTTTGATTTGTTATTGATTGGAATTGTTGGGTTGAATTTGTTGAAATGTTGTTGGAATTGAATGAGGGCCATTCGGCCATGGCTTGAAACAAGGGGTACCATGTGGAAATTTTCAAATAACCAAGGGCCAAAGAGTCATTTCACATGTAGGGATACATTGGGAATTTTATAGGAAGATCAAGGGCATTTTCGGAAATAATAGAAAAGTATAAGGGTAAAATAGTAATTACCCATACATCGGGCATTTTATATATTTTGATGTTTGAAGCTTAAAATAAATTATTCAAAGAAATGTTTGGTTGATTTTATGATATGTGTGATGGATTGAACTTTGATTGATGTATTTGAGCTTGATTGAGACTTGGTTTGATTTATTATTGATTGGAATTGTTGGGTTGAATTTGTTGAAATGTTGTTGGAATTGAATGAGGGCCATTCGACCATGGTTATAAACAAGGGGTACCACATGGAAATTTTCAAATAACCAAGGGCAAATAAGTCATTTAACATTTAGGGATACGTTGGGAATTTTATAGGAAGATCAAGGGCATTTTCAGAAATAATAGAAAAGTATAAGGGTAAAATAGTAATTACCCATACATCGGGCATTTTATATGTTTTGATTTTTGAAGCTTAAAATAAATTATTGAAACAAATGTTTGGTTGATTTTAAGATATGTGTGATGGATTGAACTTTGGTTGTTGTATTTGAGCTTGATTGAGACTTGGTTTGATTTGTTATTGATTGGAATTGTTGGCTTGAATTTGTTGAAATGTTGTTGGAATTGAATGAGGGCCATTCGGCCATGGCTTGAAACAAGGGATACTGTGTTTACATTTTCAAATATCCAAGGGCAAAACAGTCATTTCACATGTAGCGATACATTCGAAATTTTATAGGATGATCAAGGGCATTTTTGGAAATAATAGAAAAGTATAACGGTAAAATGGTAATTACCCATCCATCGGGCATTTTATATGTTTTGATGTTGGAAGCTTAAAATAAATTATTGAAACAAATGTTTGGTTGATTTTATGCTATGTGTGATGGATTGAACTTTGGTTGATGTATTTGAGCTTGATTGAGACTTGGTTTGATTTGTTATTGATTGGAATTGTTGGCTTGAATTTGTTAAAATGTTGTTGGAATTGAATGAGGGCCATTCGGCCATGGCTAGAAACAAGGGGTACTATGTGGAAATTTTCAAATAACCAAGGGCAAAACAGTCATTTCCCATGTAGGGAGACATTGAGAATTTTATAGGAAGATCAGGGGCATTTTCGGAAATATTAGAAAAGTATAAGGGTAAAATAGTAATTACCCATACATTGGACATTTTTTATGTTTTGATGTTTGAAGCTTAAAATAAGTTATTGAAACAAAAATTTGGTTGATTTTATGATATGTGTGATGGATTAAACTTTGGTTGATGTATTTGAGCTTGATTGAGACGTGGTTTGATTTGTTATTGATTGGAATTGTTGGGTTGAATTTGTTGAAATGTTGTTGGAATTGAATGAGGGCCATTCGGCCATGGCTTGAAACAAGGGGTACCATGTGGAAATTTTCAAATAACCAAGGGCCAAAGAGTCATTTCACATGTAGGGATACATTGGGAATTTTATAGGAAGATCAAGGGCATTTTCGGAAATAATAGAAAGTATAAGGGTAAAATAGTAATTACCCATACATCGGGCATTTTATATATTTTGATGTTTGAAGCTTAAAATAAATTATTCAAAGAAATGTTTGGTTGATTTTATGATATGTGTGATGGATTGAACTTTGATTGATGTATTTGAGCTTGATTGAGACTTGGTTTGATTTATTATTGATTGGAATTGTTGGGTTGAATTTGTTGAAATGTTGTTGGAATTGAATGAGGGCCATTCGACCATGGTTATAAACAAGGGGTACCACATGGAAATTTTCAAATAACCAAGGGCAAATAAGTCATTTAACATTTAGGGATACGTTGGGAATTTTATAGGAAGATCAAGGGCATTTTCAGAAATAATAGAAAAGTATAAGGGTAAAATAGTAATTACCCATACATCGGGCATTTTATATGTTTTGATTTTTGAAGCTTAAAATAAATTATTGAAACAAATGTTTGGTTGATTTTAAGATATGTGTGATGGATTGAACTTTGGTTGTTGTATTTGAGCTTGATTGAGACTTGGTTTGATTTGTTATTGATTGGAATTGTTGGCTTGAATTTGTTGAAATGTTGTTGGAATTGAATGAGGGCCATTCGGCCATGGCTTGAAACAAGGGATACTGTGTTTACATTTTCAAATATCCAAGGGCAAAACAGTCATTTCACATGTAGCGATACATTCGAAATTTTATAGGATGATCAAGGGCATTTTTGGAAATAATAGAAAAGTATAACGGTAAAATGGTAATTACCCATCCATCGGGCATTTTATATGTTTTGATGTTGGAAGCTTAAAATAAATTATTGAAACAAATGTTTGGTTGATTTTATGCTATGTGTGATGGATTGAACTTTGGTTGATGTATTTGAGCTTGATTGAGACTTGGTTTGATTTGTTATTGATTGGAATTGTTGGGTTGAATTTGTTGAAATGTTGTTGGAATTGAATGAGGGCCATTCGGCCATGGCTTGAAACAAGGGGTACCATGTGGAAATTTTCAAATAACCAAGGGCCAAAGAGTCATTTCACATGTAGGGATACATTGGGAATTTTATAGGAAGATCAAGGGCATTTTCGGAAATAATAGAAAAGTATAAGGGTAAAATAGTAATTACCCATACATCGGGCATTTTATATATTTTGATGTTTGAAGCTTAAAATAAATTATTCAAAGAAATGTTTGGTTGATTTTATGATATGTGTGATGGATTGAACTTTGATTGATGTATTTGAGCTTGATTGAGACTTGGTTTGATTTATTATTGATTGGAATTGTTGGGTTGAATTTGTTGAAATGTTGTTGGAATTGAATGAGGGTCATTCGACCATGGTTATAAACAAGGGGTACCACATGGAAATTTTCAAATAACCAAGGGCAAATAAGTCATTTAACATTTAGGGATACGTTGGGAATTTTATAGGAAGATCAAGGGCATTTTCAGAAATAATAGAAAAGTATAAGGGTAAAATAGTAATTACCCATACATCGGGCATTTTATATGTTTTGATTTTTGAAGCTTAAAATAAATTATTGAAACAAATGTTTGGTTGATTTTAAGATATGTGTGATGGATTGAACTTTGGTTGTTGTATTTGAGCTTGATTGAGACTTGGTTTGATTTGTTATTGATTGGAATTGTTGGGTTGAATTTGTTGAAATGTTGTTGGAATTGAATGAGGGCCATTCGACCATGGTTATAAACAAGGGGTACCACATGGAAATTTTCAAATAACCAAGGGCAAATAAGTCATTTAACATTTAGGGATACGTTGGGAATTTTATATGAAGATCAAGGGCATTTTCAGAAATAATAGAAAAGTATAAGGGTAAAATAGTAATTACCCATACATCGGGCATTTTATATGTTTTGATTTTTGAAGCTTAAAATAAATTATTGAAACAAATGTTTGGTTGATTTTAAGATATGTGTGATGGATTGAACTTTGGTTGTTGTATTTGAGCTTGATTGAGACTTGGTTTGATTTGTTATTGATTGGAATTGTTGGCTTGAATTTGTTGAAATGTTGTTGGAATTGAATGAGGGCCATTCGGCCATGGCTTGAAACAAGGGATACTGTGTTTACATTTTCAAATATCCAAGGGCAAAACAGTCATTTCACATGTAGCGATACATTCGAAATTTTATAGGATGATCAAGGGCATTTTTGGAAATAATAGAAAAGTATAACGGTAAAATGGTAATTACCCATCCATCGGGCATTTTATATGTTTTGATGTTGGAAGCTTAAAATAAATTATTGAAACAAATGTTTGGTTGATTTTATGCTATGTGTGATGGATTGAACTTTGGTTGATGTATTTGAGCTTGATTGAGACTTGGTTTGATTTGTTATTGATTGGAATTATTAGGTTGAATTTGTTGAAATGTTGTTGGAATTGAATGAGGGCCATTCGGCCATGGCTTGAAACAAGGGGTACCATGTGGAAATTTTCAAATAACCAAGGGCCAAAGAGTCATTTCACATGTAGGGATACATTGGGAATTTTATAGGAAGATCAAGGGCATTTTCGGAAATAATAGAAAAGTATAAGGGTAAAATAGTAATTACCCATACATCGGGCATTTTATATATTTTGATGTTTGAAGCTTAAAATAAATTATTCAAAGAAATGTTTGGTTGATTTTATGATATGTGTGATGGATTGAACTTTGATTGATGTATTTGAGCTTGATTGAGACTTGGTTTGATTTATTATTGATTGGAATTGTTGGGTTGAATTTGTTGAAATGTTGTTGGAATTGAATGAGGGCCATTCGACCATGGTTATAAACAAGGGGTACCACATGGAAATTTTCAAATAACCAAGGGCAAATAAGTCATTTAACATTTAGGGATACGTTGGGAATTTTATAGGAAGATCAAGGGCATTTTCAGAAATAATAGAAAAGTATAAGGGTAAAATAGTAATTACCCATACATCGGGCATTTTATATGTTTTGATTTTTGAAGCTTAAAATAAATTATTGAAACAAATGTTTGGTTGATTTTAAGATATGTGTGATGGATTGAACTTTGGTTGTTGTATTTGAGCTTGATTGAGACTTGGTTTGATTTGTTATTGATTGGAATTGTTGGCTTGAATTTGTTGAAATGTTGTTGGAATTGAATGAGGGCCATTCGGCCATGGCTTGAAACAAGGGATACTGTGTTTACATTTTCAAATATCCAAGGGCAAAACAGTCATTTCACATGTAGCGATACATTCGAAATTTTATAGGATGATCAAGGGCATTTTTGGAAATAATAGAAAAGTATAACGGTAAAATGGTAATTACCCATCCATCGGGCATTTTATATGTTTTGATGTTGGAAGCTTAAAATAAATTATTGAAACAAATGTTTGGTTGATTTTATGCTATGTGTGATGGATTGAACTTTGGTTGATGTATTTGAGCTTGATTGAGACTTGGTTTGATTTGTTATTGATTGGAATTGTTGGGTTGAATTTGTTGAAATGTTGTTGGAATTGAATGAGGGCCATTCGGCCATGGCTTGAAACAAGGGGTACCATGTGGAAATTTTCAAATAACCAAGGGCCAAAGAGTCATTTCACATGTAGGGATACATTGGGAATTTTATAGGAAGATCAAGGGCATTTTCGGAAATAATAGAAAAGTATAAGGGTAAAATAGTAATTACCCATACATCGGGCATTTTATATATTTTGATGTTTGAAGCTTAAAATAAATTATTCAAAGAAATGTTTGGTTGATTTTATGATATGTGTGATGGATTGAACTTTGATTGATGTATTTGAGCTTGATTGAGACTTGGTTTGATTTATTATTGATTGGAATTGTTGGGTTGAATTTGTTGAAATGTTGTTGGAATTGAATGAGGGTCATTCGACCATGGTTATAAACAAGGGGTACCACATGGAAATTTTCAAATAACCAAGGGCAAATAAGTCATTTAACATTTAGGGATACGTTGGGAATTTTATAGGAAGATCAAGGGCATTTTCAGAAATAATAGAAAAGTATAAGGGTAAAATAGTAATTACCCATACATCGGGCATTTTATATGTTTTGATTTTTGAAGCTTAAAATAAATTATTGAAACAAATGTTTGGTTGATTTTAAGATATGTGTGATGGATTGAACTTTGGTTGTTGTATTTGAGCTTGATTGAGACTTGGTTTGATTTGTTATTGATTGGAATTGTTGGGTTGAATTTGTTGAAATGTTGTTGGAATTGAATGAGGGCCATTCGACCATGGTTATAAACAAGGGGTACCACATGGAAATTTTCAAATAACCAAGGGCAAATAAGTCATTTAACATTTAGGGATACGTTGGGAATTTTATATGAAGATCAAGGGCATTTTCAGAAATAATAGAAAAGTATAAGGGTAAAATAGTAATTACCCATACATCGGGCATTTTATATGTTTTGATTTTTGAAGCTTAAAATAAATTATTGAAACAAATGTTTGGTTGATTTTAAGATATGTGTGATGGATTGAACTTTGGTTGTTGTATTTGAGCTTGATTGAGACTTGGTTTGATTTGTTATTGATTGGAATTGTTGGCTTGAATTTGTTGAAATGTTGTTGGAATTGAATGAGGGCCATTCGGCCATGGCTTGAAACAAGGGATACTGTGTTTACATTTTCAAATATCCAAGGGCAAAACAGTCATTTCACATGTAGCGATACATTCGAAATTTTATAGGATGATCAAGGGCATTTTTGGAAATAATAGAAAAGTATAACGGTAAAATGGTAATTACCCATCCATCGGGCATTTTATATGTTTTGATGTTGGAAGCTTAAAATAAATTATTGAAACAAATGTTTGGTTGATTTTATGCTATGTGTGATGGATTGAACTTTGGTTGATGTATTTGAGCTTGATTGAGACTTGGTTTGATTTGTTATTGATTGGAATTATTAGGTTGAATTTGTTGAAATGTTGTTGGAATTGAATGAGGGCCATTCGGCCATGGCTTGAAACAAGGGGTACCATGTGGAAATTTTCAAATAACCAAGGGCCAAAGAGTCATTTCACATGTAGGGATACATTGGGAATTTTATAGGAAGATCAAGGGCATTTTCGGAAATAATAGAAAAGTATAAGGGTAAAATAGTAATTACCCATACATCGGGCATTTTATATATTTTGATGTTTGAAGCTTAAAATAAATTATTCAAAGAAATGTTTGGTTGATTTTATGATATGTGTGATGGATTGAACTTTGATTGATGTATTTGAGCTTGATTGAGACTTGGTTTGATTTATTATTGATTGGAATTGTTGGGTTGAATTTGTTGAAATGTTGTTGGAATTGAATGAGGGCCATTCGACCATGGTTATAAACAAGGGGTACCACATGGAAATTTTCAAATAACCAAGGGCAAATAAGTCATTTAACATTTAGGGATACGTTGGGAATTTTATAGGAAGATCAAGGGCATTTTCAGAAATAATAGAAAAGTATAAGGGTAAAATAGTAATTACCCATACATCGGGCATTTTATATGTTTTGATTTTTGAAGCTTAAAATAAATTATTGAAACAAATGTTTGGTTGATTTTAAGATATGTGTGATGGATTGAACTTTGGTTGTTGTATTTGAGCTTGATTGAGACTTGGTTTGATTTGTTATTGATTGGAATTGTTGGCTTGAATTTGTTGAAATGTTGTTGGAATTGAATGAGGGCCATTCGGCCATGGCTTGAAACAAGGGATACTGTGTTTACATTTTCAAATATCCAAGGGCAAAACAGTCATTTCACATGTAGCGATACATTCGAAATTTTATAGGATGATCAAGGGCATTTTTGGAAATAATAGAAAAGTATAACGGTAAAATGGTAATTACCCATCCATCGGGCATTTTATATGTTTTGATGTTGGAAGCTTAAAATAAATTATTGAAACAAATGTTTGGTTGATTTTATGCTATGTGTGATGGATTGAACTTTGGTTGATGTATTTGAGCTTGATTGAGACTTGGTTTGATTTGTTATTGATTGGAATTGTTGGCTTGAATTTGTTAAAATGTTGTTGGAATTGAATGAGGGCCATTCGGCCATGGCTAGAAACAAGGGGTACTATGTGGAAATTTTCAAATAACCAAGGGCAAAACAGTCATTTCCCATGTAGGGAGACATTGAGAATTTTATAGGAAGATCAGGGGCATTTTCGGAAATATTAGAAAAGTATAAGGGTAAAATAGTAATTACCCATACATTGGACATTTTTTATGTTTTGATGTTTGAAGCTTAAAATAAGTTATTGAAACAAAAATTTGGTTGATTTTATGATATGTGTGATGGATTAAACTTTGGTTGATGTATTTGAGCTTGATTGAGACGCGGTTTGATTTGTTATTGATTGGAATTGTTGGCTTGAATTTGTTGAAATGTTGTTGGAATTGAATGAGGGCCATTCGGCCATGGCTTGAAACAAGGGGTACCATGTGGAAATTTTCAAATAACCAAGGGCCAAAGAGTCATTTCACATGTAGGGATACATTGGGAATTTTATAGGAAGATCAAGGGCATTTTCGGAAATAATAGAAAGTATAAGGGTAAAATAGTAATTACCCATACATCGGGCATTTTATATATTTTGATGTTTGAAGCTTAAAATAAATTATTCAAAGAAATGTTTGGTTGATTTTATGATATGTGTGATGGATTGAACTTTGATTGATGTATTTGAGCTTGATTGAGACTTGGTTTGATTTATTATTGATTGGAATTGTTGGGTTGAATTTGTTGAAATGTTGTTGGAATTGAATGAGGGCCATTCGACCATGGTTATAAACAAGGGGTACCACATGGAAATTTTCAAATAACCAAGGGCAAATAAGTCATTTAACATTTAGGGATACGTTGGGAATTTTATAGGAAGATCAAGGGCATTTTCAGAAATAATAGAAAAGTATAAGGGTAAAATAGTAATTACCCATACATCGGGCATTTTATATGTTTTGATTTTTGAAGCTTAAAATAAATTATTGAAACAAATGTTTGGTTGATTTTAAGATATGTGTGATGGATTGAACTTTGGTTGTTGTATTTGAGCTTGATTGAGACTTGGTTTGATTTGTTATTGATTGGAATTGTTGGCTTGAATTTGTTAAAATGTTGTTGGAATTGAATGAGGGCCATTCGGCCATGGCTAGAAACAAGGGGTACTATGTGGAAATTTTCAAATAACCAAGGGCAAAACAGTCATTTCCCATGTAGGGAGACATTGAGAATTTTATAGGAAGATCAGGGGCATTTTCGGAAATATTAGAAAAGTATAAGGGTAAAATAGTAATTACCCATACATTGGACATTTTTTATGTTTTGATGTTTGAAGCTTAAAATAAGTTATTGAAACAAAAATTTGGTTGATTTTATGATATGTGTGATGGATTAAACTTTGGTTGATGTATTTGAGCTTGATTGAGACGTGGTTTGATTTGTTATTGATTGGAATTGTTGGGTTGAATTTGTTGAAATGTTGTTGGAATTGAATGAGGGCCATTCGGCCATGGCTTGAAACAAGGGGTACCATGTGGAAATTTTCAAATAACCAAGGGCCAAAGAGTCATTTCACATGTAGGGATACATTGGGAATTTTATAGGAAGATCAAGGGCATTTTCGGAAATAATAGAAAGTATAAGGGTAAAATAGTAATTACCCATACATCGGGCATTTTATATATTTTGATGTTTGAAGCTTAAAATAAATTATTCAAAGAAATGTTTGGTTGATTTTATGATATGTGTGATGGATTGAACTTTGATTGATGTATTTGAGCTTGATTGAGACTTGGTTTGATTTATTATTGATTGGAATTGTTGGGTTGAATTTGTTGAAATGTTGTTGGAATTGAATGAGGGCCATTCGACCATGGTTATAAACAAGGGGTACCACATGGAAATTTTCAAATAACCAAGGGCAAATAAGTCATTTAACATTTAGGGATACGTTGGGAATTTTATATGAAGATCAAGGGCATTTTCAGAAATAATAGAAAAGTATAAGGGTAAAATAGTAATTACCCATACATCGGGCATTTTATATGTTTTGATTTTTGAAGCTTAAAATAAATTATTGAAACAAATGTTTGGTTGATTTTAAGATATGTGTGATGGATTGAACTTTGGTTGTTGTATTTGAGCTTGATTGAGACTTGGTTTGATTTGTTATTGATTGGAATTGTTGGCTTGAATTTGTTGAAATGTTGTTGGAATTGAATGAGGGCCATTCGGCCATGGCTTGAAACAAGGGATACTGTGTTTACATTTTCAAATATCCAAGGGCAAAACAGTCATTTCACATGTAGCGATACATTCGAAATTTTATAGGATGATCAAGGGCATTTTTGGAAATAATAGAAAAGTATAACGGTAAAATGGTAATTACCCATCCATCGGGCATTTTATATGTTTTGATGTTGGAAGCTTAAAATAAATTATTGAAACAAATGTTTGGTTGATTTTATGCTATGTGTGATGGATTGAACTTTGGTTGATGTATTTGAGCTTGATTGAGACTTGGTTTGATTTGTTATTGATTGGAATTGTTGGCTTGAATTTGTTAAAATGTTGTTGGAATTGAATGAGGGCCATTCGGCCATGGCTAGAAACAAGGGGTACTATGTGGAAATTTTCAAATAACCAAGGGCAAAACAGTCATTTCCCATGTAGGGAGACATTGAGAATTTTATAGGAAGATCAGGGGCATTTTCGGAAATATTAGAAAAGTATAAGGGTAAAATAGTAATTACCCATACATTGGACATTTTTTATGTTTTGATGTTTGAAGCTTAAAATAAGTTATTGAAACAAAAATTTGGTTGATTTTATGATATGTGTGATGGATTAAACTTTGGTTGATGTATTTGAGCTTGATTGAGACGTGGTTTGATTTGTTATTGATTGGAATTGTTGGGTTGAATTTGTTGAAATGTTGTTGGAATTGAATGAGGGCCATTCGGCCATGGCTTGAAACAAGGGGTACCATGTGGAAATTTTCAAATAACCAAGGGCCAAAGAGTCATTTCACATGTAGGGATACATTGGGAATTTTATAGGAAGATCAAGGGCATTTTCGGAAATAATAGAAAGTATAAGGGTAAAATAGTAATTACCCATACATCGGGCATTTTATATATTTTGATGTTTGAAGCTTAAAATAAATTATTCAAAGAAATGTTTGGTTGATTTTATGATATGTGTGATGGATTGAACTTTGATTGATGTATTTGAGCTTGATTGAGACTTGGTTTGATTTATTATTGATTGGAATTGTTGGGTTGAATTTGTTGAAATGTTGTTGGAATTGAATGAGGGCCATTCGACCATGGTTATAAACAAGGGGTACCACATGGAAATTTTCAAATAACCAAGGGCAAATAAGTCATTTAACATTTAGGGATACGTTGGGAATTTTATAGGAAGATCAAGGGCATTTTCAGAAATAATAGAAAAGTATAAGGGTAAAATAGTAATTACCCATACATCGGGCATTTTATATGTTTTGATTTTTGAAGCTTAAAATAAATTATTGAAACAAATGTTTGGTTGATTTTAAGATATGTGTGATGGATTGAACTTTGGTTGTTGTATTTGAGCTTGATTGAGACTTGGTTTGATTTGTTATTGATTGGAATTGTTGGCTTGAATTTGTTGAAATGTTGTTGGAATTGAATGAGGGCCATTCGGCCATGGCTTGAAACAAGGGATACTGTGTTTACATTTTCAAATATCCTAGGGCAAAACAGTCATTTCACATGTAGCGATACATTCGAAATTTTATAGGATGATCAAGGGCATTTTTGGAAATAATAGAAAAGTATAACGATAAAATGGTAATTACCCATCCATCGGGCATTTTATATGTTTTGATGTTGGAAGCTTAAAATAAATTATTGAAACAAATGTTTGGTTGATTTTATGCTATGTGTGATGGATTGAACTTTGGTTGATGTATTTGAGCTTGATTGAGACTTGGTTTGATTTGTTATTGATTGGAATTGTTGGCTTGAATTTGTTAAAATGTTGTTGGAATTGAATGAGGGCCATTCGGCCATGGCTAGAAACAAGGGGTACTATGTGGAAATTTTCAAATAACCAAGGGCAAAACAGTCATTTCCCATGTAGGGAGACATTGAGAATTTTATAGGAAGATCAGGGGCATTTTCGGAAATATTAGAAAAGTATAAGGGTAAAATAGTAATTACCCATACATTGGACATTTTTTATGTTTTGATGTTTGAAGCTTAAAATAAGTTATTGAAACAAAAATTTGGTTGATTTTATGATATGTGTGATGGATTAAACTTTGGTTGATGTATTTGAGCTTGATTGAGACGTGGTTTGATTTGTTATTGATTGGAATTGTTGGCTTGAATTTGTTGAAATGTTGTTGGAATTGAATGAGGGCCATTCGGCCATGGCTTGAAACAAGGGATACTGTGTTTACATTTTCAAATATCCAAGGGCAAAACAGTCATTTCACATGTAGCGATACATTCGAAATTTTATAGGAAGATCAAGGGCATTTTTGGAAATAATAGAAAAGTATAAGGGTAAAATGGTAATTACCCATACATCGGGCATTTTATATGTTTTGATGTTTGAAGCTTAAAATAAATTATTCAAAGAAATGTTTGGTTGATTTTATGATATGTGTGATGGATTGAACTTTGATTGATGTATCTGAGCTTGATTGAGACTTGGTTTGATTTATTATTGATTGGAATTGTTGGGTTGAATTTGTTGAAATGTTGTTGGAATTGAATGAGGGCCATTCGACCATGGCTATAAACAAGGGGTACCACATGGAAATTTTCAAATAACCAAGGGCAAATAAGTCATTTAACATTTAGGGATACATTGGGAATTTTATAGGAAGATCAAGGGCATTTTCAGAAATAATAGAAAAGTATAAGGGTAAAATAGTAATTACCCATACATCGGGCATTTTATATGTTTTGATTTTTGAAGCTTAAAATAAATAATTGAAACAAATGTTTTGTTGATTTTAAGATATGTGTGATGAATTGAACTTTGGTTATTGTATTTGAGCTTGATTGAGACTTGGTGTGATTTGTTATTGATTGGAATTGTTGGCTTGAATTTGTTGAAATGTGGTTGGAATTGAATGAGGGCCATTCGGCCATGGGTAGAAACAAGGGGTACCATGTGGAAATTTTCAAATAACCAAGGGCAAAATAGTCATTTCACATGTAGGGATACACTAGGAATTTTATAGGAAGATTACGGGCCTTTTCGGAAAATAATAGAAAAGTATAAGGGTAAAATAGTAATTACCCATACATCGGCCATTTTATATGTTTTGATGTTTGAAGCTTAAAATAAATGGTTGAAACAAATTTTTGGTTGATTTTATGATATGTGTGATGGATTGAACTTTGGTTATTGTATTTGAGCTTGATTGAGACTTGGTTTGATTTGTTATTGATTGGAATTGTTGGGTTGAATTTGTTGAAATGTTGTTGGAATTGAATGAGGGCCATCCGGCCATGGCTAGAAACAAGGGTTACCATATGGAAATTTTGAAATAACGTAGGGCATATCAGTCATTTCACATGTAGGGATCCATTGGGAATTTTATAGGAAGATCAAGGGCATTTTCAAAAATAATAGAAAAGTATAAGGGTAAAATAGTAATTACCCATACATAGGGAATTTTATATGTTTTGATTTTTGAAGCTTTAAATAAATGATTGAAACAAATTTTTGGTTGATTTTATGATATGTGTGATGGATTGAACTTTGGTTGATGTATTTGAGCTTGATTGAGACTTGGTTTGATTTGTTATTGATTGGAATTGTTGGCTTGAATTTGTTGAAATGTTGTTGGAATTGAATGATTGCCATTTGGCCATGGCTAGAAACAAGGGGTACCATGTGGAAATTTTCAAATAACCAAGGGCAAAAGAGTCATTTCACATGTAGGGATACACTAGGAATTTTATAGGAAGATCAAGGGCCTTTTCGGAAAATAATAGAAAAGTATAAGGGTAAAATAGTAATTACCCATACATCAGCCATTTTATATGTTTTGATGTTTGAAGCTTAAAATAAATTATTGAACCAAAAATTTGGTTGATTTGATGATATGTGTGATGGATTGAACTTTGGTTGATGTATTTGAGCTTGATTGAGAGTTGGTTTGATTTGTTATTAATTGGAATTGTTGGGTTGAATTAGTTCAAATGTTGTTGGAATTGAATGAGGCCCATTCGGCCATGGCTAGAAACAAGCGGTACCATGTGGAAATTTTCAAATAACCAAGGGCAAATAAGTCATTTCACATGTAGGGATACATTGGGAATTTTATAGGAACCTCAAGGGCATTTTCGGAAATAATAGAAAAGTATAAGGGTAAAATAGTAATTACCCATACATCGGCCATTTTATATGTTATGATGTTTGTAGCTTAAAATAAATTACTGAAACAAATTTTTGGTTGATTTTATGATATGTGTGATGGATTGAACTTTGGTTATTGTATTTGAGCTTGATTGAGACTTGGTTTGATTTGTTATTGATTGGAATTGTTGGGTTGAATTTGTTGAAATGTTGTTGGAATTGAATGAGGGCCATTCAGCCATGGCTAGAAAGAAGGGGTACCATATGGAAATTTTGAAATAACCAAGGGCATATCAGTCATTTCAAATGTAGGGATACATTGGGAATTTTATAGGAAGATCAAGGGCATTTTCGAAAATAATAGAAAAGTATAAGGGTAAAATAGTAATTACCCATACATAGGGAATTTTATATGTTTTGATGTTTGAAGCTTTAAATAAATGATTGAAACAAATTTTTGGTTGATTTTATGATATGTGTGATGGATTGAACTTTGGTTATTGTATTTGAGCTTGATTGAGACTTGGTTTGATTTGTTATTGATTGGAATTGTTGGCTTGAATTTGTTGAAATGTTGTTGGAATTGAATGATTGCCATTCGGCCATGGCTAGAAACAAGGGATACTGTGTTGAAATTTTCAAATATCCAAGGGCAAAACAGTCATTTCACATGTAGGGATACATTCAAAATTTTATAGGAAGATCAAGGGAATTTTCAGAAATAATAGAAAAGTATAAGGGTAAAATCGTAATTATCCATTCATCGGGCATTTTATATGTTTTGATGTTTGAAGCTTAAAATAAATGATTCAAAACAAACGTTTGGTTGATTTTATGATATGTGTGATGGATTGAACTTTGGTTGATGATTGAGACTTGGTTTGATTTGTTATTGATTGGAATTGTTGGGTTGAATTTGTTGAAATGTTGTTGGAATTGAATGAGGGTCATTCGGCCGTGGCTAGAAACAAGGGGTACCATGTGGAAATTTTCAAATAACCAAGAGCAAAACAGTCATTTCACATGTAGGGATACATTGGGAATTTTATAGGAAGATCAAGGACCTTTTCGAAAAACAATAGAAAAGTATAAGGGTAAAATAGTAATTACCCATACATAGGGCATTTTATATGTTTTGATGTTTGAAGCTTAAAATAAATTATTGAAACAAGAATTTGGTTAATTTTATGATATGTGTGATGGATTGAACTTTGGTTGATGTATTTGAGCTTGATTGAGAGTTGGTTTGATTTGTTATTAATTGGAATTGTTGGGTTGAATTTGTTGAAATGTTGTTGGAATTGAATGAGGGCCATTCGGCCATGGCTAGAAACAAGGGGTACTATGTGGAAATTTTCAAATAACCAACGGCAAAACAGTCATTTCCCATGTAGGGATACATTGGGAATTTTATTGGAAGATCAAGGGCATTTTCGGAAATATTAGAAAAGTATAAGGGTAAAACAGTAATTACCCATACATCGGACATTTTATATGTTTTGATGTTTGAAGCTTAAAATAAATCATTGAAACAAATGTTTGGTTGATTTTATGATATGTGTGATGGATTGAACTTTGGTTGATGTATTTGAGCTTGATTGAGACGTGGTTTGATTTGTTATTGATTGGAATTGTTCGGTTGAATTTGTTGAAATGTTGTTGGAATTGAATGAGGGCGATTCGGCCATGGCTTGAAACAAGGGGTACCATGTGGAAATTTTCAAATAACCAAGGGCCAAATAGTCATTTCACATGTAGGGATACGTTGGGATTTTATAGGAAGATCAAGGGCATTTTCGAAAATAATAGAAAAGTATAAGGGTAAAATAGTAATTACCCATACATCGGGCATTTTGTATGTTTTGATGTTTGAAGCTTAAAATAAATGATTAAAAAAAATGATTGGTTGATTTTATGATATGTGTGATGGATTGAACTTTGGTTGATGTATTTTAGCCTAATTGAAACTTGGTTTGATTTGTTATTGATTGGAATTGTTGGGTTGAATTTGTTGAAATGTTGTTGGAATTGAATGAGGGCCATTCGGCCATGGCTAGAAACAAGGGTTACTGTGTTGAAATTTTCAAATATCCAAGGGCAAAATAATCATTTCACATGTAGGGTTGCATTCGAAATTTTATAGGAAGATCAATGGCATTTTCGGAAATAATAGAAAAGTATAAGGGTAAAATGGTAATTACCCATACAACGGGCATTTTATATGTTTTGATGTTTGAAGCTTAAAATAAATTATTGAAACAAATGTTTGGTTGATTTTATGATATGTGTGATGGATTGAACTTTGATTGATGTATTTGAGCTTGATTGAGACTTGGTTTGATTTGTTATTGATTGGAATTGTTGTGTTGAATTTGTTGAAATGTTGTTGGAATTGAATGAGGGCCATTCAGCCATGGCTAGAAACAAGGGGTACCATGTGGAAATTTTCAAATAACCAAGGGCAAAACAGTCATTTCACATGTAGGGATACATTGGGAATTTGATAGGAAGATCAAGGACCTTTTCGAAAAATAATAGAAAAGTATAAGGGTAAAATAGTAATTACCCATACATCGGGCATTTTATATGTTTTGATGTTTGAAGCTTAAAATAAATTATTGAAACAAGAATTTGGTTAATTTTATGATATGTGTGATGGATTGAACTTTGGTTGATGTATTTGAGCTTGATTGAGAGTTGGTTTGATTTGTTATTAATTGGAATTGTTGGGTTGAATTAGTTGAAATGTTGTTGGAATTGAATGAGGGCCATTCAGCCATGGCTAGAAACAAGGGGTACCATGTGGAAATTTTCAAATAACAAAGGGCAAATAAGTCATTTCACATGTAGGGATACATTGGGAATTTTATAGGAACATCAAGGGCATTTTCGGAAATAATAGAAAAGTATAAGGGTAAAATAGTAATTACCCATACATCGGCCATTTTATATGTTATGATGTTTGAAGCTTAAAATAAATTACTGAAACAAATTTTTGGTTGATTTTATGATATGTGTGATGGATTGAACTTTGGTTATTGTATTTGAGCTTGATTGAGACTTGGTTTGATTTGTTATTGATTGGAATTGTTGGGTTGAATTTGTTGAAATGTTGTTGGAATTGAATGAGGGCCATTCGGCCATGGCTAGAAACAAGGGGTACTATATGGAAATTTTGAAATAACCAAGGGCATATCAGTCATTTCACATGTAGGGATACATTGGGAATTTTATAGGAAGATCAAGGGCATTTTCAAATATAATAGAAAAGTATAAGGGTAAAATAGTAATTACCCATACATAGGGAATTTTATATGTTTTGATGTTTGAAGCTTTAAATAAATGATTGAAACAAATTTTTGGTTGATTTTATGATATGTGTGATGGATTGAACCTTGGTTATTGTATTTTAGCTTGATTGAGACTTGGTTTGATTTGTTATTGATTGGAATTGTTGGCTTGAATTTGTTGAAATGTTGTTGGAATTGAATGATTGTCATTCGGCCATGGCTAGAAACAAGGGATACTGTGTTGAAATTTTCAAATATCCAAGGGCAAAACAGTCATTTCACATGTAGGGATACATTCGAAATTTTATAGGAAGATTAAGGGAATTTTCGGAAATAATAGAAAAGTATAAGGGTAAAATAGTAATTATCCATGCATCGGGCATTTTATATGTTTTGATGTTTGAAGCTTAAAATAAATGATTCAAAACAAACGTTTGGTTGATTTTATGATATGTGTGATAGATTGAACTTTGGTTGATGATTGAGACTTGGTTTGATTTGTTATTGATTGGAATTGTTGGGTTGAATTTGTTGAAATGTTGTTGGAATTGAATGATGGTCATTCGGCCGTGGCTAGAAACAAGGGGTACCATGTGGAAATTTTCAAATAACCAAGAGCAAAACAGTCATTTCACATGTAGGGATACATTGGCAATTTTATAGGAAGATCAAGGACCTTTTCGAAAAATAATAGAAAAGTATAAGGGTAAAATAGTAATTACCCATACATAGGGCATTTTATATGTTTTGATGTTTGAAGCTTAAAATAAATTATTGAAACAAGAATTTGGTTAATTTTATGATATGTGTGATGGATTGAACTTTGGTTGATGTATTTGAGCTTGATTGAGAGTTGGTTTGATTTGTTATTAATTGGAATTGTTGGGTTGAATTTGTTGAAATGTTGTTGGAATTGAATGAGGGCCATTCGGCCATGGCTAGAAACAAGGGGTACTATGTGGAAATTTTCAAATAACCAAGGGCAAAACAGTCATTTCCCATGTAGGGATACATTGGAAATTTTATTGGAAGATCAAGGGCATTTTTGGAAATATTAGAAAAGTATAAGGGTAAAACAGTAATTACCCATACATCGGACATTTTATATGTTTTGATGTTTGAAGCTTAAAATAAATCATTGAAACAAATGTTTGGTTGATTTTATGATATGTGTGATGGATTGAACTTTGGTTGATGTATTTGAGCTTGATTGAGACGTGGTTTGATTTGTTATTGATTGGAATTGTTGGCTTGAATTTGTTGAAATGTTGTTGGAATTGAATGAGGGCCATTCGGCCATGGCTAGAAACAAGGGGTACCATGTGGAAATTTTCAAATAACCAAGGGCAAATAAGTCATTTCACATGTAGGGATACATTGGAAATTTTATAGGAACATCAAGGGCATTTTCGGAAATAATAGAAAAGTATAAGGGTAAAATAATAATTACCAATGAGAGAAGACCTAAAAAAATTTCAGAATATCTCGTTTAATTTTATTAAAAAATGCATATCTCCTCTCATTAATAATGACAATTATTGTAAACGTTGTTAATAAAAACTAATAAAGGAAACTATTAATGTGATTGTTAGCTTTTTAATGTGATTGGTAATTGTCGTAGAAATATCAAAATTTCAAGATATGTTTGGGAGGTGAAATAATAAAAAGATTATCTTTTTTTTTGTGAGATCTAAAAAGATCATTCCCTTTTAAATTGGCATAAAATGAGAGAAGATCTAAAAAAATTTCAGGATATCTCGTTGACTTTTATTGAAAATACATATCTCCTCTCATTAATAAAGGAAATTCTTATAAACGTTGTCATAAAAAACTAATAAAGGAAACTATTAATGTCATTGTTATCTTTTTAATGTGATTGGTAATTGTCGTAGAAATATCAAAATTTTACGATATGTTTGGGAGGTGAAATAATAAAAAGATTATAAATGTTTTTTTGGTAAGATCTGAAAAGATCATTCCCTTCCAAATTGGCATAAAATGAGAGAAGACCTAAAAAAATTTCAGAATATCTCGTTTAATTTTATTAAAAAATGCATATCTCCTCTCATTAATAATGGCAATTATTGTAAACGTTGTTAATAAAAACTAATAAAGGAAACTATTAATGTAATTGTTAGCTTTTTAATGTGATTCGTTGGTAATTGTCGTAGAAATATCAAAATTTCACGATATGTTTGGAAGGTGAATTAATAAAAAGATTATAATTTTTTTTGGTGAGATCTAAAAAGATCATTCCCTTCCAAATTGGCATAAAACGAGAGAACACATAAAAAAATTTCAGGATATCTCGTTTAATTTTATTAAAAATACATATCTCCTCTCATTACTAATGGAAATTATTATAAACGTTGTGATTAAAAACTAATAAAGGAAACTATTACTGTCATTGTTATCTTTTTAATGTGATTGGTAATTGTCGTAGAATTATAAAAATTTCACGATATGTTTGAGAGGTGGAATAATAAAAAGAATATAACTGTTTTTTTGGTAAGATCTGAAAAGATCATTCCCTTCCAAATTGGCATAAAACGAGAGAAGACCTAAAAAATTTTCAGGATATCTCGTTTAATTTTATTAAAAAATGCATATCTCCTCTCATTAATAACGGCAATTATTGTAAACATTGTTAATAAAAACTAATAAAGGAAACTATTAATGTGATTGTTAGCTTTTTAATGTGACTGGTAATTGTCGTAGAAATATCAAAATTTCACGATATGTTTGGGAGGTGAAATAATAAAAAGATTATATTTGTGAGATCTAAAAAGATCATTCCCTTCCAAATTGGCATAAAATGAGAGAACACCTAAAAAAAATTCAGGATATCTCGTTTAATTTTATTAAAAATACATATCTCCTCTCATTAATAATGGAAATTATTATAAACGTTGTGATCCAAAACTAATAAAGGAAACTATTAATGTCATTGTTATCTTTTTAATGTGATTGGTAATTGCCGTAGAAATATCAAAATTTCACGATATGTTTGGGAGGTGAAATAATAAAAAGATTATAAATGTTTTTTTGGTATGATCTGAAAAGATCATTCCCTTCCAAATTGGCATAAAATGAGAGAAGACCTAAAAAAATTTCAGGATATCTCGTTTAATTTTTAAAAAAAATGCATATCTCCTCTCATTCATAATGGAAATTATTATAAACGTTGTGATAAAAAAACTAATAAAGGAAACTATTAATGTCATTGTTTTCTTTTTAATGTGATTGGTAATTGTCGTAGAAATATAAAAAATTCATGATATGTTTGGGAGGTGAAATAATAAAAAGATTATAATTTTTTTTTGTGAGATCTAAAAAGATCATTCCCTTTTAAATTGGCATAAAATGAGAGAAGATCTAAAAAAATTTCAGGATATCTCGTTGACTTTTATTGAAAATACATATCTCCTCTCATTAATAAAGGAAATTCTTATAAACGTTGTGATAAAAAACTAATAAAGGAAACTATTAATGTCATTGTTATCTTTTTAATATGATTGGTAATTGTCGTAGAAATATCAAAATTTCACGATATGTTTGGGAGGTGAAATATAAAAAGATTATAAATGTTTTTTTGGTAAGATCTGAAAAGATCATTCCCTTCCAAATTGGCATAAAATGAGAGAAGACCTAAAAAAATTTCAGAATATCTCGTTTAATTTTATTAAAAAATGCATATCTCCTCTCATTAATAATGGCAATTATTGTAAACGTTGTTAATAAAAACTAATAAAGGAAACTATTAATGTGATTGTTAGCTTTTTAATGTGATTGGAAATTGTCGTAGAAATATCAAAATTTCACGATATGTTTGGGAGGTGAAATAATAAAAAGATTATAATTTTTTTTTGTGAGATCTAAAAAGATCATTCCCTTTTAAATTGGCATAAAATGAGAGAAGATCTAAAAAAAATTCAGGATATCTCGTTGACTTTTATTGAAAATACATATCTCCTCTCATTAATAAAGGAAATTCTTATAAACGTTGTGATAAAAAACTAATAAAGGAAACTATTAATGTCATTGTTATCTTTTTAATGTGATTGGTAATTGTCGTAGAAATATCAAAATTTCACGATATGTTTGGGAGGTGAAATAATAAAAAGATTATAAATGTTTTTTTGGTAAGATCTGAAAAGATCATTCCCTTCCAAATTGGCATAAAATGAGAGAAGACCTAAAAAAATTTCAGAATATCTCGTTTAATTTTATTAAAAAATGCATATCTCCTCTCATTAATAATGGCAATTATTGTAAACGTTGTTAATAAAAACTAATAAAGGAAACTATTAATGTGATTGTTAGCTTTTTAATGTGATTGGTAATTGTCGTAGAAATATCAAAATTTCACGATATGTTTGGAAGGTGAAATAATAAAAACATTATAATTTTTTTGTGAGATCTAAAAGATCATTCCCTTCCAAATTGGCATAAAATGAGAGAACACCAAAAAAAATTTCAGGATATCTCGTTTAATTTTATTAAAAATACATATCTCCTCTCATTAATAATGGAAATTATTATAAACGTTGTGATAAAAAACTAATAATGGAAACTATTAATGTCATTGTTATCTTTTTAATGTGATTGGTAATTGCCGTAGAAATATCAAAATTTCACGATATGTTTGGAAGGTGAAATAATAAAAAGATTATAAATGTTTTTTTAGTATGATCTGAAAAGATCATTCCCTTCCAAATTGGCATAAAATGAGAGAAGACCTAAAAAAATTTCAGAATATCTCGTTTAATTTTATTAAAAAATGCATATATCCTCTCATTAATAATGGCAATTATTGTAAACGTTGTTAATAAAAACTAATAAAGGAAACTATTAATGTGATTGTTAGCTTTTTAATGTGATTGGTAATTGTCGTAGAAATATCAAAATTTCACGATATGTTTGGAAGGTGAAATAATAAAAAGATTATAATTTTTTTGTGAGATCTAAAAAGATCATTCCCTTCCAAATTGGCATAAAATGAGAGAACACCAAAAAAAATTTCAGGATATCTCGTTTAATTTTATTAAAAATACATATCTCCTCTCATTAATAATGGAAATTATTATAAACGTTGTGATAAAAAACTAATAATGGAAACTATTAATGTCATTGTTATCTTTTTAATGTGATTGGTAATTGCCGTAGAAATATCAAAATTTCACGATATGTTTGGAAGGTGAAATAATAAAAAGATTATAAATGTTTTTTTAGTATGATCTGAAAAGATCATTCCCTTCCAAATTGGCATAAAATGAGAGAAGACCTAAAAAAATTTCAGAATATCTCGTTTAATTTTATTAAAAAATGCATATATCCTCTCATTAATAATGGCAATTATTGTAAACGTTGTTAATAAAAACTAATAAAGGAAACTATTAATGTGATTGTTAGCTTTTTAATGTGATTGGTAATTGTCGTAGAAATATCAAAATTTCACGATATGTTTGGAAGGTGAAATAATAAAAAGATTATAATTTTTTTGTGAGATCTAAAAAGATCATTCCCTTCCAAATTGGCATAAAATGAGAGAACACCAAAAAAAATTTCAGGATATCTCGTTTAATTTTATTAAAAATACATATCTCCTCTCATTAATAATGGAAATTATTATAAATGTTGTGATAAAAAACTAATAGAGGAAACTATTAATGTCATTGTTATCTTTTTAATGTGATTGGTAATTGTCGTAGAAATATCAAAATTTCACGATATGTTTGGGAGGTGAAATAATAAAAAGATTATAAATGTTTTTTTGGTAAGATCTGAAAAGATCATTCCCTTCCAAATTGGCATAAAATGACAGAAGACCTAAAAAATTTCATAATATCTCGTTTAATTTTATTAAAAAATGCATATCTCCTCTCATTAATAATGGCAATTATTGTAAACGTTGTTAATAAAAACTAATAAAGGAAACTATTAATGTGATTGTTAGCTTTTTAATGTGATTGGAAATTGTCGTAGAAATATCAAAATTTCACGATATGTTTGGGAGGTGAAATAATAAAAAGATTATAATTTTTTTTTTGTGAGATCTAAAAAGATCATTCCCTTTTAAATTGGCATAAAATGAGAGAAGATCTAAAACAAATTCAGGATATCTCATTGACTTTTATTGAAAATACATATCTCCTCTCATTAATAAAGGAAATTCTTATAAACGTTGTGATAAAAAACTAATAAAGGAAACTATTAATGTCATTGTTATCTTTTTAATGTGATTGGTAATTGTCGTAGAAATATCAAAATTTCACGATATGTTTGGGAGGTGAAATAATAAAAAGATTATAAATGTTTTTTTGGTAAGATCTGAAAAGATCATTCCCTTCCAAATTGGCATAAAATGAGAGAAGACCTAAAAAAATTTCAGAATATCTGTAACCCCCTTTTTTTCTATAAAAAATAATTTAACTATTTAATTCATTTTATATATTTATTTCAAAGTTCTGATACGATCTCTTACAATCCAAAATATGTTCTGTAATTTACATCATTAAAATTTATATAAACACTGCTACAAAATAATTCTAACTACTATCTAACTACTACAAATTATTGTCTACCCAAAATAGTCCCATCCTATATGCTCTGGAATTTCTGCATCTTCATCATTTAACTATATCTTCAAGCACCTGCAATTCACACTCCCCTAGAATCTGGGGACAGCATTACAGGATCAGGCATTTAATTTCTCATAGAATTAAAACAATTTCAAACAAATACATATCATAACAATATAATTAGTTACACACATAATTAAATGCAGTATGATTTATGCAATGCAGTTTTTGACTCAAATTCGTTTTGACCCTGCTCCATGGAGACTTCCCCTTTGAGTGTTTAGTAAGAAACTGGCCTACCATTACGATCTGTAATTCAGCTATCAGCCCCTACTAAACGCGAATAAACTAAACAGAATTAGGAGATCAGATACCCGGAAGGCCACCACGACCGCATCTCTGTCCAGATTACAGCCACATATGGAATTGCCAATATCCTTCACCCCACAGACTATATAATCACAGACTATACAGCCCTGTCTAACTTATTCTGCTCACCCCAAAGATTCAATTCTCAAATCATATTCATTTCACATGACTACCGCAGTCCCGGTTAGTCAACAAAATCATTTCTCATATATCAACTCGTTTCTCATGACTACCGCAATCCCGGTTAGTCAACATAATTCTTTCTAAATCATTTTCATTTCACATGACTACCGCAGTCCCGGTTAGTCAACATAATTCTTTCTTTTCTTCCTTTTCTTTTCTTTTCTTTCTTTTCATGGCTACCATAATCCCGATTAGCCAACATCAATTATTTTTCACTTGAATCTTTATAAATCCCCCAAAAAGACTCATGCAATGAATTATGTTCATGATCACAATTAAATAAATAATTTGTACACATTAACATACAAGAATACAAAAAAATAAGCAATTTACCTTATAACATTAGTATTTTAATAATTTCCGAAAATGCCCTCAATCTTTTTCCAAAATACCCAATGTGTCCCTACATGTAAAATGACCATTTTGCCCTTGGTTTTACAAAAATTTCCACATAATATCCCTTGCATTTAGGGCTGGCCGAATGGTCTCACTACCATTCTCAACATATTTTCCAAAGCAACAAACTCCAATTCCAACCAAAATTCAACCAAATCTCAATTCAATTAAAAATCAAGCAACTCAAATTTCAACCATCACAACACATTAAAAATTCAATCACACATCATTCCAATCCATGAATTACAATCACAAGCATCAAAAACACAAAACCCCTAAATCAATTTCAAGTTTTCATGATTCTATGTCACAAATTGAATTTAACCCTACAACATGTTTTCTTCTAATTCCAAGGGTTCTAATTGAAATTAAATGCCTAGATCCTTACCTTAAACTCTTTAATTGAAGAAAAAGCCTTGAATTCCTTTCTCCCTCACTCCTTGGTCTTGTAGGAATTTTTGAGATTTCCTCCAATTTCTTTTCCTTTTTGCCGATTAGCTTAGGGTTTAGGAAGTTTGGATGGTTTGGTTTCTTAATTTGAGATGAGATGATGAAGTTAAGATGAAATTGAAATGAAAACTGCAGCTGCTGGGTTTGGAGACTCATGGTTCTGTTTTTGAGTTTTTGGTGACTTTTTTTTCTCCTTTCACTTAAGTTAAATGCTTCTAAAAAATTTTATTAACCAAATTGGACTTTGCCTTCAAGTCCAGCTGCTGCCTGCACGTCCAGCAGCTCATTTGGACCAAGGGAAGTCCACTTGCCAAGCCTTTCCAGCCCACTTGGACAGCCAAGGAGTTCCAAGTCACTTGCCTACCCCAAAAGTCAACATTTCAAGCACTTTGTAGAAATTTCTAGAAGGTAATTAGGGCTGCTAATTATTTTACAATGTGATTAGAATTTGGAGAAAATAACATCACCATTGGATTCCTCACTATCAAAAACCTTGGGGTAGTGTCTTACTTATCTCTTAATCCAAGCCTAATTAGCTTAATTTAGTGATCTTAGAAAAGCCTAAGTTGTCACTTTTTGATTGGTTAAGGTTCTAAATTAAAATTTTCTTGGTTAAACATTTTTAATAATTATTCTAAGTATATTACAATTATTAGATAATTCTATAGATATCCTATGAATTTTCTCTAAATTTTCTGTCTTAGAATTTTACCGTAATATTTCCTCAAAGTTCTAACTTTCAGAAAATCCTAACAATTCTGAATAAGCATTTTAATTCTTTATCTGTATATATTTTTAATCTATATTCTATTACCTTTCTTTTAAGTTATAAATGAGTTCAAAATTCTATACTTGAAAATTTATCCTGGACAGTTGTCTGACATAGCAGTCCAGTCAACTATTAATTTCGGCAAAAATAAAGACATTTGGAAATTCAGAAAATTCTTTTGAGTAGAACTGTATTAATTTCATTAAGAGAATATGTACATAAGGTTTCTATAAAATATAGTGCATAAATGTTAATAATATACATATATAAATGCGTACAATTAATAAAATGAGGATGTTACAATTCTCCCCTACTAATAAAAATTTCGTCCTCGAAATTTCTAATACAAATATACAACCATACAACTATACAACCAAATAACTATACAAACAACTGAGGATATGCCTCTCTCATTTTCTCCTCTAACTCCCATGTAGCATCACCTCTGATATCATCCCAAATAACCTTAAATAGAGAAATTTCTTTACCTCTCGGGTACTTAATCCTTCTGTCCTCAATCTTAACAGGCTTTGTTTCAAATGTTAGGTTTTCCTTTCTCTTCTAATGTACAGGCTCTTAAGAGATCTTCTAATGTTCGAATAGTCCTTTCTGTTTGACCATCAATCTTAGGGTGTTATACTAAACTAAGATAAAATTTTACTTCTTAAAGCGTTCTGAAAATCTTTCCAAAAATTTAAAAACAAAGCTAGGGTCTTTATTAGACTCTATACTAGTAGGTACTCCAGATAATCTAATTATTTCCTTTAAGTACAATTAAGCTAATTTTTCTAAAGAATACCTAATATTTATTGAAAGCAAAATGTACTAATTTAGTTAATCTATCTACAATTACTCAAATGGTATCAAAATTCCTATGTGTTCTAGGTAATCCTACCACAAAATCTATTGATATACTATTCCGTTTCCATATAGGTATCTCTAAAGGATGTAACAGATCAAAGGGTTTCTGATATTCAATCTTTGCTTTCTAACATGTTAAACATCTAGCCACATATTCTGCTACATCTCTCTTCATCCTAGACCACCAAAACATTCCCTTTAAATCTTTATATATTTTTGTTGTTCTAGGATGAATACTAAGTTTACTTTTGTGCCCTTCCTCCAAAATTAATTCCTTAAATTCTTGATCATTAGGTACACAAATTCTATTTTAAACCTAATAATTATATCCATTCCTAAATTAAATTATTTTTCCTTACCTGATCCCATTAATCCTTTCTTTTCTGGAATACATTCATCTGCATCTTGTTTCTTCCTAATTTCTTCCAAAAATTCATTAGTGATGGTAATAATTCCAAATGGAATTTTATCCTTTTTCCTAACTGTACATAGATTTAAATCTCTAAATTATTCTATTAACTCTAATTCTTTAATCCTCATAGTTGAAATATGCACAATTTTCCTACTTAAAGCATCTTCTACTACATTAGCCTCTATTGGATGATACCTTAATTGAAAATCATAATCTTTAATAAACTCCATCCATCTTCTTTTTCTCCTTTCCAATTTTTTTTTTTTCCAAACAAATATTTTAAACTCTTATGATCACTATATACATCAAATATTGTCATTGTTATCTTTTTAATGTGATTGGTAATTGTCGAAATTGGCATAAAAAGATTATAATTTTTTTTGTGAGATCTAAAAAGATCATTCCCTTCCAAATTGGCATAAAATGAGAGAACACCTACAAAAATTTCAGGATATCTCGTTTAATTTTATTAAAAATACATATCTCCTCTCATTAATAATGGAAATTATTATAAACGTTGTGATAAAAAACTAATAAAGGAAACTGTTAATGTCATTGTTATCTTTTTAATGTGATTGGTAATTGCCGTAGAAATATCAAAATTTCACGATATGTTTGGGAGGTGCAACAATAAAAAGATTATAAATGTTTTTTTGGTAAGATCTGAAAAGATCATTCCCTTCCAAATTGGCATAAAATGAGAGAAGACCTAAAAAAATTTCAGGATATCTTGTTAATTTTACTAAAAAATGCATATCTCCTCTCATTAATAATGGCAATTTTTGTAAACGTTGTTAATAAAAACTAATAAAGGAAACTATTAATGTCATTGTTATCTTTTTAATGTGATTGGTAATTGTCGAAGAAATATCAAAATTTGACGATATGTTTGAGAGGTGAAATAATAAAAAGATTATAAATTTTTTTTGGTAAGATCTGAAAAGATCATTCCCTTCCGAATTTGCATAAAATGAGAGAAGACCTAAAAAAATTTCAGGATATCTCGCTTAATTTTATTAAAAGAAGCATATCTCCTCTCATTCATAATGGAAATTATTATAAACGTTGTGATAAAAAACTAATAAAGGAAACTATTAATGTCATTGTTATCTTTTTAATGTGATTGGTAATTGTCGTAGAAATATCAAAATTTCACGATATGTTTGGGAGGTGAAATAATAAAAAGATTATAAATGTTTTTTTGGTAAGATCTGAAAAGATCATTCCCTTCCAAATTGGCATAAAATGAGAGAAGACCTAAAAAAATTTCAGAATATCTCGTTTAATTTTATTAAAAAATGCTTATCTCCTCTCATTAATAACGGCAATTTTTGTAAACGTTGTTAATAAAAACTAATAAAGGAAACTATTAATGTGATTGTTAGCTTTTTAATGTGATTGGTAATTGTCGTAGAAATATCAAAATTTGACGATATGTTTGAGAGGTGAAATAATAAAAAGATTATAATTTTTTTTGTGAGATCTAAAAAGATCATTCCCTTCCAAATTGGCATAAAATGAGAGAACACCTACAAAAATTTCAGGATATCTCGTTTAATTTTATTAAAAATACATATCTCCTCTCATTAATAATGGAAATTATTATAAACGTTGTGATAAAAAACTAATAAAGGAAACTGTTAATGTCATTGTTATCTTTTTAATGTGATTGGTAATTGCCGTAGAAATATCAAAATTTCACGATATGTTTGGGAGGTGCAACAATAAAAAGATTATAAATGTTTTTTTGGTAAGATCTGAAAAGATCATTCCCTTCCAAATTGGCATAAAATGAGAGAAGACCTAAAAAAATTTCAGAATATCTCGTTTAATTTCATTAAAAAATGCATATCTCCTCTCATTAATAATGGCAATTATTGTAAACGTTGTTAATAAAAACTAAAAATGGAAACCATTAATGTGATTGTTAGCTTTTTAATGTGATTGGTAATTGCCGTAGAAATATCAAAATTTCACGATATGTTTGGGAGGTGAAATAATAAAAAGATTATAAATGTTTTTTTGGTAAGATCTGAAAAGATCATTCGCTTCCAAATTGGCATAAAATGAGAGAAGACCTAAAAAAATTTCATAATATCTCGTTTAATTTTATTAAAAAATGCATATCTCCTCTCATTAATAATGGCAATTATTGTAAACGTTGTTAATAAAAACTAATAAAGGAAACTATTAATGTAATTGTTAGCTTTTTAATGTGATTCGTTGGTAATTGTCGTAGAAATATAAAAATTTCACGATATGTTTGGAAGGTGAAATAATAAAAAGATTATAATTTTTTTTGTGAGATCTAAAAAGATCATTCCCTTTTAAATTGGCATAAAATGAGAGAAGATCTAAAAAAATTTCAGGATATCTCGTTGACTTTTATTGAAAATAGATATCTCCTCTCATTAATAAAGGAAATTCTTATAAACGTTGTGATAAAAAACTAATAAAGGAAACCATTAATGTGATTGTTAGCTTTTTAATGTGATTGGTAATTGTCGTAGAAATATAAAAATTTCACGATATGTTTGAGAGGTGGAATAATAAAAAGATTATAATTGTTTTTTTGGTAAGATCTGAAAAGATCATTCCCTTCCAAATTGGCATAAAATGAGATAAGACCTAAAAAAATTTCAGGATATCTTGTTAATTTTACTAAAAAATGCATATCTCCTCTCATTCATAATGAAAATTCTTATAAACGTTGTGATAAAAAACTAATAAAGGAAACTATTAATGTCATTGTTATCTTTTTAATGTGATTGGTAATTGTCGAAGAAATATCAAAATTTGACGATATGTTTGAGAGGTGAAATAATAAAAAGATTATAAATTTTTTTTGGTAAGATCTGAAAAGATCATTCCCTTCCGAATTTGCATAAAATGAGAGAAGACCTAAAAAAATTTCAGGATATCTCGCTTAATTTTATTAAAAGAAGCATATCTCCTCTCATTCATAATGGAAATTATTATAAACGTTGTGATAAAAAACTAATAAAGGAAACTATTAATGTCATTGTTATCTTTTTAATGTGATTGGTAATTGTCGTAGAAATATCAAAATTTCACGATATGTTTGGGAGGTGAAATAATAAAAAGATTATAAATGTTTTTTTGGTAAGATCTGAAAAGATCATTCCCTTCCAAATTGGCATAAAATGAGAGAAGACCTAAAAAAATTTCAGAATATCTCGTTTAATTTTATTAAAAAATGCTTATCTCCTCTCATTAATAACGGCAATTTTTGTAAACGTTGTTAATAAAAACTAATAAAGGAAACTATTAATGTGATTGTTAGCTTTTTAATGTGATTGGTAATTGTCGTAGAAATATCAAAATTTGACGATATGTTTGAGAGGTGAAATAATAAAAAGATTATAATTTTTTTTGTGAGATCTAAAAAGATCATTCCCTTCCAAATTGGCATAAAATGAGAGAACACCTACAAAAATTTCAGGATATCTCGTTTAATTTTATTAAAAATACATATCTCCTCTCATTAATAATGGAAATTATTATAAACGTTGTGATAAAAAACTAATAAAGGAAACTGTTAATGTCATTGTTATCTTTTTAATGTGATTGGTAATTGCCGTAGAAATATCAAAATTTCACGATATGTTTGGGAGGTGCAACAATAAAAAGATTATAAATGTTTTTTTGGTAAGATCTGAAAAGATCATTCCCTTCCAAATTGGCATAAAATGAGAGAAGACCTAAAAAAATTTCAGAATATCTCGTTTAATTTCATTAAAAAATGCATATCTCCTCTCATTAATAATGGCAATTATTGTAAACGTTGTTAATAAAAACTAAAAATGGAAACCATTAATGTGATTGTTAGCTTTTTAATGTGATTGGTAATTGCCGTAGAAATATCAAAATTTCACGATATGTTTGGGAGGTGAAATAATAAAAAGATTATAAATGTTTTTTTGGTAAGATCTGAAAAGATCATTCGCTTCCAAATTGGCATAAAATGAGAGAAGACCTAAAAAAATTTCATAATATCTCGTTTAATTTTATTAAAAAATGCATATCTCCTCTCATTAATAATGGCAATTATTGTAAACGTTGTTAATAAAAACTAATAAAGGAAACTATTAATGTAATTGTTAGCTTTTTAATGTGATTCGTTGGTAATTGTCGTAGAAATATAAAAATTTCACGATATGTTTGGAAGGTGAAATAATAAAAAGATTATAATTTTTTTTGTGAGATCTAAAAAGATCATTCCCTTTTAAATTGGCATAAAATGAGAGAAGATCTAAAAAAATTTCAGGATATCTCGTTGACTTTTATTGAAAATAGATATCTCCTCTCATTAATAAAGGAAATTCTTATAAACGTTGTGATAAAAAACTAATAAACGAAACTATTAATGTCATTGTTATCTTTTTAATGTGATTGGTAATTGTCGTAGAAATATCAAAATTTCACGATATGTTTGGGAGGTGAAATAATAAAAAGATTATAAATGTTTTTTTGGTAAGATCTGAAAAGATCATTCCCTTCCAAATTGGCATAAAATGAGAGAAGACCTAAAAAAATTTCATAATATCTCGTTTAATTTTATTAAAAAATGCATATCTCCTCTCATTAATAATGGCAATTATTGTAAACGTTGTTAATAAAAACTAATAATGGAAACCATTAATGTGATTGTTAGCTTTTTAATGTGATTGGTAATTGTCGTAGAAATATAAAAATTTCACGATATGTTTGAGAGGTGGAATAATAAAAAGATTATAATTGTTTTTTTGGTAAGATCTGAAAAGATCATTCCCTTCCAAATTGGCATAAAATGAGAGAAGACCTAAAAAAATTTCAGGATATCTCGTTTAATTTTATTAAAAAATGCATATCTCCTCTCATTCATAATGGAAATTATTATAAACGTTGTGATAAAAAACTAATAAAGGAAACTATTAATGTCATTGTTATCTTTTTAATGTGATTGGTAATTGCCGTAGAAATATCAAAATTTCACTATATGTTTGAGAGGTGAAATAATAAAAAGATTATAAATGTTTTTTTGGTAAGATCTGAAAAGATCATTCCCTTCCAAATTGGCATAAAATTAGAGAAGATCTAAAAAAATTTCAGGATATCTCGTTGACTTTTATTGAAAATAGATATCTCCTCTCATTAATAAAGGAAATTCTTATAAACGTTGTGATAAAAAACTAATAAACGAAACTATTAATGTCATTGTTATCTTTTTAATGTGAATCGTAATTGTCGTAGAAATATGAAAATTTCACGATATGTTTGGGAGGTGAAATAATAAAAAGATTATAAATGTTTTTTTGGTAAGATCTGAAAAGATCATTCCCTTCCAAATTGGCATAAAATGAGAGAAGACCTAAAAAAATTTCATAATATCTCGTTTAATTTTATTAAAAAATGCATATCTCCTCTCATTAATAATGGCAATTATTGTAAACGTTGTTAATAAAAACTAATAATGGAAACCATTAATGTGATTGTTAGCTTTTTAATGTGATTGGTAATTGTCGTAGAAATATAAAAATTTCACGATATGTTTGAGAGGTGGAATAATAAAAAGATTATAATTGTTTTTTTGGTAAGATCTGAAAAGATCATTCCCTTCCAAATTGGCATAAAATGAGAGAAGACCTAAAAAAATTTCAGGATATCTCGTTTAATTTTATTAAAAAATGCATATCTGCTCTCATTCATAATGGAAATTATTATAAACGTTGTGATAAAAAACTAATAAAGGAAACTATTAATTGCATTGTTATCTTTTTAATGTGATTGGTAATTGTCGTAGAAATATCAAAATTTCACGATATGTTTGGGAGGTGAAATAATAAAAAGATTATAACTGTTTTTTTTGGTAAGATCTGAAGAGATCATTCCCTTCCAAATTGGCATAAAATTAGAGAAGACCTAAAAAAATTTCAGGATATCTCGTTTAATTTTTAAAAAAAATGCATATCTCCTCTCATTCATAATGGAAATTATTATAAACGTTGTGATAAAAAAACTAATAAAGGAATGTCATTGTTTTCTTTTTAATGTGATTGGTAATTTTCGTAGAAATATCAAAATTTCACGATATGTTTGGGAGGTGAAATAATAAAAAGATTATAATTTTTTTTGTGAGATCTAAAAACATCATTCCCTTTTAAATTGGCATAAAATGAGAGAAGATCTAAAAAAATTTCAGGATATCTCGTTGACTTTTATTGAAAATACATATCTCCGTTCATTAATAAAGGAAATTCTTATAAACGTTGTGATAAAAAACTAATAAAGGAAACTATTAATGTCATTGTTATCTTTTTAATGTGATTGGTAATTGTCGTAGAAATATCAAAATTTCACGATATGTTTGGGAGGTGAAATAATAAAAAGATTATAAATGTTTTTTTGGTAGGATCTGAAAAGATCATTCCCTTCCAAATTGGCATAAAATGAGAGAAGACCTAAAAAAATTTCAGAATATCTCGTTTAATTTTATTAAAAAATGCTTATCTCCTCTCATTAATAACGGCAATTTTTGTAAACGTTGTTAATAAAAACTAATAAAGGAAACTATTAATGTGATTGTTAGCTTTTTAATGTGATTGGTAATTGTCGTAGAAATATCAAAATTTCACGATATGTTTGGAAGGTGAAATAATAAAAAGATTATAATTTTTTTTGTGAGATCTAAAAAGATCATTCCCTTCCAAATTGGCATTAAATGAGAGAACACCTAAAAAAATTTCAGGATATCTCGTTTAATTTTATTAAAAATACATATCTCCTCTCATTAATAATGGAAATTATTATAAACGTTGTGATAAAAACCTAATAAAGGAAACTATTAATGTCATTGTTATCTTTTTAATGTGATTGGTAATTGTCGTAGAAATATCAAAATTTCACGATATGTTTCGGAGGTGAAATAATAAAAAGATTATAAATGTTTTTTTGGTAAGATCTGAAAAGATCATTCCCTTCCAAATTGGCATAAAATGAGAGAAGACCTAAAAAAATTTCAGGATATCTTGTTAATTTTACTAAAAAATGCATATCTCCTCTCATTAATAATGGCAATTATTGTAAACGTTGTGATAAAAAACTAATAAAGGAAACTATTAATGTCATTGGTAAGATCTGAAAAGATCATTCCCTTCCAAATTGGCATAAAATGAGATAAGACCTAAAAAAATTTCAGGATATCTTGTTAATTTTACTAAAAAATGCATATCTCCTCTCATTCATAATGAAAATTCTTATAAACGTTGTGATAAAAAACTAATAAAGGAAACTATTAATGTCATTGTTATCTTTTTAATGTGATTGGTAATTGTCGAAGAAATATCAAAATTTGACGATATGTTTGAGAGGTGAAATAATAAAAAGATTATAATTTTTTTTTGGTAAGATCTGAAAAGATCATTCCCTTCCGAATTTGCATAAAATGAGAGAAGACCTAAAAAAATTTCAGGATATCTCGCTTAATTTTATTAAAAGAAGCATATCTCCTCTCATTCATAATGGAAATTATTATAAACGTTGTGATAAAAAACTAATAAAGGAAACTATTAATGTCATTGTTATCTTTTTAATGTGATTGGTAATTGTCGTAGAAATATCAAAATTTCACGATATGTTTGGGAGGTGAAATAATAAAAAGATTATAAATGTTTTTTTGGTAAGATCTGAAAAGATCATTCCCTTCCAAATTGGCATAAAATGAGAGAAGACCTAAAAAAATTTCAGAATATCTCGTTTAATTTTATTAAAAAATGCTTATCTCCTCTCATTAATAACGGCAATTTTTGTAAACGTTGTTAATAAAAACTAATAAAGGAAACTATTAATGTGATTGTTAGCTTTTTAATGTGATTGGTAATTGTCGTAGAAATATCAAAATTTCACGATATGTTTGGAAGGTGAAATAATAAAAAGATTATAATTTTTTTTGTGAGATCTAAAAAGATCATTCCCTTCCAAATTGGCATTAAATGAGAGAACACCTAAAAAAATTTCAGGATATCTCGTTTAATTTTATTAAAAATACATATCTCCTCTCATTAATAATGGAAATTATTATAAACGTTGTGATAAAAACCTAATAAAGGAAACTATTAATGTCATTGTTATCTTTTTAATGTGATTGGTAATTGTCGTAGAAATATCAAAATTTCACGATATGTTTCGGAGGTGAAATAATAAAAAGATTATAAATGTTTTTTTGGTAAGATCTGAAAAGATCATTCCCTTCCAAATTGGCATAAAATGAGAGAAGACCTAAAAAAATTTCAGGATATCTTGTTAATTTTACTAAAAAATGCATATCTCCTCTCATTAATAATGGCAATTATTGTAAACGTTGTGATAAAAAACTAATAAAGGAAACTATTAATGTCATTGGTAATTGTTGTAGAAATATAAAAATTTCACGATATGTTTGAGAGGTGGAATAATAAAAAGATTATAAATGTTTTTTTGGTAACATCTGAAAAGATCATTCCCTTCCAAATTGGCATAAAATGAGATAAGACCTAAAAAAATTTCAGGATATCTTGTTAATTTTACTAAAAAATGCATATCTCCTCTCATTCATAATGAAAATTCTTATAAACGTTGTGATAAAAAACTAATAAAGGAAACTATTAATGTCATTGTTATCTTTTTAATGTGATTGGTAATTGTCGAAGAAATATCAAAATTTGACGATATGTTTGAGAGGTGAAATAATAAAAAGATTATAATTTTTTTTTGGTAAGATCTGAAAAGATCATTCCCTTCCGAATTTGCATAAAATGAGAGAAGACCTAAAAAAATTTCAGGATATCTCGCTTAATTTTATTAAAAGAAGCATATCTCCTCTCATTCATAATGGAAATTATTATAAACGTTGTGATAAAAAACTAATAAAGGAAACTATTAATGTCATTGTTATCTTTTTAATGTGATTGGTAATTGTCGTAGAAATATCAAAATTTCACGATATGTTTGGGAGGTGAAATAATAAAAAGATTATAAATGTTTTTTTGGTAAGATCTGAAAAGATCATTCCCTTCCAAATTGGCATAAAATGAGAGAAGACCTAAAAAAATTTCAGAATATCTCGTTTAATTTTATTAAAAAATGCTTATCTCCTCTCATTAATAACGGCAATTTTTGTAAACGTTGTTAATAAAAACTAATAAAGGAAACTATTAATGTGATTGTTAGCTTTTTAATGTGATTGGTAATTGTCGTAGAAATATCAAAATTTCACGATATGTTTGGAAGGTGAAATAATAAAAAGATTATAATTTTTTTTGTGAGATCTAAAAAGATCATTCCCTTCCAAATTGGCATTAAATGAGAGAACACCTAAAAAAATTTCAGGATATCTCGTTTAATTTTATTAAAAATACATATCTCCTCTCATTAATAATGGAAATTATTATAAACGTTGTGATAAAAACCTAATAAAGGAAACTATTAATGTCATTGTTATCTTTTTAATGTGATTGGTAATTGTCGTAGAAATATCAAAATTTCACGATATGTTTCGGAGGTGAAATAATAAAAAGATTATAAATGTTTTTTTGGTAAGATCTGAAAAGATCATTCCCTTCCAAATTGGCATAAAATGAGAGAAGACCTAAAAAAATTTCAGGATATCTTGTTAATTTTACTAAAAAATGCATATCTCCTCTCATTAATAATGGCAATTATTGTAAACGTTGTGATAAAAAACTAATAAAGGAAACTATTAATGTCATTGGTAATTGTTGTAGAAATATAAAAATTTCACGATATGTTTGAGAGGTGGAATAATAAAAAGATTATAAATGTTTTTTTGGTAACATCTGAAAAGATCATTCCCTTCCAAATTGGCATAAAATGAGAGAAGACCTAAAAAAATTTCAGGATATCTTGTTAATTTTACTAAAAAATGCATATCTCCTCTCATTCATAATGAAAATTCTTATAAACGTTGTGATAAAAAACTAATAAAGGAAACTATTAATGTCATTGTTATCTTTTTAATGTGATTGGTAATTGTCGAAGAAATATCAAAATTTGACGATATGTTTGAGAGGTGAAATAATAAAAAGATTATAAATTTTTTTTGGTAAGATCTGAAAAGATCATTCCCTTCCGAATTTGCATAAAATGAGAGAAGACCTAAAAAAATTTCAGGATATCTCGTTTAATTTTATTAAAAGAAGCATATCTCCTCTCATTCATAATGGAAATTATTATAAACGTTGTGATAAAAAACTAATAAAGGAAACTATTAATGTCATTGTTATCTTTTTAATGTGATTGGTAATTGTCGTAGAAATATCAAAATTTCACGATATGTTTGGGAGGTGAAATAATAAAAAGATTATAAATGTTTTTTTGGTAAGATCTGAAAAGATCATTCCCTTCCAAATTGGCATAAAATGAGAGAAGACCTAAAAAAATTTCAGAATATCTCGTTTAATTTTATTAAAAAATGCTTATCTCCTCTCATTAATAACGGCAATTTTTGTAAACGTTGTTAATAAAAACTAATAAAGGAAACTATTAATGTGATTGTTAGCTTTTTAATGTGATTGGTAATTGTCGTAGAAATATCAAAATTTCACGATATGTTTGGAAGGTGAAATAATAAAAAGATTATAATTTTTTTTGTGAGATCTAAAAAGATCATTCCCTTCCAAATTGGCATTAAATGAGAGAACACCTAAAAAAATTTCAGGATATCTCGTTTAATTTTATTAAAAATACATATCTCCTCTCATTAATAATGGAAATTATTATAAACGTTGTGATAAAAACCTAATAACGGAAACTATTAATGTCATTGTTATCTTTTTAATGTGATTGGTAATTGTCGTAGAAATATCAAAATTTCACGATATGTTTCGGAGGTGAAATAATAAAAAGATTATAAATGTTTTTTTGGTAAGATCTGAAAAGATCATTCCCTTCCAAATTGGCATAAAATGAGAGAAGACCTAAAAAAATTTCAGGATATCTTGTTAATTTTACTAAAAAATGCATATCTCCTCTCATTAATAATGGCAATTATTGTAAACGTTGTGATAAAAAACTAATAAAGGAAACTATTAATGTCATTGGTAATTGTCGTAGAAATATAAAAATTTCACGATATGTTTGAGAGGTGGAATAATAAAAAGATTATAAATGTTTTTGTGGTAACATCTGAAAAGATCATTCCCTTCCAAATTGGCATAAAATGAGAGAAGACCTAAAAAAATTTCAGGATATCTTGTTAATTTTACTAAAAAATGCATATCTCCTCTCATTCATAATGAAAATTCTTATAAACGTTGTGATAAAAAACTAATAAAGGAAACTATTAATGTCATTGTTATCTTTTTAATGTGATTGGTAATTGTCGAAGAAATATCAAAATTTGACGATATGTTTGAGAGGTGAAATAATAAAAAGATTATAAATTTTTTTTGGTAAGATCTGAAAAGATCATTCCCTTCCGAATTTGCATAAAATGAGAGAAGACCTAAAAAAATTTCAGGATATCTCGCTTAATTTTATTAAAAGAAGCATATCTCCTCTCATTCATAATGGAAATTATTATAAACGTTGTGATAAAAAACTAATAAAGGAAACTATTAATGTCATTGTTATCTTTTTAATGTGATTGGTAATTGTCGTAGAAATATCAAAATTTCACGATATGTTTGGGAGGTGAAATAATAAAAAGATTATAAATGTTTTTTTGGTAAGATCTGAAAAGATCATTCCCTTCCAAATTGGCATAAAATGAGAGAAGACCTAAAAAAATTTCAGAATATCTCGTTTAATTTTATTAAAAAATGCTTATCTCCTCTCATTAATAACGGCAATTTTTGTAAACGTTGTTAATAAAAACTAATAAAGGAAACTATTAATGTGATTGTTAGCTTTTTAATGTGATTGGTAATTGTTCGTAGAAATATCAAAATTTCACGATATGTTTGGAAGGTGAAATAATAAAAAGATTATAATTTTTTTTGTGAGATCTAAAAAGATCATTCCCTTCCAAATTGGCATTAAATGAGAGAACACCTAAAAAAATTTCAGGATATCTCGTTTAATTTTATTAAAAATACATATCTCCTCTCATTAATAATGGAAATTATTATAAACGTTGTGATAAAATCCTAATAAAGGAAACTATTAATGTCATTGTTATCTTTTTAATGTGATTGGTAATTGTCGTAGAAATATCAAAATTTCACGATATGTTTCGGAGGTGAAATAATAAAAAGATTATAAATGTTTTTTTGGTAAGATCTGAAAAGATCATTCCCTTCCAAATTGGCATAAAATGAGAGAAGACCTAAAAAAATTTCAGGATATCTTGTTAATTTTACTAAAAAATGCATATCTCCTCTCATTAATAATGGCAATTATTGTAAACGTTGTGATAAAAAACTAATAAAGGAAACTATTAATGTCATTGGTAATTGTCGTAGAAATATAAAAATTTCACGATATGTTTGAGAGGTGGAATAATAAAAAGATTATAAATGTTTTTTTGGTAACATCTGAAAAGATCATTCCCTTCCAAATTGGCATAAAATGAGAGAAGACCTAAAAAAATTTCAGGATATTTTGTTAATTTTACTAAAAAATGCATATCTCCTCTCATTCATAATGAAAATTCTTATAAACGTTGTGATAAAAAACTAATAAAGGAAACTATTAATGTCATTGTTATCTTTTTAATGTGATTGGTAATTGTCGAAGAAATATCAAAATTTGACGATATGTTTGAGAGGTGAAATAATAAAAAGATTATAAATTTTTTTTGGTAAGATCTGAAAAGATCATTCCCTTCCGAATTTGCATAAAATGAGAGAAGACCTAAAAAAATTTCAGGATATCTCGCTTAATTTTATTAAAAGAAGCATATCTCCTCTCATTCATAATGGAAATTATTATAAACGTTGTGATAAAAAACTAATAAAGGAAACTATTAATGTCATTGTTATCTTTTTAATGTGATTGGTAATTGTCGTAGAAATATCAAAATTTCACGATATGTTTGGGAGGTGAAATAATAAAAAGATTATAAATGTTTTTTTGGTAAGATCTGAAAAGATCATTCCCTTCCAAATTGGCATAAAATGAGAGAAGACCTAAAAAAATTTCAGAATATCTCGTTTAATTTTATTAAAAAATGCTTATCTCCTCTCATTAATAACGGCAATTTTTGTAAACGTTGTTAATAAAAACTAATAAAGGAAACTATTAATGTGATTGTTAGCTTTTTAATGTGATTGGTAATTGTCGTAGAAATATCAAAATTTCACGATATGTTTGGAAGGTGAAATAATAAAAAGATTATAATTTTTTTTGTGAGATCTAAAAAGATCATTCCCTTCCAAATTGGCATTAAATGAGAGAACACCTAAAAAAATTTCAGGATATCTCGTTTAATTTTATTAAAAATACATATCTCCTCTCATTAATAATGGAAATTATTATAAACGTTGTGATAAAAACCTAATAAAGGAAACTATTAATGTCATTGTTATCTTTTTAATGTGATTGGTAATTGTCGTAGAAATATCAAAATTTCACGATATGTTTCGGAGGTGAAATAATAAAAAGATTATAAATGTTTTTTTGGTAAGATCTGAAAAGATCATTCCCTTCCAAATTGGCATAAAATGAGAGAAGACCTAAAAAAATTTCAGGATATCTTGTTAATTTTACTAAAAAATGCATATCTCCTCTCATTAATAATGGCAATTATTGTAAACGTTGTGATAAAAAACTAATAAAGGAAACTATTAATGTCATTGGTAATTGTCGTAGAAATATAAAAATTTCACGATATGTTTGAGAGGTGGAATAATAAAAAGATTATAAATGTTTTTTTGGTAACATCTGAAAAGATCATTCCCTTCCAAATTGGCATAAAATGAGAGAAGACCTAAAAAAATTTCAGGATATCTTGTTAATTTTACTAAAAAGTGCATATCTCCTCTCATTCATAATGAAAATTCTTATAAACGTTGTGATAAAAAACTAATAAAGGAAACTATTAATGTCATTGTTATCTTTTTAATGTGATTGGTAATTGTCGAAGAAATATCAAAATTTGACGATATGTTTGAGAGGTGAAATAATAAAAAGATTATAAATTTTTTTTGGTAAGATCTGAAAAGATCATTCCCTTCCGAATTTGCATAAAATGAGAGAAGACCTAAAAAAATTTCAGGATATCTCGTTTAATTTTATTAAAAGAAGCATATCTCCTCTCATTCATAATGGAAATTATTATAAACGTTGTGATAAAAAACTAATAAAGGAAACTATTAATGTCATTGTTATCTTTTTAATGTGATTGGTAATTGTCGTAGAAATATCAAAATTTCACGATATGTTTGGGAGGTGAAATAATAAAAAGATTATAAATGTTTTTTTGGTAAGATCTGAAAAGATCATTCCCTTCCAAATTGGCATAAAATGAGAGAAGACCTAAAAAAATTTCAGAATATCTCGTTTAATTTTATTAAAAAATGCTTATCTCCTCTCATTAATAACGGCAATTTTTGTAAACGTTGTTAATAAAAACTAATAAAGGAAACTATTAATGTGATTGTTAGCTTTTTAATGTGATTGGTAATTGTCGTAGAAATATCAAAATTTCACGATATGTTTGGAAGGTGAAATAATAAAAAGATTATAATTTTTTTTGTGAGATCTAAAAAGATCATTCCCTTCCAAATTGGCATTAAATGAGAGAACACCTAAAAAAATTTCAGGATATCTCGTTTAATTTTATTAAAAATACATATCTCCTCTCATTAATAACGGAAATTATCATAAACGTTGTGATAAAAACCTAATAAAGGAAACTATTAATGTCATTGTTATCTTTTTAATGTGATTGGTAATTGTCGTAGAAATATCAAAATTTCACGATATGTTTCGGAGGTGAAATAATAAAAAGATTATAAATGTTTTTTTGGTAAGATCTGAAAAGATCATTCCCTTCCAAATTGGCATAAAATGAGAGAAGACCTAAAAAAATTTCAGGATATCTTGTTAATTTTACTAAAAAATGCATATCTCCTCTCATTAATAATGGCAATTATTGTAAACGTTGTGATAAAAAACTAATAAAGGAAACTATTAATGTCATTGGTAATTGTCGTAGAAATATAAAAATTTCACGATATGTTTGAGAGGTGGAATAATAAAAAGATTATAAATGTTTTTTTGGTAACATCTGAAAAGATCATTCCCTTCCAAATTGGCATAAAATGAGAGAAGACCTAAAAAAATTTCAGGATATCTTGTTAATTTTACTAAAAAGTGCATATCTCCTCTCATTCATAATGAAAATTCTTATAAACGTTGTGATAAAAAACTAATAAAGGAAACTATTAATGTCATTGTTATCTTTTTAATGTGATTGGTAATTGTCGAAGAAATATCAAAATTTGACGATATGTTTGAGAGGTGAAATAATAAAAAGATTATAAATTTTTTTTGGTAAGATCTGAAAAGATCATTCCCTTCCGAATTTGCATAAAATGAGAGAAGACCTAAAAAAATTTCAGGATATCTCGTTTAATTTTATTAAAAGAAGCATATCTCCTCTCATTCATAATGGAAATTATTATAAACGTTGTGATAAAAAACTAATAAAGGAAACTATTAATGTCATTGTTATCTTTTTAATGTGATTGGTAATTGTCGTAGAAATATCAAAATTTCACGATATGTTTGGGAGGTGAAATAATAAAAAGATTATAAATGTTTTTTTGGTAAGATCTGAAAAGATCATTCCCTTCCAAATTGGCATAAAATGAGAGAAGACCTAAAAAAATTTCAGAATATCTCGTTTAATTTTATTAAAAAATGCTTATCTCCTCTCATTAATAACGGCAATTTTTGTAAACGTTGTTAATAAAAACTAATAAAGGAAACTATTAATGTGATTGTTAGCTTTTTAATGTGATTGGTAATTGTCGTAGAAATATCAAAATTTCACGATATGTTTGGAAGGTGAAATAATAAAAAGATTATAATTTTTTTTGTGAGATCTAAAAAGATCATTCCCTTCCAAATTGGCATTAAATGGGAGAACACCTAAAAAAATTTCAGGATATCTCGTTTAATTTTATTAAAAATACATATCTCCTCTCATTAATAACGGAAATTATTATAAACGTTGTGATAAAAACCTAATAAAGGAAACTATTAATGTCATTGTTATCTTTTTAATGTGATTGGTAATTGTCGTAGAAATATCAAAATTTCACGATATGTTTCGGAGGTGAAATAATAAAAAGATTATAAATGTTTTTTTGGTAAGATCTGAAAAGATCATTCCCTTCCAAATTGGCATAAAATGAGAGAAGACCTAAAAAAATTTCAGAATATCTTGTTAATTTTACTAAAAAATGCATATCTCCTCTCATTAATAATGGCAATTATTGTAAACGTTGTGATAAAAAACTAATAAAGGAAACTATTAATGTCATTGGTAATTGTCGTAGAAATATAAAAATTTCACGATATGTTTGAGAGGTGGAATAATAAAAAGATTATAAATGTTTTTTTGGTAACATCTGAAAAGATCATTCCCTTCCAAATTGGCATAAAATGAGAGAAGACCTAAAAAAATTTCAGGATATCTTGTTAATTTTACTAAAAAATGCATATCTCCTCTCATTCATAATGAAAATTCTTATAAACGTTGTGATAAAAAACTAATAAAGGAAACTATTAATGTCATTGTTATCTTTTTAATGTGATTGGTAATTGTCGAAGAAATATCAAAATTTGACGATATGTTTGAGAGCTGAAATAATAAAAAGATTATAAATTTTTTTTGGTAAGATCTGAAAAGACCATTCCCTTCCGAATTTGCATAAAATGAGAGAAGACCTAAAAAAATTTCAGGATATCTCGTTTAATTTTATTAAAAGAAGCATATCTCCTCTCATTCATAATGGAAATTATTATAAACGTTGTGATAAAAAACTAATAAAGGAAACTATTAATGTCATTGTTATCTTTTTAATGTGATTGGTAATTGTCGTAGAAATATCAAAATTTCACGATATGTTTGGGAGGTGAAATAATAAAAAGATTATAAATGTTTTTTTGGTAAGATCTGAAAAGATCATTCCCTTCCAAATTGGCATAAAATGAGAGAAGACCTAAAAAAATTTCAGAATATCTCGTTTAATTTTATTAAAAAATGCTTATCTCCTCTCATTAATAACGGCAATTTTTGTAAACGTTGTTAATAAAAACTAATAAAGGAAACTATTAATCTGATTGTTAGCTTTTTAATGTGATTGGTAATTGTCGTAGAAATATCAAAATTTCACGATATGTTTGGAAGGTGAAATAATAAAAAGATTATAATTTTTTTTTGTGAGATCTAAAAAGATCATTCCCTTCCAAATTGGCATAAAATGAGAGAAGACCTAAAAAAATTTCAGGATATGTCGGTTAATTTTATTAAAAATACATATCTCCTCTCATTAATATTGGAAATTATTATAAACGTTGTGATAAAAAACTAATAAAGGAAACTATTAATGTCATTGTTATCTTTTTAATGTGATTTGTAACCCCCTTTTTAATTACTTAATTTCTATATAAAATTCATAAACACGAAAATTTACAATTAAAATAAATACATTCCATTAAGTTTAAAGTTTGTCTTTATAATTTACATTATTAAAGTTTACAGAAAATACTATTACAAAATTATTTCTAATTAATACAAAAGTATCTAAAACCAAAAACCCCTATTCCTATAGCTCTGGAGTATGTCCGCATCTGTGACTTCTAATTAATCTTCCAAATACCTGCAATCACACTCCCCTAGAATCTGGGGACAGCATTACCGGATCAGGCATTTAATTTCTCATAGAATTAAAACAATTTCAAACAAATACATATCATAACAAATTAATTAGTTACACACATAATTAAATGCAGTATGATTTATGCAATGCAGTTTTTTGACTCAAATTCATTTTGACCCTGCTCCATGGAGACTTCCCCTTTGAGTGTTTAGTAAGTAATTGGCCTACCATTACGTACTGCAATTCAGCTATCAGCCCCTACTAAACGCGAATAAGCTATACAGAATTAGGAGATCAGGATACCCGGAAGGCTACCACGACCGCAACTCAGTCCAGTTTCCAGCCACATGTGGAATTGCCAATATCCTTCACCCCACAGACTATATAATCACAGATTATACGGTCCTGTCTAACAAATTCTACTCAACCCAAAAATCCTTTCTCAATCATTCTCATTTCACATGACTACCGTAATCTCGGTTAGTCAACAATTCATTTCTCAATCAATCTCATTTCACATGACTACCGCAGTCCCGGTTAGTCAACATAATTCTTTCTCATTTGATACTTTTATAAATCCCCCAAAAAGACTCATGCTAATGAATTTTTTTTCATGATCACAATCAAATAAATAATTTGTACACATTCACATACAAGGATACAAAAATTTAAGCAATTTAAATTATAACATTAGTATTTTTAATAATTTCCGAAAATGCCCTCAATCTTTTTCCAAAATACCCAATGTGTCCCTACATGTAAAATGACCATTTTGCCCTTGGTTTTTTAAAAAAATTCCACATAATATCCCTTGCATTTAGGGCTGGCCGAATGGTCTACAAGCCATTCTCAACAATTCTTCCAAAGCTACAAACTCCAATTCCAACCAAAATTCAATCAAATCACAATTTCAATCAAAATTCAACAAATCAAATTTCAACCATTACAACACCTTAAAAATTCAATCAAACATCATTCCAATCCATGAATTTCAATCACAAGCATCAAAAACACAAAACCCCTAAATCAATTTCAAGTTTTCATGATTCTAGGCCAAAATTTTAATCTAACCCTACAACATGTTTTCTTCTAATTCCAAGGGTTCTAATTGAAATTAAATGCCTAGATCCTTACCTTAGACTCTTTAATTGAAGAAAAAGCTTTGAATTCCTTTCTCCCTCACTCCTTGGTCTTGTAGGAATTTTTTGAGATTTTCTCCAATTTCTTTCTCTACTAGTCGAATTATGTGAGGTAGGGTGAAGTTTGGATGGTTTGGTTTCTTAATTTGAGTTGAAATGATGATGTTAAGAAGAAATTGAAATGAAGAACTGCAGCTGCTGGTTTGAGAACTCACGGTTCTGTTTTGCCAAGTTTTTTCTCTTTTGTGACTTTTTGCCTTTTACTTAAGTTAAATGCTTCTAAAATCAAGTAATTAATTAAATTGAATTCTCCCTTCAGTTCCAGCAGCCCCTGCACGTCCAGCCACCCTTATTGACCAAGGGAAATCAGTCACCAAGCCACTTGGACAGCCAAGGAGGCTTGCCTTGGTGACTTGCCACTTGCCTACCCCAAAAGTCAAAGTTTCAAGAAGTTTGTAGAAAATTCTAGAAGGTAATTAGGGCTGCTGATTATTTTACAATGTGATTAGAATTTGAAGAAAATAACATCACCATTGGATTCCTCACTATCAAAAACCTTGGGGTAGTGTCTTACTTATCTCTTAATCCAAGCCTAATTAGCTTAATTTAGTGATCTTAGAAAAGCCTAAGTTGTCACTTTTTGATTGGTTAAGGTTCTAAGTTAAAATTTTCTTGGTTAAACATTTTTAATAATTATTCTAAGTATATTACAATTATTAGATAATTCTATAGATATCCTATGAATTTTCTCTAAATTTTCTGTCTTAAAATTTTACCGTAATAATTTCTCAAAGTTCTAACTTTCAGAAAATCCTAACAATTCTGAATAAGCATTTTAATTCTTTATCTGTATATATTTTTAATCTATATTCTATTACCTTTCTTTTAAGTTATAATTGAATTCAAAATTCTATACTTGAAAATTTATCCTGGACAGCTGTCTGACATAGCAGTCCAGTCAACTATCAATTTTTAGCAAAAACAAAGGCATTTGCAAATTCAGAAAATTCTTCTGAGTAGAACTGTATTAATTTCATTAAGAAAATATGTTCATAAGGTTCTATGAAATACATTGCATAAGTGTTCATAATGTACATATATAAATGCATACAAATAGTAAAAATGAGGATGTTACATGATTGGTAATTGTCGTAGAAATATCAAAATTTCACGATATGTTTGGGAGGTGAAATAATAAAAAGATTATAAATGTTTTTTTGGTAAGATCTGAAAAGATCATTCCCTTCCAAATTGGCATAAAATGAGAGAAGACCTAAAAAAATTTCAGAATATCTCGTTTAATTTTATTAAAAAATGCATATCTCCTCTCATTAATAATGGCAATTATTGTAAACGTTGTTAATAAAAACTAATAATGGAAACTATTAATGTGATTGTTAACTTTTTAATGTGATTGGTAATTGTCGTAGAAATATAAAAATTTCACGATATGTTTGAGAGGTGGAATAATAAAAAGATTTTAAATGTTTTTTTGGTAAGATCTGAAAAGATCATTCCCTTCCAAATTGGCATAAAATGAGAGAATACCTAAAAAAATTTCAGGATATCTCGTTTAATTTTATTAAAAAATGCATATCTCCTCTCATTCATAACGGAAATTATTATAAACGTTGTGATAAAAAACTAATAAAGGAAACTATTAATTTCATTTTTATCTTTTTAATGTGATTGGTAATTGTCGTAGAAATATCAAAATTTCACGATATGTTTAAGAGGTGAAATAATAAAAAGATTATAAATGTTTTTTGGTAAGATCTGAAAAGATCATTCCCTTCCAAATTGGCATAAAATGAGAGAACGCCTAAAAAAATTTCAGGATATCTCGTTTAATTTTATTAAAAATACATATCTCCTCTCATTCATAATGGAAGTTATTATAAACGTTGTGATAAAAAACTAATAAAGGAAATTATTAATGTCATTGTTATCTTTTTAATGTGATTGGTAATTGTCGTAGAAATATCAAAATTTCACGATATGTTTGAGAGGTTAAATAATAAAAAGATTATAATTTTTTTTTGTGAGATCTAAAAAGATCATTCCCTTTTAAATTGGCAAAAAATGAGAGAAGATCTAAAAAAATTTCAGGATATCTCGTTTAGTTTTATTAAAAATACATATCTCCTCTCATTAATAAAGGAAATTCTTATAAACGTTGTGATAAAAAACTAATAAAGGAAACTATTAATGTCATTGTTATCTTTTCAATGTGATTGGTAATTGTCGTAGACATATAAAAATTTCACGATATGTTTGAGAGGTGAAATAATAAAAAGATTATAAATGTTTTTTTGGTTAGATCTGAAAAGATCACTCCCTTCCAAATTGGCATAAAATGAGAGAAGACCTAAAAAAATTTCAGGATATCTCGTTTAATTTTATTAAAAAATGTATATCTCCTCTCATTCATAATGGAAATTATTATAAACGTTGTGATAAAAAAACTAATAAAGGAAACTATTAATGTCATTGTTTTCTTTTTAATGTGATTGGTAATTGCCGTAGAAATATCAAAATTTCAAGATATGTTTGAGAGGTGAAATAACAGAAAGATTATAAATGTTTTTTTGGTTAGATCTGAAAGGATCATTCCATTCCAAATTGGCATAAAATGAGAGAAGACCTAAAAAAATTTCAGGATATCTCGTTTAATTTTATTAAAAAATGCATATCTCCTCTCATTCATAATGGAAATTATTATAAACGTTGTGATAAAAAAACTAATAAAGAAAACTATTAATGTCATTGTTTTCTTTGTAATGTGATTGGTAATTGTCATAGAAATATCAAAATTTCACGATATGTTTGGGAGGTGAAATAATAAAAAGATTATAATTTTTTTCTGTGAGATCTAAAAAGATCATTCGCTTTTAAATTGGCATAAAATGAGAGAAGATCTAAAAAAATTTCAGGATATCTAGTTGAATTTTATTGAAAATACATATCTCCTCTCATTAATAAAGGAAATTCTTATAAACGTTGTGATAAAAAACTAATAAAGGAAACTATTAATGTCATTGTTATCTTTTTAATGTGATTGGTAATTGTCGTAGAAATATCAAAATTTCACGATATGTTTGGCAGGTGAAATAATAAAAATATTATAAATGTTTTTTTGGTAAGATCTGAAAAGATCATAACCTTCGAAATTGGCATAAAATGAGAGAAGACCTAAAAACATTTCAGAATATCTCGTTTAATTTTATTAAAAAATGCATATCTACTCTCATTATTAATGGCAATTATTGTAAACGTTGTTAATAAAAACTAATAATGGAAACTATTAATGTGATTGTTAGCTTTTTAATGTGATTGGTAATTGTCGTAGAAATATCAAAATTTAACGATATGTTGGGAAGGTGAAATAATAAAAAGATTATAATTTTTTTTTGTGAGATCTAAAAAGATCATTCCCTTCCAAATGGGCATAAAACGAGAAAACACCAAAAAAAAATTCAGGATATCTCGTTTAATTTTATTAAAAATGCATATCTCCTCTCATTAATAATGGAAATTATTATAAACGTTGTGATAAAAAAACTAATAAAGGAAACTATTAATGTCATTGTTATCATTTCAATGTGATTGGTAATTGTCGTAGAAATATAAAAATTTCACGATATGTTTGAGAGGTGAAATAATAAAAAGATTATAAATGTTTTTTTGGTTAGATCTGAAAAGATCATTCCCTTCCAAATTGGCATAAAATGAGAGAAGACCTAAAAAAATTTCAGAATATCTCGTTTAGTTTTATTAAAAAATGCATATCTCCTCTCATTAATAATGGCAATTATTGTAAACGTTGTTAATAAAAACTAATAAAGGAAACTATTAATGTGATTGTTAGCTTTTTAATGTGATTGATAATTGTCGTAGAAATATCAAAATTTCACGATATGTTTGGAAGGTGAAATAATAAAAAGATTATAATTTTTTTTGTGAGATCTAAAAAGATCATTCCCTTCCAAATTGGTATAAAACGAGAGAACACCTAAAAAAATTTCAGGATATCTCGTTTAATTTTATTAAAAATACATATCTCCTCTCATTAATAATGGAAATTATTATAAACGTTGTGATCAAAAACTAATAAAGGAAACTATTAATGTCATTGTTATCTTTTTAATGTGATTGATAATTGTCGTAGAAATATAAAAATTTCACGATATGTTTGGGAGGTGAAATAATAAAAAGATTATAAATTTTTTTTTGGTAACATCTAAAAGATCATTCCCTTCCAAATTGGCATAAAATGAGAGAAGACCTAAAAAAATTTCAGAATATCTGGTTTAATTTTATTAAAAAATGCATATCTCCTCTCATTAATAAAGGCAATTATTGTAAACGTTGTTAATAAAAACTAATAATGGAAACTATTAATGTGATTGTTAGCTTTTTAATGTGATTGGTAATTGTCGTAGAAATATAAAAATTTCACGATATGTTTGAGAGGTGGAATAATAAAAAGATTATAAATGTTTTTTTGGTAAGATCTGAAAAGATCATTCCCTTCCAAATTGGCATAAAATGAGAGAAGACCTAAAAAAATTTCAGGATATCTTGTTAATTTTACTAAAAAATGCGTATCTCCTCTCATTCATAATGAAAATTATTATAAACGTTGTGATAAAAAAACTAATAAAGGAAACTATTAATGTCATTGTTATCTTTCTAATGTGATTGGTAATTCTCGTAGAAATATCAAAATTTCACGATATGTTTGGGAAGTGATATAATAAAAAGATTATCAATTTTTTGTTGGGGAGATCTGAAAAGATCATTCCCTTCCAAATTGGCATAAAATGAGAGAAGACCTAAAAAAAATTTAGGATATCTCGTTTAATTTTATTAAAAAATGCATATCAACTCTCATTAGTAATGGAAATTATTATAAACGTTGTGATAAAAAAACTAATAAAGGAAACTATTAATATCATTGTTATCTTTTTAATGTGATTGGTAATTGTCGTAGAAATATCAAAATTTTACGATATGTTTGGGAGGTGAAATAATAAAAAGATTATAAATTTTTTTTCGGTGAGATCTGAAAAGTTCATTCCCTTCCAAATTGGCATAAAATTAGAGAATACCCAAAAAAATTTCAGGATATGTCGTTTAATTTTATTGAAAATATATATCTCCTCTCATTAATAATGGAAATTATTATAAACGTTGTGATAAAAAAACTAATAAAGGAAACTATTAATGTCATTGTTATCTTTTTAATGTGATTGGTAATTGTCGTAGAAATATCAAAATTTCACGATATGTTTGGGAGGTGAAATAATAAAAACATTATCATTTTTTTGTTGGGGAGATCTGAAAAGATCATTCCCTTCCAAATTGGCATAAAATGAGAGAAGACCTAAAATAATTTCAGGATATCTCATTTAATTTTATTAAAAATACATATCTCCTCTCATTAATAATAGAAATTATTATAAACGTTGTGATGAAAAACAAATAAAGGAAACTATTAATGCGATTGTTATCTTTTTCATGTGATTGGTAATTGTCGTAGAAATATCAAAATTTCACGATATGTTTGGGAGGTGAAATAATATAAAGATTATAATTTTTTTTGTGAGATCTGAAGAGATCCTTCCCTACCAAATTGGCATAAAATGAGAGAAGACCTAAAAAAATTTCAGGATATCTCGTTTAATTTTATTAAAAAATGCATATCTGCTCTCATTCATAATGGAAATTATTATAAACGTTGTGATAAAAAACTAATAAACGAAACTATTTATGTGATTGTTATCTTTTTACTGTGATTGGTAATTGTCGTAGAAATATCAAAATTTCACGACATGTTTGGGAGGTGAAATAATAAAAAGATTATAATTTTTTTTGGTGAGATCTGAAGAGATCATTCCCTTCCAAATTGGCAAAAAATGAGAAAATACCTAAAAAAATTTCAGGATATCTCGTTTAATTTTATTAAAAATTCATATCTCCTGTCATTCATAATGAAAATTCTTATAAATGTTGTGATAAAAAACTAATAAATGAAACTATTAATGTGATTGTTATCTTTTTAATGTGATTGGTAATTGTCGTAGAAATATCAAAATTTCACGATATGTTTGGGAGGTGAAATAATAAAAAGATTATAATTTTTTTTTTGGAGATCTGAAGAGATCCTTCCCTACCAAATTGGCATAAAATGAGAGAAGACCTAAAAAAATTTTAGGATATCTCGTTCAATTTTATGAAAAATACATATATCCTCTCATTAATAATGGAAATTATTATAAATGTTGTGATAAAAAACTAATAAAGGCAACTATTAATGTGATTGTTGTCTTTTAAATGTGATTGGTAATTGTCGTAGAAATATAAAAAATCCTCGATATGTTTGGGAGGTGAAATTATAAAAAGATTATAATTTTTTTTGGTGAGATCTGAAGAGATCATTCCCTTCCAAATTGGCAAAAAATGAGAAAATACCTAAAAAAATTTCAGGATATCTCGTTTAATTTTATTAAAAATACATATCTCCTCTCATTCATAGTGGAAATTCTTATAAACGTTGTGATAAAAAAACTAATAAAGGATACTTTTAATGTGATTGTTATCTTTTTAATGTGATTGGTAATTGTCGTAGAAATATCAATATTTCACGATATGTTGGGGAGGTGAAATAATAAAAAGATTATAATTTTTTTTGGTGAGATCTGAAGAGATCATTCCCATCCAAATTGGCATAAAAGGAGAGAAGACCTAAAATAATTTCAGGATATCTCGTTTAATTTTATTAAAAATACATATTTCCACTCATTAATAATAGAAATTATTATAAATGTTGGGATAAAAAACTAATAAAGGAAACTATTAATGTGATTGTTATCTTATTCATGTGATTGGTAATTGTCGTAGAAATTTCAAAATTTCACGATATGTTTGGGAGGTGAAATAAGAAAAAGATTATAATTTTTTTTGGTGAGATCTGAAGAGATCATTCCCTTCCAAATTGACATAAAATGAGGAAAGACATAAAAAAATTTCATGATATCTCATTTAATTTTATTAAAAATACATATCTCCTCTCATTCATAATGAAAATTCTTATAAACGTTGTGATAAAAAACTAATAAAGGAAACTATTAATGTGACGTTATCTTTTTAATGTGATTGGTAATTGTCGTAGAAGTATCAAAATTTCATGATATGTTTGGGAGGAGAAATAATAAAAAGATTATAATTTTTTTTGTGAGATTTGAAGAGATTATTCCCTTCAAAATTGGCATAAAATGAGAGAAGACCTAAAAAAATTTTAGGATATCTCGTTCAAGTTTATTAAAAATACATATCTCCTCTCATTAATAATGGAAATTATTATAAACGTTGTGATAAAAAACAAATAAAGGAAACTATTAATGTGATTGTTGTCTTTTAAATGTGATTCATAATTGTCGTAGAAATATAAAAAATTCTCGATATGTTTGGGAGGTGAAATAATAAAAAGATTATAATTTTTTTTTGGTGAGATCTAAAGAGATCATTCCCTTCCAAATTGGCATAAAATTAGAGAAGACCTAAAAAAATTTCAGGATATCTCGTTTAATTTTTAAAAAAAATGCATATCTCCTCTCATTCATAATGGAAATTATTATAAACGTTGTGATAAAAAAACTAATAAAGGAAACTATTAATATGATTGTTGTCTTTTAAATTTGATTGGTAATTATCGTAGAAATATCAAAAATTCTCGATATGTTTGGGAGGTAAAATAATAAAAAGATTATAATTTTTTTTTGGTGAGATCTGAAGAGATCGTTCCCTTCCAAATTGGCATAAAATGAGAGAAGCCCTAAAAAAATTTCAAGATATCTCGTTCAATTTTGTAAAACATACATATCTCCTCTCATTAATAATGGAAATTCTTATAAACGTTGTGATAAAAAACTAATAAAGGAAACTATGAATGTGATTGGCAATTGTCGTTGAAATATCAAAATTTCACGATATGTTGGGGAGGTGAAATAATAAAAAGATTATAATTTTTTTTTTGGTGAGATCTAAAGAGATCATTCCCTTCCAAATGGGCAAAAAAGGAGAGAAGACCTAAAAAAATTTCAGGATATCTCGTTTAATTTTATTAAAAATACGTATCTCCTCTCATTAATAATGGAAATTATTATAAACGTTGTGATAAAAAACTAATAAAGGAAACTATTAATGTGATTGTTGTCTTTTAAATGTGATTCGTAATTGTCGTAGAAATATTAAAAATTCTCGATATGTTTGGGAGGTGAAATAATAAAAAGATTATAATTTTTTTTTGTGAGATCTGAAGAGATCATTCCCTTCCAAATTGGCATAAAACGAGAGAAGACCTAAAAAAATTTCAGGATATCTCGTTCAATTTTATTAAAAATACATATGTCCTCTCATTAATAATGGAAATTATTATAAACGTGGTGATAAAAAACTAATAAAGGTAACTATTAATGTGATTGTTATCTTTTTAATGTGATTGGTAATTTTTGTAGAAATATCAAAATTTCACGATATGTTTGGGAGATGAAATAATAAAAAGATTATAATTTTTTTTGTGAGATCTAAAGAGATCATTTCCTTCCAAATTGGCATAAAATGAGAGAAGACCTAAAAAAATTTCAGGATATCTCGTTTAATTTTATTAAAAATACATATCTGCTCTCATTAATAATGGAAATTCTTATAAACGTTGTTTTAAAAAACTAATAAAGGAAACTTTTAATGTGATTGGTAATTGTCGTAGAAAAATCAAAATTTCACGATATGTTTGGGAAGTTAAATAATTAAAAGATTATATTTTTTTTTGTGAGATCTAAAGAGATCATTCCGTTCCAAATTGGCATAAAATGAGAGAAGACCTAAAAAAATTTCAGGATATCTCGTTTAATTTGATTAAAAATAGATATCTCCTCGCATTAATAATGGAAACTCTTATAAACATTGTGATAAAAAACTAATAAAGGAAACTATTAATGTGATTGTTATCTTTTTAATGTGATTGGTAATTTTTGTAGAAATATCAAAATTTCACGATATGTTTGGGAGGTGAAATAATAAAAAGATTATAATTTTTTTTGTGAGATCAAAAGAGATCATTTCCTTCCAAATTGGCATAAAATGAGAGAAGACCTAAAAAAATTTCAGGATATCTCGTTTAATTTTATTAAAAATACATATCTGCTCTCATTAATAATGGAAATTTTTATAAACGTTGTGATAAAAAAACTAATAAAGGAAACTATTAATGTGATTGTTGTCTTTTTAATGTGATTGGTAATTGTCATAGAAATCTCAAAATTTCACGATATGTTTGGGAGGTGAAATAATAAAAGGATTATAATTTTTTTTTGGTGAGATCTAAAGAGATGATTCCCTTCCAAATTGGCTTAAAATGTGAGAAGACCTAAAAAAATTTCAGGATATCTCGTTTAATTTTATTAAAAATACATATCCCCTCTCATTAATAATGGAAATTGTAACACCCTGAAAAATGTGCAACTGGTATTTTAATTATTTTGCCTGTGCAATGTATAGTATAATGTCAGGTGTGTGTGTCCAATGCCATTGGGACAGTAAACCTTAATTAACTAAGTAGAAAAAAAAAATTAAAGTTTTAACCATGATTTGACCAAAAGTCAACTCTGGTCAAAGCTGGTCAAAGGAAGGAATTTACTCTTTTAGACCAGAAAAATGAGTTCTTTACATCCTAAAACCTAGGAATGCATATTTGGTTCGTCAAAATCCGATTTCTACATCAATGGGAATTAAATTTTGAAGTTTTAAACCCTTTTTCTTGAATTTGTGAACCCATTTCGGGCTGGGTGTCTAACCACTTGAAATTCAAGCTTTAAAAGCCTAAAATATGTAATTTGTGGTGGAATATGATAGTTAACATGTACATAGGGGTTGTGACTTAAATTCTGAGCATTTGGAACCCAAAATAAAAAGTTATGGTACTTGAAAATTTGGATGTTGTGGTGGCTGCGGGTTTGGCCCAAATGTTTGTATAAGTGTATAAATGTATTCTCATTGTGAAATTATTAGCAAAGACCGAAAGGGTGTGACCTTCGGCACTTGGTTGTTGAAAATGTGCATGACCAATTATTGTTAAGACCGAGAGGATGTGGCCTCCGACGTTGATATGAATTGTTAGAAATTTTTTTGTGGATATATCGCTTGTGGTGATCTGAGTCCGAGGGGTGTTGTCCCTCGGCAATGCATGTTGGTTTTGCTTGTGCATGATAGGATAGATGAGTTGGAGTGCCCGAGGCACCCATGTGTGTGCAAGTGGATATATCCACTTTGAAAGGTCATTTGTTCATGACGCTGAGAGGTTAGGAGGGATGGGATCCTTCCCCTCATGTTGTATGAAGAAGAACGGTGGACGTTCGTGTTATTCACCTTGCATGGGACGACGCGCGCTTCGGGGAAGTGGATGATGTAAAGTGGGCATTGGTGACAAAGACGGAATGGATGTAGAAAGACGGGGTCTTTGATTTGGAGATGGGGCTTGCCTCCATGCTCGGTGGGGAGGGTCCCCATAATATCCTTCTGTCAGTACCATTGGAACCGTTTTGCCCTGTGGAACACATCTCGCGGCGTGGAGAACGTGTGAGGAAACGTTTTGAGAAGTGGATGACCACGGCGGGTACACCGGGGGATAGTTCGTTGTCTCAAAGGAGGCTTGGGGAAATGGTGTCAGGTTGTGACAACCCGACTAAGGGTTAGTGCGGGGGACTCACGTAACCGGCTTGGCATTCTCGACGAAGACGAAGCTATATCCATGATTGGTGAGGTCGACATGTCGCTGTACCGGACATGCGTCGAGTGCTCCCAATCGTTGTCCACAAAGTTGCGTAAGACCATTATAACCTGGGAGGTTTAATGGCAGTGGGGCCCATAGGGATAGATATTGTGAGATAGGTATTCGCCATAGGATTATCGTGAGTGTGATCGCTAGAGTACCATACGCAGTGGTCGTATAGGTTGTTTGGGACTGAAAGTCCGTTTGTTTGTGGCGACCAAGGAGGTAGAGAATTCACTCCCATGCTCACCATTTTGCAGGTACCGATGGCGTGGCAGTTTCCCACGATTCGCTTCTGGATTAGCACTCTTGAGGGTCGTTGGACGCACGACCCGCTGATGGAGGAAGATCACTTCATCGGTCATATGCGTCTGCACACAGCGAGGGTGGGTGACCCATATACAGCACCCCGGACTTTTGACTTCTACTTGTGGTGGACTCAGCCTATGCCGCCCTACTATCGGCATGCGACCTCAGTAGAGATTGTTGAGTTGTCAGACTCTTCATCATCCTCTTCGTCTTCATCATCTTCCTCCGATGGGGACGACATCGACGTCACGGATTCCGAGACCACACTCTCTGTTCCGGCATCTCCTCGGTCAGTGCTACCTGGGGCGCGTATGTTCCCGCTGGGAACCGGTCGACTGTCCTTGGTTGGGATGAGCGCACAGAGGTTGGCACCACCGGTTGTGGACTTGGACGATCAGACATCTGAGGAGGATGAGGATGTAGAGGAGGAGCCAGCAGAGATGGAGGAGGGACTTCCAGAGGAGGATGACGAGCCCGAGGAAGACCCCGAGATGCTTGTGGAGTTTGCTGCTGAGGAGGACACTGACTCTCCTGAGGAGGATCCCAGTGAGGATCCCATGGAGGTTGCTTCTGTATGCTCCTCTCAGGGTTCTTGCTAGGGAGCCCTCTGACAGTGATACCATCTTTTTTGGGGTACATCTAACTATAGGTTGGGTAGATAACTGCTCTGAAATCCTAGGATTTTCCCTTTTTGTGTATTCTGACGGGTAGATCTAGGTTTCAGATATTTTGTATGTATTCAGTTATCTCTCACATATATTCATACCTTACTTGTTACTTGAGCTGTATATGTGACTTATTCACCTGCTGATACGCTTACAGTTATCACTTGACACATTTCACTATATTTATATATATATATTTGTGACCATGGAGGTCTTTTCAGTTATTTGAACATGTATGGCTATACTAAATGATGCATGAGAAGTTTTACTTGACGTTATGCAATTTTGAAATGGCGCATTTAATTTAATAACTACACACGAGATGATGTAAGTGTAATGATCATAATTTCTGTGAAGGAACGAATTATGATTTGCGTGATTTGGAATTTAACCTTTTCTTAATCAAACTGAGACTTTAAACTGCAAATCAAAAGTTTTAAATTTTCCGCAATTTTTAACTATGTGAGTTCTTTTCAACTAAGAGTTTTTCACAAAGTCACATAGTTAACTCACACATTAAGAATTAAATAATTAATCAATGTATATTTTCGTAAACCTCGAATTAAGGGTGTTACATTAGTGGTATCAGAGCAGTTCGTCCTACCAAGACTGGGGTATGGACTTAACATGTTTGTAGTGTGTTCTTGCATTCACTTATGGTAGATAAGGATGTGAGATTGAAATTGTGGTGTGACTTACTTGAATCCAAGTAAGGACTTGTTTGATTTGTGTGATTTTGCATTGACTAGTGTTCTAGTAATGTGAAATGAAATTGTTTGTTTGTGTCTTTCATCGACTATGGTAATAGTAGTGAGAGATTTGTATGAGTATAGTATGATAGTTTCTTGGAAACTAATAGAGTGATTTCAGGAAACCATGGCTGGGAGACCTAGTGCAACTCAACAAATCCTTGAACGAGTGACTGCTGTCTTGGAAAACCTCGTGCAAGACCGCGAGGCAGAACCTCTTGAGTACCGTGGATTGACTGCTTTTACTAAGCACAGTCCGCCTAAGTTCAATGGAGCGTTTAATCCAGAAGGAGCCGAACTCTGGATCTCAGAGATAGAGAAGATATTCGAAGCGATGGGGTGCTATGAAGAGCACAAGGTGACATTTGCTACCTACATGCTGAGTGGGGAAGCTGAAAACTGGTGGAGGTTTGCTCGTCAAACCTTACCAACTGTGGAAGGAATCATAGCTTGGGAGGTGTTCAAGGCGAAGTTTCTGGAGAATTACTTCCCGAAGGACTTGCGCAAGGAGAAAGCAAAGGAGTTTCTGGAATTGAAGCAAGGAAGTATGTCCGTCGGAGAGTATGCAGCAAAGTTCAATGAACTGCTTAAGTACTGGCCCTATTATAGGAGAGGTGAAAATGAGGAAGACATTTGCACCCAGTTTGAGAACGGGTTAAGGGCAGACGTTCGAACTGCAGTGGGAGTTCTGCAGATTACTGATTTTCCTACCCTGGTTAGCAAGTGTCGAATTTATGAGACCAATACTAAGGCCAAGCAAATGCAATGGAAGTCTGGTGGACCGCAGCGGCATCAGAAGAAACACTTTGGTGGAGACAAGAAACCTTACTTCAAGCCTGGACAATCATCTGGAGGAAATGTGATACCAAGGAAGCCTGTTGTGGGAAGTCTTAACAGTGGCACAATTAAGTGTTTCCAGTGTGGGGGACCACACCTCAAGAAGAATTGTCCGGAACCGGCCCCGATTTGCCACAACTGTGGGAAAGCGGGACATATGGCTAAGAATTGCTGGTCTGCACCAAGAAACAATGGAAACCAAGGGAATGCGGCCAAGAGCAACAAGAACACCAATGGAAAACCGAGGGTGGTTGGGAAGGTTTTTGCGATGAGTGGTTCTGAGGCTGCGACGTCTGACGACCTAATCCGAGGTAAGTGCATCGTAAAGGATAGACTCCTAGATGTACTTTATGATTCGGGTGCAACGTACTCTTTCGTATCACAGGATTGTGCAAAGGATTTAGGATTGCCTGTATCATCCTTGCCTTATGAAATTGTGGTAGCAACTCCTACTGATAAGCCTGTTACTACTTCACATGCATGTTTGAATTGTCCTCTTATGATCGAAGGCAAAACCTTCTCTGTGAATCTAATTTGTTTGCCTCTTTCCCACCTTGATATTGTATTGGGAATGGATTGGTTATCTTCCAACCACGTCCTTCTCAACTGCAAAGACAAGACTTTGGTCTTTGGTACTTCAACTCAAAGTTCTCTTGAGTCGTCAGGAATGAGAACTGCCAACGAAGGTGAAGTTGGAAAAAGGAAGAATGTTCAAGCATACGTGGTTTTGTTTTCATCAAAAGTAGAGGAATACCCTGATATCAGTAACTTGCCTGTGGTGTGTGATTTTCCCGAAGTTTTTCCTGATGATGTTACTGAACTACCACCTGATAGAGAAGTGGAATTCACCATAGATTTAATTCCTGGATCTAGTCCTGTTTCAATAACTCCCTATAGGATGTCACCTGTGGAACTAGCTGAGGTGAAGACCCAAGTAGAGGATCTTCTGGAGAAACAGTTTGTAAGGCCTAGTGTATCACCTTGGGGAGCGCCAGTGCTGTTGGTGAAAAAGAAGGATGGTAGCATGAGGATGTGCATAGATTATCGCCAACTCAACAAAGTAACGATCAAGAACAAGTATCCTTTGCCAAGGATCGATGATCTCATGGATCAACTGAGAGGTGCTTCAGTGTTTTCAAAGATCGATCTGCGATCGGGATATCACCAGATACGCGTCAAGAAGGAGGACATTTCGAAGACAGCATTTTGAACGCGCTATGGACACTACGAGTATTTAGTTATGCCGTTTGGTGTAACCAATGCCCCTGCCGTTTTCATGGACTACATGAACCGAATTTTCCATCAATACCTGGACAAATTCGTGGTGGTTTTCATAGACGACATCTTGGTATATTCTAAGAGTCATGAAGAACACATGGAACACCTGAGAATTACACTGCAGATTCTAAAGGAGAGGCAGCTTTACGCTAAACTCTCTAAATGCGAGTTTTGGCTCAAGCAGGTGCAATTCTTAGGGCACGTAGTGACAAGTGAAGGGATTGCGGTAGATCCAACCAAAGTGGAAGCTGTGATGCATTGGACTCAACCAACAACACCCACAGAGATAAGAAGTTTCTTGGGATTAGCGGGATACTACAGAAAATTCATTGAAGGGTTTTCTCGACTAGCATTACCACTAACCAAGTTGACTCGGAAAGGGCAAGAGTTCGTGTGGAGCGAAGCTTGCGAGAAGAGCTTTCAGGAATTGAAGAAGAGGTTAACATCCGCACCAGTTTTGGTCCTACCCGATTCGGAAAAGAAGTTTGAAGTGTATTGCGATGCGTCTGGTCAAGGACTCGGATGTGTGTTGATGCAAGAAAGGAAGGTGGTGGCATATGCCTCTAGGCAACTAAGACCACATGAAGCGAACTATCCTACACATGATCTAGAGCTAGCAGCTGTGGTTTTTGCTTTGAAGATTTGGAGACACTACCTTTATGGAACAATGTTCGAGGTATTCAGTGACCACAAAAGTTTGAAGTATTTGTTCGACCAGAAGGAATTGAATATGAGGCAACGGAGGTGGATGGAATTTTTGAAGGACTATGACTTTGAACTGTCATATCATCCTGGGAAGGCTAATGTAGTGGCTGACGCGTTAAGCCGAAAGTCATTGCACATGTCTACCATGATGATAAAGGAGCTTGAACTGATTGAGGAATTCAGAGATTTGAATCTGGCCGTGGAAGTGAGACCCAAGAGTCTCTACTTAGGAACCTTAAAGATCACCAACGAGTTTTTGGAGCGAGCTCGGGAAACTCAACAAGAGGATCAATTTCTGCAAGACAAGATGAAGTTGCGAGAAGAAGGCAAGGAACTAGATTTCAATAAGGATACTAATGGAATCATCAAGTTCAAAGAGAGAGTGTGTATACCTCATGAAGGCGAATTGAAGGAAGCTATTCTGGAAGAAGCACATAAGAGTCGACTTAGCTTTCATCCTGGCTCAACAAAGATGTATCAAGACATGAAGAGGAACTTCTGGTGGCATGGCATGAAGAAAGATGTCGCGGAGTATGTGGCAAAGTGCTTGACATGTCAGAAAGCGAAAGTGGAACATAAAAGACCTCCCGGTGAACTGCAACCTTTGGACATTCCCGAGTGGAAGTGGGATAGCATTTCTATGGACTTTGTTTGTGGTTTGCCGAGAACCAAACTTGGACATGATGCTGTATGGGTGATTGTGGATAGATTGACAAAGTCTGCTCACTTTATCCCCATTAACATGAAGTACAAGTTGGAAAAGCTCGCGGAGTTGTACATCAAAGAAGTTGTAAGGTTACATGGGATACCCTCTAGCATAGTCTCAGATAGGGACCCTCGTTTTACCTCTAGATTTTGGGAGAGCCTACAAGGAGCCTTGGGGACGAAACTGAAACTTAGTTCAGCTTATCACCCACAAACTGATGGACAAACTGAGAGAACTATTCAATCCCTTGAGGACCTCCTAAGAGCTTGTGTGCTAGATCAGAAGGGTAGCTGGAATGAGTGTTTACCTTTAGTAGAATTCACCTACAACAATAGTTTTCACGCCAGCATAGGGATGGCACCTTTCGAAGCGTTGTATGGTCGGAAGTGCAGAACACCATTGTGTTGGTATGAAACTGGTGAATCTCTTTTGCTAGGGCCAGAGATGTTACAGAAAACTACTGAGCAAGTAAGGGTCATAAGGGAAAAGATCAAAACCGCTCAGGACAGGCAGAAAAGTTACTATGATAGAAGGAGGAAACCTCTTGAATTTCAAGTTGGAGATCACGTGTTTCTGAAAGTCACTCCTATGACCGGTGTTGGCAGAGCTCTGAAATCTCGAAAACTTTCCCCAAAATTCATTGGTCCTTACCAAATCCTGAAAAGAATTGGCTCTGTAGCTTATCACATAGCCTTACCCCCAAGTCTGTCAAATTTGCATCCTGTGTTTCATGTGTCTCAACTAAGACAGTATAATCCTGACCCTTCTCATGTGATTGAACCGGATCATGTACAAGTAAGAGATAATCTTTCTTATGATGTGACCCCTCTAAGGATTAGTCATCGAAGGATCAAACAGCTAAGGGGCAAGACTATTCCGTTAGTAAAAGTCATATGGAGCGCAACCGATGAGGGAGATGCTACATGGGAACTTGAGGATAAGATGAAGGAATCGCATCCGCATCTTTTCCAAGGTCAGTAAAATTTCGAGGACGAAATTCCTAAAAGGGTGGGAGAGTTGTAACACCCTGAAAAATGTGCAACTGGTATTTTAATTATTTTGCCTGTGCAATGTATAGTATAATGTCAGGTGTGTGTGTCCAATGCCATTGGGACAGTAAACCTTAATTAACTAAGTAGAAAAAAAAAATTAAAGTTTTAACCATGATTTGACCAAAAGTCAACTCTGGTCAAAGCTGGTCAAAGGAAGGAATTTACTCTTTTAGACCAGAAAAATGAGTTCTTTACATCCTAAAACCTAGGAATGCATATTTGGTTCGTCAAAATCCGATTTCTACATCAATGGGAATTAAATTTTGAAGTTTTAAACCCTTTTTCTTGAATTTGTGAACCCATTTCGGGCTGGGTGTCTAACCACTTGAAATTCAAGCTTTAAAAGCCTAAAATATGTAATTTGTGGTGGAATATGATAGTTAACATGTACATAGGGGTTGTGACTTAAATTCTGAGCATTTGGAACCCAAAATAAAAAGTTATGGTACTTGAAAATTTGGATGTTGTGGTGGCTGCGGGTTTGGCCCAAATGTTTGTATAAGTGTATAAATGTATTCTCATTGTGAAATTATTAGCAAAGACCGAAAGGGTGTGACCTTCGGCACTTGGTTGTTGAAAATGTGCATGACCAATTATTGTTAAGACCGAGAGGATGTGGCCTCCGACGTTGATATGAATTGTTAGAAATTTTTTTGTGGATATATCGCTTGTGGTGATCTGAGTCCGAGGGGTGTTGTCCCTCGGCAATGCATGTTGGTTTTGCTTGTGCATGATAGGATAGATGAGTTGGAGTGCCCGAGGCACCCATGTGTGTGCAAGTGGATATATCCACTTTGAAAGGTCATTTGTTCATGACGCTGAGAGGTTAGGAGGGATGGGATCCTTCCCCTCATGTTGTATGAAGAAGAACGGTGGACGTTCGTGTTATTCACCTTGCATGGGACGACGCGCGCTTCGGGGAAGTGGATGATGTAAAGTGGGCATTGGTGACAAAGACGGAATGGATGTAGAAAGACGGGGTCTTTGATTTGGAGATGGGGCTTGCCTCCATGCTCGGTGGGGAGGGTCCCCATAATATCCTTCTGTCAGTACCATTGGAACCGTTTTGCCCTGTGGAACACATCTCGCGGCGTGGAGAACGTGTGAGGAAACGTTTTGAGAAGTGGATGACCACGGCGGGTACACCGGGGGATAGTTCGTTGTCTCAAAGGAGGCTTGGGGAAATGGTGTCAGGTTGTGACAACCCGACTAAGGGTTAGTGCGGGGGACTCACGTAACCGGCTTGGCATTCTCGACGAAGACGAAGCTATATCCATGATTGGTGAGGTCGACATGTCGCTGTACCGGACATGCGTCGAGTGCTCCCAATCGTTGTCCACAAAGTTGCGTAAGACCATTATAACCTGGGAGGTTTAATGGCAGTGGGGCCCATAGGGATAGATATTGTGAGATAGGTATTCGCCATAGGATTATCGTGAGTGTGATCGCTAGAGTACCATACGCAGTGGTCGTATAGGTTGTTTGGGACTGAAAATCCGTTTGTTTGTGGCGACCAAGGAGGTAGAGAATTCACTCCCATGCTCACCATTTTGCAGGTACCGATGGCGTGGCAGTTTCCCACGATTCGCTTCTGGATTAGCACTCTTGAGGGTCGTTGGACGCACGACCCGCTGATGGAGGAAGATCACTTCATCGGTCATATGCGTCTGCACACAGCGAGGGTGGGTGACCCATATACAGCACCCCGGACTTTTGACTTCTACTTGTGGTGGACTCAGCCTATGCCGCCCTACTATCGGCATGCGACCTCAGTAGAGATTGTTGAGTTGTCAGACTCTTCATCATCCTCTTCGTCTTCATCATCTTCCTCCGATGGGGACGACATCGACGTCACGGATTCCGAGACCACACTCTCTGTTCCGGCATCTCCTCGGTCAGTGCTACCTGGGGCGCGTATGTTCCCGCTGGGAACCGGTCGACTGTCCTTGGTTGGGATGAGCGCACAGAGGTTGGCACCACCGGTTGTGGACTTGGACGATCAGACATCTGAGGAGGATGAGGATGTAGAGGAGGAGCCAGCAGAGATGGAGGAGGGACTTCCAGAGGAGGATGACGAGCCCGAGGAAGACCCCGAGATGCTTGTGGAGTTTGCTGCTGAGGAGGACACTGACTCTCCTGAGGAGGATCCCAGTGAGGATCCCATGGAGGTTGCTTCTGTATGCTCCTCTCAGGGTTCTTGCTAGGGAGCCCTCTGACAGTGATACCATCTTTTTTGGGGTACATCTAACTATAGGTTGGGTAGATAACTGCTCTGAAATCCTAGGATTTTCCCTTTTTGTGTATTCTGACGGGTAGATCTAGGTTTCAGATATTTTGTATGTATTCAGTTATCTCTCACATATATTCATACCTTACTTGTTACTTGAGCTGTATATGTGACTTATTCACCTGCTGATACGCTTACAGTTATCACTTGACACATTTCACTATATTTATATATATATATTTGTGACCATGGAGGTCTTTTCAGTTATTTGAACATGTATGGCTATACTAAATGATGCATGAGAAGTTTTACTTGACGTTATGCAATTTTGAAATGGCGCATTTAATTTAATAACTACACACGAGATGATGTAAGTGTAATGATCATAATTTCTGTGAAGGAACGAATTATGATTTGCGTGATTTGGAATTTAACCTTTTCTTAATCAAACTGAGACTTTAAACTGCAAATCAAAAGTTTTAAATTTTCCGCAATTTTTAACTATGTGAGTTCTTTTCAACTAAGAGTTTTTCACAAAGTCACATAGTTAACTCACACATTAAGAATTAAATAATTAATCAATGTATATTTTCGTAAACCTCGAATTAAGGGTGTTACAGAAATTGTTATAAACGTTGTGATAAAAAACTAATAAAGGAAACTATTAATGTGATTGTTTTCTTTTTAATGTGATTGGTAATTGTCGTAGAAATATCAAAATTTCACGATATGTTTGGGAAGTGAAATAATAAAAAGATTATATTTTTTTTTGTGAGATTTGAAGAGATCATTCCCTTCCAAATTTGCATAAAATGAGAGACGACCTAAAAAATTTCAGGATATCTCGTTTAATTTTATGGAAAATACATATATCCTCTCGTTAATAATGGATATTCTTATAAACGTTGTGATAAAAAACTAATAAAGGAAACTATTAATGTGATTGTTATTTTTTTATGTGATTGGTAATTGTCGTAGAAATATCAAAATTTCACGATATATTTGGGAGGTGAAATAATAAAAAGATTATAATTCTTTTTGTTAGATCTGTGAGTAACTCTTTGTAATTAATTCTCTAGAATTAATTCTCTGTAGTTACTTTTTTGTACTACTCGTCGGTAAGATTCAGTGCAATTAAATTGTTTGTGGTATTTATTTATTAGTTTTGTGCAGTGTAGTGCGTATTTAAATTCAAGTTACCTCTTATAAAGTTTATATGTAAACAATTTCTTTATAGAGAAAATTTTATTTGAGTAATTAGAAAAGTTTTCATCACACAAAGTTTTATAAAAATTTTAGATTTGATAATTATAATCTTTTTATTATTTCACCTCCCAAACATGTTGTGAAATTTTGATATTTCTACGACAATTACCAATCACATTAAAAAGATAACAATCACATTAATAGTTTCCTTCATTAGTTATTTTTTATCACAACATTTATAATAATTTCCATTATTAATGAGAGGATATATGTATTTTTAACAAAATTCAACAAAATATCCTGAAATTTTTTTAGGTCTTCTCTCATTTTATGCCAATTTAGAAGGAATGATCTTTTTAGATCTCACAAAAAAAATTATAATCTTTTTATTATTTAACCTCCCAAACATATTGTGAAACTCGGAAATTTCTACGACAATTACCAATCACGTTAATAGTTTCCTTTATTAGTTTTTTTTATCACAAACGTTTATAATAATTTCCCTTATTAATGATAGGAGATATGTATTCTTAATAAAATTAAATGAGATATCCTGAAATTTTTTCAGGTCTTGTCTCATTTTATGCCAATTTAGAAGGGAATGATCTTTTTAGATCTCACATAAAAAATTATAATCTTTTTATCATTTCACCTCCAAAACATATCGTGAAACTTTGATGTTACAACAATTACCAATAACATCAATAGTTTCCGTTATTGGTTTTTTTATCACAACGTTTATAATAATTTCGATTATTAATGAGAGGAGATATGTATTTTCAATAAAATTAAAGGAGATATCCTGAATTTTTTTTAGGCTTTCTCTCATTTTAGGCCAATTTGGAAGGGAATGATCTTTTTAGATCTCACAAAAAAAATTATAATCTTTTTATTATTTCACCTCCAAAACACATCGTGAAATTTTGATATTTCTACAACAATTACCAATCACCTTCAAAACTTAACAATCACATTAATAGTTTCCTTTATTAGTTTTTTATCACAAAGTTTATAATAATTTTCATTATTAATGAGGGGAGATATGTACTTTTAATAAAATTAAACGAGATATCCTGAAGTTTTTTTAGGTCTTCTCTCGTTTTATGCCAATTTGGATGGGAATGATCTCTTTAGATCTCACAAAAAAAAATTATAATCTTTTTATTATTTCACCTCCCAAAAATATCGTGAAATTTTGATATTTCTACGACAATTACCAATCACATTAAAAGAATAACAATCACATTAATAGTTTCCTTTATTAGTTTTTTTATCACAACGTTTATAATAATTTCCATTATTAATGAGAGGAGATATATATTTTTAACAAAATTCAACGAGATATCCTGAAATTTAGAAGGGAATGATCTTTTTAGATCTCACATAATAAATTATTATCGTTTTATTATTTCACCTCCAAAACATATCGTGAAACTTTGATGTTACAACAATTACCAATAACATCAATAGTTTCCCTTATTAGTTTTTTATCACAATGTTTATAATAATATCGATTATTAATGAGAGGAGATATGTATTTTTAATAAAATTAAAGGAGATATCCTGAATTTTTTTTAGGTTTTCTCTCATTTTAGGCCAATTTGAAAGGGAATGATCTTTTTAGATCTCACAAAAAAAAATTATAATCTTTACATTATTTCACCTCCCAAACATATCTTGAAACTTTGATATTTCTATGACAATTACCAATCACATTAAAACGATAACAATCACATTAACAGTTTCTTTTATTAGTTTTTTTTATACAAACGTTTATAAGAATTTCCATTATTAATGAGAGTAGATATGTATTTTTAATAAAATTAAACGAGATATCCTGAAATTTTTTTAGGTCTTCTCTCATTTTATGCCAATTTAGAAGGGAATGATCTTTTTAGATCTCACAAAAAAAAATTATAATCTTTTAATTATTTCACCTCCAAAACATATCGTGAAACTCTGATATTTCTACGACAATTACCAATCACATTAATAGTTTCCTTTATTAGTTTTCTTATCACAACGTTTATAATAATTTCGATTATTAATGAGAGGAGATATGTATTTTTAATAAAATTAAAGGAGATATCCTGAAATTTTTTTAGGTCTTCTCTCATTTTAGGCCAATTTGGAAGGGAATGATCTTTTTAGATCTCACAAAAAAAAATTATAATGTTTTTATTATTTCACCTCCCAAACATATTCTGAAATGTTATATTTCTACGACAATTACCAATCACATTAAAAAGATAACAATCACATTAATAGTTTCTTTTATTAGTTTTTTTTATCACAATGTTTATAATAATATCCATTATTAATGAGAGGAGATATGTATTTTTAACAAAATTCAACGAGATATCCTAAAATTTTTTTAGGTCTTCTCTCATTTTATGCCAATTTGGAAGGGAATGATCTATTTAGATCTCACGAAAACAAAATTATAATCTTTTTACTATTTCACCTCCCAAACATATTGTGAAATTTTGATATTTCTACGACAATTACCAATCACATTAAATAGATAACAATCACATTTATAGTTTCCTTTATTAGTTTTTTTATCACAACGTTTATAATAATTTCTATTATTAATGAGAGGAGATATGTACTTTTAATAAAATTAACTGAGATATCCTGAAATTTTTTTAGGTCTTCTTTCATTATATGCCAATTTGGAAGGGAATGATCTTTTTAGATCTCACAAAAAAAATTATAATATTTTAATTATTTCTCCTCCCAAACATATCGTGAAATTTTGATATTTCTACCACAATTACCAATCTCATGAAAAAGATAAGAATCACATTAATAGTTTTCTTTATTAGTTTTTTATCACAATGTTTATAATAATTTTCATTATTAATGAGAGGAGATATGTATTTTTAATAAAATTAAACGAGATATCCTGTAATTTTTTTAGGTCTTCTCTCATTTTATACCAATTTGGAAGGGAATGATCTTTTTAGATCTTAAAAAAAAAATTATGATCTCTTTATTATTTCACCTCCCAAATATATCGTGAAATTTTGATATTTCTACGACAATTACCAAGAACATTAAAAAGATAACAATCACATTAATTGTTTCCTTTATTGGATTTTATTAACAACGTTTATAATAATTGCCATTATTAATGAGAGCAGATATGTACTTTTAATAAAATTAAACGAGATATCCTTAATTTTTTTGGTCTTCTCTCATTTTATGTCAATTCGGAAGGGAATGATCTTTTTAGATCTCACCAAAACAAAATTATAATCTTTTGATTATTTCACCTCCCAAACATATCGTGAAATTTTGATATTTCTACGACAATTACCAATCACATTAAATAGATAACAATCACATTAATAGTTTCCTTTATTAGTATCACAACGTTTATAATAATTTCCATTATTTATGAGAGGGGATATGTATTTTTAATAAAATTAAACGAGATATTCTTAAATGTTTTTTAGGTCTTCTCTCATTTTATGCCAATTTGGAAGGGAATGATCTTTCTAGATCTCACCAAAACAATATTATAATCTTTTTTATTATTTCACCTCCCAAACATATCGCGAAATTTTGATATTTCTATGACAATTACCAATCACATTAATAGTTTCCTTTATTAGTTTTTTATCACAACATTTATAATAATTTCCATTATTAATGGGCGAAGATATGTATTTTTAATAAAATTAAACGAGATATCCTGAATTTTTTTAGGTCTTCTCTCATTTTATGCCAATTCGAAAGGGAATGATCTTTTTAGATCTCACCAAAACAAAATTATAATCTTTTTATTATTTCACCTCCCAAACATATCGTGAAATTTTGATATTTCTACGACAATTACCAATCACAGTAAATAGATAACAATCACATTAATAGTTTCCTGTATTAGTTTTTTATCACAACGTTTATAATAATTTCAATTATTAATGAGAGGAGATATGTATTTTTAATAAAATTAAACGAGATATTCTGACATTTTTTTAGGTCGTCTCTCATTTTATGCCAATTTGGAAGGGAATGATCTTTCTAGATCTCAACAAAACAAGATTATAATCTTTTTATTATTTCACCTCCCAAACATATCGTGAACTTTTGATATTTCTACGACAATTACCTGTCACATTAAACAGGTAACAATCACATTAATAGTTTCCTTTATTAGTTTTTTATCACAACGTTTATAATAATTTCCATTATTAATGAGAGGAGATATGTATTTTTAATAAAATTAAACGAGATATTCTGAAATTTTTTTAGGTCTTCTCTCATTTTATGCCAATTTGGAAGGGAATGATCTTTGTAGATCTCACGAAAACAAAATTATAATCTTTTTACTATTTCACCTCCCAAACATATCGTGAAATTTTGATATTTCTACGACAATTATCTGTCACATTAAACAGATAACAATCACATTAATAGTTTCCTTTATTAGTTTTTTATCACAACGTTTATAACAATTTCCATTATTAATGAGAGGAGATATGTATTTTTAATAAAATTAAACCAGATATTCTGAATTTTTTTAGGTCTTCTCTCATTTTATGCTAATTTGGAAGGGAATGGTCTTTGTAGATCTCACCAAAACAAGATTGTAATCTTTTTATTGTTTCACGTCCCAAACATATCGCGAAATTTTGATATTTCTACGACAATTACCAATCACATTAATAGTTTCCTTTATTAGTTTTTTATCACAACATTTATAATAAATTCCATTATTAATGAGCGGAGATATGTATTTTTAATAAAATTAAACGAGATATCCAGAATTTTTTTTAGGTCTTCTCTCTTTTTATGCCAATTCGGAAGAGAATGATCTTTTTAGATCTCACCAAAACAAAATTATAATCTTTTTATTATTTCATATCCCAAACGTATCGTGAAATTTTGATATTTCTACGACAACTACCAATCACATTAAATACATAACAATCACGTTAATAGTTTCCTTTATTAGTTTTTTATCACAACGTTTATAATAATTTTCATTATTAATGAGAGGAGATATGTATTTTTAATAAAATTAAACGAGATATCCTGTAATTTTTTTAGGTCTTCTCTCATTTTATACCAATTTGGAAGGGAATGATCTTTTTAGATCTTAAAAAAAAAATTATGATCTCTTTATTATTTCACCTCCCAAATATATCGTGAAATTTTGATATTTCTACGACAATTACCAAGAACATTAAAAAGATAACAATCACATTAATTGTTTCCTTTATTGGATTTTATTAACAACGTTTATAATAATTGCCATTATTAATGAGAGCAGATATGTATTTTTAATAAAATAAAACGAGATATCCTGAAATTTTTTTAGGTCTTCTCTCATTTTATGCCAATTTGGAAGGGAATGGTCTTTGTAGATCTCACCAAAACAAGATTATAATCTTTTTATTATTTCACCTCCCAAACATATCGTGAAATTTTGATATTTCTACGAAAATTGCCAATCACATTAAAAAGATAACAATCACATTAATAGTTTCCTTTATTGGTTTTATTAACAACGTTTACAATAATTGCCATTATTAATGAGAGGAGATATGTATTTTTAATAAAATTAAACGAGATATCCTGAAATTTTTTTAGGTCTTCTCACATTTTATGCCCATTTGGAAGGGAATGATCTTTGTAGATCTCACCAAAACAAGATTATAATCTTTTTATTATTTCACCTCCCAAACATATCCTGAAATTTTGATATTTCTACAACAATTACCAATCACATTAAAAAGATAACAATCACATTAATAGTTTTCTTTATTAGTTTTTATTAACAACGTTTATAATAATTGCCATTATTAATTAGAGTAGACATGTATTTTTAATAAAATTAAATTAGATATTCCAAAAAATTTTTAGGTCTTCTCTCATTTTATGCCAATTTGGAACGGAATGATCTTTTTAGATCTCACAAAAAAAATTATAATATTTTAATTATTTCTCCTCCCAAACATATCGTGAAATTTTGATATTTCTACCACAATTACCAATCTCATGAAAAAGATAAGAATCACATTAATAGTTTTCTTTATTAGTTTTTTATCACAATGTTTATAATAATTTTCATTATTAATGAGAGGAGATATGTATTTTTAATAAAATTAAACGAGATATCCTGTAATTTTTTTAGGTCTTCTCTCATTTTATACCAATTTGGAAGGGAATGATCTTTTTAGATCTTAAAAAAAAAATTATGATCTCTTTATTATTTCGCCTCCCAAATATATCGTGAAATTTTGATATTTCTACGACAATTACCAAGAACATTAAAAAGATAACAATCACATTAATTGTTTCCTTTATTGGATTTTATTAACAACGTTTATAATAATTGCCATTATTAATGAGAGCAGATATGTACTTTTAATAAAATTAAACGAGATATCCTGAATTTTTTTGGTCTTCTCTCATTTTATGTCAATTCGGAAGGGAATGATCTTTTTAGATCTCACCAAAACAAAATTATAATCTTTTGATTATTTCACCTCCCAAACATATCGTGAAATTTTGATATTTCTACGACAATTACCAATCACATTAAATAGATAACAATCACATTAATAGTTTCCTTTATTAGTATCACAACGTTTATAATAATTTCCATTATTTATGAGAGGGGATATGTATTTTTAATAAAATTAAACGAGATATTCTTAAATGTTTTTTAGGTCTTCTCTCATTTTATGCCAATTTGGAAGGGAATGATCTTTCTAGATCTCACCAAAACAATATTATAATCTTTTTTATTATTTCACCTCCCAAACATATCGCGAAATTTTGATATTTCTATGACAATTACCAATCACATTAATAGTTTCCTTTATTAGTTTTTTATCACAACATTTATAATAATTTCCATTATTAATGGGCGAAGATATGTATTTTTAATAAAATTAAACGAGATATCCTGAATTTTTTTAGGTCTTCTCTCATTTTATGCCAATTCGAAAGGGAATGATCTTTTTAGATCTCACCAAAACAAAATTATAATCTTTTTATTATTTCACCTCCCAAACATATCGTGAAATTTTGATATTTCTACGACAATTACCAATCACAGTAAATAGATAACAATCACATTAATAGTTTCCTGTATTAGTTTTTTATCACAACGTTTATAATAATTTCAATTATTAATGAGAGGAGATATGTATTTTTAATAAAATTAAACGAGATATTCTGACATTTTTTTAGGTCGTCTCTCATTTTATGCCAATTTGGAAGGGAATGATCTTTCTAGATCTCAACAAAACAAGATTATAATCTTTTTATTATTTCACCTCCCAAACATATCGTGAACTTTTGATATTTCTACGACAATTACCTGTCACATTAAACAGGTAACAATCACATTAATAGTTTCCTTTATTAGTTTTTTATCACAACGTTTATAATAATTTCCATTATTAATGAGAGGAGATATGTATTTTTAATAAAATTAAACGAGATATTCTGAAATTTTTTTAGGTCTTCTCTCATTTTATGCCAATTTGGAAGGGAATGATCTTTGTAGATCTCACGAAAACAAAATTATAATCTTTTTACTATTTCACCTCCCAAACATATCGTGAAATTTTGATATTTCTACGACAATTATCTGTCACATTAAACAGATAACAATCACATTAATAGTTTCCTTTATTAGTTTTTTATCACAACGTTTATAACAATTTCCATTATTAATGAGAGGAGATATGTATTTTTAATAAAATTAAACCAGATATTCTGAATTTTTTTAGGTCTTCTCTCATTTTATGCTAATTTGGAAGGGAATGGTCTTTGTAGATCTCACCAAAACAAGATTGTAATCTTTTTATTGTTTCACGTCCCAAACATATCGCGAAATTTTGATATTTCTACGACAATTACCAATCACATTAATAGTTTCCTTTATTAGTTTTTTATCACAACATTTATAATAAATTCCATTATTAATGAGCGGAGATATGTATTTTTAATAAAATTAAACGAGATATCCAGAATTTTTTTTAGGTCTTCTCTCTTTTTATGCCAATTCGGAAGAGAATGATCTTTTTAGATCTCACCAAAACAAAATTATAATCTTTTTATTATTTCATATCCCAAACGTATCGTGAAATTTTGATATTTCTACGACAACTACCAATCACATTAAATACATAACAATCACGTTAATAGTTTCCTTTATTAGTTTTTTATCACAACGTTTATAATAATTTTCATTATTAATGAGAGGAGATATGTATTTTTAATAAAATTAAACGAGATATCCTGTAATTTTTTTAGGTCTTCTCTCATTTTATACCAATTTGGAAGGGAATGATCTTTTTAGATCTTAAAAAAAAAATTATGATCTCTTTATTATTTCACCTCCCAAATATATCGTGAAATTTTGATATTTCTACGACAATTACCAAGAACATTAAAAAGATAACAATCACATTAATTGTTTCCTTTATTGGATTTTATTAACAACGTTTATAATAATTGCCATTATTAATGAGAGCAGATATGTATTTTTAATAAAATTAAACGAGATATCCTGAAATTTTTTTAGGTCTTCTCTCATTTTATGCCAATTTGGAAGGGAATGGTCTTTGTAGATCTCACCAAAACAAGATTATAATCTTTTTATTATTTCACCTCCCAAACATATCGTGAAATTTTGATATTTCTACGAAAATTGCCAATCACATTAAAAAGATAACAATCACATTAATAGTTTCCTTTATTGGTTTTATTAACAACGTTTACAATAATTGCCATTATTAATGAGAGGAGATATGTATTTTTAATAAAATTAAACGAGATATCCTGAAATTTTTTTAGGTCTTCTCACATTTTATGCCCATTTGGAAGGGAATGATCTTTGTAGATCTCACCAAAACAAGATTATAATCTTTTTATTATTTCACCTCCCAAACATATCCTGAAATTTTGATATTTCTACAACAATTACCAATCACATTAAAAAGATAACAATCACATTAATAGTTTTCTTTATTAGTTTTTATTAACAACGTTTATAATAATTGCCATTATTAATTAGAGTAGACATGTATTTTTAATAAAATTAAATTAGATATTCCGAAATTTTTTTAGGTCTTCTCTCATTTTATGCCAATTTGGAACGGAATGATCTTTTTATATCTCACAAAAAAAATTATAATATTTTAATTATTTCTCCTCCCAAACATATCGTGAAATTTTGATATTTCTACCACAATTACCAATCACATGAAAAAGATAAGAATCACATCAATAGTTTTCTTTATTAGTTTTTTATCACAATGTTTATAATAATTTTCATTATTAATGAGAGGAGATATGTATTTTTAATAAAATTAAACGAGATATCCTGTAATTTTTTTAGGTCTTCTCTCATTTTATACCAATTTGGAAGGGAATGATCTTTTTAGATCTTAAAAAAAAAAATTATGATCTTTTTATTATTTCACCTCCCAAATATATCGTGAAATTTTGATATTTCTACGACAATTACCAAGAACATTAAAAAGATAACAATCACATTAATTGTTTCCTTTATTGGATTTTATTAACAACGCTTATAATAATTGCCATTATTAATGAGAGGAGATATGTATTTTTAATAAAATAAAACGAGATATCCTGAAATTTTTTTAGGTCTTCTCTCATTTTATGCCAATTTGGAAGGGAATGGTCTTTGTAGATCTCACCAAAACAAGATTATAATCTTTTTATTATTTCACCTCCCAAACATATCGTGAAATTTTGATATTTCTACGAAAATTGCCAATCACATTAAAAAGATAACAATCACATTAATAGTTTCCTTTATTGGTTTTATTAACAACGTTTACAATAATTGCCATTATTAATGAGAGGAGATATGTATTTTTAATAAAATTAAACGAGATATCCTGAAATTTTTTTAGGTCTTCTCACATTTTATGCCCATTTGGAAGGGAATGATCTTTGTAGATCTCACCAAAACAAGATTATAATCTTTTTATTATTTCACCTCCCAAACATATCCTGAAATTTTGATATTTCTACAACAATTACCAATCACATTAAAAAGATAACAATCACATTAATAGTTTTCTTTATTAGTTTTTATTAACAACGTTTATAATAATTGCCATTATTAATTAGAGTAGACATGTATTTTTAATAAAATTAAATTAGATATTCCAAAAATTTTTTAGGTCTTCTCTCATTTTATGCCAATTTGGAACGGAATGATCTTTTTAGATCTCACAAAAAAAATTATAATATTTTAATTATTTCTCCTCCCAAACATATCGTGAAATTTTGATATTTCTACCACAATTACCAATCTCATGAAAAAGATAAGAATCACATTAATAGTTTTCTTTATTAGTTTTTTATCACAATGTTTATAATAATTTTCATTATTAATGAGAGGAGATATGTATTTTTAATAAAATTAAACGAGATATCCTGTAATTTTTTTAGGTCTTCTCTCATTTTATACCAATTTGGAAGGGAATGATCTTTTTAGATCTTAAAAAAAAAATTATGATCTCTTTATTATTTCGCCTCCCAAATATATCGTGAAATTTTGATATTTCTACGACAATTACCAAGAACATTAAAAAGATAACAATCACATTAATTGTTTCCTTTATTGGATTTTATTAACAACGTTTATAATAATTGCCATTATTAATGAGAGCAGATATGTACTTTTAATAAAATTAAACGAGATATCCTGAATTTTTTTGGTCTTCTCTCATTTTATGTCAATTCGGAAGGGAATGATCTTTTTAGATCTCACCGAAACAAAATTATAATCTTTTGATTATTTCACCTCCCAAACATATCGTGAAATTTTGATATTTCTACGACAATTACCAATCACATTAAATAGATAACAATCACATTAATAGTTTCCTTTATTAGTATCACAACGTTTATAATAATTTCCATTATTTATGAGAGGGGATATGTATTTTTAATAAAATTAAACGAGATATTCTTAAATGTTTTTTAGGTCTTCTCTCATTTTATGCCAATTTGGAAGGGAATGATCTTTCTAGATCTCACCAAAACAATATTATAATCTTTTTTATTATTTCACCTCCCAAACATATCGCGAAATTTTGATATTTCTATGACAATTACCAATCACATTAATAGTTTCCTTTATTAGTTTTTTATCACAACATTTATAATAATTTCCATTATTAATGGGCGAAGATATGTATTTTTAATAAAATTAAACGAGATATCCTGAATTTTTTTAGGTCTTCTCTCATTTTATGCCAATTCGAAAGGGAATGATCTTTTTAGATCTCACCAAAACAAAATTATAATCTTTTTATTATTTCACCTCCCAAACATATCGTGAAATTTTGATATTTCTACGACAATTACCAATCACAGTAAATAGATAACAATCACATTAATAGTTTCCTGTATTAGTTTTTTATCACAACGTTTATAATAATTTCAATTATTAATGAGAGGAGATATGTATTTTTAATAAAATTAAACGAGATATTCTGACATTTTTTTAGGTCGTCTCTCATTTTATGCCAATTTGGAAGGGAATGATCTTTCTAGATCTCAACAAAACAAGATTATAATCTTTTTATTATTTCACCTCCCAAACATATCGTGAACTTTTGATATTTCTACGACAATTACCTGTCACATTAAACAGGTAACAATCACATTAATAGTTTCCTTTATTAGTTTTTTATCACAACGTTTATAATAATTTCCATTATTAATGAGAGGAGATATGTATTTTTAATAAAATTAAACGAGATATTCTGAAATTTTTTTAGGTCTTCTCTCATTTTATGCCAATTTGGAAGGGAATGATCTTTGTAGATCTCACGAAAACAAAATTATAATCTTTTTACTATTTCACCTCCCAAACATATCGTGAAATTTTGATATTTCTACGACAATTATCTGTCACATTAAACAGATAACAATCACATTAATAGTTTCCTTTATTAGTTTTTTATCACAACGTTTATAACAATTTCCATTATTAATGAGAGGAGATATGTATTTTTAATAAAATTAAACCAGATATTCTGAATTTTTTTAGGTCTTCTCTCATTTTATGCTAATTTGGAAGGGAATGGTCTTTGTAGATCTCACCAAAACAAGATTGTAATCTTTTTATTGTTTCACGTCCCAAACATATCGCGAAATTTTGATATTTCTACGACAATTACCAATCACATTAATAGTTTCCTTTATTAGTTTTTTATCACAACATTTATAATAAATTCCATTATTAATGAGCGGAGATATGTATTTTTAATAAAATTAAACGAGATATCCAGAATTTTTTTTAGGTCTTCTCTCTTTTTATGCCAATTCGGAAGAGAATGATCTTTTTAGATCTCACCAAAACAAAATTATAATCTTTTTATTATTTCATATCCCAAACGTATCGTGAAATTTTGATATTTCTACGACAACTACCAATCACATTAAATACATAACAATCACGTTAATAGTTTCCTTTATTAGTTTTTTATCACAACGTTTATAATAATTTTCATTATTAATGAGAGGAGATATGTATTTTTAATAAAATTAAACGAGATATCCTGTAATTTTTTTAGGTCTTCTCTCATTTTATACCAATTTGGAAGGGAATGATCTTTTTAGATCTTAAAAAAAAAATTATGATCTCTTTATTATTTCACCTCCCAAATATATCGTGAAATTTTGATATTTCTACGACAATTACCAAGAACATTAAAAAGATAACAATCACATTAATTGTTTCCTTTATTGGATTTTATTAACAACGTTTATAATAATTGCCATTATTAATGAGAGCAGATATGTATTTTTAATAAAATTAAACGAGATATCCTGAAATTTTTTTAGGTCTTCTCTCATTTTATGCCAATTTGGAAGGGAATGGTCTTTGTAGATCTCACCAAAACAAGATTATAATCTTTTTATTATTTCACCTCCCAAACATATCGTGAAATTTTGATATTTCTACGAAAATTGCCAATCACATTAAAAAGATAACAATCACATTAATAGTTTCCTTTATTGGTTTTATTAACAACGTTTACAATAATTGCCATTATTAATGAGAGGAGATATGTATTTTTAATAAAATTAAACGAGATATCCTGAAATTTTTTTAGGTCTTCTCACATTTTATGCCCATTTGGAAGGGAATGATCTTTGTAGATCTCACCAAAACAAGATTATAATCTTTTTATTATTTCACCTCCCAAACATATCCTGAAATTTTGATATTTCTACAACAATTACCAATCACATTAAAAAGATAACAATCACATTAATAGTTTTCTTTATTAGTTTTTATTAACAACGTTTATAATAATTGCCATTATTAATTAGAGTAGACATGTATTTTTAATAAAATTAAATTAGATATTCCGAAATTTTTTTAGGTCTTCTCTCATTTTATGCCAATTTGGAACGGAATGATCTTTTTATATCTCACAAAAAAAATTATAATATTTTAATTATTTCTCCTCCCAAACATATCGTGAAATTTTGATATTTCTGTAACATCCCGAAAATTACAACCCAATAAGTATGAACGTGAGAGATTTAATTAGAAATTTTCTTGTTGGGGAGAATTGTAACACTGTGATTTTTCGTAACGTGTATTAAGGGTTTGATAAATACCATAAAAGGAAATTAAATTTAAATTTATAGTGTTATTGTGAGATTTTTGGAACATTTACGTAAGTTCCGTAAGTTGACGAAAAAAAAAAGAGGGAAGGGGGTGTACTTAGAGGAATGGTGGGTGCAGATAGCAAAATATCAAAATTTATACTCCCTCTTAGCGTGAACGACTTGGCTTCTTTCATTCATTTTTTCATTTTCCTTTCATCCGCTGTCTTCTCCCTGCTCCTGTAAATATTCTGTATCTTCTCTTTAATATTTGAGCATCCAAATCAAAGTTTCTACCGATTAAAATTGGATATATCATAGAGGGAGACTAGAGCTTCAAAACCAACCGATTGGATTTCGATTTCATCGAGGTATGGAGGGGTTTCTTTTTTTCTCCTAAGCTATTTCCTTGTTTTCTTGTTAAATATGGATTGTGGCTGTTGTTGATGGTATGTAAATAATTTTGAAAACCCGAAATAAGCTACTTGAGATTTGGTCCTGTGACTGTGTAGATTTTTCGTCTCGGTTTTCGTGCAGGTTTTTGAGGATGTAAATACATTTTCTTATGTTTTGATGCCTATGGATATCATGGTATTTTTTTCAGATTTTTTTGAGCACTGTAACTATTTTTACCGGAATTATTTTTAAAAACTGTTGATTCTGAGAATGGGACTGTTTTGATTTTTACAAGAATTTTGGGACATGATTTTGGAAAACTGGAACCATGAGTTCATTTTATGCATCATGAGGGTCATCTCTGAATTTTTGTAAGGTCAGAAAATCCTGGGAAGTATTTTTAGTGATTTAATGTTGGAAAAACCGAAAAGCTGGACAGTAGAGAAATTAAATGTAGAAAATTACTTTTTGTGAGAATTTGGTCTTGAGAAAATTTAGTAATACTGTTTTGACCATGTGGAATATCCATGGATTTTCTCAGAATTTTGTAAGTACCTTTTTTAATTAATTACATTTTCTTATTGAAAACTGTATTCTGGAGAAATAATGATTTGGAAATTCAAAAAAGGTATTTTTGGTGGATTTTTGGTACTGAGGAAATTATATGTGATGGTCCACATGTTGGAGATATTCTCTGTAAAATTTAACATAAAACGAATCTGATATGCTATTTTCTAAAAATATGGAATTGTGTTTGACAGAGTATGTCCAGCCACTGTTTTTAATTCAAAAATAATATTTGTGGGTTGAATTTTCGTGAGATAAATTTATATGATGAAATATGAATGATGTATAGTTTCTCTGTAAAATCTCATGAAATTTCAAATTGATATGATGCATCAAATAATTTTTGGTGTGTGTGTACAGCTCTATGTGTCCACATGAAATTTAATTATATTAATTGTGTATTTGGTTTTAATGCCTTTAATTGTACTTGTTAAGGAATAATTTCACCTAAAAAGGGAAGTTTCCATAGAAATATGAATGCAATGATTTGTGATGGATTGAGTTTGAGTTATTGGATTATTGGTTATTAATGATTGTTCTGTTATTAACTGTGAATTGGAGACCGGGAGGAATGTGATCCTCGGGCAAAGAGTGCTGAAAATTGTTGTGCATGTGAATTGCTTGTATCAGTGAGATCTTATATTCAGAGAGAAATATTTGGGAGAAAAATCCAAAAATTTAAAGAAGACAAAGGAGAAAAGGAGAAAAAGGATTCAAGGTAAGGGAAGCTTCATTGTGATTTATATTTTCAGTTTAAGTGTGGTTGAGAGTTAGGGGGCTCAATCACATATAGCATGCCTGCCCCTTTTTCTGTTTATGTTGAGTTGATTGGTGGTTGAATTTAAAATTGATGAAAAATGGGTATTTGATTCTCCTGGCAGTGGCTGTGTGAGTGTGTATGGACTGATTGTTTTTGTTTTTGATTCTCTAAATTACTTGGAAAGGCTTCTAAAACAAAGGAGACCATGCCCAAATTTTCTTGAAATTATTTGATAAGCTTTGCATGTGAAAATCAAACCACAAAACAAAGTGGCAGTGGCTGTTAGGTTCGTCTGGCCATTGGAGATGGCGGGTACTGAGATGCCGTATCTAAGAATGTAAGGATCATGGCATTTAATTTCATTTTAGACCATTTGGAATGTAGAAAAACATGTTGTTAGGTTTAGATTCAAGATTTGATCAAGAGCCATAAAAAGATTAAATTGATTTATATAATTGATATTAGAAGCTTGAAATAATTGTTTGGAATCATGTTTGATTGATTGGATGATGTGTTTTGATGGATTGAAATTGATTGGTTGGTTTATTGTTGGATTGAAATTGCTTGATTTGGCTTGATTGTGTTGTGAATGATGTTGGAAATTGTTGAATGTTTATATTTTTGTAGGTGATTGTTTAAAATTACTTATTTAATTGTGATTATTAACATATTGCATATGCATGAGTCTTTTTGGGGGTTTTACAAAGATTCAAGTGAAAAATAATTGATGTTGGCTAACCGGGACTGCGGTAGCCATGAAAAGAAAGAAAAGAAAAGAAAAGAAAGAAAAGAAAGATTAAATGTTGACTAACCGAGATTGCGGTAGTCATGAGAAACAAGTTGATATATGAGAAATGATTTAGTTGACTAACCGGGACTGCGGTAGTCATGTGAAATGAAAATGATTGAGAAATGATTTTGTTGACTAACCGGGACTGCGGTAGTCATGTGAAAGGAATATGATTTGAGAATTGAATCTTTGGGGTGAGCAGAATAAGTTAGACAGGGCTGTATAGTCTGTGATTATATAGTCTGTGGGGTGAAGGATATTGGCAATTCCACATGTGGCTGGAAACTGGACTGAGTTGCGGTCGTGGTGGCCTTCCGGGTATCCTGATCTCCTAATTCTGTTTAGTTTATTCGCGTTTAGTAGGGGCTGATAGCTGAATTGCAGTATGTAATGGTAGGCCAGTTTCTTACTAAACACTCAAAGGGGAAGTCTCCATGGAGCAGGGTCAAAATGATTTTGAGTCAAAACTGCATTTGCATAAATCATACTGCAATTGTTTTAATTGTGTGACTTATGATGTTATGACTCATTGTGATTAGTGGTGATGGTGTATGTGGTTGATCTTGTTGATGATTCATGTTATAAATATGTTTATGAACTAAGTTTTGTATAACATTTTCAGTTATTATATATAGTATTTTGAAGTATACAAAATCTAGTTTTTCGTCCTTTTCCTTAATAATTGGAAATTCACTTATTTTCTTATATGTATAGTTTTGTTTGGTAAGCTTACCCTTGCAATGTTTGCACATGTGGTTCGTGCCTGTGATGATCTCGGACATCGTGTTCGGGGGAGCAGATGGTTTTTAGGTGGATCTTTCTCTTGGAGAGTTTGTGGATAGAGCATACGAGGGATTGAAGACATTATCATTTCTTTCCATTTCTTTGTTTGGTCTTATGTATAAAATGAACCAGTTAGGGGTATTATGTATTTATCATGTGAAAAGATGTATGTACACATAGTTTTATTTAGTTAAGTTTTGTATAAGAGATATTTATAAATTAAGTTTTAATTTTTATCTGTCAGTTTTGGGAATCGCGGAAAAAAAATTATCCAATATTTTATCAATAAACTAATTAGAGAGTTTTTAAAATTTAATGAAATAAAATCTTTAGTATAACAAATCTGTAACGAAGATGGGTCGTTACAATTTCTACCACAATTACCAATCACATGAAAAAGATAAGAATCACATCAATAGTTTTCTTTATTAGTTTTTTATCACAATGTTTATAATAATTTTCATTATTAATGAGAGGAGATATGTATTTTTAATAAAATTAAACGAGATATCCTGTAATTTTTTTAGGTCTTCTCTCATTTTATACCAATTTGGAAGGGAATGATCTTTTTAGATCTTAAAAAAAAAAATTATGATCTTTTTATTATTTCACCTCCCAAATATATCGTGAAATTTTGATATTTCTACGACAATTACCAAGAACATTAAAAAGATAACAATCACATTAATTGTTTCCTTTATTGGATTTTATTAACAACGCTTATAATAATTGCCATTATTAATGAGAGGAGATATGTATTTTTAATAAAATAAAACGAGATATCCTGAAATTTTTTTAGGTCTTCTCTCATTTTATGCCAATTTGGAAGGGAATGGTCTTTGTAGATCTCACCAAAACAAGATTATAATCTTTTTATTATTTCACCTCCCAAACATATCGTGAAATTTTGATATTTCTACGAAAATTGCCAATCACATTAAAAAGATAACAATCACATTAATAGTTTCCTTTATTGGTTTTATTAACAACGTTTACAATAATTGCCATTATTAATGAGAGGAGATATGTATTTTTAATAAAATTAAACGAGATATCCTGAAATTTTTTTAGGTCTTCTCACATTTTATGCCCATTTGGAAGGGAATGATCTTTGTAGATCTCACCAAAACAAGATTATAATCTTTTTATTATTTCACCTCCCAAACATATCCTGAAATTTTGATATTTCTACAACAATTACCAATCACATTAAAAAGATAACAATCACATTAATAGTTTTCTTTATTAGTTTTTATTAACAACGTTTATAATAATTGCCATTATTAATTAGAGTAGACATGTATTTTTAATAAAATTAAATTAGATATTCCAAAAATTTTTTAGGTCTTCTCTCATTTTATGCAAATTTGGAACGGAATGATCTTTTTAGATCTCACAAAAAAAATTATAATATTTTAATTATTTCTCCTCCCAAACATATCGTGAAATTTTGATATTTCTACCACAATTACCAATCTCATGAAAAAGATAAGAATCACATTAATAGTTTTCTTTATTAGTTTTTTATCACAATGTTTATAATAATTTTCATTATTAATGAGAGGAGATATGTATTTTTAATAAAATTAAACGAGATATCCTGTAATTTTTTTAGGTCTTCTCTCATTTTATACCAATTTGGAAGGGAATGATCTTTTTAGATCTTAAAAAAAAAATTATGATCTCTTTATTATTTCACCTCCCAAATATATCGTGAAATTTTGATATTTCTACGACAATTACCAAGAACATTAAAAAGATAACAATCACATTAATTGTTTCCTTTATTGGATTTTATTAACAATGTTTATAATAATTGCCATTATTAATGAGAGGAGATATGTATTTTTAATAAAATTAACCGAGATATCCTGAAATTTTTTTAGGTCTTCCTCATTTTATGCCAATTTGGAAGGGAATGGTCTTTGTAGATCTCACCAAAACAAGATTATAATCTTTTTATTATTTCACCTCCCAAACATATCGTGAAATTTTGATATTTCTACGTAAATTGCCAATCACATTAAAATGATAACAATCACATTAATAGTTTCCTTTATTGGTGTTATTAACAACGTTTACAATAATTGTCATTATTAATGAGAGGAGATATGTATTTTTAATAAAATTAAACGAGATATCCTGAAATTTTTTTAGGTCTTCTCTCATTTTATGCCAATTTGGAAGGGAATGGTCTTTGTAGATCTCACCAAAACAAGATTATAATCTTTTTATTATTTCACCTCCCAAACATATCGTGAAATTTTGATATTTCTACGAAAATTGCCAATCACATTAAAAAGATAACAATCACATTAATAGTATCCTTTATTGGTTTTATTAACAACGTTTACAATAATTGCCATTATTAATGAGAGGAGATATGTATTTTTAATAAAATTAAACGAGATATCCTGAAGTTTTTTTAGGTCTTCTCACATTTTATGCCCATTTGGAAGGGAATGATCTTTGTAGATCTCACCAAAACAAGATTATAATCTTTTTATTATTTCACCTCCCAAACATATCCTGAAATTTTGATATTTCTACAACAATTACCAATCACATTAAAAAGATAACAATCACATTAATAGTTTTCTTTATTAGTTTTTATTAACAACGTTTATAATAATTGCCATTATTAATTAGAGTAGACATATTTTTAATAAAATTAAATTAGATATTCCGAAATTTTTTTAGGTCTTCTCTCATTTTATGCCAATTTGGAACGGAATGATCTTTTTATATCTCACAAAAAAAATTATAATATTTTAATTATTTCTCCTCCCAAACATATCGTGAAATTTTGATATTTCTACCACAATTACCAATCACATGAAAAAGATAAGAATCACATTAATAGTTTTCTTTATTAGTTTTTTATCACAATGTTTATAATAATTTTCATTATTAATGAGAGGAGATATGTATTTTTAATAAAATTAAACGAGATATCCTGTAATTTTTTTAGGTCTTCTCTCATTTTATACCAATTTGGAAGGGAATGATCTTTTTAGATCTTAAAAAAAAAATTATGATCTCTTTATTATTTCACCTCCCAAATATATCGTGAAATTTTGATATTTCTACGACAATTACCAAGAACATTAAAAAGATAACAATCACATTAATTGTTTCCTTTATTGGATTTTATTAACAACGCTTATAATGATTGCCATTATTAATGAGAGGAGATATGTATGTTTAATAAAATAAAATGAGATATCCTGAAATTTTTTTAGGTCTTCTCTCATTTTATGCCAATTTGGAAGGGAATGGTCTTTGTAGATCTCACCAAAACAAGATTATAATCTTTTTATTATTTCACCTCCCAAACATATCGTGAAATTTTGATATTTCTACGAAAATTGCCAATCACATTAAAAAGATAACAATCACATTAATAGTTTCCTTTATTGGTGTTATTAACAACGTTTACAATAATTGTCATTATTAATGAGAGGAGATATGTATTTTTAATAAAATTAAACGAGATATCCTGAAATTTTTTTAGGTCTTCTCTCATTTTATGCCAATTTGGAAGGGAATGGTCTTTGTAGATCTCACCAAAACAAGATTATAATCTTTTTATTATTTCACCTCCCAAACATATCGTGAAATGTTGATATTTCTACGAAAATTGCCAATCACATTAAAAAGATAACAATCACATTAATAGTTTCCTTTATTGGTTTTATTAACAACGTTTACAATAATTGCCATTATTAATGAGAGGAGATATGTATTTTTAATAAAATTAAACGAGATATCCTGAAGTTTTTTTAGGTCTTCTCACATTTTATGCCCATTTGGAAGGGAATGATCTTTGTAGATCTCACCAAAACAAGATTATAATCTTTTTATTATTTCACCTCCCAAACATATCCTGAAATTTTGATATTTCTACAACAATTACCAATCACATTAAAAAGATAACAATCACATTAATAGTTTTCTTTATTAGTTTTTATTAACAACGTTTATAATAATTGCCATTATTAATTAGAGTAGACATGTATTTTTAATAAAATTAAATTAGATATTCCGAAATTTTTTTAGGTCTTCTCTCATTTTATGCCAATTTGGAACGGAATGATCTTTTTATATCTCACAAAAAAAATTATAATATTTTAATTATTTCTCCTCCCTAACATATCGTGAAATTTTGATATTTCTACCACAATTACCAATCACATGAAAAAGATAAGAATCACATTAATAGTTGTCTTTATTAGTTTTTTATCACAATCTTTATAATAATTTTCATTATTAATGAGAGGAGATATGTATTTTTAATAAAATTAAACGAGATATCCTGTAATTTTTTTAGGTCTTCTCTCATTTTATACCAATTTGGAAGGGAATGATCTTTTTAGATCTTAAAAAAAAAATTATGATCTCTTTATTATTTCACCTCCCAAATATATCGTGAAATTTTGATATTTCTACGACAATTACCAAGAACATTAAAAAGATAACAATCACATTAATTGTTTCCTTTATTGGATTTTATTAACAACGCTTATAATGATTGCCATTATTAATGAGAGGAGATATGTATGTTTAATAAAATAAAATGAGATATCCTGAAATTTTTTTAGGTCTTCTCTCATTTTATGCCAATTTGGAAGGGAATGGTCTTTGTAGATCTCACCAAAACAAGATTATAATCTTTTTATTATTTCACCTCCCAAACATATCGTGAAATTTTGATATTTCTACGAAAATTGCCAATCACATTAAAAAGATAACAATCACATTAATAGTTTCCTTTATTGGTTTTATTAACAACGTTTACAATAATTGCCATTATTAATGAGAGGAGATATGTATTTTTAATAAAATTAAACGAGATATCCTGAAATTTTTTTACGTCTTCTCACATTTTATGCCCATTTGGAAGGGAATGATCTTTGTAGATCTCACCAAAACAAGATTATAATCTTTTTATTATTTCACCTCCCAAACATATCCTGAAATTTTGATATTTCTACAACAATTACCAATCACATTAAAAAGATAACAATCACATTAATAGTTTTCTTTATTAGTTTTTATTAACAACGTTTATAATAATTGCCATTATTAATTAGAGTAGACATGTATTTTTAATAAAATTAAATTAGATATTCCAAAAATTTTTTAGGTCTTCTCTCATTTTATGCCAATTTGGAACGGAATGATCTTTTTAGATCTCACAAAAAAAATTATAATATTTTAATTATTTCTCCACCCAAACATATCGTGAAATTTTGATATTTCTACCACAATTACCAATCACATGAAAAAGATAAAAATCACATTAATAGTTTTCTTTATTAGTTTTTTATCACAATGTTTATAATAATTTTTATTATTAATGAGAGGAGATATGTATTTTTAATAAAATTAAACGAGATATCCTGTAATTTTTTTAGGTGTTCTCTCATTTTATACCAATTTGGAAGGGAATGATCTTTTTAGATCTTAAAAAAAAAATTATGATCTCTTTATTATTTCACCTCCCAAATATATCGTGAAATTTTGATATTTCTACGACAATTACCAAGAACATTAAAAAGATAACAATCACATTAATTGTTTCCTTTATTGGATTTTATTAACAATGTTTATAATAATTGCCATTATTAATGAGAGGAGATATGTATTTTTAATAAAATTAAACGAGATATCCTGAAATTTTTTTAGGTCTTCTCTCATTTTATGCCAATTTGGAAGGGAATGGTCTTTGTAGATCTCACCAAAACAAGATTATAATCTTTTTATTATTTCACCTCCCAAACATATCGTGAAATTTTGATATTTCTACGAAAATTGCCAATCACATTAAAAAGATAACAATCACATTAATAGTTTCCTTTATTGGTTTTATTAACAACGTTTACAATAATTGCCATTATTAATGAGAGGAGATATGTATTTTTAATAAAATTAAACGAGATATCCTGAAATTTTTTTAGGTCTTCTCACATTTTATGCCCATTTGGAAGGGAATGATCTTTGTAGATCTCACCAAAACAAGATTATAATCTTTTTATTATTTCACCTCCCAAACATATCCTGAAATTTTGATATTTCTACAACAATTACCAATCACATTAAAAAGATAACAATCACATTAATAGTTTTCTTTATTAGTTTTTATTAACAACGTTTATAATAATTGCCATTATTAATTAGAGTAGACATGTATTTTTAATAAAATTAAATTAGATATTCCGAAATTTTTTTAGGTCTTCTCTCATTTTATGCCAATTTGGAACGGAATGATCTTTTTATATCTCACAAAAAAAATTATAATATTTTAATTATTTCTCCTCCCAAACATATCGTGAAATTTTGATATTTCTACCACAATTACCAATCACATGAAAAAGATAAGAATCACATTAATAGTTTTCTTTATTAGTTTTTTATCACAATGTTTATAATAATTTTCATTATTAATGAGAGGAGATATGTATTTTTAATAAAATTAAACGAGATATCCTGTAATTTTTTTAGGTCTTCTCTCATTTTATACCAATTTGGAAGGGAATGATCTTTTTAGATCTTAAAAAAAAAATTATGATCTCTTTATTATTTCACCTCCCAAATATATCGTGAAATTTTGATATTTCTACGACAATTACCAAGAACATTAAAAAGATAACAATCACATTAATTGTTTCCTTTATTGGATTTTATTAACAACGCTTATAATGATTGCCATTATTAATGAGAGGAGATATGTATGTTTAATAAAATAAAACGAGATATCCTGAAATTTTTTTAGGTCTTCTCTCATTTTATGCCAATTTGGAAGGGAATGGTCTTTGTAGATCTCACCAAAACAAGATTATAATCTTTTTATTATTTCACCTCCCAAACATATCGTGAAATTTTGATATTTCTACGAAAATTGCCAATCACATTAAAAAGATAACAATCACATTAATAGTTTCCTTTATTGGTTTTATTAACAACGTTTACAATAATTGCCATTATTAATGAGAGGAGATATGTATTTTTAATAAAATTAAACGAGATATCCTGAAATTTTTTTAGGTCTTCTCACATTTTATGCCCATTTGGAAGGGAATGATCTTTGTAGATCTCACCAAAACAAGATTATAATCTTTTTATTATTTCACCTCCCAAACATATCCTGAAATTTTGATATTTCTACAACAATTACCAATCACATTAAAAAGATAACAATCACATTAATAGTTTTCTTTATTAGTTTTTATTAACAACGTTTATAATAATTGCCATTATTAATTAGAGTAGACATGTATTTTTAATAAAATTAAATTAGATATTCCGAAATTTTTTTAGGTCTTCTCTCATTTTATGCCAATTTGGAACGGAATGATCTTTTTAGATCTCACAAAAAAAAATTATAATATTTTAATTATTTCTCCACCCAAACATATCGTGAAATTTTGATATTTCTACCACAATTACCAATCACATGAAAAAGATAAAAATCACATTAATAGTTTTCTTTATTAGTTTTTTATCACAATGTTTATAATAATTTTCATTATTAATGAGAGGAGATATGTATTTTTAATAAAATTAAACGAGATATCCTGTAATTTTTTTAGGTCTTCTCTCATTTTATACCAATTTGGAAGGGAATGATCTTTTTAGATCTTAAAAAAAAAATTATGATCTCTTTATTATTTCACCTCCCAAATATATCGTGAAATTTTGATATTTCTACGACAATTACCAAGAACATTAAAAAGATAACAATCACATTAATTGTTTCCTTTATTGGATTTTATTAACAATGTTTATAATAATTGCCATTATTAATGAGAGGAGATATGTATTTTTAATAAAATTAAACGAGATATCCTGAAATTTTTTTAGGTCTTCTCTCATTTTATGCCAATTTGGAAGGGAATGGTCTTTGTAGATCTCACCAAAACAAGATTATAATCTTTTTATTATTTCACCTCCCAAACATATCGTGAAATTTTGATATTTCTACGTAAATTGCCAATCACATTAAAATGATAACAATCACATTAATAGTTTCCTTTATTGGTGTTATTAACAACGTTTACAATAATTGTCATTATTAATGAGAGGAGATATGTATTTTTAATAAAATTAAACGAGATATCCTGAAATTTTTTTAGGTCTTCTCTCATTTTATGCCAATTTGGAAGGGAATGGTCTTTGTAGATCTCACCAAAACAAGATTATAATCTTTTTATTATTTCACCTCCCAAACATATCGTGAAATTTTGATATTTCTACGAAAATTGCCAATCACATTAAAAAGATAACAATCACATTAATAGTATCCTTTATTGGTTTTATTAACAACGTTTACAATAATTGCCATTATTAATGAGAGGAGATATGTATTTTTAATAAAATTAAACGAGATATCCTGAAATTTTTTTAGGTCTTCTCACATTTTATGCCCATTTGGAAGGGAATGATCTTTGTAGATCTCACCAAAACAAGATTATAATCTTTTTATTATTTCACCTCCCAAACATATCCTGAAATTTTGATATTTCTACAACAATTACCAATCACATTAAAAAGATAACAATCACATTAATAGTTTTCTTTATTAGTTTTTATTAACAACGTTTATAATAATTGCCATTATTAATTAGAGTAGACATGTATTTTTAATAAAATTAAATTAGATATTCCGAAATTTTTTTAGGTCTTCTCTCATTTTATGCCAATTTGGAACGGAATGATCTTTTTAGATCTCACAAAAAAAATTATAATATTTTAATTATTTCTCCTCCCAAACATATCGTGAAATTTTGATATTTCTACCACAATTACCAATCACATGAAAAAGATAAGAATCACATTAATAGTTTTCTTTATTAGTTTTTTATCACAATGTTTATAATAATTTTCATTATTAATGAGAGGAGATATGTATTTTTAATAAAATTAAACGAGATATCCTGTAATTTTTTTAGGTCTTCTCTCATTTTATACCAATTTGGAAGGGAATGATCTTTTTAGATCTTAAAAAAAAATTATGATCTTTTTATTATTTCACCTCCCAAATATATCGTGAAATTTTGATATTTCTACGACAATTACCAAGAACATTAAAAAGATAACAATCACATTAATTGTTTCCTTTATTGGATTTTATTAACAACGCTTATAATAATTGCCATTATTAATGAGAGGAGATATGTATTTTTAATAAAATAAAACGAGATATCCTGAAATTTTTTTAGGTCTTCTCTCATTTTATGCCAATTTGGAAGGGAATGGTCTTTGTAGATCTCACCAAAACAAGATTATAATCTTTTTATTATTTCATCTCCCAAACATATCGTGAAATTTTGATATTTCTACGAAAATTGCCAATCACATTAAAAAGATAACAATCACATTAATAGTTTCCTTTATTGGTTTTATTAACAACGTTTACAATAATTGCCATTATTAATGAGAGGAGATATGTATTTTTAATAAAATTAAACGAGATATCCTGAAATTTTTTTAGGTCTTCTCACATTTTATGCCCATTTGGAAGGGAATGATCTTTGTAGATCTCACCAAAACAAGATTATAATCTTTTTATTATTTCACCTCCCAAACATATCCTGAAATTTTGATATTTCTACAACAATTACCAATCACATTAAAAAGATAACAATCACATTAATAGTTTTCTTTATTAGTTTTTATTAACAACGTTTATAATAATTGCCATTATTAATTAGAGTAGACATGTATTTTTAATAAAATTAAATTAGATATTCCGAAATTTTTTTAGGTCTTCTCTCATTTTATGCCAATTTGGAACGGAATGATCTTTTTAGATCTCACAAAAAAAATTATAATATTTTAATTATTTCTCCTCCCAAACATATCGTGAAATTTTGATATTTCTACCACAATTACCAATCACATGAAAAAGATAAGAATCACATTAATAGTTTTCTTTATTAGTTTTTTATCACAATGTTTATAATAATTTTCATTATTAATGAGAGGAGATATGTATTTTTAATAAAATTAAACGAGATATCCTGTAATTTTTTTAGGTCTTCTCTCATTTTATACCAATTTGGAAGGGAATGATCTTTTTAGATCTTAAAAAAAAAATTATGATCTTTTTATTATTTCACCTCCCAAATATATCGTGAAATTTTGATATTTCTACGACAATTACCAAGAACATTAAAAAGATAACAATCACATTAATTGTTTCCTTTATTGGATTTTATTAACAACGCTTATAATAATTGCCATTATTAATGAGAGGAGATATGTATTTTTAATAAAATAAAACGAGATATCCTGAAATTTTTTTAGGTCTTCTCTCATTTTATGCCAATTTGGAAAGGAATGGTCTTTGTAGATCTCACCAAAACAAGATTATAATCTTTTTATTATTTCACCTCCCAAACATATCGTGAAATTTTGATATTTCTACGAAAATTGCCAATCACATTAAAAAGATAACAATCACATTAATAGTTTCCTTTATTGGTTTTATTAACAACGTTTACAATAATTGCCATTATTAATGAGAGGAGATATGTATTTTTAATAAAATTAAACGAGATATCCTGAAATTTTTTTAGGTCTTCTCACATTTTATGCCCATTTGGAAGGGAATGATCTTTGTAGATCTCACCAAAACAAGATTATAATCTTTTTATTATTTCACCTCCCAAACATATCCTGAAATTTTGATATTTCTACAACAATTACCAATCACATTAAAAAGATAACAATCACATTAATAGTTTTCTTTATTAGTTTTTATTAACAACGTTTATAATAATTGCCATTATTAATTAGAGTAGACATGTATTTTTAATAAAATTAAATTAGATATTCCGAATTTTTTTAGGTCTTCTTTCATTATATGCCAATTTGGAAGGGAATGATCTTTTTAGATCTCACAAAAAAAAATTATAATATTTTAATTATTTCTTCTCCCAAACATATCGTGAAATTTTGATATTTCTACCACAATTACCAATCACATGAAAAAGATAAGAATCACATTAATAGTTTTCTTTATTAGTTTTTATCACAATGTTTATAATAATTTTCATTATTAATGAGAGGAGATATGTATTTTTAATAAAATTAAACGAGATATCCTGTAATTTTTTTAGGTCTTCTCTCATTTTATACCAATTTGGAAGGGAATGATCTTTTTAGATCTTAAAAAAAAATTATGATCTTTTTATTATTTCACCTCCCAAACACATCGTGAAATTTTGATATTTCTACAACAATTACCAATCACATTAAAAAGATAACAATCACATTAATAGTTTCCTTTATTAGTTTTTTATCACAACGTTTAAAATAATTTCCATTATTAATGAGAGGAGATATGTATTTTTAATAAAATTAAACGAGATAGCCTGAAATTTTTTTAGGTCTTCTCTCATTTTATGCCAATTTGGAAGGGAATGATCTTTTTAGATCTCACGAAAACAAGATTATAATCTTTTTATTATTTCACCTCCCAAACATATCCTGAAATTTTGATATTTCTACGACAATTACTGTAACGACCCAAAAACTTCGTTAGAGATATGTTATACTAAACTCTCTATTTAATTATTATCATGTGAAAGAACGTATAAATTTTTCAAATTTAAAATATATACATATGTACCTACATAAAACGTTCATCACCACATCGTCCAAATATAATATATCGATTTACACCTTAAAATACGAGGATACATATAACATCAGAAGAAAGATCCCCTTGTAGAGAACGTTCACACTAATCTTAATATTTATACAAAATCCTAAGCTCGTCCCCCTAATATGTACATATATACTAGAACAAAATTAGCAAAACAGGAGGATCGTCCAATCTTAGGATCGTCCAATCAACATACCAGGAGGATCGTCCAATCTTCAACCGTGACAAGCATGAGAGCCAACACCATCACTGCTACCTGCTCCCGTGTTAACCACACGATCATTGCAGTAAAACAATACAAACACAAATTGCAAGGGTAAGCTTACTTATAAAAAGAATGATAGAATATACACAATTTCAATCAACATCATTCACAATAAATATTCAGTTCACTTCAGGTATCATTCCATACATCAATATCATCATGCAACATTATGCTGACTCGACTCCATGGAGATTTCAACAACTTTCGGGCAGTCCCCATAGGCCCCATCCCCTACCATTAGTCTCAACTTAGACAATTCAGGGAGTCCCTTGAGCCACCATGTGGAGGAAGTGTGAATTTAATCGAATATAGACAAGTGTTGGTATTGGCTTACCTCTATCAGGTTTGCAAAACCTTCCATCTTTAGGAATTTGCCCACTTGTCTATTCTATATGCCCACCATTGGCCATCACGAAATCCTCCAGCACTAGGTTGAGAGCCCACCTAGCACCCTCAACTTACGCGCCTACCCTTATGCAATATCATACACAACTCAATAACTCTGATTGCCACACGTTCCCTCTATGTTATAAATTCACCATTTTTCTCAAATTAAGCTTATGAACCCATCTAGCAGTTCAATAAGCACAAGTAAGGCATTCTCAACACTTGAGTTCTTACTCATAACTCAACATCAATGTTAACCAAAAATGTGAATTTCCTAACATAGTTCTAGAACCAAAATAGTGGCATATCCAACATCCTCGTTCGTAACAAGACTAGGTTCTGATTCTCTGTTAAACACACCCTCATAATTTCACAACCACCATTACTGGACGTCAGACTTTACTGAACATAAGACACCACTGGACGCGGGTCATTAGACACTGAATCATTGGACGCCGATCGCTAGACACTGGGTCATTGGATGCTGGTTTTACTACTCTCTAGTATTCACTGGACGTTGTTTTTAGTTGTAGTATAGGTAGATGGACGATGGTTTTTCTTTGGACGAGTGGTTTTCTGCAGAGCCCAGAACCTTTCAAAACCCATTACGAACACATGTTTCAAAGATTTTGAAACCATTTCCATCACTTACAATATCATTCCAAAGCACAATAACATGATATCACAACAAACTCAGCTCAAATCATCAAAACATCAAGAGAGCAAAAATCATCACATCATCATAACAGATCTTTAAAGCTTACAAATAGAAACAGAATTCCAAACATATCACCACCAGATTATTTCAAACAGTTATGAAGCTTCCCTTACCTACAGCTCTTGACTCAAACCGTGAAGAAGAAGAAAAGCTAGAGAGGATAACTTCGAGGTTCTCGAGTGATCTGTCCTCAAGTTTTGTTACAGAATCAATTAGGAGACACCTAAAACAACATCAAAGTAAACTCAAAAATCAAGATTTCTCTCATCTCTTAAAATATAACCAAGACCTATTTCTCATGTTCTTGGGAAGAGATGAAGAAGTTACTTAGAAATCAAGAATAAGAAGGAACTGGACTTACCAACTTAAAATCAGCTAAGAAATCTCTAGGAAAGAAGAAATAAATCTTCAGGTTAAGGTAGAAAATAGCTCTCTCACTCACGGTAAGGAAACTTATAGAAAAAGAAAGATAAGAATGAAGGAGAATGGAAGAAATAGGAAGCTTTGCATGTTTATTAAGAAGATTTGCATAGAATTTTTCTATTTGTCTCCACCCTTCCTCTAAATACACTCCCTTTTCTTATTATTTTCTTCTACAACTTACGGAACTCACGTAAAAATCCTGAAAATCTTTCAACACACCTTCTAAGTCCAAAAACTCTATAAAAAAAAAACCAAGAGTAATACCACAGCACATAACACAATATAGAACTTAAGTAAATTATTATATTATTTCAACATAATTTAAATTTTAATTTTTCTCTTGCATTATTAGTCAAACACTTAATCATACAATTAGGAAACTACAACGTCACAATTCTCCCCAACAAGAAAATTTTCGTCCTCGAAAATTTGCTTACCTAGAAAGAGATAAGGGTATTGTTCGTGCATTTTATCTTCAAGTTCCCATGTAGCATCACCTGTAGTATCACTCCATATAACTTTAACCAAACTAATAGTTTTGTCCCTAAGCTGCTTAGTCTTTTGATCCTCAATCCTGACTGGACAAGTCTCAAGCGTCCAATCCTCTCGTATATGTATCACATCTGGTTCAATGATATGAGTAGGATCAGAAACATATTTCCTTAATTGAGACACATGTAATACATTGTGTAAGTTGGCTAGAGTAGGTGGTAAAGCTATCTCATAAGCCACTGGACCTATACGTCGAAGGATTTGATAGGGTCCAATAAACTTTGGTGTAAGCTTCTTCGACTTAATTGACCGTCCAATACCCGTAGTTGGTGTAACTTTCAGAAAAACATGATCACCCGTTTCAAACTCAAGCGGTCTTCTTCGTTTATCTGCATAAGATTTCTATCTACTTTGTGAGGCTTTCATCCTTTCCTGAATCAACTTAATCTTTTCTGTAGTCTGTTGTAACATCTCTGGCCCTACTACCATATTCGTTCCGTCTTGATACCAACAAAGAGGTGTCCTACACCTTCTACCATATAAGGCTTCAAATGGTGCCATACCAATACTAGCATGGAAACTATTGTTGTAGGTGAATTCTACCAAAGGTAAAACTTCATCCCAACTTCCAAGATGATCCAAAACACTTGCCCGCAACAAATCTTCTAGTGATTGGATTATTCTCTTAGATTGTCCATCAGTCTGTGGGTGATAAGCAGAACTAAGTCTCAACTTAGTCCCTAAAGCTTCATGCAAACTTTGCCAAAACCTTGAAGTAAATCTCGAGTCTCTGTCAGAGATGATACTGGACGGTACTCCATGCAGTCTTACAATCTCTCTAATATACAGTTGAGTGAGCTTCTCCAAAGAATATTTTATGTTAACAGGTAGGAAATGAACACACTTTGTCAATCTGTCAACTATCACCCATATGGCATCACAACCTTTAGTTGTTCTAGGCAAACTAGATACAAAATCCATGGTAATACTATCCCATTTCCACTCTGGAATCTCCATTTCTTGCAACAAACCACCAGGTCTTTGATGTTCTACTTTTGCTTTCTGACAAGTTAAACAGACTGCTACATATCGCACTACATCTTTCTTCATACCGGACCACCAAAACATCTTTCTCAAATCTTGATACATCTTAGTCATACCGGGATGTAGACTAAGTTTACTTTTATGACCTTCGTCCAATATGAGTCTTTTTAACTCAACATCTTGTGGTACACAAATTCTAACTTTGAATCTCAAAATACCATCAACACCCAAACTGAAGTCTATTGCTTTATCCGTACCCAACAACTCCATTGTTCATCTCAAGCTAGGATCTAATAACTGTTTCTCCTTAATCATTCTTAGAAAATCATTAGTCACGGTTAACATACCACAACCAAAGTGATCATAGGCCACTTCGTCATACAAGTTCAAATCTCTAAATTTCTCCACCAATTCTAACTCTTTCACCATCAAAGTGGACATCTGGACGGTCCTTCTACTAAGGGCATCAGCTACCATGTTAGCTTTACCCGGATGGTACATTAGTTGAAAATCATAATCCTTCAAAAATTTCATCCATCGCCTTTGTCTCATATTGAGCTCCTTCAGATCAAACAAGTATTTTAAACTCTTGTGATCACTAAATACATCGAATTTAGCTCCATAAAGATAATGTCTCCAAAATTTCAAGGAAAACACCACTACTGTTAATTCCAAATCATGAGTGGGATAGTTCCTCTCATGAGTCTTCAACTGTCTTGAGGCATAAGCCACAACTTTCCTTCCTTGCATCAACACACAACCCAATCCTTGATAAGATGCATCACAGTAAACCTCAAAAGGTTCACTAGTATCAGGTATTATTAGGACAGGAGAAGAAGTCAATCTTTGCTTTAATTCTAGAAAACTCTTTTCACAAGCTTCAGTCCATGCAAATGGTTGGTCCTTGCGAGTAAGTTGAGTCAATGGTGTTATTATCTTAGAGAATCCTTCTATGAATCTCCGATAGTATCCGGCTAACCCAACAAAACTTCTAATCTCTGTGGCTGTCTTTGGACGTTCCCATTACAAAACTGCTTCTACTTTAGAAGGATCCATTGCAATCCCTTCAGCTGAGATCACATGACCCAAAAACTTTACTTCTTCTAACCAAAACTCACACTTGGAGAGTCTTGCATACAATTTCTTTTCTCTCAAAATCTCCAATACAACTCTTAAATGTTCTTCATGCTCTTCACAAGTATGGGAGTAGATAAGAATGTCATCGATGAACACAAACACAAACTTATCCAAGAATGGACGAAAGATCCTATTCATGTAATCCATGAATATAGCAGGAGCATTCGTCACTCCAAAAGGCATGACCACATACTCATAATGTCCATATCGAGTCCGGAAAGCTGTTTTCGGTATATCCTCATCTTTCACCCTTATTTGATGATACCCTGACTTCAAATCAATTTTTGAGAAAATCCTCGCTCCACGCAACTGATCCATCAAATCATCTATCCTTGGCAAAGGATATTTATTCTTGATAGTGATCTTATTCAATTGACGATAGTCAACACATAGTCTTGAACTACCATCTTTCTTCTTGACCAGTAACACAGGTGCTCCCCAAGGAGAAACACTAGGTCTGATCATTTCCTTTTCCAATAAATCTTCAATTTGTTTCTTCAGTTCAGTTAATTCTGCTGGTGCCATTCTATAAGGAGTTATTGACACTGGTCCCACACCTGGAACTAGTTCAATAGCAAACTCAACCTCTCTTTGTGGAGGCAAGCCAAGTACTTCGTCTGGAAAGACTTTAGGAAAGTCTCTAACAACGTCTATAGAAGTCAAGTCAAGATCACCCTTGACTTCCAAGAAAGAAAGGACCACAAAACATGAGGCTCCTTCCTTCAAAGAAACTTGTACTTGTTTCGTAGAAACAATTTCAAGATCTTCATGATTAGGGAATACAAGAGTCTTTTGAGCACAATCTATAAGAATACGATTGGAGGACAACCAATCCATTCCTAAAATTATGTCTAAATCAGTCAAAGGGAGGCCAAGTTAACCTTGTACTTGCATCCATTGACTACAACAGGACACCCTACGGATACTAAAGAAGTCAACACAGGGGTGGCTGTAGGGGTAGAAACAAGCAGATCAAACAACAAAGGACATGTAGATAATTTCAACCTTTTCACACAATCATGAGAAATGAAGGAGTGTGTAGCTCCAGAATCAAACAAAACAGATAAAGGGTTACCGTCCACTTCACACACACCTTGGACCAGATCATCAGATTTGGAGGCTTCCGCTCCACTCATAGAAAAGACCCGTCCAGTTACCTTAGGCTTCTCAACCTTAGGTACACTTCTTGCTGGTGCCGCTCTATCATTAACTTGGCAATCTCTTGCCACATGCCCGAGCTTCTGACATTTGAAACAAATAGTCCCTCTATATGTGCAATGACTGCTGTATTGTGGACCACCACATTTGAAGCATCTAATACCTTGAGCTCCGGTCTGAGTTACAACTGAACTTCCCCGAGGCTGTTGAGGTCTAGAATATGGTTTCTTCTGAAAATTTCCCTTTCTACTGCCTGATCACCATAGGGTCTAATTACTCTACTACTACCCTCCAGGCGTTCCACTGTCTTTGCCTTTTCTACCAATGCAGGAAACTCCCTAATAGCCATAGGGATAACCATTCGCTTCACCTCTTGTTTCAATCCTTCCTCAAATTTCCAACACCTCCAAGCTTCAGTAGTAGTTTGAGAATAAAAACGAGCTAAGTGTTTAAACTTAGTCGCATATTTATGAACCATCATGTGTCCTTGTTCCAACTTCATGAATTCAATTTCTTTTTCATACTTAGCACTATCTGGAAAATATTTTCCCAGAAAATGCTCCCTGAAGTTTCCCCAAGTGAGGGGTTCTCCACATGCTTCCATCATCTGTCGAGTTCCATGCCACCAGAACTCTGCTTCATCATTTAACATATATGTGGCATAAGTAACCTTCTTATCTTCAGGACATGCCATTGCCTTAAAGATCTTCTCTAAAGCTCTTATCCAGTTATCAGCTACATCCGGATCAGAGTTTCCTCTAAATTGTGGTGGATCATTTTTCCTAAATTCAGCCAATCCCTGATATTCAGGTGGGATTACTACTTGAGCTACTTGGGCAGAAACACTAGTGGCCTCTAACTGTGCCAAGGCTGCTTGATGCTGATGATGTAACACCCCGAAAATTAAAACCCAATAAGTATGAAAGTGAGAGATTTAATTAGAAGTTTTCTTGTTGGAGAGAATTGTAACACTGTGATTTTTCGTAACGTATATTAAGTGTTTGATAAATACCGTAAAAGGAAATTAAATTAATTCATAATGTTATTGTGAGATTTTTGGGACTTTTACGTAAGTTCCGTAAGTTGTAAAAAAAAAAAAAAAAAATAAGAGAAGAGGGGGTGTCCTTAGAGGAAGGGTAGCTGCAAATAGCAAAATTGTAAAACTTTCCCAAATAAGAGAGGTGAACTGCTTCTCTTCCCCTTATTCTTCGTTCTTCTCTTCTTCCTCCGCGAGAAACCCTCTGCTCTCTCTCATTCTCTCTGCATCTTTTCTCTAATATTTGAGTCTCCAAATCAAAGTTTCTACCGATTAAAATTGGATATATCATAGAGGGAGACTAGAGCTTCAAAACCAACCGATTGGATTTCGATTTCATCGAGGTATGTAGGGGTTTCTTTTTTTTTCCTAAGCTATTTCCTTATTTTCTTGTTAAATATGGATTGTGGCTGTTGTTGATGGTCTGTAAATAATTTTGAAAACCCAAAATAAGCTACTTGAGATTTGGGTCCTGTGACTGTGTGGATTTTTCGTCTCGGTTTTCGTGCAGGTTTTTGAGGATGTAAATACATTTTCTTATGTTTTGATGCCTCTGGATATCATGGTATTTTTTTCAGATTTTTTTTGAGCACTGTAACTATTTTTACCGGAATTATTTTAAAAAACTGTTGATTCTGAGAATGGGACTGTTTTGATTTTTACAAGAATTTTGGGACATGATTTTGGAAAACTGGAACCATGAGTTCATTTTATGCATCATGAGGGTCATCTCTGAATTTTTGTAAGGTCAGAAAAGCCTGGAAAGTATTTTTAGTGATTTAATGTTGGAAAAACCGAAAAGCTGGACAGTAGAGAAATTAAATGTAGAAAATTACTTTTTGTGAGAATTTGGTCTTGAGAAAATTTAGTAATACTGTTTTGACCATGTGGAATATCCATGGATTTTCTCAGAATTTTGTAAGTACCTTTTGTAATTAATTACATTTTCTTATTGAAAACTGTGTTCTGGAGAAATAATGATTTGGAAATTCAAAAAAGGTATTTTTGGTGGATTTTTGGTACTGAGGAAATTATATGTGATGGTCCACATGTTGGAGATATTCTCTGTAAAATTTCACATAAAACGAATTTGATATGCTATTTTCTAAAAATATGGAATTGTGTTTGACAGAGTATGTCCAGCCACTGTTTTTAATTCAAAAATAATATTTGTGGGTTGAATTTTCGTGAGATAAATTTATATGATGAAATATGAATGATGTATAGTTTCTCTGTAAAATCTCATGAAATTTCAAATTGATATGATGCATCAAATAATTTTTGGTGTGTGTGTACAGCTCTATGTGTCCACATGAAATTTAATTATATTAATTGTGTATTTGGTTTTAATGCCTTTAATTGTACTTGTTAAGGAATAATTTCACCTAAAAAGGGAAGTTTCCATAGAAATATGAATGCAATGATTTGTGATGGATTGAGTTTGAGTTATTGGATTATTGGTTATTAATGATTGTTCTGTTATTAACTGTGAATTGGAGACCGGGAGGAATGTGATCCTCGGGCAAAGAGTGCTGAAAATTTTTGTGCATGTGAATTGCTTGTATCAGTGAGATCTTATATTCAGAGAGAAATATTTGGGAGAAAAATCCAAAAATTTAAAGAAGACAAAGGAGAAAAGGAGAAAAAGGATTCAAGGTAAGGGAAGCTTCCTTGTGATTTATATTTTCAGTTTAAGTGTGGTTGAGAGTTAGGGGGCTCAATCACATATAGCATGCCTGCCCCTTTTTCTGTTTATGTTGAGTTGATTGGTGGTTGAATTTAAAATTGATGAAAAATGGGTATTTGATTCTCTAAATTACTTGGAAAGGCTCCTAAAACAAAGGAGACCATGCCCAAATTTTCTTGAAATTATTTGATAAGCTTTGCATGTGAAAATCAAACCACAAAACAAAGTGGCAGTGGCTGTTAGGTTCGTCTGGCCATTGGAGATGGCGGGTACTGAGATGCCGTATCTAAGAATGTAAGGATCTTGGCATTTAATTTCAATTTAGATAAATTGGAAGTAGGAGAAACATGTTCTTAGGTTTAATTTCAAAATTTGGTTAAGAACCATGAAAATAGGAAATTGATTTGGGGCTTTTATATGTTTTGATGCTTGAATCTTAAATTAGATGATTGAAACAAATGTTTGGTTGATTTAATGAGATGTGTGATGGATTGAACCTTGTTTGATCTTGATTGAATCTTGAATTGGTTGATTTGGTTGATTATTGATTGGAAATTGGCTTAGTTGATTTTGTGAAAATTGTTGGAATTGGTCGAAATGACTCACGGCCATGGTGAGTTTGGAAGGATACCATGTGGAAATTTTTTAAAAGACCAAGGGTAAAATAGTAATTTCACATGTAGGGACACATTGGGAATTTTAAAAAAAAAGATTAAGGGCATTTTCGGCAATAATGAAAAAGTATAAGGGCACAATGGTAATTTTACATATTCTAGAAAGTTGGAGGACATAATTGGAATTTTGAGAAAAGATTAAGGGTAATTTAGTAATTTTACATTTTTAGGACATAATTGGAATTTTAGGAAAAGATCAAGGGTAATTAGGTAATTTCACATTTAGAGGATACAATTGGAATTTTATAAAAAAGATTGAGGGTAATTAGGTAATTTCACATTTAGAGGATACAATTGGAATTTTATAAAAAGATTGAGGGTAATTAGGTAATTTCATAGATTCTAGAACAATTAGGGACATATTCGGAATTTCATAAAAAGATCAAGGGCAAAATGGGAAATTTTAGAAAATAGTAAAAGTTTAGTAATTTTTCCTAGTAAAGGACTAATTAGTATTTTATTAAGGTATTGATGTTATAATGCAAAATAGTGAATTTTTATAATTTTTATGTGATTGCTTAATATTAATTATTTGTTTATTAGCATCATTGTCATATTGCATAAGCTTGAGTTCTTGGAAAATACAAAGATTTCAAATGAGAAATGAGTATTTTTGGGAGAATTGATTTCCAGGACTGTGTTGACTGACCGGACTGCGGTAGTCATGTATTTGAAAATATGATTGAGATTATGAACAGAGAACTGTGTTGACTGACCGGACTGCGGTAGTCATGTATTTGAAAAGATGATTGAGATTATGAACAAAGAATATGATAGTCCTGAGAAATGGGTGAGCAGAGTAAGTTAGACAGGACCGTATAGTCTGTGATTATATAGTCTGTGGGGTGAAGGATATTGGCAATTCCACAGAGGACCGTAATCTGGAGCGCAGATACTGTCGTGGTGGCCTTCCTGGGTATCCTGATCTCCTAATTCTGTCTAGTTTATTCGCGTTTAGTAGGGGCTGATAGCTGAATTGCAGTACGTAATGGTAGGCCAGTTTCTTACTAAACACTCAAAGGGGAAGTCTCCATGGAGCAGGGTCAAAATGATTTTGAGTCAAAACTGCATTTGCATAAATCATACTACAATTGTTTTAATTGTGTGACTTATGATGTTATGACTCATTGTGATTAGTGGTGATGGTGTATGTGGTTGATCTTGTTGATGATTCATGTTATAAATATGTTTATGAACTAAGTTTTGTATAACATTTTCAGTTATTATATATAGTATTTTGAAGTATACAAAATCTAGTTTTTCGTCCTTTTCCTTAATAATTGGAAATTCACTTATTTTCTTATATGTATAGTTTTGTTTGGTAAGCTTACCCTTGCAATGTTTGCACATGTGGTTCGTGCCTGTGATGATCTCGGACATCGTGTTCGGGGGAGCAGATGGTTTTTAGGTGGATCTTTCTCTTGGAGAGTTTGTGGATAGAGCATACGAGGGATTGAAGACATTATCATTTCTTTCCATTTCTTTGTTTAGTCTTATGTATAAAATGAACCAGTTAGGGGTATTATGTATTTATCATGTGAAAAGATGTATGTACACATAGTTTTATTTAGTTAAGTTTTGTATAAGAGATATTTATAAATTAAGCTTTAAATTTTATCTGTCAGTTTTGGGAATCGCGAAAAAAAAAATTTATCCAATATTTTATCAATAAACTAATTAGAGAGTTTTTAAAATTTAATGAAATAAAATCTTTAGTATAACAAATCTGTAACGAAGACGGGTCGTTACAATAATGGTATCAGAGCAGTTCGTCCTACCAAGACTGGGGTGTGGACTTAACCATTGCTTGTGTTGTGTGTGATCTGGTATGTACTGTTGCTTGACAGTAGTATGGATGAATTGTGTGTTTTTGCATCATCTGTGGAAGACAGTGATGTGAGATAGAAATTGCTTCTATTGATTGCTTTGTATCTGCCATCGAAAGATGGAGGTGTGAAATGGGAATTGTATGTTGTATGTTGTGTGAGTTTGCATTGATTATTCAGTGGTAGTGGTGTAAAGTGTAAAACTGTTTGTGACAAGGTGTTCTTGCATTGACTACTAGGGTAGAAATGTGAGATTATTTAGACTATGTATGAAATTAGTTTGATACAATGTCGTTTAAAAGAAATGCCGACATCTTAAGGATGTATTAGTATTCCCTTGGAATTGTCAATAGAAGTGTGAGATTAGTTAGATGTTGTGAAGCTAAGAGATAAAGTCGTTTCGTTAGACTATACCTTATCTTGAGAAATTCTCAGGATCTTACCATCTATAGTGGGATAATGGATTGAGTGTGATAGAGAAGTCTATGCATTATGCATGAGTTGTCCCTCTGGTTATCAAGTTGTTTTGACTCCGCATGAGTAAATGCTTTATGCATTCTATTCTCTTGCAAGTTGTACAATGATATTGGATATTTTATTTTATCTTTCTTGTAAGAATAAGTCGATTGGACATGTTTCAAGTAGTCTACTATTGAGTAGCCTACTATTCTTGTAAATGAAATATTTCAATTCTTAGTAGGGTCATTCATTTCGTAGGAATGATGCCTTGCACATGATTTTTTTTTATCATGTGGTAACCTGAACTTCTTTCAGTGTCTATGCCTCCAGTGGAAATAAAATTGATCAATCGTGTTTTGAGAAACTATATCAATCGTGATTGAGTTGTCTTCAATCCCAATGAGAGTCATTTACTCCATGGGAATGTGTTGTTTTCAAGTCTTATGAGTTATTTGATCCACATGGAGAATTTGCTTCTTCTATCTTTCTTGCTTTTGAAGCAAGATGGATGTTTTCAAGGAAGAAATTATTCGTGATAGAGTTGTGAGATGCGCACTCAGGACTCCGTCTAGATGACTTTCCCTCCTAATACTAAATTTCTTGAAATATTGTCTAAGTTGTGTTGTTGTCCTTGTTCTTCATATTCTGAGAGTATGAGTTCGTATCCTTGAGGTGGTTGAGAAAGAAGGTATGAAATTCCGAGTTTGTAGAATCAGAGTATGTAGTGGAAGGGTAGTGTGTAAGCATGATGGTTCTTGATGGTTAAATCATGATTTAGTGGGTGGAATAGGATGCAAATGTTAAAATAGTAGCGGTTGTCCTAAGAGTGTTCAAGGTGAAAAAGTAAGCGATTGGAAGACTTAAGAGTGTGGTCCAATGATTAGAAGTAATTGAATTGGTAGTAGTGGATTGAAGTAGTTTGAGATAATTTGGAAGCCATTCTAATGGTGAGTTGGTTGGAATTATCGTACTAAGATGTAGCTGTGAGTAGAGACTTAAATCATGGTTGAAATACCTTCTATGAAGAGAAAAATGTGAGAAAATAATAGGAAAAATCTTTGGTAGTGTTTAGACATAGAAAGTTGAGGTTTAGACATGTATAAAGGGTGTTAGAAGTGTTGTTGAGCTAAGCATTGTGTTTTAGTATCATGCCATACTCAAATTGGTGAGTGCTAGCTAGTAAAACTAAAACAAGATGATAACAAGTTAAAACTACACATTCTAAGTACCATAGAAATGACCTGAAATGGTAAAAGTGCGAACTTTGGCACTGCATAATTCCTTGTATAGGATGAGTTTCGGAACGAAACCTTTTTCAACAGTTTTGTATTACCAAAGTCTAGTCCTCCACAAAATTTCATAGCCATTGGAATTACATATATCATTTTGGATCCCTAAATTCATTTTGACCAAAAACTAGTTCTTAAGTGACCCAAAAAGCCTAGATTTTGACCTGAGATGAATTTTGAGGTGAGACCAATTCCTACAATCCTATTTTTAGGTTTATAAAATCTGTTTTGAGGATTTACAAAGTTTCTCCCTATGGATTTTAAATTCACCTTTGAAAACCATGTATTTTCTAAGCCGTTTTTGACCCGAAACTTGAAACGTACGCCATTTTCAAACTGTTCTAGTTTTTCAAGTGAAACCAAAGCCCACAACTTTGTTTTAGTACCCTCTAAATCTGTTTTGAGGTCCCACATAAGTTTAAGCATTATACAATGAATTTGGTAGAAAAACCCGTTTTCTAGAAACATGCAATTTGCAAACTTATAATGTGCGCCATTTCCAAACCGCTTTGAGTTTTTGAGTCAAACCAAAGCCATTAGGTCAAATTTAATGCATATTAAATCTGTTTTCAAGTTCCAAAGGATTTTGAGCTTTGTAGCTCAATTGGCGTAGAAAACTGTTTTCTAGAATTCCTTAAAACTGCAAACTTAAAACGTGTGTAGTTCTCAAACTGTAACTCCGATTTGGATGAAACTAAAACTCACGATCTTGTTTTTAAGTGAAATAAATCTGTTTTTGGGTTTGAATAAGAAAAGATGACTGTATCATAGGGTTGCTTCCCAAAATCACCTCTTAGAAAGTTAAATTCAAAGGAAATCCTTAGGTGAAAGACTTGTTCTTGTCCTAGAGGCCTACCTAGTAGTTTGCCTACAACTTGTATAGGATACATTAACTTTAAATCTTCAATGTTGAGTAGACAAAGAGGATTGTGGCCCTAGTTTAATTTAACCTTATGTTTTGTGAATTTCAGGGACGAAATTCCTAAAAGGAGGGGAGTATTGTAACACCCCGAAAATTAAAACCCAATAAGTATGAAAGTGAGAGATTTAATTAGAAGTTTTCTTGTTGGAGAGAATTGTAACACTGTGATTTTTCGTAACGTATATTAAGTGTTTGATAAATACCGTAAAAGGAAATTAAATTAATTCATAATGTTATTGTGAGATTTTTGGGACTTTTACGTAAGTTCCGTAAGTTGTAAAAAAAAAAAAAAAAATAAGAGAAGAGGGGGTGTCCTTAGAGGAAGGGTAGCTGCAAATAGCAAAATTGTAAAACTTTCCCAAATAAGAGAGGTGAACTGCTTCTCTTCCCCTTATTCTTCGTTCTTCTCTTCTTCCTCCGCGAGAAACCCTCTGCTCTCTCTCATTCTCTCTGCATCTTTTCTCTAATATTTGAGTCTCCAAATCAAAGTTTCTACCGATTAAAATTGGATATATCATAGAGGGAGACTAGAGCTTCAAAACCAACCGATTGGATTTCGATTTCATCGAGGTATGTAGGGGTTTCTTTTTTTTTCCTAAGCTATTTCCTTATTTTCTTGTTAAATATGGATTGTGGCTGTTGTTGATGGTCTGTAAATAATTTTGAAAACCCAAAATAAGCTACTTGAGATTTGGGTCCTGTGACTGTGTGGATTTTTCGTCTCGGTTTTCGTGCAGGTTTTTGAGGATGTAAATACATTTTCTTATGTTTTGATGCCTCTGGATATCATGGTATTTTTTTCAGATTTTTTTGAGCACTGTAACTATTTTTACCGGAATTATTTTAAAAAACTGTTGATTCTGAGAATGGGACTGTTTTGATTTTTACAAGAATTTTGGGACATGATTTTGGAAAACTGGAACCATGAGTTCATTTTATGCATCATGAGGGTCATCTCTGAATTTTTGTAAGGTCAGAAAAGCCTGGAAAGTATTTTTAGTGATTTAATGTTGGAAAAACCGAAAAGCTGGACAGTAGAGAAATTAAATGTAGAAAATTACTTTTTGTGAGAATTTGGTCTTGAGAAAATTTAGTAATACTGTTTTGACCATGTGGAATATCCATGGATTTTCTCAGAATTTTGTAAGTACCTTTTGTAATTAATTACATTTTCTTATTGAAAACTGTGTTCTGGAGAAATAATGATTTGGAAATTCAAAAAAGGTATTTTTGGTGGATTTTTGGTACTGAGGAAATTATATGTGATGGTCCACATGTTGGAGATATTCTCTGTAAAATTTCACATAAAACGAATTTGATATGCTATTTTCTAAAAATATGGAATTGTGTTTGACAGAGTATGTCCAGCCACTGTTTTTAATTCAAAAATAATATTTGTGGGTTGAATTTTCGTGAGATAAATTTATATGATGAAATATGAATGATGTATAGTTTCTCTGTAAAATCTCATGAAATTTCAAATTGATATGATGCATCAAATAATTTTTGGTGTGTGTGTACAGCTCTATGTGTCCACATGAAATTTAATTATATTAATTGTGTATTTGGTTTTAATGCCTTTAATTGTACTTGTTAAGGAATAATTTCACCTAAAAAGGGAAGTTTCCATAGAAATATGAATGCAATGATTTGTGATGGATTGAGTTTGAGTTATTGGATTATTGGTTATTAATGATTGTTCTGTTATTAACTGTGAATTGGAGACCGGGAGGAATGTGATCCTCGGGCAAAGAGTGCTGAAAATTTTTGTGCATGTGAATTGCTTGTATCAGTGAGATCTTATATTCAGAGAGAAATATTTGGGAGAAAAATCCAAAAATTTAAAGAAGACAAAGGAGAAAAGGAGAAAAAGGATTCAAGGTAAGGGAAGCTTCCTTGTGATTTATATTTTCAGTTTAAGTGTGGTTGAGAGTTAGGGGGCTCAATCACATATAGCATGCCTGCCCCTTTTTCTGTTTATGTTGAGTTGATTGGTGGTTGAATTTAAAATTGATGAAAAATGGGTATTTGATTCTCTAAATTACTTGGAAAGGCTCCTAAAACAAAGGAGACCATGCCCAAATTTTCTTGAAATTATTTGATAAGCTTTGCATGTGAAAATCAAACCACAAAACAAAGTGGCAGTGGCTGTTAGGTTCGTCTGGCCATTGGAGATGGCGGGTACTGAGATGCCGTATCTAAGAATGTAAGGATCTTGGCATTTAATTTCAATTTAGATAAATTGGAAGTAGGAGAAACATGTTCTTAGGTTTAATTTCAAAATTTGGTTAAGAACCATGAAAATAGGAAATTGATTTGGGGCTTTTATATGTTTTGATGCTTGAATCTTAAATTAGATGATTGAAACAAATGTTTGGTTGATTTAATGAGATGTGTGATGGATTGAACCTTGTTTGATCTTGATTGAATCTTGAATTGGTTGATTTGGTTGATTATTGATTGGAAATTGGCTTAGTTGATTTTGTGAAAATTGTTGGAATTGGTCGAAATGACTCACGGCCATGGTGAGTTTGGAAGGATACCATGTGGAAATTTTTTAAAAGACCAAGGGTAAAATAGTAATTTCACATGTAGGGACACATTGGGAATTTTAAAAAAAAAGATTAAGGGCATTTTCGGCAATAATGAAAAAGTATAAGGGCACAATGGTAATTTTACATATTCTAGAAAGTTGGAGGACATAATTGGAATTTTGAGAAAAGATTAAGGGTAATTTAGTAATTTTACATTTTTAGGACATAATTGGAATTTTAGGAAAAGATCAAGGGTAATTAGGTAATTTCACATTTAGAGGATACAATTGGAATTTTATAAAAAAGATTGAGGGTAATTAGGTAATTTCACATTTAGAGGATACAATTGGAATTTTATAAAAAGATTGAGGGTAATTAGGTAATTTCATAGATTCTAGAACAATTAGGGACATATTCGGAATTTCATAAAAAGATCAAGGGCAAAATGGGAAATTTTAGAAAATAGTAAAAGTTTAGTAATTTTTCCTAGTAAAGGACTAATTAGTATTTTATTAAGGTATTGATGTTATAATGCAAAATAGTGAATTTTTATAATTTTTATGTGATTGCTTAATATTAATTATTTGTTTATTAGCATCATTGTCATATTGCATAAGCTTGAGTTCTTGGAAAATACAAAGATTTCAAATGAGAAATGAGTATTTTTGGGAGAATTGATTTCCAGGACTGTGTTGACTGACCGGACTGCGGTAGTCATGTATTTGAAAATATGATTGAGATTATGAACAGAGAACTGTGTTGACTGACCGGACTGCGGTAGTCATGTATTTGAAAATATGATTGAGATTATGAACAGAGAACTGTGTTGACTGACCGGACTGCGGTAGTCATGTATTTGAAAAGATGATTGAGATTATGAACAAAGAATATGATAGTCCTGAGAAATGGGTGAGCAGAGTAAGTTAGACAGGACCGTATAGTCTGTGATTATATAGTCTGTAGGGTGAAGGATATTGGCAATTCCACAGAGGACCGTAATCTGGAGCGCAGATACTGTCGTGGTGGCCTTCCTGGGTATCCTGATCTCCTAATTCTGTCTAGTTTATTCGCGTTTAGTAGGGGCTGATAGCTGAATTGCAGTACGTAATGGTAGGCCAGTTTCTTACTAAACACTCAAAGGGGAAGTCTCCATGGAGCAGGGTCAAAATGATTTTGAGTCAAAACTGCATTTGCATAAATCATACTACAATTGTTTTAATTGTGTGACTTATGATGTTATGACTCATTGTGATTAGTGGTGATGGTGTATGTGGTTGATCTTGTTGATGATTCATGTTATAAATATGTTTATGAACTAAGTTTTGTATAACATTTTCAGTTATTATATATAGTATTTTGAAGTATACAAAATCTAGTTTTTCGTCCTTTTCCTTAATAATTGGAAATTCACTTATTTTCTTATATGTATAGTTTTGTTTGGTAAGCTTACCCTTGCAATGTTTGCACATGTGGTTCGTGCCTGTGATGATCTCGGACATCGTGTTCGGGGGAGCAGATGGTTTTTAGGTGGATCTTTCTCTTGGAGAGTTTGTGGATAGAGCATACGAGGGATTGAAGACATTATCATTTCTTTCCATTTCTTTGTTTAGTCTTATGTATAAAATGAACCAGTTAGGGGTATTATGTATTTATCATGTGAAAAGATGTATGTACACATAGTTTTATTTAGTTAAGTTTTGTATAAGAGATATTTATAAATTAAGCTTTAAATTTTATCTGTCAGTTTTGGGAATCGCGAAAAAAAAAAATTTATCCAATATTTTATCAATAAACTAATTAGAGAGTTTTTAAAATTTAATGAAATAAAATCTTTAGTATAACAAATCTGTAACGAAGACGGGTCGTTACAGATGAGCCATAGTAGCACTCTGTTATTGCATCGCACCTGCCATCACTTCCATGGCATGGGCCATTTGGGCCATATCAGAGGGAGGAGGAGGTCTAGGGGGTCTCACCATCCTAACAGAAGACCAAACCAAGTTAGAGAATAACATTGGTTAAAGCCTTCTACTCATCATGTCAATCACACACAACAAAAACATAATAGACCTATCCCCATAGGTTCGTCCAAAAGATACTACCAGGAAATTTCAAGAGAAACTATCCTTGATCTCGGTTTTCGCCTGCCATAATGTCTATTCGTCGCTCAAAGTATTGAGATGGCCAGTCTCAATATTTCACGATAGTGCAACTAGGATTTATGGTATAACGAACAACCAAAACATTCAACATCCTCAAATAACTTCACAACAAACACATAAGAAACATAGACGACACATAACGCACAGTTCGATTTGAATCGAACTGCTCTGATACCACTAGTGTAACGACCCAAAAACTTCGTTACAGATATGTTATACTAAACTCTCTATTTAATTATTATCATGTGAAAGAACGTATAAATTTTTCACATTTAAAATACATACATATGTACCTACATAAAACGTTCATCACCACATCGTCCAAATATAATATACCGATTTACACCTTAAAATACGAGAATACATATAACATCAGAAGAAAGATCCCCTTGTAGAGAACATTCACACTAATCTTAATATTAATACAAAATCCTAAGCTGGTCCCCCTAATATGTACATATATACTAGAACAAAATTAGCAAAACAGGAGGATCGTCCAATCTTAGCATCGTCCAATCAACATAGCAGGAGGTTCGTCCAATCTTCAATCATGACTAGCATGAGAGCCAGCACCATCACTGCTACCTGCTCCCGTGTTAACCACACGATCATTGTAGTAAAACAATAAAAACACAAATTGCAAGGGTAAGCTTACTTATAAAAAGAATGATAGAATATACACAATTTCAATCAACATCATTCACAATAAATATTCAGTTCACTTCAGGTATCATTCCATACATCAATATCATTATGCAACATTATGCTGACTCGACTCCATGGAGATTTCAACAACTTTCGGGCGGTCCCCATAGGCCCCATCCCCTACCATTAGTCTCAACTTAGACCATTCAGGGAGTCCCTTGAGCCACCATGTGGAGGAAGTGTGAATTTAATCGAATATAGACAAGTGTTAGTATTGGCTTACCTCTGTCAGGTTTGCAAAACCTTCCATCTTTAGGAATTCGCCCACTTGTCTATTCTATATGCCCACCATTGGCCATCACGAAATCCTCCAGCACTAGGTTGAGAGCCCACCTAGCACCCTCAACCTAAGCGCCTACCCTTATGCAATATCATACACAACTCAATAACTCTGATTGCCACACGTTCCCTCTATGTTATAAATTCACCATTTTTCTCAAATCAAGCTTATGAACCCATCCAGCAGTTCAATAAGCACAAGTAAGGCATTCTCAACACTTGAGTTCTTACTCACAACTCAACATCAATGTTAACCAAAAATGTGAATTTCCTAACATAGTTCTAGAACCAAAATAGTGGCATATCCAACATCCTCGTTCGTAACAAGACTAGGTTCTGATTCTCTGTTAAACACACCCTCATAATTTCACAACCACCATTACTGGACGTCAGACTTTACTGAACATAAGGCACCACCGGACGCGGGTCATTAGACACTGAATCATTGAATGCTGGTCGCTAGACACTGGGTCATTGGACGCTGGTTTTACTACTCTCTAGTATTCACTGGACGTTGTTTTTAGTTGTAGTATACGTAGATGGACGATGGTTTTTCTTTGGACGAGTGGTTTTCTGCAGAGTCCAGAACCTTTCAAAACCCATTACGAACACATGTTTCAAAGATTTTGAAACCATTTCCATCACTTACAATATCATTCCAAAGCACAATAACATGATATCACAACAAACTCGGCTCAAATCATCAAAACATCGAGAGAGCAAAAATCATCACATCAACATAACAAATCTTTAAAGCATACAAATAGAAACAGAATTCCAAACATATCACCACCAGATTATTTCAAATAGTTATGAAGCTTCCCTTACCTACAGCTCTTGACTCAAACCGTGAAGAAGAAGAAAAGCTAGAGAGGATAACTTCGAGGTTCTCGAGTGATCTGTCCTCAAGTTTTGTTACAGAATCAATTAGGAGACACCTAAAACAACATCAACGTAAACTCAGAAATCAACAATTCTCTCATCTCTTAAAATCTAACCAAGACCTATTTCTCATGTTCTTGGGAAGAGATGAGGAAGTTACCTAGAAATCAAAAATAAGAAGGAACTGGACTTACCAACTTAAAATCAGCTAAGAAATCTCTAGGAAAGAAGAAATAAATCTTCAGGTTAAGGTAGAAAATAGCTCTCTCACTCACGGTAAGGAAACTTATAGAAAAAGAAAGATAAGAATGAAGGAGAATGGAAGAAACAGGAAGCTTTGCACGTTTATTAAGAAGATTTGCATAGAATTTTGCTATTTGTCTCCACCATTCCTCTAAATACACTCCCTTTTCTTATTATTTTCTTCTACAACTTACGGAACTCACGTAAAAATCCTAAAAATCTTTCAACACACCCTCTAAGTCCAACACCTCTTTAAAAAAAACCAAGAGTAATACCACAACACATAACACAACATAGAACTTAAGTAAATTATTATATTATTTCAACATAATTTTAATTTTAATTTTTCTCTTGCATTATTAGTCAAACACTTAATCATACAATTAGGAAACTACAACATCACAATTACCAATCACATTAAAAAGATAACAATCTCATTAATAGTTTCCTTTATTAGTTTTTTATCACAACGTTTATAATAATTTTCATTATTAATGAGAGGAGATATGTATTTTTAATAAAATTAAACGAGATATCCTGAAATTTTTTTAGGAATTCTCTCAGGTTATGCCAATTTAGAAGGGAATGATCTTTTTAGATCTCACAAAAAAAAATTATAATCTTTTTATTATTTCACCTCCCAAACATATCGTGAAATTTTGATATTTCTACGACAATTACCAATCACATTAAAAAGATAACAATCACATTAATAGTTTCCTTTATTAGTTTTTTTATCACAACGTTTATAATAATTTTCATTATTAATGAGAGGAGATATGTATTTTTAATAAAATTAAACGAGATATCCTGAAATTTTTTTAGGTCTTCTCTCATTTTATGCCAATTTAGAAGGGAATGATCTTTTTAGATCTCACAAAAAAAATTATAATCTTTTTATTATTTCACCTCCCAAACATATCGTGAAATTTTGATATTTCTACGACAATTACTAATCACATTAAGAAGATAACAATCACATTAACAGTTTCCTTTATTAGTTTTTTATTACAACGTTTATAATAATTTTCATTATTAATGAGAGTAGATATGTATTTTTAATAAAATTAAATGAGATATCCTGAAATTTTTTTTAGGTCTTCTCTCATTTTATGCCAATTTGGAAGGGAATGATCTTTGTAGATCTCACCAAAACAAGATTATAATCTTTTTATTATTTCACCTCCCAAACATATCGTGAAATTTTGATATTTCTACGACAATTACCAATCACATTAAAAAGATAACAATCACATTAATAGTTTCCTTTATTAGCTTTTTTTCACAACGTTTATAATAATTTCCATTATTAATGAGAGGAGATATGTATTTTTAATAAAATTAAACGAGATATCTTGAAATTTTTTTAGGTCTTCTCTCATTTCATGCCAATTTGGAAGGGAATGATCTTTTTAGATCTCACAAAAAAAATTATAATCTTTTTATTATTTCACCTCCCAAACACATCGTGAAATTTTGATCTTTCTACAACAATTACCAATCACCTTAAAAAGATAACAATCAAATTAATAGTTTCCTTTATTGTAACACACTCAATTTTATTTTACTACTTGTACATATTTTATTTATATAAATATTATGAGAAATTATGTACGGTATTTTATGGAATCTTTCTGTACATATTTTCATAATAAAATTAATATAGTTCTATTCAGTAAAATTTTCTGAGTCTTTTAATACTTTTGTTTCTGCCTAAAATTCTTGTTGACCGGACAGTTGTATCAGACAGCTGTCTAGGATAAAATTTTCCAGTATAACATTTTGGATTAAACTGTACTCTAATAAATAAAGAATTTAATGTAGATGATTTAAAATATATACAGTTGAGAAATGAATTACTTGTTGACTGGACCGTTGTGTCAGACAGCTGTCCAGGATAAATTTTTCAGTGTAAAATTTTGGAGTAAACTGTAATCTAATAAATAGATAATTGAATATAGATTTAAAATATATACATTTGCAAAAGTAAAATGCTAATTTTAAATTGTTAGGATTTTCTGAGAGTTAGAACTCTGAGAAATTATTACGATAAAATTCTAAGATAGAAAATTAAGATAAAATTTGTATGACATCTATCGAATTATCTATTAATTATAACATACTTAGAATAATTAATAAAAAAGTTTAACTAAGAAAAATTAGATTTAAAGTATTAGCCAATCAAAATTTGACAACTCAAAGTCTCTAAGGTGATTAAATTAAGCTAATTAGACTTTGATTAAGAGATAATTAAGACACTACCCCAAGGTTTTTGATAGTGAGGAATCCAATGGTGGTATTAGTTTCTTAAAATTCTAATTAGTTTATAAGATAATTAAAAACCCTAATTACCTTCTAGAACCCTCCACACTTTTCTACATTTTGACTAATTGACCAACTAGTTATTCACTCACTTAAGCAAGCTCAATTGGGACGTCCAAATGGCTGGAGATTTTGACCAAAGGGACTGCCTTGTAGCTGCAACTGGACGTGTAAGATAAATTAAATTGGGTGTAGAAAGTTTTTTTTTTTAACATATAAGAAACCAAGTTAAAGAAACAAATCTCACATAACTTATTTTCTCTCCAACCCAAAACCGTGAGCTTCCCACATAGCAGCCCCTCCATTTCACTTCATCTTTTCTTCTACAATTAAAAAAGAAACCAAGCTAAACCTCCCCCTCATCCAATAATATTCGGCCAAAAGGAAGGAAATTGGGAGAAAATCCCAAAATTTCAAGAAGACCGAGGAGGAAGGAAGGAAAAGATTCAAGGGTTCCTTCATCAAATTAAGGATTCAAGGTAAGGATCATGGCATTTAATTTCAATTTAGACCACTTGGAATGTAGAAAAACATGTTGTTAGGTTAAATTTTCAAGTTTGATTAAGAACCATGAAAAGATGAAATTGATTTAGGGGTTTTGTATAATTGATGTTTGAGGTTTGAAATAATTGTTTGGAACAATGTTTGGTTGATTTTTTGATGTGTTGTGATGGATTGTAATGGATTGGAACTTGAATTGGTTTGTTCTTGATTGAAATTTGCTTGGTTGTTTTGTGAATGTTGTTGAAAATGGTTGTAGAACCATTCGGCCATTAAGAGATTGAAGGGATACCATGTGAAAATTTTTCAAAAACCAAGGGCAAAATGGTCATTTCACATGTAGGGACCCATTGGTAATTTTATAGAAAGTTTAGGGGCAAAATGGTAATTTTATAAAAAGATCAAGGGCAATTTCGGAAATAAAAGAAAAGTGTAAGGGTACAATGGTAATTTGATAGGTTCTAGAAAGTTTAGGGGTAATTTTGGAATTTTATAAAAAGATCAAGGGCAAAATTGGAAATTTTATAAAATAGTAAGGGTAATTTGGTAATTTGGTAATTTTACCCTTTGAGGGCAAAATTGGAATTTTAGAAAAAGATAGGGGTATTTTAGTAATTTTCTATAGTAAAAACCTAATTGGTATTTTAGTAAAAGTTTATTAATTTTCCATAGTAAAAACCTAATTGGCATTTTAGTAAAAGTTTAGTAATTTTTCCATAGTAAAGATCTAATTGATATTTTAGTAAAAATGTTAATAATACAATGTTATATTTCTTTATGTGATTGTTTACTAGTAATTATTTGCTTGTGACCATTAGTATATTGCATATTCATGAGTCTTTTGGGAAAAGAACAAATATTTCAAATGAGAAATGTTTTTGATATATGAGAAAGGATTTTTGTTGACTAACCGGAACTGCGATAGTCATGAAATTTAAAAGAATATTTGAGATTGATTAACCGAGAATTTTATTTACTGATGATCATTATCATGTTGCATAAGAATGAGTGTTTTGGGGGAAGTGAATTCCAGGACTGTGATGACTAATCGGGACTGCGGTAGTCATGAAAATAAAGAAAGGATTGATGTTGACCAACCAGGACTGCGGTGGTCATGTATTTAAAAAGATGATTGAGATTTTTGAACTGAAAATATGATAGTCCTGAGAAATGATGGGTGAGCAGAGTAAGTTAGGCAGGGCTATATAGTCTATACAGTCTGTAATTATATAGCCTGTGGGGTGTGTAACCCCCCTTCTAATTAATTAATTTCCATCTAAAATCCATAAAATGAATTTACCATTAAAATAAATACATTCCATTAAAATTTAAAGTTTGTCATTATAATTTACATTATTAAAATTTACAGAAAATGCTACTACCAATTTATTTCTAATTAATACAAAAGTATCTAAAGCCAAAAACACCCATTCTTATAGCTCTGGAAAATATCTGCATCTTTAACTTCTAATTAATCTTCAAAATACCTGCAATTCACACTCCCCTAGAATCTGGGGACAGCATTACCGGATCAGGCATTTAATTTCTCATACAATTAAAACAATTTCAAAAAAATACATATCATAACAAATTAATTAGTTACACACATAATTAAATGCAGTATGATTTATGCAAATGCAGTTTTTGACTCAAATTCATTTTTTTGACTCAAAATCATTTTGACCCTGCTCCATGGAGACTTCCCCTTTGAGTGTTTAGTAAGTAACTGGCCTACCATTACCTCATGTAATTCAGCTATCAGCCCCTACTAAACACAAATAAACTAGACAGAATTAGGAGGTCAGGATACCCGGAAGGCCACCACGGCAGCATCTCTGTCCAGATTACAGCCACATGTGGAATTGCCAATATCCCTCACCCCACAGACTATATAATCACAGACTATACAGTCCTGTCTAACTTACTCTGCTCACCCATTTCTCAGGACTATCATATTCTCTGTTCATAATCTCAATCATCTTTTCAAATACATGACTACCGCAGTCCGGTCAGTCAACACAGTTCTCTGTTCATAATCTCAATCATATTTTCAAATACATGACTACCGCAATCCGGTCAGTCAACACAGTCCTGGAAATCAATTCCCCCAAACATACTCATTTTTCATGACTACCGCAGTCTCGGTTAGTCAACAAAATCATTTCTCATTTAAAAACTCATTCCTCATTTGAAATCTTTGTATTTTCCAAGAACTCAGACTTATGCAATATGATAATGATGCTAATAAACAAATAATTAATATTAATCAATCACATTAAAATTATAAAATTCACTAATTAACATTATAACATCAATAACTTAATAAATTACTAACTAGTCCTTTACTAGGTAAAATTACTAAACTTTTACTAAAATAATAATTATGTATTTACTATGAAAATTACTAAACTTTTACTAAAATACCAATTAAGTCTTTAATATGGAAAATTACTAAAATACCCCTATCTTTTTTATAAATTTCCAATTTTTCCCTCAAAGGTGAAATTACTAAATTACCCTTACTATTTTCTAAAATTTCCCATTTTAACCTTGATTTTTTTATAAATTTCCGAATGTGTCCCTAATTCTTCTAGAATCTATTAAATTACCTAATTACCCTCAATCTTTTTATAAATTTTCAATTGTGTCCTCAAAATGTGAAATTACCTAATTACCCTCAATCTTTTTCTAAAATACCCAATGTGTCCCTACATGTAAAATGACCATTTTGCCCTTAGTTTTACAAAAATTTCCACATAGTATCCCTTGTAATTTAAGCATGGCCGAATGATCTACCTTCCATTTCCAACAATTTTCTCAAAACAATCAATCCAAATTCCAATCAAAATCAAATCAATTCAAGAAATCTCAATCAAGAACAAATTTCAATTTCCAATCAAGAACAAGCCAATCAATCAATTCCAATCCATCACAACACATCATGAATTCAATCAAACATGGATTAAAACAACAATTTCAAGCTTCTAACATCAATCATCTAAAAGCCCTAAATCAATTTAATCTTTTAGTGAATCTTGATCAAATCTTGAAATTAGACCTAAGAACATGTTTCTATTAACTCCAATTGGTTTAGATTGAAATTAAATGCCAAGATCCTTACCTTAGATCCTTAATTTGATGGAGAACTCTTGAATTTCCTTTTCCCCCTTTTCTCTCTTTTTCCTTGGCTTCTTGAAATTTTGAGCTTTTTCTCCTAATTCTCTTCTCTTTGGCCTAAGCTATATTGAAATTTGAAAGGTTTTGGTTGGTTAAATTCTTAATTTTAGAAGAAAGGCTGAAGTGAAAATGGAGGGGCTGCTGTATGGAAAGCTTACGGTTTGGGGTTTCTTGAAGTTAAGGTTTTGTGTTTTTTTTTTTATATTAATTTCTTATGTCTTTAATAAAGCATTTTCTCCACCAAATTGAATAACCCTCACACGTCCAGCTGCAGTCCTTGGGCAGCCAATTGGCCTAGCTTCTCAGCCCACTTGGACGTCCAAGACAAGTCCCAAACGTAACTTGCCAATTGCTTGGTCAATGGGTCAAAGTTGTTGAATTTGGTGGAGTCTTCTAGAAGGTTGTTTAGGGTTTTAATTATCTTACAAACTAATTAGAATTTGAAGAAACTAACACCACCATTGGATTCCTCACTATCAAAAACCTTGGGGTAGTGTCTTACTTATCTCTTAATCCAAGTCTAATTAGCTTAATTTAGTGACATTAGAAAATTTGAGTTGTCACACTTTGATTGGTTAATACTCTAAATTTATTTTTTTCTTGGTTAAACATTTTTAATAATTATTCTAAGTATATTACAATTATTAGATAATTCCATAGATGTCATACGAATTTTCTCTTAATTTTCCACCTTAGAATTTTATCGTAAGAATTTCTCAAAGTTCTAACTTTCAGAAAATTCTAACAATTCGGAATTAGCATTTTAATTCTTTAATTGTATATATTTTTAATCTATATTCAATTACCTTTTTATTAAGTTACAGATTAGTCCAAAATTTTACACTTGAAAATTTATCCTGGACAGCCGTCAGACACAACGGTCCAGTCAACAAGTAATTCATTTCTCAACTGTATATATTTTAAATCTACATTAAATTCTTGATTTATTAGAGTACAGTTTAATCCAAAATGTTATACTGAAAAATCTTATCCTGGACAGCTGTCTGACACAACTGTCCGGTCAACAAGAAATTTAGGTATAAACAAAAGTATTAAAAGACTTAGAAAATTTTACTGAATAGCACTGTATTAATTTTATTATGAAAATAGGTACAGAAAGTTGCTATAAAATACAGTATATCATTTCTCATAATATTTATATAAAAATATTTACAAATGGTAAAATAATAAAATTGAGGGTGTTACAGGGTGCAGGGTATGGCGATTCCACATGTGGCTGGAATCTGGACTGAGATGCGGTCGTGGTAGTCTCCTGGGGTATCCTGTATTCCTAATTCTGTCTAGTTTATTCGTGTTTAGTTGGGGGCTGAGCTGAACTGCAGTGCGTAATGGTAGGCCAGTCTCTGCTAAACACTCAAAAGGGGAAGTCTCCATGGAGCACGGTCAAAAATGATTTTTGAGTCAAAACTGCATTTGCATAAAGCATATTGCCTTTTTAGATCTCACAAAAAAAATTATAATCTTTTTATTATTTAACCTCTCAAACATATCGTGAAATTTTGATATCTCTACGACAATTACCAATCACATTAAAAAGATAACAATCACATTAATAGTTTCCTTTATTAGTTTTTTTATCACAACGTTTATAATAATTTCCATTATTAATGAGTGGAGATACGTATTTTTAACAAAATTAAACGAGATATCCTGAAATTTTTTTAGGTCTTCTCTCATTTTATGCCAATTTGGAAGGGATTGATCTCTTTAGATCTCACCAAAAGAAAATTATAATCTTTTATTATTTCACCTCCTAAACAAATCGTGAAATTTTGATATTTCTACGACAATTACCAATCACATTAAAAAGATAACAATCACATAAATAGTTTCCTTTATCAGTTTCTTATCACAACGTTTATACGAACTTCCATTATTAATAAGAGGAGATATGTATTTTTAATAAAATTAAACGAGATATCCTGAAATTTTTTTAGGTCTTCTCTCATTTTATGTCAATTTGGAAGGGAATGATCTCTTTAGATCTCACCAAAAAAAAAATATAATCTTTTTATTATTTCACCTCCCAAACATATCCTGAAATTTTGATATTTCTATGACAATTACCAATCACATTAAAAAGATAACGATCACATTAATAGTTTCCTTTATTAGTTATTTATCACAACGTTTATAATAATTTCCATTATTAATGAGAGGAGATATGTATTTATAATAAAATTAAACGAGATATCCTGAAATTTTTTTAGGTCTTCTCTCCTTTTGTGCCAATTTGGAAGGGATTGATCTCTTTAGATGTCACCAAAAGAAAATTATAATCTTTTATTATTTCACCTCCCAAACAAATCATGAAATTTTGATATTTCTACGACAATTACCAATCACATTAAAAAGATAACAATCACATAAATAGTTTCCTTTATCAGTTTCTTATCACAACGTTTATACGAACTTCCATTATTAATGAGAGGAGATATGTATTTTTAATAAAATTAAACGAGATATTCTGAAATTTTTTTAGGTCTTCTCTCATTTTATGCCAATTTGGAAGGGAATAATCTTTTTAGATCTCACACAAAAAAAATTATAATCTTTTTATTATTTCACCTCCCAAACATATCGTGAAATTTTGAGATTTCTACGACAATTACCAATCACATTAAAAAGACAACAATCACATTAATAGTTTCCTTTATTTGTTCTTTATCACAATGTTTACAAGAATTTCCATTAATAATGAGAGGAGATATGTATTTTTAAAAAAATTAAACGAGATATCCTGAAATTTTTTTAGGTCTTCTCTCATTTTATGCCAATTGGGGTGGGAATGATCTGTTTAGATCTCACCAAAAAAAGATTATAATCTTTTTTATTATTTCACCTCCCAAACATAGCGTGACATTTTGATATTTCAACGACAATTACCAATCACATTAAAAAGACAACAATCACATTAATAGTTTTCTTTATTAGTTTTTTATCACCACGTTTATAATAATTTCCATTATTAATGAGAGGAGATATGTATTCTTAATAAAATTAAACGAAAAAACCTGAAATTTTTTTAGGTCTTCTCTCATTTGATGCCAATTTGGAAGGGAATGATCTTTTTAGATCTCACAAAAAAAAACTATAATCTTTTTATTATTTCACCTACAAATATATCGTGAAATTTTGATATTTCTACGACAATTACCAATCACATTAAAAAGACAACAATCACATTAATAGTTTCCTTTATTAGTTTTTTATTACAAAGTTTATAATAATTTCCATTTTTAATGAGAGGAGATATGTATTTTTAATAAAATTAAACGAGATATCCTGAAATTTTTATAGGTCTTCTATCATTTTATGCCAATTTGGAAAGGAATGATCTTTTCAGATCTCACCAAAAAAAAGACTATAATCTTTTTATTATTTCACCTCCCAAACATATCGTGAAACTTTGATATTTGTACGACAATTACCAATCACATTAATAGTTTCCTTTATTAGTTTTTATCACAATGTTTATAATAATTTCCATTGTTAATGAGAGGAGATTTGTATTTTTAATAAAATTAAAGGAGATATCCTAAAATTTTTTTAGGTATTCTCTCATGTTATGCCAATTTGGAAGGGAATGATCTTTTTAGATCTCACAAAAAAAAATTATAATCTTTTTTATTATTTCACCTCCCAAACTTATTGTGAAATTTTGATATTTCTACGACAATCACCAATCACATTAAAAAGACAACAATCACATTAATAGTTTCCTTTATTTGTTTTTTATCACAATGTTTACAATAATTTCCATTATTAATGAGAAGAGATATGTATTTTTAAGAAAATTAAACGAGATATCCTGAAATTTTTTTATGTCTTCTCTCATTTTATGCCAATTTGGATGGGAATGATCTTTTTAGATCTCACCAAACAAAAATTATAATCTTTTTTATTATTTCACCTCCCAAACATATCGTGAAATTTTGATATTTCTACGACAATTACCAATCACATTAATGGTTTTCTTTATTAGTTTTTTTATCACAACGTTTATAATAATTTCCATTGTTAATGAGAGGAGATTTGTATTTTTAATAAAATTAAAGGAGATATCCTAAAATTTTTTTAGGTCTTCTCTGATTTTATGCCAATTTGGAAGGGAATGATATTTTTAGATCTCACAAAAAAAAACTATAATCTTTTTATTATTTCACCTCCCAAACATATCCTGAAATTTTGATATTTCTAGGACAATTACCAACCACATTAAAAAGACAACAATCACATTAATAGTTTCCTTTATTAGTTTTTTATCACAATGTTTACAATAATTTCCATTATTAACAAGAGGAGATACGTATTTTTAATAAAATTAAACGAGATATCCTGAAATTTTTGTAGGTCTTCTCTCATTTTATGCGAATTTGGAAGGGATTGATCTCTTTAGATCTCACCAAAAGAAAATTATAATCTTTTTCTTATTTCACCTCCCAAACATATCGTGAAATTTTGATATTTCTACGACAATTACCAATCACATTAAAAAGATAACAATCATATAAATAGTTTCCTTTATCAGTTTCTTATTACAACGTTTATACGAACTTCCATTATTAATGAGAGGAGATATGTATTTTTAATAAAATTAAATGAGATATCCTGAAATTTTTTTAGGTCTTCACTCATTTTATGCCAATTTGGAAGGTAATGATATTTTTAGATCTCACAAAAAAAATTATAATCTTTTTATTATTTGACCTCCCAAACATATCGTGAAATTTTGATATTTCTACGACAATTACCTATCACATTAAAAAGACAACAATCACATTAATAATTTCCTTAATTTTTTTTATCACAACGTTTACAATAATTTCCATTATTAATGAGAGGAGATATGTGTCTTTAAGGAAATTAAACGAGATATCCTGAAATTTTTTTAGGTCTTCTCTCATTTTATGCCAATTTGGATGGGAATGATCTTTTTAGATCTCACCAAAAAAAATTATAATCTTTTTTATTATTTCACCTCCCAAACATATCATGAAATTTTGATATTTCTACGACAATTACCAATCACATTAATAGTTTCCTTTATTAGTTTTTTTTATAACGTTTATAATAATTTCCATTGTTAATGAGAGGAGATTTGTATTTTTAATAAAATTAAAGGAGATATCCTAAAATTTTTTTAGGTCTTCTCTCATTTTATGCCAATTTGAAAGGGAATGATATTTTTAGATCTCACAAAAAAAAAACTATAATCTTTTTATTATTTCACCTCCCAAACATATCCTGAAATTTTGATATTTCTACGATAATTACCAATCACATTAAAAAGACAACAATCACATTAATAGTTTCCTTTATTAGTTTTTTATCACAACGTTTACAATAATTTCCATTATTAACGAGAGGAGATACGTATTTTTAATAAAATTAAACGAGATATCTTGAAATTTTTATAGGTCTTCTCTCATTTTATGCCAATTTGGAAGGGAATGATCTTTTTAGATCTCACAAAAAAAAACTATAATCTTTTTATTATTTCACCTCCCAAACATATCGTGAAATTTTGATATTTCTACGACAATTACCAATCACATTAAAAAGACAACAATCACATTAATAGTTTCCTTTATTAGTTTTTTATCACAACGTTTATAATAATTTCCATTATTAATGAGAGGAGAGATGTATTTTTAATAAAATTGAATGAGATATCCGGAAATTTTTTTAGGTCTTCTCTCTTTTTATGCCAATTTTGAAGGGAATAGTCTTTTTAGATCTCACAAAAAAAATTATAATCTTTTTATTATATCACCTCCCAAGCATATCGTGAAATTTTGACATTTCTACGAAAATTACCAATCACATTAAAAAGACAACAATCACATTAATAGTTTCCTTTATTTGTTTTTAATCACAACCTTTGCAACAATTTCCATTATTAATGAGAGGAGATATGTATTTTTAAGAAAATTAAATGAGATATCCTGAAATTTTTTTAGGTCTTCTCTCATTTTATGCCAATTTGGAAGGGAATGTTCTTTTTAGATCTCACCAAAAAAAAATTATAATCTTTTTTATTATTTCACCTCCCAAAAATACCGTGAAATTTTGATATTTCTACGACAATTACCAATCACATTAAAAAGACAACAATCACATTAATGAAATACAGAGAAATACACTAGAAGGGGGGTTGAATAGTGTGTTTATAATTTCTTCGAAAACCTTTAACAAATATGAAGATAGTATATCTTAAGTTTTACAAGAACTTAGTAAAACAGAGATTATGCTATCGTCCAGCGGTTCAAATGCAACAGTCCAATGAAACTACTTTTTCTCGTTTTCGTTAGAACACATGTAAGAGATTATCGTAGATAAAATGTGTAAAGAAACACTTTCGTAGTATGTTGAAGAGATAGTTTAAGAGATATGCAAGTAAGCTAGAAAGCTAGAGAATAGAACACTTAGTTTTATACTGGTTCACTCAACTGAGCTACGTCCAGTTCTCCTTAAAAAACTTTTGAAGGGTTCTACAAATCAAGATTTGATTACTCTCAAGTATTCTAACCTTGCCACTTCTGGCTACAAGTATTCTCTAGGCCACTCCTGGCACACCTTTAATCTCCCCCTGAGATTAAAACAAACCCAAGTATTCTTTAACACTAAGCCACTCCTGGCTTTCCAAACAGAAATGTTTGAGTATAGAAAGAAAGAGTAACTCTCACAGAGAGGATATTAGAATAAACACGAATACACAGAATCGCTTAGCAAAGCTAAGTAGAAAGCTCTTTTTGCTTAAGTGTTGATCGTCCAGTCGTTTTGACAGAGTTTCGACTCTTTTTCAATGTTTTCGTCACTCTTTGATGCAGGAGCTGGTTCCTCTATTTATAGGAAGCTTGGTGTAAAGTATCCGTTGTGGGATTTGTTCCTTTGCCAAAAGCGGTTCTCTCCAAAGCATGTGACCGTTGTCACGTTTTGACTTGGGGTGGAGAGATAGAGGAGACAGCCGTACATGTAGCGCCTCTGCTACTTGTACTTTTTCTGCAGTCAGAAGCTTCTATGTTCTTGTTCAATACTATTCGAAAGTTCAAATAGATTTTCATGTTATAATGAGAGAGAATAATCGTTGCATAACAGAGAATCTTCATCGAAAACGTATTGTTATATTATATTAATTTTAAGATAGAAAACATAGTGTGTAGCTTATACAGACATTGGAGGCTCGCTTTTACAAGAGCATTGGACGCTCGCTTTTACAAAAGCATTGGATGCTCGCTTTTACAAAACATATCTGGACACTTTCCTTATTGAAACATAAAGTCGAGGTTTGAGAGATACAATACCATTGCGGCATTGGACGACGTAGATCCTATAACACTCAAACAAGACCATTAGATACTTCAAAATTTATCCTTTAATTGTTATCATCCAAACCGAAATCCGAGGGGTTGGACATCGTCCAAGGTCTTAGAACCTAACAATCTCCCCCTTTTTGATGATGACAAATAATGTTAAATTTTGATGTTAACAGGCACATAATCATATATGACTATTATAAAACATGTAAGAGATGATTATGTTATGCCAGTGTATGTTGACAGAGAAAATGTATATGTTGACATGAAGTACTCCCCCTGAGTTCAACATTTCTTATGCATCTTATAACAGTATATAATATACAGCAAGAATATATCAGATATAACATATATCAGAGTGTAAAACATATCAAGGATATTGATGCGGAATATATATGAAATAAACACTTTATGTATTAAAGACGTTTTCATAAAATAGCCAGTATATTCACAGAGTGTAGAGTATATACTTTTATTGACATCAAAATTCCAATTTCTCCCCCTTTGTCATAAACAAAAATGGGTTTGAAAGATGGAAAGATGACTTGACCATCATGGTCACCTATGGTTGTGGAGGTGGTTCCTGTGATGGTGGTGGTGGTTGCTCTGGTGGTACTTGGGCAGGTGGTGCTGGTTGATGAGGTTGCGGTTGGACGGGTGGAACAGCATGAGCAACTTGTCCAAGCAGGTTGGCTGCAGTATTTTGAATTTGATTCACAAGCGTTTGGGAGAGGCTCATGAATTATTCAGTGATGGCATTTTGTAGTAACATCCGATGTTGAGCAGCCTCAGCCTGTTGCCTTTGCTGAAATGCTTGAAGAGCTGCTTCGGTTTCTAGTTGTTGTTGCCTCAGAGCCTGTTGCACTATCTCGTGAACACGATCTTCTGAGACCCCTTGAGGTTCAGCAAATCGCAAGGGATGGATGCCCCTTGGACTTGAAGATCCTGTGGGAACCAGTTGACGTGTACCCGAGTGAGCTTCAGTAGATGCATCAATAATGGGGAAGCTGGTTATATCTTCAGCAGGAGGCCTTTCTGTAGGTGATTCCATGGGCTTGGATGCTTCAACAATAGGCTCTTCATCATCCTTGGACTTTCCAGATTGGACGATAGGTTCTTCATGTGAAGTGACAAAGTGTTCTACGTCTACTGGTTCGGATGGGTCCAAGTCAAGATGGGCTAACACCTTTGTGACCTTGGCAGATGCTTCATCCAACTCTGCTTGTGTAGCTTTCGACTTGGCAACCTGATCTTCCGTGTCAGTGGTTGTAGTCTCAGCTTGCTCAAGAACCAGCTGCTCTAGACGAGCTTGTTCTGCAGCTCTGGCTGTAACACCCTCATTTTTATTTTACTATTTATGAATATTTTTCTATAAATATTATAAGAAATTACGTACTATATTTAGAGAATATTTTCTGTACATAATTTCATATTAAAAATTATACAGTTTTACTCAGCAAAATTTTCTAAGTCTTTTGATACATTTGTTTAGGTCTTTAGTTCTTGTTGACCGGATAGTAGAAATTATGTACTGTATTTTATAGAAACTTTTTGTACATATTTTCATAACAAAATTTGTACAGTTCTATTCAGTAAAATTTTCCGAGTCTTTTAATACTTTTGTTTATGCCTAAATTTCTAGTTGACTGGACAGTGTGTCAGACAGCTGTCCAGGATAAATTTTCAAGTGTAAAATTTTGGACTAATCTGTAACTTAATAAAAAGGTAAGTGAATATAGATTAAAAATATATACAGTTAAAGAATTAAAATGCTAATTCCGAATTGTTAATATTTTCTGAAAGTTAGAACTTTGAGAAATTATTACGGTAAAATTCTAAGACAGAAAATTTAGAGAAAATTTGTAGGGCATCTATAGAATTATCTAATAATTTTAATATACTTAGAATAATTATTAAAAATATTTAATCAAGACAAATTTAATTTAGAACCTTAACCAATCAAAAAGTGACAACTTAGGCTTTTCTAATGTCACTAAATTAAGCTAATTAGGCTTGGATTAAGAGATAATTAAGACACTACCCCAAGGTTTTTGATAGTGAGGAATCTAATGGCGGTGTTAGTTTCTTCAAATTCTAATTAGTTTTTAAGATAATTAAAAGGTGCCAAAACTTTCTAGAAAAGTCTACAAAAATTCCATAAACTTTGACTTAATTGACACAAGCTTAGCAACTCACGTAGGAGACTTTCTTTGGCTGTCCAAGTGGTTGGAAAAGCTTGACAAATTGGACTGCCTTGAGACCAGCAGCTGGACGTGAGAGTCAAATTAAATTGGGTGAAGAAAATATAATTAAAAAACATAATTAGAAAGTCACCCAAGGGACTTATAGGAGCCGTCCAAGTGGGCTGAAATTTTTGACAAAATTGGCTGCCTTAAGTCCTGCAGCTGGACGTGTAGGCACAATTAAAATTGATGGAGAAATTTTTTTTTTAAACGTAAGACACCAAAAGCCAAAAGAAAAATACAAAACTAGCTTTCTTCACCACCCAAACCGTGAGCTTTCCAAACTGCAGCCCCCTCCATTTCACTTCATCCTTTCAACCAAGACTAAGAAATAAACCAACCAAATCCTCCCAAATTTCAATATGTTTTAGGCCAAAGAGAAAGATTTAGGAGGAAAACCCCAAAAATTTCAAGAAGACAAGGAGAAAGGGAGAAAAGGGATTCAAGGATTTCTTCATCAAACTAAGGATTCTAGGTAAGGATCATGGCATTTAATTTCAATTTAAACTACTTGAAATGTAGAAAAACATGTTGTTAGGTTAAATTTTCAAGTTTGATTAAGAAACATGAAAAGATGAAATTGATTTAGGGCTTTTGTTAAATTGATGTTTGAAGTTTGAAATAATTGTTTGGAACAATGTTTTGATGATTTCATGATGTAAATTGATGGATGGAACCTTGTTTGATCTTGATTGAATCTTGAATTGGTTGATTTGGTTGATTATTGATTGGAAATTGGCTTGGTTGATTTTGTGAAGATGTTGGAAATTGGTAGAAATGACTCACGGCCATGGTGGGTTTGGAAGGATATCATGTGGAATTTTTTTAAAAGACCAAGGACAAAATAGTCATTTCACATGTAGGGACACATTGGAAATTTTAGAAAAAGTTCAAGGGCATTTTCGGCAATAATTAACAAGTATAAGGGTAATTAGGTAATTTCACATTTAAAGGATACAATTGGAATTGTATAAAAAGATTGAGGTTAATTAGGTAATTTCACATTTAGAGGATACAATTGGAATTTTATAAAAAGATTGAGGTTAATTAGATAATTTCACATTTAGAGGATACAATTGGAATTTTATAAAAAGATTGAGGTTAATAAGGTAATTTTATAGATTCTAGAAGAATTAGGGACACATTCGGAAATTTATAAAAAGATCAAGGGTAAAATGGAAAATTTTAGAAAATAGTAAGGGTAATTTAGTAATTTCACCTTAGAGGGCAAAATTGGAAATTTATAAAAAGATAGGGGTATTTTAGTAATTTTCCATATTAAAGACTTAATTGGTATTTTAGTAAAAGTTTAGTAATTTTCATAGTAAATACATAATTATTATTTTAGTAAAAGTTTAGTAATTTTACCTAGTAAAGGACTAGTTAGTAATTTATTAAGGTATTGATGTTATAATGTTAATTAGTGAATTTTATAATTTTAATGTGATTGATTAATATTAATTATTTGTTAATTAACATCATTATCATATTGCATAAGTCTGAGTTCTTGGAAAATACAAATATTTCAAATGATAAATGAGTTTTCAAATGAGAAATGATTTTGTTGACTAACCGGGACTGCGGTAGTCATGAAAAATGAGTATTTTTGGGGGAATTGATTTCCAGGACTATGTTGACTGACCGGACTGCGGTAGTCATGTATTTGAAAAGATGATTGAGATTATGAACATAGAACTGTGTTGACTGATCGGACTGCGGTAGTCATGTATTTGAAAAGATGATTGAGATTATGAACAGAGAATATGATAGTCCTGAGAAATGGGTGAGCAGAGTAAGTTAGACAGGACTGTATAGTCTGTGATTATATAGTCTGTGGGGTGAAGGGTATTGGCAATTCCACATGTGGCTGTAATCTGGACAGAGATGCTGCCGTGGTGGCCTTCCGGGTATCCTGATCTCCTAATTCTGCTAGCTTATTCGCGTTTAGTAGGGGCTGATAGCTGAATTACAGAGCGTAATGGTAGGCCAGTTACTTACTAAACACTCAAAGGGGAAGTCTCCATGGAGCAGGGTCAAAATGATTTTGAGTCAAAAAAATGAGTTTGAGTCAAAAAAACTGCATTTGCATAAATCATACTGCATTTAATTATATGTGTAACTAATTAATTTGTTATGATATGAATTTGTTTGAAATTGTTTTAATTGTATGAGAAATTAAATGCCTGATCCGGTAATGCTGTCCCCAGATTCTAGGGGAGTGTGAATTGCAGGTGTCTGAAGATATAGTTAAATGATGAAGATGCAGAAATTCCAGAGCATATAGGATGGGACTATTTTGGGTAGACAATAATTTGTAGTACTTAGAATTATTTTGTAACAGTGTTTATATAAATTTTAATGATGTAAATTACAGAACATATTTTGGATTGTAAGAGAACGTATCAGAACTTTGAAATAAATATATAAAATAAATTAAATAGTTAAATTATGTTTTATAAGAAAAGGGGGTTACATTAGTGGTATCAGAGCTCTGGTTATGCATCTCTAGGACTTGCGAGTAGTGGGTCTATTAGGTGTTCTGCTGTGTTACCCTGATTAGAATTGTTGTTTGTTAAGAATATTATGGGAAAAAGGGTAGTAACTAGATATGAAATTTTAAGACATGTAGAAATGAGAAGAGGAAGGCTAGTTATAAATCCTAGAGTTGAAACTAATAGTGTAGCTGAGATGGCAGAAAGGAAGAAAGGAAATCTTGATAGAGTTGTGAGGGTGCACACTCAGGACTCAGTCGAGATGACTTTCCCTCCTAATGCTAAATTTTTATTATTATTAGTATTATCCAAGTTGGGTTATTTTCCATGTTTCTTATTTTGTGAATTTAAGAATTATAATCTTGAGTTAGTTGAGGAAGGAGATCCAAAGATCTGAGTTCGTAGATCAAGGTTGAGAATAAAGGTTCAAATATTTGAGTTTATAGTATAAGGATGAGTTTGACAAAGGAAAGAAAATAAAGTTTTGAAGGTTGAAACAGTGTAGTGTGGGTTAGATTTGTTGTAGGATTGATATCTTAACTATTAGGACTTGAAATTTTGTGTTTTGGACATGATTTAGAACCAAAATAGTGCATTTTTCTGGTGCAGTAAAATAGCCTGCGGGTGTAACATTGTTAAATTACATTCCCATGGTGTAAGTGGTGATTTAAGGCTTGTATAATTGGGGTTATCAATGATCCATGTTATATGATTTAGTGGGTAGGTATAAGTGAGGGTTCTTGATGGTTAAACCTTGATTAAGAGAGTAGAATAAGACCCAAATGCTAAGTTAGTAGCAGTTGTCCTAAGAAATTTTTTAAAAAAGTTAAGGATGTTAATTACGTTTAAATTACCCTATACTTTGCTTGTTTATGCGCCTACTTCTAAACCAATCCTAACCTTTAAAATATATATGAATTGTATTATAACCATCAGAAATAGACCAATTGTTGTGAACTTGAGTTAGTTGCTTTTAATTGACCTTAATGTGATATTAGGAATGGATTGGTTAGCAGCCAACCGTATCCTAATAGATTGTACCTCTTAAACTCTAATTTTCTTGAACTTAATGTTTCTAGACTTAAGCCTATCCAACCTAAGAAAATATCATTTAAAAGCGAAATTAAAAAAATACAAGTTATCATCTCTTGGAACTAAGGAAAATAAAATTGAAATAGACTCTGTGCTAGTTGTAAATGAACATCCTTAAATTTTTCCTGATGATGTTTCTAGTTTGCCTCCTGAAAGAGAAATAGAATTTAGTATAGATTTGATGCCTGGTACTAGACCAATTTCTATGCAACCATATAGGATGTCACCATTGGAATTAACTGAGTTAAAGAAATAATTGGAAGAATTATTAGAAAAATAGTTTATAAGACCTAGTGTGTCACCATGGTGAGCCCTAGTATTATTAGTTAAAAAGAAAGATGGAGGATCTAAGTTATGTGTAGATTATAGACAATTAAAGTAACTATAAAGAATAAATATCCTTTACCTAGGATAGATGATTTAATGAACCAACTCAGAGGAGCAACAATTTTATCTAAAATAGATTTAAGGTCTGGGTACCATCCAATTAGAGCTAAAAAGGAAGATATGCCTAAGACTGCTTTTAGGACTAGATATGGACATTATGAATATCAAGTGATGCCATTTGGAGTGACTAATGCTCCAGCAGTGTTGGATTATATGAATAGGGTGTTTAGACCATACTTAGATCAGTTTGTAGTAGTATTTATAGATGATGTATTAATATATTCTAAAAATAAAGAGGAACATGAAAATCATCTTAGAATAACATTGCAAACTTTGAAAGATAGAAAATTATATGCTAAATTGCTAAGTGTGAATTTTGGTTGGAGGAAGTGAAAATTTTAGGACATGTAATTTCTAAAGATGGAATAAGTGTAGATTTTTCTAAGGTAGAAGCAGTTTTAGAATGGGAAAGGCCTAAGACAATAACTGAGATTAGTAGTTCTTAGGATTTGATGGATATTATAGAAGATTGATTGAAGGATTTTCTAAGATAGCTGGACCCTTAATAGAATTTTATTTGGAGTGAGAGTTGTGAGAAAATTTTCCAAGAATTGAAACATAAATTGACTACCTCACTAGTTTTAGTTTTACCCGACCCAAATGAATCCTATGAGGTATATTGTGATGTTTCATCTCTAGGGTTAGGATGTGTGTTGATGTAAAATAGGAAAGGAGTAGCTTATGCATCTAGGCGGTTGAAATCATAAGAGAGAAATTATCCTACTCATGATTTGGAGTTAGCAGCTATAGTTTTTACTTTGAAGATTTGGAGACATTATTTATATGGATCTAGATTTAATGTATATAGTGACCATAAGAGTTTAAAACAATTATTTGATTAAAAGGAATTGAATATGAGACAAAGAATATGGATGGAGTTTATTAAGGATTATGATTTTCAGTAATGTATCATCCAGGAAAAGCTAATGTAGTAGCAGATGTTCTAAGTAGGAAAATTGTACATATGTCAACTATGATGACTAAAGAATTAGAATTAATAAAACAATTTAGAGATTTGAATTTATGTATAGTTAGGAAAAAGGATAAAATTCAATTAGGAATGATTATTATCACTAATGAATTTTTGAAAGAAATTAGGAAGAAACAAGATGTAGATGAATTTATTTAAAAAAAAAAGGATTAATAAGAACAGATAAAGTAAAAGGATTTAATTTAGGAATTGATGCAATTATTAGGTTTAAAAATAGAATTTATGTACCTAACATTCAAGAATTAAAGGAATTGATTTTGGAAGGAATGACACAAAAGTAAATTTAGTATTCAACCTAGAAATACAAATATGTATAAAGATTTAAAGGAGATGTTTTGGTGGCCTAGGGTGAAGAGAGATGTAGCAGAATATGTAGCTAGATGTTTAATGTGTCAGAAAGTAAATATTGAACATCAGAAACCATCTGACATGTTATAACTTTGAAGATACCTATATGGAAATTGGATAGTATATCAATAGATTTTGTAGTAGGATTACCTAGAACAAATAGGAATTGTGATATTATTTGGGTAATTGTAGATAGATTAACTAAATCAGCACATTTTCTTCTAATAAATATTAGTTACTCTTTATAAAGATTAGGTCAATGGTACATAAAGGAAATAGTTAGATTACATGAAGTACCTAATAGTATAGTGTTGGATAAGGACCTTAGATTTGTTTCTAAATTTTTGAGAGAATTTCATAAAGCTTTAGGAAGTAAATTACATCTTAGTTCAGTATACCACTCTCAGATTGATGCTCAAACAGAAAGGACTATTCAGACATTAGAAGATTTCTTAAGAGCCTATACCTTAGAAGAGAAAAATGAGAGAAAAATATCTTCAATTGTTTGTATAATTGTATTAGAAATTTCGAGGACGAAATTTTTATTAGTGGGGGAGAATTGTAACACCCTCATTTTTATTTTACTATTTATGAATATTTTTCTATAAATATTATAAGAAATTACGTACTATATTTAGAGAATATTTTCTGTACATAATTTCATATTAAAAATTATACAGTTTTACTCAGCAAAATTTTCTAAGTCTTTTGATACATTTGTTTAGGTCTTTAGTTCTTGTTGACCGGATAGTAGAAATTATGTACTGTATTTTATAGAAACTTTTTGTACATATTTTCATAACAAAATTTGTACAGTTCTATTCAGTAAAATTTTCCGAGTCTTTTAATACTTTTGTTTATGCCTAAATTTCTAGTTGACTGGACAGTGTGTCAGACAGCTGTCCAGGATAAATTTTCAAGTGTAAAATTTTGGACTAATCTGTAACTTAATAAAAAGGTAAGTGAATATAGATTAAAAATATATACAGTTAAAGAATTAAAATGCTAATTCCGAATTGTTAATATTTTCTGAAAGTTAGAACTTTGAGAAATTATTACGGTAAAATTCTAAGACAGAAAATTTAGAGAAAATTTGTAGGGCATCTATAGAATTATCTAATAATTTTAATATACTTAGAATAATTATTAAAAATATTTAATCAAGACAAATTTAATTTAGAACCTTAACCAATCAAAAAGTGACAACTTAGGCTTTTCTAATGTCACTAAATTAAGCTAATTAGGCTTGGATTAAGAGATAATTAAGACACTACCCCAAGGTTTTTGATAGTGAGGAATCTAATGGCGGTGTTAGTTTCTTCAAATTCTAATTAGTTTTTAAGATAATTAAAAGGTGCCAAAACTTTCTAGAAAAGTCTACAAAAATTCCATAAACTTTGACTTAATTGACACAAGCTTAGCAACTCACGTAGGAGACTTTCTTTGGCTGTCCAAGTGGTTGGAAAAGCTTGACAAATTGGACTGCCTTGAGACCAGCAGCTGGACGTGAGAGTCAAATTAAATTGGGTGAAGAAAATATAATTAAAAAACATAATTAGAAAGTCACCCAAGGGACTTATAGGAGCCGTCCAAGTGGGCTGAAATTTTTGACAAAATTGGCTGCCTTAAGTCCTGCAGCTGGACGTGTAGGCACAATTAAAATTGATGGAGAAATTTTTTTTTTAAACGTAAGACACCAAAAGCCAAAAGAAAAATACAAAACTAGCTTTCTTCACCACCCAAACCGTGAGCTTTCCAAACTGCAGCCCCCTCCATTTCACTTCATCCTTTCAACCAAGACTAAGAAATAAACCAACCAAATCCTCCCAAATTTCAATATGTTTTAGGCCAAAGAGAAAGATTTAGGAGGAAAACCCCAAAAATTTCAAGAAGACAAGGAGAAAGGGAGAAAAGGGATTCAAGGATTTCTTCATCAAACTAAGGATTCTAGGTAAGGATCATGGCATTTAATTTCAATTTAAACTACTTGAAATGTAGAAAAACATGTTGTTAGGTTAAATTTTCAAGTTTGATTAAGAAACATGAAAAGATGAAATTGATTTAGGGCTTTTGTTAAATTGATGTTTGAAGTTTGAAATAATTGTTTGGAACAATGTTTTGATGATTTCATGATGTAAATTGATGGATGGAACCTTGTTTGATCTTGATTGAATCTTGAATTGGTTGATTTGGTTGATTATTGATTGGAAATTGGCTTGGTTGATTTTGTGAAGATGTTGGAAATTGGTAGAAATGACTCACGGCCATGGTGGGTTTGGAAGGATATCATGTGGAATTTTTTTAAAAGACCAAGGACAAAATAGTCATTTCACATGTAGGGACACATTGGAAATTTTAGAAAAAGTTCAAGGGCATTTTCGGCAATAATTAACAAGTATAAGGGTAATTAGGTAATTTCACATTTAAAGGATACAATTGGAATTGTATAAAAAGATTGAGGTTAATTAGGTAATTTCACATTTAGAGGATACAATTGGAATTTTATAAAAAGATTGAGGTTAATTAGATAATTTCACATTTAGAGGATACAATTGGAATTTTATAAAAAGATTGAGGTTAATAAGGTAATTTTATAGATTCTAGAAGAATTAGGGACACATTCGGAAATTTATAAAAAGATCAAGGGTAAAATGGAAAATTTTAGAAAATAGTAAGGGTAATTTAGTAATTTCACCTTAGAGGGCAAAATTGGAAATTTATAAAAAGATAGGGGTATTTTAGTAATTTTCCATATTAAAGACTTAATTGGTATTTTAGTAAAAGTTTAGTAATTTTCATAGTAAATACATAATTATTATTTTAGTAAAAGTTTAGTAATTTTACCTAGTAAAGGACTAGTTAGTAATTTATTAAGGTATTGATGTTATAATGTTAATTAGTGAATTTTATAATTTTAATGTGATTGATTAATATTAATTATTTGTTAATTAACATCATTATCATATTGCATAAGTCTGAGTTCTTGGAAAATACAAAGATTTCAAATGAGAAATGAGTTTTCAAATGAGAAATGATTTTGTTGACTAACCGGGACTGCGGTAGTCATGAAAAATGAGTATTTTTGGGGGAATTGATTTCCAGGACTATGTTGACTGACCGGACTGCGGTAGTCATGTATTTGAAAAGATGATTGAGATTATGAACATAGAACTGTGTTGACTGATCGGACTGCGGTAGTCATGTATTTGAAAAGATGATTGAGATTATGAACAGAGAATATGATAGTCCTGAGAAATGGGTGAGCAGAGTAAGTTAGACAGGACTGTATAGTCTGTGATTATATAGTCTGTGGGGTGAAGGGTATTGGCAATTCCACATGTGGCTGTAATCTGGACAGAGATGCTGCCGTGGTGGCCTTCCGGGTATCCTGATCTCCTAATTCTGCTAGCTTATTCGCGTTTAGTAGGGGCTGATAGCTGAATTACAGAGCGTAATGGTAGGCCAGTTACTTACTAAACACTCAAAGGGGAAGTCTCCATGGAGCAGGGTCAAAATGATTTTGAGTCAAAAAAATGAGTTTGAGTCAAAAAAACTGCATTTGCATAAATCATACTGCATTTAATTATATGTGTAACTAATTAATTTGTTATGATATGAATTTGTTTGAAATTGTTTTAATTGTATGAGAAATTAAATGCCTGATCCGGTAATGCTGTCCCCAGATTCTAGGGGAGTGTGAATTGCAGGTGTCTGAAGATATAGTTAAATGATGAAGATGCAGAAATTCCAGAGCATATAGGATGGGACTATTTTGGGTAGACAATAATTTGTAGTACTTAGAATTATTTTGTAACAGTGTTTATATAAATTTTAATGATGTAAATTACAGAACATATTTTGGATTGTAAGAGAACGTATCAGAACTTTGAAATAAATATATAAAATAAATTAAATAGTTAAATTATGTTTTATAAGAAAAGGGGGTTACACTGGCCTCTTCTGCCGTATACTCCTCATGCAGAGTTTGGAGTTCCTCCACAAACTCTGTGCGATCCAGTGTTCGAAGATCAAACACTTTGTTGCTTCTGATGATAGGCAATGTCTTCATGAACTCCAGATAGTCATCTGAATCTTTTAGAAAGCAGGCAAAGGTGTCTGAGAAGTGGTGAGACTTCACTAGATGCAGCACCTTAAGACCATGAGGAGGGTGAACAAAATCACTCTTGGAGCTGCCGGAGGAGGAGGCCTTCTGGGAGTCGTTCCATAAGATCTGGCGCCAAAAGATAGTGGAATCAAAGGTTCCGAGTGGACGCGTAAGCTTACCAGTCTTGTCAAACAGATGACCCCAGGTATGTGAGGATTTTTGCAGGGTTTCAACTTTCTCTTCCCTGCTTGGCATCTCAATGTCGTAGAACTTGTAGCCTTTCTTGCGACCAGCATCATATAAGGGTAGTCTGGGACACACCCTGTCTGGTACAAATTTTATTTATGTGACGCGGCTTATGTGAAGGTTTGGTGGGTAGGCGATGGCTTGGTTTGGTATATACATTTGTTGAAGAAGTTTACCAAGTTCATCATAGTCACCTGGCTGGAAGTTTAGGATTGGAGTCCCAGCTGTAACATCCTCATTTTATTTTACTAATTGTACGTATTTATATATGAATATTATGAACAATTATGTACTGTATTTTATAGAAACTTTCTGTACATATTTTCCTAATGAAATTAATACAGTTCTACTCAGAAGAATTTTCTGAATCTTCTAATATCTTTGTTTTTCTTTGAATTGCTTGTTGACCGGATAGTTGTGTCAAACAACTGTCCAGGACTGTATTTTATAAAAACCTACTATACATAGTTTCATAATAAAATTAATACATTTCTATTCAGAAAAACTTTCTGAATCTTCTGATATCTGTGTTTTTGGTTAAACTGACTGTTGACTGGACAGTGTGTCAAACAGCTGTCCAGGATAAATTCTCCAGTGTAGCATTTTGGATAAATCTGTAACCTAATAAAAAGATAATTGAATATAGATTAAAAATATATACAGATAAAGAATTAAAATGCTTATTCCGAATTGTTAGAATTTTCTGAATGTTAGAACTCTGTGAAATTATTACGGTAAAATTCTAAAGCAGAAAATTTAGAGAAAATTCGTATGACATCTATAGAATTATCTAATAATTTTAATATACTTAGAATAATTATTAAAAATGTTTAACCAAGAAAAATTAAATTTAGAGCATTAACCAATCAAAGGGTGACAACTCAAATTTTCTAATGTCACTAAATTAAGCTAATTAGACTTTGATTAAGAGATAAGTGATACACTACCCCAATGTTTTTGATAGTGAGGAATCCAATGGTGGTATTAGTTTCTTCAAATTCTAATTAGTTTGTAAGATAATTAAGAGCCCTAAAAATATTCTAGAAAAGTCTACATCTTTGACCAATTGACCAAGTTAGTTGGAAGGTCACACAAGGCACCATTTTGGGACGTTCAAGTGGGGCTGGAAATTTAGCCAAATTGGCTGCCTCATTCTCACGTGAATTACTACCCTTGGACAGCTACTGGATGGGAAGATTTAATCAAATTGAGTGAAGAAGAAAAGTCTACAAAATTGCCTACAATTATTGACTTTTGGCCAAGCAAATGGCAAGTCACGTAGGAAACTTTCTTGGCTGTCCACTTATGCTAAATTGGCTGCCCCATTCTCACGTAAGTGACTGCCTTTGGCCAGCAGCTGGACGTGAAACACTAATTAAATGGGGTGCAGAAAATTTAATTAAAATATAAGAAATCAACACAAAGGAAAAAGCAAGCAAAGCTAGCTCTCAAAAACTCTCCAAACCGTGAGCTCTCTGTCCAGCAGCCCCTTCATTTTCTTTTCACCTTTTCTTCTAAAAATCAAGAGAGAAACCAATCTAAACCTCACAAAATTTAAACCACCTTCAACCAAAGAGAAGAGAATTAGGAGAAAAAGCTCAAAATTCCAAAAGACAAGAAGACCAAGGAGGAAGGGAGTAAAAGAATTCAAGGGTTTTTCATCAAAATAAGGATTCAAGGTAAGGATCTAGGCATTTAATTTCAATTAGAACCCTTGGAATTAGAAGAAAACATGTTGTAGGCTTAGATTAAAATTTTGACCTAGAATCATGAAAACTTGAAATTGATTTAGGGGTTTTGTGTTTTTGATGCTTGTGATTGAAATTCATGGATTGGAATGATGTTTGATTGAATTTTTAAGGTGTTGTAATGGTTGAAATTTGGTTTGTTGAATTTTGATTGAAATTGTGATTTGATTGAAATTGGTTGGAATTGGAGTTTGTAGCTTTGGAAGAATTGTTGAGAATGGCTTGTAGACCATTCGGCCAGCCCTAAATGCAAGGGATATTATGTGGAAATTTTTATAAAACCAAGGGCAAAATGGTCATTTTACATGTAGGGACACATTGGGTATTTTGGAAAAAGATTGAGGGCATTTTTGGAAATTATTAAAAATACTAATGTTATAATGTAAATTGCTTAAATTTTTATATCCTTGTATGTTAATGTGTACAAATTATTTATTTGATTGTGATCATGAACAAAATTCATTAGCATGAGTCTTTTTGGGGGATTTATAAAAGTATCAAATGAGAAATGAATTGTTGACTAACCGGGACTGCGGTAGTCATGTGAAATGAAACGTTGACTAACCGGGACTGCGGTAGTCATGTGAAATGAAACTGGTTGAGAAATGAATTGTTGACTAACCGGGACTGCGGTAGTCATGTGAAATGAAAATGATTGAGAAAGGATTTTTGGGGTGAGTAGAATTTGTTAAACAGGACCGTATAATCTGTGATTATATAGTCTGTGGGGATAAGGATATTGGCAATTCCATATGTGGCTGTAATCTGGACAGAGATGCGGTCGTGGTGGCCTTCCTGGGTATCCTGATCTCCTAATTCTGTTTAGCTTATTCGCGTTTAGTAGGGGCTGATGGCTGAATTGCAGTACGTAATGGTAGGCCAGTTACTTACTAAACACTCAAAGGGGAAGTCTCCATGGAGCAGGGTCAAAAATGAATTTGAGTCAAAAATTGCATTTGCATAAATCATACTGCATTTAATTATGTGTGTAATTAATTAAATTGTTATGATGTGTAATTGTTTGAAATTGTTTTATTCTATGAGAAATTAAATGCCTGATCCGGTAATGCTGTCCCCAGATACTAGGGGAGTGTGATTGCAGGTATAAAGAAGAATAATTAGAAGTCATAGATGCAGACATGTTCCAGAGCTATAGGAATATGGGTTTTTGGTTTTAGATACTTTTGTATTAATTAGAAATAATTTTGTAATAGTATTTTCTGTAAATTTTAATAATGTAAATTATAATGACAAACTTTGAACTTAATGGATTGTATTTATTTTCCTTGGAAACTATTTTTTTTTATATATATTAGAGGTAAAATTAATTAATTAGAAGGGGGTTACACCAGCAGGTAGAGGCAGGAACTTTGTGATGGGAGTCCAGATGCGAACATCCTTGACCCACTCTACATCTGGACGTTGCTTCATCTTGGAAGGGTCCAGGCTTTCTTTAATGGCCAACTGCAATTCTGCGGCCAGTTCAATATCCCTGCTAATAGGGGGCTTCTTGGACGGTGCCTTCTTCTTTCTTGGAGCCTTCCATTTTTGCTCTGCAACCATCTTTGTGAATTTCGAAGCAACCTCCACCTCTAGTTTATGCAGATCTTCTGCTGCTGGACGTACCCTTTGTTGGGTTCCAGTTAGACAAGAGTAAGGTTGAGTCATTCGGATCAAGTGTGGATACACTTCTCTCGTCCAAGTGGGCAAGGGGTTGCTGATTATTGCTCCTTCTGGCATTGCAGCATAGTCAGCTGAAGGATCATGAGCGTAATCATACCTCATCCATTCTGGTGTGGAGGCAATAGATAGATGCCTCTCCAAAGGTTCTTGTAGAGGCCTCCGTATCACATCGCGCCTCTTACTGTAATTTTGTTCATTCCGTTTAAGGAATGCAATAGGGAAGCGTTCCCTGTCTTCTTCTTCTTTGGTTTTCTGCTTGGGGGGTATAGTCCATGGGGACCAGGTATCCCTCCATGCATCCCTTGGATGCACAAACTTGGACAGGTCCAAGCGAAGATGTGGATGCTAGGTTGTTGATGTGGATGGAGCACTGGATGTTGCTGGTAGTAGGGTGCTGGTGGATATGTTGTCGGTGTCTTGAGAGGAAGGTGGTAGAACTACAATTCTCTGCCTTGCTGCCTGAGTCTTAACTCGTCACGGCACATTAGAAGGAAAGGAAATTGGTTTAGCAGGTTGTACCTTCTGCTTCTTTTGCTGAGGGTCCTCCTCCTCCTCTGCTTTCTTCATGATTTGACCAATTGGGATCTGGTCATCATCATTAGAGTCGTCCAGTAGTTGAAGCTTTCGAACCTTTGGCTTTTCTTGAGCAGGCTTTACTGGAGCTGCCTTTGGACGCTGCTCAGCTTGAGCAGGTCTGGACGCATCAGTCCTTGGACGCTTCTCTGCAGGGGATTGAGTAGTGGAGGTATCAGCATGTCTTTTCTTGGTTCTTCTCTCCTTTTCAGCATCTTCCTCATGCTTCTGAGACATTTGACGTGTTATCTTTCTGCTCCCCTGTTCCTCCATCAGTCTTTTGATCTTTTTACCAATACCAAGAAGATCAATCTCCTCCTCATCATCATTGGAGATAATTTTTCTTTGTTCATGTCGTTGCTTGTTGATGGTATCTTCGTCCAGGTCCCTTAAGACCTTGGCTGTCAGCTTGATCTTCATAGGCTTTATGTTGGACTCACCAAATGGTTGTTGTGTTGCTACCATTTGCCCTTTCTTCACAATAGCTTCGTGAACATTTTCTTCCAGTTCATCAAAGAAGCGTTGATAGACCTTCTGGTCCCAGAAGATCTTGTTCAGCAGAGCGGCATAGAAAATGTCATCATTGCCACCAACAGACTTCATCATTCTCACGATATTGACGTAAATGGTGTGAGGGAGGTTGAAGGGAATACCTTCCATAATATGGAATATCACGAACTTGTGTAAGTCCGTGACTGAGTCCTTAGACCCAGCTTTGTGCAGGATACTTTTGTTGCACACCTGCTGACAGATTTTTGCTTATTCACACAGGTTCTTGTACTCAATCTTTATTGAGGCTGTGGATTTGGTCTTGCAAAGCACGTTTGCAACGTGATTGCCGTATTGCATGGCCTAGTTCGTTCTGTACTGGTTCTACTCCCTAATGCAACCAGTTACCTTTGCAATGGACTCGATGGACAGTGTCACTTCTCGTCCAAGAACAGTGGCCACTAGCTCCCTTGGGTTCTGGAATCTGGCATTTCTCCAGAACATCCTGATCAACTCAGGGAATATCTTCTGGTTTTCGTTGAAGTAGCCTCTGATTCCACACTTCAGAAGGCTCTCGTACAGATTCAGGCCCAGCTTCTCCAGCTTTTCGATGTCGAAGAAGTGCTCAATGTACACTGTAGCAACACCTTGACACACCACCGTGGTCTCAGGGTAGGTGTGGACGTCGAGTTCAGAGTTGCTTGAGCTCGCAGAGTTCGACATGGTAGAAAAGTTTGGATTTTTAGGTTTTCTGAGAGGGTTTTGAGTTTCAGAGAGAGAGAGAGTGTGTGTGCTTAAGGGTGATGATAATCTCAGAGAAGATGGGTACGGTGGTGATTTTCTGTGATGATTTGATAAGTGTATATTTGGGCTTTGTTTGGAGAATATGAAATGGTTTTGGGCTTTTTGAATATTTGAAATGGTGATGATGCCATAAAACCCGCCATGATGAGTCGTGCAAAGATTGTGGGTAACTGTGTACGGTTACTAACATTTTGGTGACTCAGCATAGAGTATTAACTCATACTTACTCTGAAACAAACCGTTTTGGCCATTTGAACAAAACCGAAAAGCTAAGATAAAAACATCGTCCAGATATTGGACTTACGTGTGACATATGAAATGCACATGCAAACCTTAGTGTTCTTTGGATGATATGTCCATTTGGACGCTAAGGTTTTATTGGACGCACCATGTAGATGATAATCATTCCTTTACAGAGTCCATACCAAGTTTATTCCTTAGAAGGGTTAACTTGTCTTCAATAAGGGGTTTAGTGAATATATCAGCAAGCTGATTATCTGTGGTTACAAAATGTAGTTCCACAGTACCCTTCTGAACATGATCTCTTATAAAGTGATGCTTAATCTCTATATGCTTTGCCCTTGAATGCAATATGGGATTTTTAGAGATATCTATGGCAGCTTTACTATCACAGAAGATAGGAATGTTACTCTCATATATGCTATAGTCCTCAAGTTGATGTTTGATCCATAAGATTTGAGAACAACATTTTGCAGCTAAGATATACTCTGCTTCAGCAGTGGAAAGAGCAATGGTTCCTTGCTTCTTGCATATCCAGGAGACTAGATTACCACCAATGAAGTGACACCCTCCACTAGTGCTTTTTCTTTCAATTCTATCTCCAGCATAATCAGCGTCACAGTATCCAATTAGCCTGAAATCTTTCTACCTTTTGAAAAATAAACCAAGATCAGTGGTTCCAGCAAGATATCGAAAAATTCTTTTAACAGCAGTTAAATGAACTTCCCTTGGGTCAGATTGAAATCTGCCACATAAGCATACACTGAACATGGTGTCAGGTCTGGATGCTGTGAGGTATAGGAGTGATCCTATCCTTCCTCTGTAAAGAGTGTTATCTACTTTCTTTGAGTTGTCATCCAGTCCAAGTACTGTTGTTGGATGCATAGGTGTTCTCATAGGTTTTGCATCGTCCATCTTGTACTTCTTTAGTAGCTCTTTGACATACTTAGTTTGATGTATGTATATGCCCTTTTCAGTTTGTTTGATTTGAAGTCCAAGGAAGAATCTCAGCTCTCCCATCATGCTCATCTCAAATTCTGTTTGCATTAGTTTGGCAAATTCTTCACAGAGAGACTCATTAGTGGCACCAAAAATGATATCATCAACATATATTTGTGCGATAATGAAATCAGAAGAGTAGTCTTTGCAAAATAATGTAGTGTCTACTTTTCCTCTAGAGAAACCATTTTCTGACATAAATGAGCTGAGTTTTTCATACCAAGCTCTAGGAGCTTGTTTCAACCCATATAAAGCTTTGTTAAGTTTGAAAACATGATTTGGAAAAGCATCACTTTCAAATCCTGGGGGTTGTTCCACATAGACTTCTTCCTTTACGAGTCCATTGAGGAATGCACTTTTTACGTCCATTTGATATAGCTTCATATTGCTATGAGCTGCAAATGATAGTAAAATGCGAATTGCCTCTAGACGTGTAACAGGAGCATAAGTTTCAATATAATCTATACCTTCCTATTGTGAGTAACCTTTTGCTACCAACCTTGCTTTGTTTCTCACAACATTACCTGCTTCGTTCAGCTTGTTTCGGAACACCCACTTTGCTCCTACAGCTTCTTTGTCGTTGGGGAGTTCTACTAGCTTCCAGACATTGTTCTTTTGAAATTGGTCAAGTTCTTCCTGCATTGCTTTGACCCAGCTTTCATCTTCTAAGGCATCGTCCACAGTCTTAGGTTCTATTTGAGATATGAGTGCTGTGTGACCATGCTGTCGTTGAAGTGATGATTTGGTTTTGACTCTATCTTTTGGATCTCCGATGATTTTCTCCTCTGGATGATGTTTCTTCATTTACCAGTTGCGTCTAGTAGGTTCTCTTTGTTCTGCTACTGGACCGTCCAGTGATGCAGTGGACTATTCAACTGAGATATCTTGCCTGGACGTATCTGATGACTTACTTGCATCGTCCAGCCTAAGATCTGCAAATGATTTGTCTAACTCTGATAATTCCTTATCAGGCTTGTTGTCATTGAACTTCACATGGATAGCTTCTTCAACAACTAAGGTTCTAGAGTTGTAAACTCTGTATGCCTTGGAAGTTTCAGAATATCCAAGCAATATTCCTTCATCACACTTAGAATCAAATTTTCCCCAGTTATCCTTAGTGTTCAGAATGAAACATTGACATCCAAATGGATGGAAGTAGGATATGTTGGGTCTTCTTCCCTTCCACAATTCATATGGAGTCTTTTTCAATATTGGCCTTATATAGATTCTGTTTTGTAAATAACAGGCAGTATTCACTGCTTCAGCCCAAAAGTGTTTAGGGGTTGAATTGTCATTCAACATGGTTCTGGCCATCTCCTGGAGAGACCTATTTTTCCTCTCAACAACACCATTTTGTTGTGGTGTTCTGGGTGTTGAGATGTTGTGAAGGATACCATTATCCTCACAGAACCTTTGAAAACTTTCATTTTCGAATTCTCCCCCATGATCACTTCGGATAGAAGTAATGCATATTCCTTTTTCATTTTGAATCCTTTTACAGAATTTATAAAAAACCTTGAAGGACTCATCTTTGTGAGATAGGAACATGACCCATGTCCATCTAGTATAGTCGTCCACTATAACCAATCCGTATCTTTTACCACTTACTGAGGCTGTTCTTGTGGGTCCAAACAGATCAACATGTAACAGCTCAAGAGATCTAGAAGTGGAAACAATGTTTTTACTTTGAAAAGAACTTTTCACTTGTTTCCCTTTCTGACAAGCTTCACAAAGAATATCATCTTTATATGACATACTTGGTAGTCCTCTTACGAGGTTGTGCCTATTCAGCTTTGACATTAACCTTAAGCTTGCATGACCAAGTCTTTTATGCCATAACCAATGATTTTCTTGTACTGAAACTAGGCATGATACATTTTGACTTGATAATTCCCCAAGTTTAATCTTATACAGATTACCTTGTCTCTTTGCAGTAAAGAGAGAGGATCCATCAGAGTTTTTGACTGTACATTCACCTTTGTTAAAGGCAACATCATATCCACTGTCACATAATTGGCTTATGCTAAGTAGATTGTGTTTAAGACCTTTAACATAAAGAACTTTATCAATACAAGGATAGGGTGGTATACCAATCTTACCTACGCCGGCTATCATCCCTTTCTGATTCCCTCCAAAAGTGACTGTCCCACCAGTCTTGGGTAGGAGGCTTTGGAACATACACCTTTCTCCTGTCATGTGATGTGAGCACCCACTATCCAGGTACCATGATTGGAGTTTCTTTCCTGTTGTTAAGCATGTCTGCAACAGGAACAATTTTATCTTTAGGTACCCAGATTGACTTGGGTCCTTTTTTGTTAGCTTGAAGGGCATTAGATGCTCCCTTCTTAGGCAGGTGTCTGCATTTGGACGTTATATGTCCAGGTTTCCCACAGAAGTAGCAAACATCTGTTTCCTCGTCATGAATATACTTCTTTCCCTTATATCCATGTCCTGACCTGTCATTTGGTCTCTTACAACCTTCATATTTTAAAAGCTTTTTGAGGTTGTCAGAGCCCTTAACAAAGTTTGACAGATCCTTCTTTAGGCTGTCAATTTCTTCAAGAAGTTTTACAACATCATGTGGTTGACCTCTTAAGGAAGTATCTGCTTCAACTTTCAGAAGCTTCTCAACTAGCCTTTTGTTTTCTGTGTTGAGATTTCGAATCTTTATGGAAAGATTCCTTTCTCTAGTCCTTGAATCCTCACAGGATTTATGGGCTCGAGCAGCATCATTCCAGAGAGTTCGCCTCTCCGCGTTTGTAAATTCATTTTGCTCTGAGAGCTCTTTAAACTTTTTCTGTAAATCCTCCTTTTCACTTTCAAGTTGTTTGACATTTTTCTCTAAAACTTCTTTTTCTTTTGAAAGAGATTTGGACGATTTCTTTAAAGTTCTGTAGGCCTTTGACAGAATAAAAGAGTTTGAAAGTAGCTCATGATAAGCTTCTTGAAGTGAATCTATGTCATTAAAGTCTACCTCATCTTCTTCTTCTGGTTCAGAAGAATCTGTTGAAGTGTCTGCCATCAGACATATGTGTGCTTCCTCTTCTTCTTCATCGTCCGATGATGAGTCATCGTCCAGGTCTTCCCATGTGGACATCAGAACTTTCTTGCCCTTTCCTTTGCTGAAGAATTTCTTCTTCTTGTCCTTGCTCTTGTCGAGATTTGGGCATTCTGATTTGAAGTATCTTGGCTTTTTGCATTCGTAGCATACGATTGGACTCTTCTCCTTCTTTTCTTTGAAGCCTTTCCTGTTTGGGTTTCTCCATCTGGATACACCTTTCTTCTTTCACATAGCATGTATCCTTTTGGATATAAAGGATAGTTCATCATTCTTGTCTGAGTCATCATCTTCATATTGTTCGTCTGATGATGTTTCAGCTTGCATGGCTTTGGAGGATGATGCTTTCCTTTGCTTCTGGACGCTGAGCGCCAGAGACTTGTTTTTCTTGCTATCACCATCTTGATGCAGTTCTAGTTCATGCACTTTGAGAGTTCCCACGAGTTCTTCTAGGGACATATCGTCCAGTTCCTTTTTTGTTCTCAAGGCTGTAACCTGTGGTCTCCATTGCCTAGGCAAACTTCTTAGAATTTTGTCAATATGTTCATAGTTATTATAATCTTTACCATGTGCTCTAAGTTCATTCAGTATGGTTTGAAACCGTCCAAACATACCTTGTATGTCCTCGTTTTCTTCCATACTAAACAATTCATATTGACGAGTGAGAAGACTGAGTTTGTTACGTTTTACCTGGGTGGAACCCTCATACGTTAACGTAAGAGTGTCCCACATTTTTTTTGCGCTTTTGAGACTGTGCACCTTGTTGTATTCTTGCTCACTTAGTGCACACATGATGATGTTTCTAGCTCTGGAGTTGAGATGAAATCTTTGTTTCTGCTCCTCCGTCCATATAGCCTTTGGAATTTCGATGAGGTTCGCATCAAGTGGAATATAGTCGCCCATCTCCACAACGTCCCACATGTCAATATGGCTAGATTCAAAGAATGCTATCATTCTTTGTTTCCAGTAATCATATTTGACACCCTTGAAGAGTGGTGGTCTGTTCACAGCTTGTCCCTCATTTTCCATCTTTCTTAGGATCTTTCCTCTGTACTGCTAAGTACTCAACCCAAGAGGCCGAGCTTTGATGCCAACTGAAATACAGAGAAATACACTAGAAGGGGGGGTTGAATAGTGTGTTTATAATTTCTTCGAAAACCTTTAACAAATATGAAGATAGTATATCTTAAGTTTTACAAGAACTTAGTAAAACAGAAGATTATGCTATCGTCCAGCGGTTCAAATGCAACAGTCCAATGAAACTACTTTTTCTCGTTTTTCGTTAGAACACACGTAAGAGATTATCGTAGATAAAATGTGTAAAGAAACACTTTCGTAGTATGTTGAAGAGATAGTTTAAGAGATATGCAAGTAAGTTAGAAAGCGAGAGAATAGAACACTTAGTTTTATACTGGTTCACTCAACTGAGCTACGTCCAGTTCTCCTTCAAAAACTTTTGAAGGGTTCTAGTAATCAAGATCTGATTACTCTCAAGTATTCTAACCTTGCCACTTCTGGCTACAAGTATTCTCTAGGCCACTCCTGGCACACCTTTAATCTCCCCCTGAGATTAAAACAAACCTAAGTATTCTTTAACACTAAGCCACTCCTGGCTTTCCAAATAGAAATGTTTGAGTATAGAAAGAAAGAGTAACTCTCACAGAGAGGATATTAGAATAAACACGAATACACAGAATCGCTTAGCAAAGCTAAGTAGAAAGCTCTTTTTGCTTAAGTGTTGATCGTCCAGTCGTTTTGACAGAGTTTCGGCTCTTTTTCAATGTTTTCGTCACTCTTTGATGCAGGAGCTGGTTCCTCTATTTATAGGAATGGTGTAACGTATCCGTTGTGGGATCTGTTCCTTTGCCAAAAGCGGTTCTCTCCAAAGCATGTGACCGTTGTCACGTTTTGACTTAGGGTGGAGAGATAGAGGAGACAGCCGTACATGTAGCGCCTCTGCTACTTGTAGTTTTTCTGCAGTCAGAAGCTTCTATGTTCCTGTTCAATACTATTCGAAAGTTCAAATAGATTTTCATGTTATAATGAGAGAGAATAATCGTTGTATAGCAGAGAATCTTCATCGAAAACGTATTGTTATATTATATTAATTTTAAGATAGAAAACATAGTGTGTAGCTTATACAGACATTGGACGCTCGCTTTTACAAGAGCATTGGACGCTCGCTTTTACAAAAGCATTGGACGCTCGCTTTTACAAAATATATCTGGACACTTTCCTTATTGAAACATAAAGTCGAGGTTTGAGAGATACAATACCATTGCGGCATTGGAAGACAAAGATTCTATAACACTCAAACAAGACCATTAGATACTTCAAAATTTATCCTTTAATTGTTATCATCAAAACTGAAATCCGAGGGGTTGGACATCGTCCAAAGTCTTAGAACCTAACAATTAATAGTTTCCTTTATTAGTTTTTTATCACAACGTTTATAATAATTTCCATTATTAATGAGAGGAGATATGTATTTTTAATAAAATTAAACGAAAAATCCTAAAATTTTTTAGGTCTTCTCTCATTTGATACCAATTTGGAAGGGAATGATCTTTTTAGATCTCACCAAAAAAAACTATAATCGTTTTATTATTTCACCTCCCAAACATATCATGAAATTTTGATTTTCTACGACAATTGCCAATCACATTAAAAAGACAAGAATCACATTAATAGTTTCCTTTATTAGTTTTTTATCGCAACGTTTATAATAATTTCCATTGTTAATGAGAGGAGATTTGTATTTTTAATAAAATTAAACAAGATATCTTGAAATTTTTTTAGGTCTTCTCTCATTTTATGCCAATTTGGAAGGGAATGATCTTTTTAGATCTCACAAAAAAAAAACTATAATCTTTTAATTATTTCACCTCCCAAACATATCGTGAAATTTTGATATTTCTACGACAATTACCAATCACATTAAAAAGACAACAATCACATTAATAGTTTCCTTTATCAGTTTCTTATCACAACGTTTATAATAATTTCCATTATTAATTAGAGGAGATATGTATTTTTAATAAAATTAAACGAGATATCGTGAAATTATTTTAGGTCTTCTCTCATTTGATACCAATTTGGAAGGGAATGATCTTTTTAGATCTCACAAAAAAAATATTATAATCTTTTTATTATTTCACCTCCGAAACATATCGTTAAATTTTGATATTTCTACGACAATTACCAATCACATTAAAAAGACAACAATCACGTTAACAATTTCCTTTATCAGTTTCTTATCACAACGTTTATAAGAATTTCCATTATTAATGAGAGGAGATATGTATTTTTAATAAAATTAAACGAGATATCCTGAAATTTTTTTAGGTCTTCTCTCATTTTTATGCCAATTTGGAAGGGAATGATCTCTTTAGATCTCACCAAAAAAATTATAATCTTTTTATTATTTCACCTCCCAAACATATCGTGAAATTTTGATTTTCTACGACAATTGCCAATGACATTAAAAAGACAACAATCACATTAATAGCTTCTTTTATTAGTTTTTTATCGCAACGTTTATAATAATTTCCATTGTTAATAACAGGAGATTCGTATTTTTAATAAAATTAAAGGAGATATCCTGAAAATTTTTTAGGTCTTCTCTCATTTTATGCCAATTTGGAAGGTAATGATCTTTTTAGATCTCCCAAAAAAAAAAACTATAAACTTTTTATTATTTCACCTCCCAAACATATCGTGAAATTTTGATATTTCTACGACAATTACCAATCACATTAAAAAGAAAACAATCACATTAATAGTTTCCTTTATCAGTTTCTTATCACAATGTTTATAAGAATTTCCATTATTAATGAGAGTAGATATCTATTTTTAATAAAATTTACCGAGATATCCTGAAATTTTTTTAGGTCTTCTCTCATTTTTATGCCAATTTGGAAGGGAATGATCTCTTTAGATCTCACATAAAGAAAATTATAATCTTTTTATTATTTCACCTCCCAAACATATCGTGAAATTTTGATATTTCTACGACAATTACCAATCACATTAAAAAGGCAACAATCACATTAATAGTTTCCTTTATCAGTTTCTTATCACAATGTTTGTAATAATTTCCATTATTAATGAGAGGAGATATGTATTTTTAATAAAATTAAACGAGATATCCTAAAATTTTTTTAGGTCTTCTCTCATTTTATGCCAATTAGGAACGAAATGATCTTTTTAGATCTCACCAAAACAAGATTATAATCATTTTATGATTTCACCTCCCAAACATATCGTGAAATTTTGATATTTCTACGACAATTACCAATCACATTAAAAAGACAACAATCACATTAATAGTTTCCTTTATTAGTTTTTTTTATCACAACGTTTATAATAATTTCCATCATTAATGAGAGGAGATATGTATTTTTAATAAAATTAAACGAAAAATCCTGAAATTTTTTTAGGTCTTCTCCAATTTTATGACAATTTGGAAGGGAATGATCTTTTTAGATCTCACAAAAAGAAACTATAATCTTTTTATTATTTCACCTCCCAAACATATCATGAAATTTTGATATTTCTACGACAATTACCAATCATATTAAAAAGACAACAATCACATTAATAGTTTCCTTTATTAGTTTTTTATCACAACGTTTATATTAATTTCCATTATTAATGATAGGAGATATGTATTTTTAATAAAATTAAACGAGATATCCTGAAATTTTTTTAGGTCTTCTCTCATTTTATGCCAATTTGGAAGGGAATGATCTTTTTAGATCTCACAAAAACAAATTACAATCTCTTTATTATTTCACCTTCCAAACATATCGTGAAATTTTGGTATTTCTACGACAATTACCAATCACATTAAAAAGACAACAATCACATGAATTGTTTCCTTTATTAGTTTTTTATCACAACGTTTATAATAATTTCCAATATTAATGAGAGGAGATATGTATTTTTAATAAAATTAAACGAGATATCCTGAAATGTTTTTAGGTCTTCTCTCATTTTTATGCCAATTTGGAAGGGAATGATCTCTTAAATCTCACCAAAAAAAAATTATAATCTTTTTATTATTTCACCTCCCAAACATATCGTGAAATTTTGATTTTCTACGACAATTACCAATCACATTAAAAAGACAACAATCACATTAATAGTTTCCTTTATTAGTTTCTTTTATCACAACGTTTATAAGAATTTCCATTATTAATGAGAGGAGATATGTATTTTTAATAAAATTAAACGAGATATCCTGAAATTTTTTTAGGTCTTCTCTCATTTTTATGCCAATTTGGAAGGGAATGATCTCTTTAGATCTCACCAAAAAAATTATAATCTTTTTATTATTTCACCTCCCAAACATATCGTGAAATTTTGATTTTCTACGACAATTGCCAATCACATTAAAAAGACGACAATCACATTAATAGCTTCTTTTATTAGTTTTTTATCGCAACGTTTATAATAATTTCCATTGTTAATGAGAGGAGATTCGTATTTTTAATAAAATTAAAGGAGATATCCTGAAATTTTTTTAGGTCTTCTCTCATTTTATGCCAATTTGGAAGCTAATGATCTTTTTAGATCTCACAAAAACAAATTACAATCTCTTTATTATTTCACCTTCCAAACATATCGTGAAATTTTGGTATTTCTACGACAATTACCAATCACATTAAAAAGACAACAATCACATGAATTGTTTCCTTTATTAGTTTTTTATCACAACGTTTATAATAATTTCCAATATTAATGAGAGGAGATATGTATTTTTAATAAAATTAAACGAGATATCCTGAAATGTTTTTAGGTCTTCTCTCATTTTTATTCCAATTTGGAAGGGAATGATCTCTTAAATCTCACCAAAAAAAAATTATAATCTTTTTATTATTTCACCTCCCAAACATATCGTGAAATTTTGATTTTCTACGACAATTACCAATCACATTAAAAAGACAACAATCACATTAATAGTTTCCTTTATTAGTTTCTTTTATCACAACGTTTATAAGAATTTCCATTATTAATGAGAGGAGATATGTATTTTTAATAAAATTAAACGAGATATCCTGAAATTTTTTTAGGTCTTCTCTCATTTTTATGCCAATTTGGAAGGGAATGATCTCTTTAGATCTCACCAAAAAAATTATAATCTTTTTATTATTTCACCTCCCAAACATATCGTGAAATTTTGATTTTCTACGACAATTGCCAATCACATTAAAAAGACGACAATCACATTAATAGCTTCTTTTATTAGTTTTTTATCGCAACGTTTATAATAATTTCCATTGTTAATGAGAGGAGATTCGTATTTTTAATAAAATTAAAGGAGATATCCTGAAATTTTTTTAGGTCTTCTCTCATTTTATGCCAATTTGGAAGCTAATGATCTTTTTAGATCTCACAAAAAAAAAACTATAAACTTTTTATTATTTCACCTCCCAAACATATCGTGAAATTTTGATATGTCTACGACAATTACCAATCACATTAAAAAGAAAACAATCACATTAATAGTTTCCTTTATCAGTTTCTTATCACAATGTTTATAAGAATTTCCATTATTAATGAGAGTAGATATCTATTTTTAATAAAATTTACCGAGATATCCTGAAATTTTTTTAGGTCTTCTCTCATTTTTATGCCAATTTGGAAGGGAATGATCTCTTAAATCTCACCAAAAAAAAAATTATAATCTTTTTATTATTTCACCTCCCAAACATATCGTGAAATTTTGATTTTCTACGACAATTACCAATCACATTAAAAAGACAACAATCACATTAATAGTTTCCTTTATTAGTTTCTTTTATCACAACGTTTATAAGAATTTCCATTATTAATGAGAGGAGATATGTATTTTTAATAAAATTAAACGAGATATCCTGAAATTTTTTAGGTCTTCTCTCATTTTTATGCCAATTTGGAAGGGAATGATCTCTTTAGATCTCACCAAAAAAATTATAATCTTTTTATTATTTCACCTCCCAAACATATCGTGAAATTTTGATTTTCTACGACAATTGCCAATCACATTAAAAAGACAACAATCACATTAATAGCTTCTTTTATTAGTTTTTTATCGCAACGTTTATAATAATTTCCATTGTTAATGAGAGGAGATTCGTATTTTTAATAAAATTAAAGGAGATATCCTGAAATTTTTTTAGGTCTTCTCTCATTTTATGCCAATTTGGAAGGTAATGATCTTTTTAGATCTCACAAAAAAAAAAACTATAAACTTTTTATTATTTCACCTCCCAAACATATCGTGAAATTTTGATATGTCTACGACAATTACCAATCACATTAAAAAGAAAACAATCACATTAATAGTTTCCTTTATCAGTTTCTTATCACAATGTTTTTAAGAATTTCCATTATTAATGAGAGTAGATATCTATTTTTAATAAAATTTACCGAGATATCCTGAAATTTTTTTAGGTCTTCTCTCATTTTTATGCCAATTTGGAAGGGAATGATCTCTTTAGATCTCACATAAAGAAAATTATAATCTTTTTATTATTTCACCTCCCAAACATATCGTGAAATTTTGATATTTCTACGACAATTACCAATCACATTAAAAAGACAACAATCACATTAATAGTTTCCTTTATCAGTTTCTTATCACAATGTTTGTAATAATTTCCATTATTAATGAGAGGAGATATGTATTTTTAATAAAATTAAACGAGATATCCTAAAATTTTTTTAGGTCTTCTCTCATTTTATGCCAATTAGGAACGGAATGATCTTTTTAGATCTCACCAAAACAAGATTATAATCTTTTTATGATTTCACCTCCCAAACATATCGTGAAATTTTGATATTTCTACGACAATTACCAATCACATTAAAAAGACAACAATCACATTAATAGTTTCCTTTATTAGTTTTTTATCACAACGTTTATATTAATTTCCATTATTAATGATAGGAGATATGTATTTTTAATAAAATTAAACGAGATATCCTGAAATTTTTTTAGGTCTTCTCTCATTTTATGCCAATTTGGAAGGGAATGATCTTTTTAGATCTCACCAAAACAAGATTATAATCTTTTTATGATTTCACCTCCCAAACATATCGTGAAATTTTGATATTTCTACAATAATTACCAATCACATTAATAGTTTCCTTTATTAGTTTCTTTTATCACAACGTTTATAATAATTTCCATCACTAATGAGAGGAGATATGTATTTTTAATAAAATTAAACGAAAAATCTTGAACTTTTTTTAGGTCTTCTCCAATTTTATGACAATTTGGAAGGGAATGATCTTTTTAGATCTCACAAAAAGAAACTATAATCTTTTTATTATTTCACCTCCCAAACATATCATGAAATTTTGATATTTCTACGACAATTACCAATCACATTAAAAAGACAATAATCACATTAATAGTTTCTTTTATTAGTTTTTTATCGCAACGTTTTTAATAATTTCCATTGTTAATGAGAGGAGATTCGTATTTTTAATAAAATTAAACGAGATATCCTGAAATTTTTTTAGGTCTTCTCTCATTTTATGCCAATTTGGAAGGTAATGATCTTTTTAGATCTCACAAAAAAAACTATAACCTTTTTATTATTTCACCTCCCAAACATATCGTGAAATTTTGATATTTCTACGACAATTACCAATCACATTAAAAAGAAAACAATCACATTAATAGTTTCCTTTATCAGTTTCTTATCACAATGTTTATAAGAATTTCCATTATTATTGAGAGTAGATATGTATTTTTAATAAAATTAACCGAGATATCCTGAAATTTTTTTAGGTCTTCTCTCATTTTTATGCCAATTTGGAAGGGAATGATCTCTTTAGATCTCACATAAGGAAAATTATAATCTTTTTATTATTTCACCTCCCAAACATATCGTGAAATTTTGATATTTCTACGACAATTACCAATCACATTAAAACGACAACAATCACATTAATAGTTTCCTTTATCAGTTTCTTATCACAATGTTTGTAATAATTTCCATTATTAATGAGAGGAGATATGTATTTTTAATAAAATTAAACGAGATATCCTAAAATTTTTTTAGGTCTTCTCTCATTTTATGCCAATTAGGAACGGAATGATCTTTTTAGATCTCACCAAAACAAGATTATAATCTTTTTATGATTTCACCTCCCAAACATATCGTGAAATTTTGATATTTCTACGACAATTACCAATCACATTAAAAAGACAACAATCACATTAACAGTTTCCTTTATTAGTTTTTTTTATCACAACGTTTATAATAATTTCCATCATTAATGAGAGGAGATATGTATTTTTAATAAAATTAAACGAAAAATCCTGAAATTTTTTTAGGTCTTCTCCAATTTTATGACAATTTGGAAGGGAATGATCTTTTTAGATCTCACAAAAAGAAACTATAATCTTTTTATTATTTCACCTCCCAAACATATCATGAAATTTTGATATTTCTACGACAATTACCAATCACATTAAAAAGACAACAATCACATTAATAGTTTCCTTTATTAGTTTTTTATCACAACGTTTATATTAATTTCCATTATTAATGATAGGAGATATGTATTTTTAATAAAATTAAACGAGATATCCTGAAATTTTTTTAGGTCTTCTCTCATTTTATGCCAATTTGGAAGGGAATGATCTTTTTAGATCTCACCAAAACAAGATTATAATCTTTTTATGATTTCACCTCCCAAACATATCGTGAAATTTTGATATTTCTACAATAATTACCAATCACATTAATTGTTTCCTTTATTAGTTTCTTTTATCACAACGTTTATAATAATTTCCATCACTAATGAGAGGAGATATGTATTTTTAATAAAATTAAACGAAAAATCTTGAACTTTTTTTAGGTCTTCTCCAATTTTATGACAATTTGGAAGGGAATGATCTTTTTAGATCTCACAAAAAGAAACTATAATCTTTTTATTATTTCACCTCCCAAACATATCATGAAATTTTGATATTTCTACGACAATTACCAATCACATTAAAAAGACAATAATCACATTAATAGTTTCTTTTATTAGTTTTTTATCGCAACGTTTTTAATAATTTCCATTGTTAATGAGAGGAGATTCGTATTTTTAATAAAATTAAACGAGATATCCTGAAATTTTTTTAGGTCTTCTCTCATTTTATGCCAATTTGGAAGGTAATGATCTTTTTAGATCTCACAAAAAAAACTATAACCTTTTTATTATTTCACCTCCCAAACATATCGTGAAATTTTGATATTTCTACGACAATTACCAATCACATTAAAAAGACAACAATCACATTAATAGTTTTCTTTATCAGTTTCTTATCACAATGTTTGTAATAATTTCCATTATTAATGAGAGGAGATATGTATTTTTAATAAAATTAAACGAGATATCCTGAAATTTTTTTAGGTCTTCTCTCATTTTATGCAAATTAGGAAGGGAATGATCTTTTTAGATCTCACCAAAACAAGATTATAATCTTTTTATGATTTCACCTCCCAAACATATCGTGAAATTTTGATATTTCTACGACAATTACCAATCACATTAAAAAGAAAACAATCACATTAATAGTTTCCTTTATCAGTTTCTTATCACAATGTTTATAAGAATTTCCATTATTATTGAGAGTAGATATGTATTTTTAATAAAATTAACCGAGATATCCTGAAATGTTTTTAGGTCTTCTCTCATTTAATACTAATTTGGAAGGGAATGATCTTTTTAGATCTCACAAAAAGAAACTATAATCTTTTTATTATTTCAGCTCCCAAACATATCGTGAAATTTTGATATTTCTACGACAATTACCAATCACATTAAAAAGACAACAATCACATTAATAGTTTCCTTTATTAGTTTTTTTATCACAACGTTTATATTAATTTCCATTATTAATGATAGGAGATATGTATTTTTAATAAAATTAAACGAGATATCCTGAAATTTTTTTAGGTCTTCTCTCATTTTATGCCAATTTGGAAGGGAATGATCTTTTTAGATCTCACAAAAAAAAATTACAATCTTTTTATTATTTCACCTTCCAAACATATCGTGAAATTTTGATTTTCTACGACAATTACCAATCACATTAAAAAGATAACAATCACATTAATTGTTTCCTTTATTAGTTTTTTATCACAACGTTTATAATAATTTCCATTATTAATGAGAGGAGATATGTATTTTTAAAAAAATTAAACGAGATATCCTGAAATTTTTTTAGGTCTTCTCTCATTTTATGCCAATTTGGAAGGGAATGATCTTTTTAGATCTCACCAAAACAAGATTATAATCTTTGTATGATTTCACCTCCCAAACATATCGTGAAATTTTGATATTTCTACAATAATTACCAATCACATTAATAGTTTCCTTTATTAGTTTCTTTTATCACAACGTTTATAATAATTTCCATCACTAATGAGAGGAGATATGTATTTTTAATAAAATTAAACGAAAAATCTTGAACTTTTTTTAGGTCTTCTCCAATTTTATGACAATTTGGAAGGGAATGATCTTTTTAGATCTCACAAAAAGAAACTATAATCTTTTTATTATTTCACCTCCCAAACATATCATGAAATTTTGATATTTCTACGACAATTACCAATCACATTAAAAAGACAATAATCACATTAATAGTTTCTTTTATTAGTTTTTTATCGCAACGTTTTTAATAATTTCCATTGTTAATGAGAGGAGATTCGTATTTTTAATAAAATTAAACGAGATATCCTGAAATTTTTTTAGGTCTTCTCTCATTTTATGCCAATTTGGAAGGTAATGATCTTTTTAGATCTCACAAAAAAAACTATAACCTTTTTATTATTTCACCTCCCAAACATATCGTGAAATTTTGATATTTCTACGACAATTACCAATCACATTAAAAAGAAAACAATCACATTAATAGTTTCCTTTATCAGTTTCTTATCACAATGTTTATAAGAATTTCCATTATTATTGAGAGTAGATATGTATTTTTAATAAAATTAACCGAGATATCCTGAAATTTTTTTAGGTCTTCTCTCATTTTTATGCCAATTTGGAAGGGAATGATCTCTTTAGATCTCACATAAGGAAAATTATAATCTTTTTATTATTTCACCTCCCAAACATATCGTGAAATTTTGATATTTCTACGACAATTACCAATCACATTAAAAAGACAACAATCACATTAATAGTTTTCTTTATCAGTTTCTTATCACAATGTTTGTAATAATTTCCATTATTAATGAGAGGAGATATGTATTTTTAATAAAATTAAACGAGATATCCTGAAATTTTTTTAGGTCTTCTCTCATTTTATGCAAATTAGGAAGGGAATGATCTTTTTAGATCTCACCAAAACAAGATTATAATCTTTTTATGATTTCACCTCCCAAACATATCGTGAAATTTTGATATTTCTACGACAATTACCAATCACATTAAAAAGAAAACAATCACATTAATAGTTTCCTTTATCAGTTTCTTATCACAATGTTTATAAGAATTTCCATTATTATTGAGAGTAGATATGTATTTTTAATAAAATTAACCGAGATATCCTGAAATGTTTTTAGGTCTTCTCTCATTTAATACTAATTTGGAAGGGAATGATCTTTTTAGATCTCACAAAAAGAAACTATAATCTTTTTATTATTTCAGCTCCCAAACATATCGTGAAATTTTGATATTTCTACGACAATTACCAATCACATTAAAAAGACAACAATCACATTAATAGTTTCCTTTATTAGTTTTTTTATCACAACGTTTATATTAATTTCCATTATTAATGATAGGAGATATGTATTTTTAATAAAATTAAACGAGATATCCTGAAATTTTTTTAGGTCTTCTCTCATTTTATGCCAATTTGGAAGGGAATGATCTTTTTAGATCTCACAAAAAAAAATTACAATCTTTTTATTATTTCACCTTCCAAACATATCGTGAAATTTTGATTTTCTACGACAATTACCAATCACATTAAAAAGATAACAATCACATTAATTGTTTCCTTTATTAGTTTTTTATCACAACGTTTATAATAATTTCCATTATTAATGAGAGGAGATATGTATTTTTAAAAAAATTAAACGAGATATCCTGAAATTTTTTTAGGTCTTCTCTCATTTTATGCCAATTTGGAAGGGAATGATCTTTTTAGATCTCACCAAAACAAGATTATAATCTTTTTATGATTTCACCTCCCAAACATATCGTGAAATTTTGATATTTCTACAACAATTACCAATCACATTAATAGTTTCCTTTATTAGTTTTTTCATCACAACGTTTATAATAATTTCTATTATTAATGATAGGAGATATGTATTTTTAATAAAATTAAACGAGATATCCTGAAATTTTTTTAGGTCTTCTCTCATTTTATGCCAATTTGGAAGGGAATGATCTTTTTAGATCTCACAAAAACAAATTACAATCTTTTTATTATTTCACCTTCCAAATATATCGTGCAATTTTGGTATTTCTACGACAATTACCAATCACATTAAAAAGACAACAATCACATTAATTGTTTCCTTTATTAGTTTTTTATCACAACGTTTATAATAATTTCCATTATTAATGAGAGGAGATATGTATTTTTAATAAAATTAAACGAGATATCCTGAAATGTTTTTAGGTCTTCTCTCATTTTTATGCCAATTTGGAAGGGAATGATCTCTTAAATCTCACCAAAAAAAAATTATAATCTTTTTATTATTTCACCTCCCAAACATATCGTGAAATTTTGATTTTCTACGACAATTACCAATCACATTAAAAAGACAACAATCACATTAATAGTTTCCTTTATTAGTTTCTTTTATCACAACGTTTATAATAATTTACATCATTAATGAGAGGAGATATGTATTTTTAATAAAATTAAACGAAAAATCTTGAACTTTTTTTAGGTCTTCTCCAATTTTATGACAATTTGGAAGGGAATGATATTTTTAGATCTCACAAAAAGAAACTATAATTGTAACACCCTAGAGGATATTACCTTTTTCTCCTTATATTGCTAAATTAATAGAAATTAGCATATAAGAATATCAGAGTTAACTATGCGGAAATTAAAACTTAAACTTATATTACATGAAATAAATCTAGTACAAAGCTCTTAGCACTTATGTGCCATACAAGACATAAGCAATATACATAAAACATAAACTAAATTCCCATCCATTGGGAATTATACAAAAACTATATTAACAACATCTTCCTCCGGGAAAGCAGCTCCATGCTCCAAGCTCTTCCCACAAGGTGTCCACTTGCTAACCTGTAAAAACATGGAAACTAAACGGAATGAGACATAATGTCTCAGTGAGTGTTCCAAGGACTCTAGGCTGACTCTCTATTCTAGAGATCCTTTTCTTAACTCTCATGGCTTCTCTTTTCTTTTATAAATGCTCACACTCAAAACTATTACCTCATCACCTCTACATCACTATTTCTTAGGATCATACCTTGACTCTTGATGAGGCACATAGAGTTGGCCTCCTATACCAAATCTAGGGCCACTAGTGCACTAAGGCACCTAAACATCTTTCTGTTACTCTTGACCACTCACTAGGGTCTCACTTTGCTATAGCATCAGATGGGAACGTGCATAATCTTTCCTTCCTTTGACCTGCCCAACTTGGGCTTACATCGCCTCTCTCTATGAGGCATAACATCTTGCATACCTCTCTCGGTAGCTTACATTAACTTTCTATGGGTATAACCCCTCTCTTACCTCAAAGGTAGTATACAATTACACACGTCCTCATCTAATGTCTAGACTTATCTTACATCACTCACCTACAACTAGGCTCATGACTCCTCTCATGTTCTAACATAGAACATACATACATCAAGCAAAACAATATATCCTAGTTTGTTTCTACAACTGTGTGGTTTGCATTATCTCTTTATTTAAATTTCACTTTCACCGCCTATTTTATTAATTTGGCTGAGCTCTAGCCAACAAGAGGCGTCCCTCTTGAAACAACCTTTAATTAATCCCCACCGGTCCAAGTGGGTTGACTACATCTCCGTTACTAGGAGGAGTCTCCTTTCTAACTTGTTCTTCTCTATGAAGAACCCCTTCTCCCTATGAAGAAGGTTGTTTTCCCCATGGGTGTCAGGGTGACGGTCCCCATCTCCCACCCCTGGGGGCCTCTTAGCCTTAAAACATAACTTATTCCCTTTATTGGGATCATAACTTTCCTTTGAAAACTCTTTCATAAAACCTTTTCATAAATAATCCTTTTCATAACCATTCTGAAACTCATCACTCCTTGGTGACATATAGGATCCTTAGCCCTTTGCACACCGTTGTACGCCGAGCGTGCGGCTCTCGGACGTGACTGGTACCGGGGAAGGTTCCACCTTATGTCACTGAGGCGATATCTTTTTCTAAAAACCTTTCTTGAAACTATAAACTTTGCTTAAAAGCCTTTTCTGAAACATAGGGGTAACTCCCCATCTTTTTACTAAGAGGCTTAGGTATAGTCTTAAGTGTTTTATGTATCTTTTATTCAAGAGGGTTTATCGTAACATACAATCACAAGCATATGCAACAACCACATGATTGCAATAAGGGTGCAAGCATAACATCACAAATACAACTACCATACAATAATCTAAACACCTCAAAACAACATAATTTCTTTAATATCACATCACTATATTTTCATAAGAAAACACAAGTCTAAGTGACTCATGTAGAGAAAAAGATAAACATATCATCATTTGAATAAACATTTAAAATCATTTAAATACTCAAAAAGGGAAGTATTTTAAAAGAATTTAAACAAATATCAAATTCTAGCCCAGCCGGCCACAATCGCGGCCCAGCCGGAGATCCCTTAAATTTGTTCATTGTTCCTCTGTCACGTTTCGGCCCAGCTGCACCAAGTTTCGGCTGGGCTGAAACTCCCCTGGAGCTAATTTCTCCTCTGCCCAATTTCAGCCCAGCTGCACCATGTTTCGGCTGGGCCGAAACTCCCCTGAAGCCTATTTTCTCCCTTCTAACGCATTTCGGCCCAGCTGAACCAAATTCCGGCTGGGCCGGGACGAACATGGGTTTACGAAAATGCAAGTTCTATGGCTATCAATGGCATACCCAGTCATCCCAACCTTACAAAATCAAATCTTAAACACTTCTATTACATTTCTAACCGATTGATTTACTCAAAAACATCCTTAAACATGCATAATCATCAAAATCCCAATTCTCCAAACCTAAGGATTCAAAAGGGGAAAAAGGGATAAACAAGAGAACCAGAACCATGGAAGGATGGAGAAGACAAGGGGAGGAATCACTCACCTTCCGGGACACGTAAAGATGAGTTCCTGGCACTGGATCTTCAGATCTCTGCTCTATCTCCTCCTTCCTCTTCTTCCTCTTCTTCTCCTCCTTCTCTCTAACTCTTCTTCTTTCTTTTTCTTTCTCTCTCTAACTCTCTCTCTCCCTTTCTATTTAAAACGTGGGGTGTGTGTGTGGTTGTGTGGTTCTTGGCCTATCTTGGGCCTTGGCTCCCCATCTGGGTCCTATTATCTTATTTCTATTGTATCTTATTATAAGGTAACTATTATTAATAATGCTTAAGGGTATCCTTAAACCATTAAATACAAAACTATTCCATAAAAGATGTCTCTTTATTATTTATTTCTAAGGTCCGTAAATTAGGGATGTTACATTTCTCCCCACCTTAAAAAGATTTTCGTCCTCGAAAATCGAAACTCCACTATATCCTTATATCCCCATACATCTTTACTTCCAAAGTCCTAATGAAATCTTATTATTAAGGCTCTTCTAACTAAGACTATTGTCAAACTAACCATCCATTTTTAATTCTAATCTTTCCTAGAATCTCACATTCCTAGGATCACTATAGGTTCCTTATGATCTAACACCACCCTAGTTTGGGTTCTATCTTAAGAAAAACCTACTACCTTCTCTTAGGCATAAGGCTTTCTATGTTTAATCCTCTTATAACACTTCTAGACAACTATTTTTTTTTCTCCACTGATCCATTCTAGGTTTCTACTACTCAAAAGATTAATAGATTCTCTCTTAACTTTACTTAGGAAAAACTTACTCCTAAGGTCCATCTGAGGTGATATCCAAACTTAGAGTTCTACTCTCCTATGATTGAAATCACTATATTTCTCTAACCCAAAGAGTAGGCTTCTTTCAAACTACTTGTCCAGTGACAATTCTCCATTCTCATATTCTTATCCTATGTCTTATGTCCTTATCTCAACTCTTAGGTGGTTTATCTCTCAATAACTCAAGAAAATCCTATTCTTGAAGTCTCCCAAAAATTCTTTCACTATTTTACTTCCTCCACCATATTCAATTTCATCTTATTAAAGATTTCTAGAACTAGCTTCAACCTTAAAAGGATCTCTAACTCTTTCTTAACTCCTTTTGAAAAAAACTACCTCTTTTTCACTAAAGTGGTTCTATGTTCTTTTACTCTCAATCTTAGGCTATAACTAGGTTGGTAACTATTGGGTAAATATTTACCATAACCATTCTACTCCTTCACTAATCATACCCCTTAGGTTCTCATTTTAGCTAAAAAGGTTTCTATCTTATTCTAATCCTCTTGGTTTTTCAATCTAACCTTACCTATGGTTTTCTAGCTTAACCTTAACTATGAAGGGTTTAGGTAACTTCCTCTTAACTCCACTTTGGTTAATTCTACTCTTAAGGTGTCTAAGGACTCCTCACATTCTTAGACTAAAGCTAACCATAAAGGTAGGTTTGTTTTATCTACTGGGTATCCATCACAATTTCCTTCCTTTATTCTAGGTTTAACCCTTGAACATAACTCTCGGTTAACATGATTCTCTTATCTTAGATGTCTATTTACGAGATAGGTGTTACTAGGGAACTTCATCTTCTATAGGCTTCTACTCTACGCAACTTCCTAAGGTTAACCTCTTCAAAGCAGCTCTACCTCTTTTCTATTCCAAACACCACTTAGGTTGGATATTCTATTTATCTGTATCTCTGTTATCCTTGTCTTAGGGTGTTGGCAAGGATCTCTGGTCTATGGGGCTCACTAATACTTTGAGCTATCTAAAATGATACTCTTACCTTTTGAGGTTTGGCTACCTAAAAAAACTAGGTTGCTACTAACTCATCTTAGGTTAACTATATTCTACTTCCCATTCCAAAGGTAAAAGTGTAGCTAACTCTATGTCCTCTCCCTGACAAGCTCACCTGAAACTCAGAAAACTCACCAGAAAAACAGAACAACAACTATCTATCACATCTTAAACTTAACTTGGTTGGTCTTGGAACAAGCCACACCAAGTGTCACATCATTCCCATTTAAGGGCTATAACATCAAGCATAAAAACGTACATTGCAAAACATAGAGAAACATGCTACACAAACAAGGAAAACAAGAAGCACTTCGTTCCTAGGATGTTCAAACAACCAAAGAAAACATACCACTCCAAAACATAAGGCAAACATAGGTTGGTTAGGGAAACACATACCTAAGGTAGGTCCATCATCTTGGTTTGTCCTCCTAACACATAGGGTAGAAGGCCAAACTGTGGTTAAAGGTGTTGGCTCCTCTGGCTCTTTCCTTTTCCTATTGGGGCACTCCTTCATGTAGTGTCCCGGCATCTGACACTTGTAGCACACAATATGTCCCATCAAACAAACTCCCCTATGGCCCTTACCACATTTGGGACATCCCTCAGCTATTGGATTTCTCGAAGGTTGCGCTCCCTTACCTTTAAACTTATTTTTCTTTGGTCTCTCGGGTTGGTTAGGTCCTGAACCCTTTCTTTCATCAGAAGTACGCTTTCGCTGCGTACTCTGAACTTCCCCTTGTGGTCTCTTACTACCCATGATGTACTTTTCCAAAAATATTGCCTTGAAGTTCTCCCACTCCAAGGGTATTCCGGAAAAAGCCATCTTATCCTTTACACTTCTCCACCAAAACTCAGCCTCATCCTCTAACATGAAAGAGGCATAAGCCACCCTCTGCTCAGATGAGCAAGGTACTCCCTCAAGGATTCTCTCTATCTCCCTCAACCATAATCTCGCCTCTGCGGGACTATAGCCCCTAAAGGATGGTGGTCTCCTACTTTGGAATTCCACAAATCCTGAACTATGGTTTCCTACAGTTGGCCCACTATGGGTACTCTCGGCTCTCCCAAAGGTTTCCCATCTAAGGTTTGCTTGGTTTGGTGGAATAGGTCCTAAGGGATTCAAGAACGGTTGTCCTAAACCTCGGTTTCTACCTGCCATAATTCCTACCTGCAGTGCACAAAGTATTAAGGTGATCAGTCTCAATATCCCATGTCAAAGCAAATCAGGACATATAGCATGGCAGACAACCAACACACTTAAACAAATATGACTATACTATCATAACATACCATCTAATCGAACGATACTAACCACAGTCCGATTTGAATCGAACCGCTCTGATACCAAAATGTAACACCCTAGAGGATATTACCTTTTTCTCCTTATATTGCTAAATTAATAGAAATTAGCATATAAGAATATCAGAGTTAACTATGCGGAAATTAAAACTTAAACTTATATTACATGAAATAAATCTAGTACAAAGCTCTTAGCACTTATGTGCCATACAAGACATAAGCAATATACATAAAACATAAACTAAATTCCCATCCATTGGGAATTATACAAAAACTATATTAACAACATCTTCCTCCGGGAAAGCAGCTCCATGCTCCAAGCTCTTCCCACAAGGTGTCCACTTGCTAACCTGTAAAAACATGGAAACTAAACGGAATGAGACATAATGTCTCAGTGAGTGTTCCAAGGACTCTAGGCTGACTCTCTATTCTAGAGATCCTTTTCTTAACTCTCATGGCTTCTCTTTTCTTTTATAAATGCTCACACTCAAAACTATTACCTCATCACCTCTACATCACTATTTCTTAGGATCATACCTTGACTCTTGATGAGGCACATAGAGTTGGCCTCCTATACCAAATCTAGGGCCACTAGTGCACTAAGGCACCTAAACATCTTTCTGTTACTCTTGACCACTCACTAGGGTCTCACTTTGCTATAGCATCAGATGGGAACGTGCATAATCTTTCCTTCCTTTGACCTGCCCAACTTGGGCTTACATCGCCTCTCTCTATGAGGCATAACATCTTGCATACCTCTCTCGGTAGCTTACATTAACTTTCTATGGGTATAACCCCTCTCTTACCTCAAAGGTAGTATACAATTACACACGTCCTCATCTAATGTCTAGACTTATCTTACATCACTCACCTACAACTAGGCTCATGACTCCTCTCATGTTCTAACATAGAACATACATACATCAAGCAAAACAATATATCCTAGTTTGTTTCTACAACTGTGTGGTTTGCATTATCTCTTTATTTAAATTTCACTTTCACCGCCTATTTTATTAATTTGGCTGAGCTCTAGCCAACAAGAGGCGTCCCTCTTGAAACAACCTTTAATTAATCCCCACCGGTCCAAGTGGGTTGACTACATCTCCGTTACTAGGAGGAGTCTCCTTTCTAACTTGTTCTTCTCTATGAAGAACCCCTTCTCCCTATGAAGAAGGTTGTTTTCCCCATGGGTGTCAGGGTGACGGTCCCCATCTCCCACCCCTGGGGGCCTCTTAGCCTTAAAACATAACTTATTCCCTTTATTGGGATCATAACTTTCCTTTGAAAACTCTTTCATAAAACCTTTTCATAAATAATCCTTTTCATAACCATTCTGAAACTCATCACTCCTTGGTGACATATAGGATCCTTAGCCCTTTGCACACCGTTGTACGCCGAGCGTGCGGCTCTCGGACGTGACTGGTACCGGGGAAGGTTCCACCTTATGTCACTGAGGCGATATCTTTTTCTAAAAACCTTTCTTGAAACTATAAACTTTGCTTAAAAGCCTTTTCTGAAACATAGGGGTAACTCCCCATCTTTTTACTAAGAGGCTTAGGTATAGTCTTAAGTGTTTTATGTATCTTTTATTCAAGAGGGTTTATCGTAACATACAATCACAAGCATATGCAACAACCACATGATTGCAATAAGGGTGCAAGCATAACATCACAAATACAACTACCATACAATAATCTAAACACCTCAAAACAACATAATTTCTTTAATATCACATCACTATATTTTCATAAGAAAACACAAGTCTAAGTGACTCATGTAGAGAAAAAGATAAACATATCATCATTTGAATAAACATTTAAAATCATTTAAATACTCAAAAAGGGAAGTATTTTAAAAGAATTTAAACAAATATCAAATTCTAGCCCAGCCGGCCACAATCGCGGCCCAGCCGGAGATCCCTTAAATTTGTTCATTGTTCCTCTGTCACGTTTCGGCCCAGCTGCACCAAGTTTCGGCTGGGCTGAAACTCCCCTGGAGCTAATTTCTCCTCTGCCCAATTTCAGCCCAGCTGCACCATGTTTCGGCTGGGCCGAAACTCCCCTGAAGCCTATTTTCTCCCTTCTAACGCATTTCGGCCCAGCTGAACCAAATTCCGGCTGGGCCGGGACGAACATGGGTTTACGAAAATGCAAGTTCTATGGCTATCAATGGCATACCCAGTCATCCCAACCTTACAAAATCAAATCTTAAACACTTCTATTACATTTCTAACCGATTGATTTACTCAAAAACATCCTTAAACATGCATAATCATCAAAATCCCAATTCTCCAAACCTAAGGATTCAAAAGGGGAAAAAGGGATAAACAAGAGAACCAGAACCATGGAAGGATGGAGAAGACAAGGGGAGGAATCACTCACCTTCCGGGACACGTAAAGATGAGTTCCTGGCACTGGATCTTCAGATCTCTGCTCTATCTCCTCCTTCCTCTTCTTCCTCTTCTTCTCCTCCTTCTCTCTAACTCTTCTTCTTTCTTTTTCTTTCTCTCTCTAACTCTCTCTCTCCCTTTCTATTTAAAACGTGGGGTGTGTGTGTGGTTGTGTGGTTCTTGGCCTATCTTGGGCCTTGGCTCCCCATCTGGGTCCTATTATCTTATTTCTATTGTATCTTATTATAAGGTAACTATTATTAATAATGCTTAAGGGTATCCTTAAACCATTAAATACAAAACTATTCCATAAAAGATGTCTCTTTATTATTTATTTCTAAGGTCCGTAAATTAGGGATGTTACAATAATCTTTTTATTATTTCACCTCCCAAACATATCATGAAATTTTGATATTTCTACGACAATTACCAATCACATTAAAAAGACAATAATCACATTAATAGTTTCTTTTATTAGTTTTTTATCGCAACGTTTTTAATAATTTCCATTGTTAATGAGAGGAGATTCGTATTTTTAATAAAATTAAACGAGATATCCTGAAATTTTTTAGGTCTTCTCTCATTTTATGCCAATTTGGAAGGTAATGATCTTTTTAGATCTCACAAAAAAAAACTATAACCTTTTTGTTATTTCACCTCCCAAACATATCGTGAAATTTTGATATTTCTACGACAATTACCAATCACATTAAAAAGAAAACAATCACATTAATAGTTTCCTTTATCAGTTTCTTATCACAATGTTTATAAGAATTTCCATTATTATTGAGAGTAGATATGTATGTTTAATAAAATTAACCGAGATATCCTGAAATTTTTTTAGGTCTTCTCTCATTTTTATGCCAAGTTGGAAGGGAATCATCTCTTTAGATCTCACATAAAGAAAATTATAATCTTTTTATTATTTCACCTCCCAAACATATCGTGAAATTTTGATATTTCTACGACAATTACCAATCACATTAAAAAGACAACAATCACATTAATAGTTTTCTTTATCAGTTTCTTATGACAATGTTTGTAATAATTTTCATTATTAATGAGAGGAGATATGTATTTTTAATAAAATTAAACGAGATATCCTGAAATTTTTTTAGGTCTTCTCTCATTTTATGCAAATTAGGAAGCGAATGATCTTTTTAGATCTCACCAAAACAAGACTATAATCTTTTTATGATTTCACCTCCCAAACATATCGTGAAATTTTGATATTTCTACGACAATTACCAATCACATTAAAAAGAAAACAATCACATTAATAGTTTCCTTTATCAGTTTCTTATCACAATGTTTATAAGAATTTCCATTATTATTGAGAGTAGATATGTATTTTTAATAAAATTAACCGAGATATCCTGAAATGTTTTTAGGTCTTCTCTCATTTAATACCAATTTGGAAGGGAATGATCTTTTTAGATCTCACCAAAAAAAATATATAATCTTTTTATTATTTCACCTCCCAATCAAGTCGTGAAATTTTGATATTTCTACGACAATTACCAATCACATTAAAAAGACAACAATCACATTAATAGTTTCCTTTATTAGTTTTTTATCACAACGTTTATATTAATTTCCATTATTAAGGATAGGAGATATGTATTTTTAATAAAATTAAACGAGATATCCTGAAATTTTTTTAGGTCTTCTCTCATTTTATGCCAATTTGGAAGGTAATGATCTTTTTAGATCTCACAGAAAGAAACTATAATCTTTTTATTATTTCAGCTCCCAAACATATCGTGAAATTTTTATATTTCTACGACAATTACCAATCACATTAAAAAGACAACAATCACATTAATAGTTTCCTTTATTAGTTTTTTTATCACAACGTTTATATTAATTTCCATTATTAATGATAGGAGATATGTATTTTTAATAAAATTAAACGAGATATCCTGAAATTTTTTTAGGTCTTCTCTCATTTTATGCCAATTTGGAAGGGAATGATCTTTTTAGATCTCACAAAAAAAAATTACAATCTTTTTATTATTTCACCTTCCAAACATATCGTGAAATTTTGGTATTTCTACGACAATTACCAATCACATTAAAAAGATAACAATCACATTAATTGTTTCCTTTATTAGTTTTTTATCACAACGTTTATAATAATTTCCATTATTAATGAGAGGAGATATGTATTTTTAAAAAAATTAAACGAGATATCCTGAAATGTTTTTAGGTCTTCTCTCATTTAATACCAATTTGGAAGGGAATGATCTTTTTAGATCTCACCAAAAAAAATATATAATCTTTTTATTATTTCACCTCCCAATCAAGTCGTGAAATTTTGATATTTCTACGACAATTACCAATCACATTAAAAAGACAACAATCACATTAATAGTTTCCTTTATTAGTTTTTTATCACAACGTTTATATTAATTTCCATTATTAAGGATAGGAGATATGTATTTTTAATAAAATTAAACGAGATATCCTGAAATTTTTTTAGGTCTTCTCTCATTTTATGCCAATTTGGAAGGTAATGATCTTTTTAGATCTCACAAAAAAAAACTATAACCTTTTTATTATTTCACCTCCCAAACATATCGTGAAATTTTGATATTTCTACGACAATTACCAATCACATTAAAAAGAAAACAATCACATTAATAGTTTCCTTTATCAGTTTCTTATCACAATGTTTATAATAATTTCCATTCTTATTGAGAGTAGATATGTATTTTTAATAAAATTAACCGAGATATCCTGAAATTTTTTTAGGTCTTCTCTCATTTTTATGCCAATTTGGAAGGGAATGATCTCTTTAGATCTCACATAAAGAAAATTATAATCTTTTTATTATTTCACCTCCCAAACATATCGTGAAATTTTGGTATTTCTATGACAATTACCAATCACATTAAAAAGATAACAATCACATTAATTGTTTCCTTTATTAGTTTTTTATCACAACGTTTATAATAATTTCCATCATTAATGAGAGGATATATGTATTTTTAATAAAATTAAACAAAAAATCCTGAAATTTTTTTAGGTCTTCTCTCATTTTATGACAATTTGGAAGGGAATGATCTTTTTAGATCTCACAAAAAGAAACTATAATCTTTTTATTATTTCACCTCCCAATCATATCGTGAAATTTTGATATTTCTACGACAATTATCAATCACATTAAAAAGACAACAATCACATTAATAGTTTCCTTTATTAGTTTTTTATCACAGCGTTTATATTAATTTCCATTATTAATGATAGGAGATATGTATTTTTAATAAAATTAAACGAGATATCCTGAAATTTTTTTAGGTCTTCTGTCATTTTATGCCAATTTGGAAGGGAATGATCCTTTTAGATCTCACAAAAAAAATTACAATCTTTTTATTATTTCACCTCCCAAACATATCGTGAAATTTTGGTGTTTCTACGACAATTACCAATCACATTAAAAAGATAACAATCACATTAATTGTTTCCTTTATTAGTTTTTTTATCACAACGTTTATAATAATTTCCATTATTAATGAGAGGAGATATGTATTTTTAATAAAATTAAACGAGATATCCTGAAATGTTTTTAGGTCTTCTCTCATTTAATACCAATTTGGAAGGGAATGATCTTTTTAGATCTCACCAAAAAAAAATTATAATCTTTTTATTATTTCACCTCCCAAACATATCGTGAAATTTTGATATTTCTACGACAATTACCAATCACATTAAAAAGACAACAATCACATTAATAGTTTCCTTTATTAGTTTTTTATCACAACGTTTATATTAATTTCCATTATTAATGAAAGGAGGTATGTATTTTTAATAAAATTAAATGAGATATCCTGAAATTTTTTTAGGTCTTCTCTCATTTTATGCCAATTTGGAAGGGAATGATCTTTTTAGATCTCACAAAAAAAAAATTACAATCTTTTTATTATTTCACCTCCCAAACATATCGTGAAATTTTGATATTTCTACGACAATTACCAATCACATTAAAAAGATAACAATCACATTAATTTTTTCCTTTATTTGTTTTTTATCACAACGTTTATAATAATTTCCATTATTAATGTGAGGAGATATGTATTTTTAATAAAATTAAACGAGATATCCTGAAATTTTTTTAGGTCTTCTCTCATTTAATACCAATTTGGAAGGGAATGATCTTTTTAGATCTCACAAAAAAAAAAATACAATCTTTTTATTATTTCACCTCCCAAACATATCGTGAAATTTTGATATTTCTACGACAATTACCAATCACATTAAAAAGATAACAATCACATTAATTGTTTCCTTTATTAGTTTTTTATCACAACGTTTATAATAATTTCCATTATTAATGAGAGGAGATATGTATTTTTAATAAAATTAAACGAGATATGCTGAAATTCTTTTTAGGTCTTCTCTCATTTAATGCCAATTTGGAAGTGAATGATCTTTTTAGATCTCACAAAAAAAAATTACAATCTTTTTATTATTTCACCTCCCAAACATATCGTGAAATTTTGTTATTTCTACGACAATTACCAATCACATTAAAAAGATAACAATCACATTAGTAGTTTCATTTATTAGTTTTTTATCACAACGTTTATAATAATTTCCATTATTAATGAGAGAAGATATGTATTTTTAATAAAATTAAACGAGATATCCTGAAATTTTTTTAGGTCTTCTCTCATTTAATGCCAATTTGGAAGGGAATGATCTTTTTAGATCTCACAAAAAAATAAATTACAGTCTTTTTCTTATTTCACCTCCCAAACATATCGTGAAATTTTGATATTTCTACGACAATTACCAATCACATTAAAAAGATAACAATCACATTAATAGTTTCCTTTATTAGTTTTTTATCACAACGTTTATAATAATTTCCATTATTAATGAGAGGAGATATGTATTTTTAATAAAATTAAACGAGATATCCTGAAATTTTTTTAGATCTTCTCTCATTTATGCCAACTTGGAAGGGAATGATCTTTTTAGATCTCACAAAAAAAAACTATAACCTTTTTGTTATTTCACCTCCCAAACATATCGTGAAATTTTGATATTTCTACGACAATTACCAATCACATTAAAAAGAAAACAATCACATTAATAGTTTCCTTTATCAGTTTCTTATCACAATGTTTATAAGAATTTCCATTATTATTGAGAGTAGATATGTATTTTTAATAAAATTAACCGAGATATCCTGAAATTTTTTTAGGTCTTCTCTCATTTTTATGCCAAGTTGGAAGGGAATCATCTCTTTAGATCTCACATAAAGAAAATTATAATCTTTTTATTATTTCACCTCCCAAACATATCGTGAAATTTTGATATTTCTACGACAATTACCAATCACATTAAAAAGACAACAATCACATTAATAGTTTTCTTTATCAGTTTCTTATGACAATGTTTGTAATAATTTTCATTATTAATGAGAGGAGATATGTATTTTTAATAAAATTAAACGAGATATCCTGAAATTTTTTTAGGTCTTCTCTCATTTTATGCAAATTAGGAAGCGAATGATCTTTTTAGATCTCACCAAAACAAGACTATAATCTTTTTATGATTTCACCTCCCAAACATATCGTGAAATTTTGATATTTCTACGACAATTACCAATCACATTAAAAAGAAAACAATCACATTAATAGTTTCCTTTATCAGTTTCTTATCACAATGTTTATAAGAATTTCCATTATTATTGAGAGTAGATATGTATTTTTAATAAAATTAACCGAGATATCCTGAAATGTTTTTAGGTCTTCTCTCATTTAATACCAATTTGGAAGGGAATGATCTTTTTAGATCTCACCAAAAAAAAAATATAATCTTTTTATTATTTCACCTCCCAATCAAGTCGTGAAATTTTGATATTTCTACGACAATTACCAATCACATTAAAAAGACAACAATCACATTAATAGTTTCCTTTATTAGTTTTTTATCACAACGTTTATATTAATTTCCATTATTAAGGATAGGAGATATGTATTTTTAATAAAATTAAACGAGATATCCTGAAATTTTTTTAGGTCTTCTCTCATTTTATGCCAATTTGGAAGGTAATGATCTTTTTAGATCTCACAGAAAGAAACTATAATCTTTTTATTATTTCAGCTCCCAAACATATCGTGAAATTTTGATATTTCTACGACAATTACCAATCACATTAAAAAGACAACAATCACATTAATAGTTTCCTTTATTAGTTTTTTTATCACAACGTTTATATTAATTTCCATTATTAATGATAGGAGATATGTATTTTTAATAAAATTAAACGAGATATCCTGAAATTTTTTTAGGTCTTCTCTCATTTTATGCCAATTTGGAAGGGAATGATCTTTTTAGATCTCACAAAAAAAAATTACAATCTTTTTATTATTTCACCTTCCAAACATATCGTGAAATTTTGGTATTTCTACGACAATTACCAATCACATTAAAAAGATAACAATCACATTAATTGTTTCCTTTATTAGTTTTTTATCACAACGTTTATAATAATTTCCATTATTAATGAGAGGAGATATGTATTTTTAAAAAAATTAAACGAGATATCCTGAAATGTTTTTAGGTCTTCTCTCATTTAATACCAATTTGGAAGGGAATGATCTTTTTAGATCTCACCAAAAAAAATATATAATCTTTTTATTATTTCACCTCCCAATCAAGTCGTGAAATTTTGATATTTCTACGACAATTACCAATCACATTAAAAAGACAACAATCACATTAATAGTTTCCTTTATTAGTTTTTTATCACAACGTTTATATTAATTTCCATTATTAAGGATAGGAGATATGTATTTTTAATAAAATTAAACGAGATATCCTGAAATTTTTTTAGGTCTTCTCTCATTTTATGCCAATTTGGAAGGTAATGATCTTTTTAGATCTCACAAAAAAAAACTATAACCTTTTTATTATTTCACCTCCCAAACATATCGTGAAATTTTGATATTTCTACGACAATTACCAATCACATTAAAAAGAAAACAATCACATTAATAGTTTCCTTTATCAGTTTCTTATCACAATGTTTATAATAATTTCCATTCTTATTGAGAGTAGATATGTATTTTTAATAAAATTAACCGAGATATCCTGAAATTTTTTTAGGTCTTCTCTCATTTTTATGCCAATTTGGAAGGGAATGATCTCTTTAGATCTCACATAAAGAAAATTATAATCTTTTTATTATTTCACCTCCCAAACATATCGTGAAATTTTGGTATTTCTATGACAATTACCAATCACATTAAAAAGATAACAATCACATTAATTGTTTCCTTTATTAGTTTTTTATCACAACGTTTATAATAATTTCCATCATTAATGAGAGGAGATATGTATTTTTAATAAAATTAAACAAAAAATCCTGAAATTTTTTTAGGTCTTCTCTCATTTTATGACAATTTGGAAGGGAATGATCTTTTTAGATCTCACAAAAAGAAACTATAATCTTTTTATTATTTCACCTCCCAATCATATCGTGAAATTTTGATATTTCTACGACAATTATCAATCACATTAAAAAGACAACAATCACATTAATAGTTTCCTTTATTAGTTTTTTATCACAGCGTTTATATTAATTTCCATTATTAATGATAGGAGATATGTATTTTTAATAAAATTAAACGAGATATCCTGAAATTTTTTTAGGTCTTCTGTCATTTTATGCCAATTTGGAAGGGAATGATCCTTTTAGATCTCACAAAAAAAATTACAATCTTTTTATTATTTCACCTCCCAAACATATCGTGAAATTTTGGTGTTTCTACGACAATTACCAATCACATTAAAAAGATAACAATCACATTAATTGTTTCCTTTATTAGTTTTTTTATCACAACGTTTATAATAATTTCCATTATTAATGAGAGGAGATATGTATTTTTAATAAAATTAAACGAGATATCCTGAAATGTTTTTAGGTCTTCTCTCATTTAATACCAATTTGGAAGGGAATGATCTTTTTAGATCTCACCAAAAAAAAATTATAATCTTTTTATTATTTCACCTCCCAAACATATCGTGAAATTTTGATATTTCTACGACAATTACCAATCACATTAAAAAGACAACAATCACATTAATAGTTTCCTTTATTAGTTTTTTATCACAACGTTTATATTAATTTCCATTATTAATGAAAGGAGGTATGTATTTTTAATAAAATTAAATGAGATATCCTGAAATTTTTTTAGGTCTTCTCTCATTTTATGCCAATTTGGAAGGGAATGATCTTTTTAGATCTCACAAAAAAAAAATTACAATCTTTTTATTATTTCACCTCCCAAACATATCGTGAAATTTTGATATTTCTACGACAATTACCAATCACATTAAAAAGATAACAATCACATTAATTTTTTCCTTTATTTGTTTTTTATCACAACGTTTATAATAATTTCCATTATTAATGTGAGGAGATATGTATTTTTAATAAAATTAAACGAGATATCCTGAAATTTTTTTAGGTCTTCTCTCATTTAATACCAATTTGGAAGGGAATGATCTTTTTAGATCTCACAAAAAAAAAATACAATCTTTTTATTATTTCACCTCCCAAACATATCGTGAAATTTTGATATTTCTACGACAATTACCAATCACATTAAAAAGATAACAATCACATTAATTGTTTCCTTTATTAGTTTTTTATCACAACGTTTATAATAATTTCCATTATTAATGAGAGGAGATATGTATTTTTAATAAAATTAAACGAGATATGCTGAAATTCTTTTTAGGTCTTCTCTCATTTAATGCCAATTTGGAAGTGAATGATCTTTTTAGATCTCACAAAAAAAAATTACAATCTTTTTATTATTTCACCTCCCAAACATATCGTGAAATTTTGTTATTTCTACGACAATTACCAATCACATTAAAAAGATAACAATCACATTAGTAGTTTCATTTATTAGTTTTTTATCACAACGTTTATAATAATTTCCATTATTAATGAGAGAAGATATGTATTTTTAATAAAATTAAACGAGATATCCTGAAATTTTTTTAGGTCTTCTCTCATTTAATGCCAATTTGGAAGGGAATGATCTTTTTAGATCTCACAAAAAAATAAATTACAGTCTTTTTCTTATTTCACCTCCCAAACATATCGTGAAATTTTGATATTTCTACGACAATTACCAATCACATTAAAAAGATAACAATCACATTAATAGTTTCCTTTATTAGTTTTTTATCACAACGTTTATAATAATTTCCATTATTAATGAGAGGAGATATGTATTTTTAATAAAATTAAACGAGATATCCTGAAATTTTTTTAGATCTTCTCTCATTTATGCCAACTTGGAAGGGAATGATCTTTTTAGATCTCACAAAAAAAAAATTACAATCTTTTTATTATTTCACCTCCCAAACATATCGTGAAAGTTTTATATTTCTACGACAATTACCAATCACATTAAAAAGATAACAATCACATTAACAGTTTCCTTTATTAGTTTTTTATTACAACGTTTATAATAATTTCAATTATTAATGAGAGGAGATATGTATTTTTAATAAAATTGAATGAGATATCCTAAAATTTTTTTAGGTCTTCTCTCATTTTATGCCGTTGAGGCTTCTGGTCTTCATGTTTTTTCTCATGCGGCTTCTTCTCTAGCTGTTTCTTATTGGCATTGGCATCTTCCTTGTCTTCTTGCTCCTCCCTCATCAAATCTAAGGAAAATCTCTTGCGTTTCATATGAACTTTGACCACTTCTAAGTTGTTTGCATCTTTAATCACACAAATTTTGTGTTCAAACGACACCTTGTAGCCTTTCTCCATCAACTGAGCAACACTTAACAAATTTTGATTAATCTCAGGAGCATATAAGACATCAGAAATTAATTTCAAACCTGCATGGCTTTCAATTGCAACTGTTCCTATGCCTCTCACAGCAATATGTGCTCCATTTCCAATTCTTACTTTAGAAATCACAGTTTCGTTGAGCTCTTTAAAGAGCTCTCGATCATCAGTCATGTGATTTGTACAACCGCTATCTATCAGCCAACCTTTTTTGGAGTTGTTGGTTGTAAAGCATGATGTTGTAAAGAGTTGTTCCTCTTCTAGTTGATCCTCTTCTAGTTGTAAAGAGTTGTTCCTCTTCTAGTTGATCATAAGGACAAGAAACAACCATGAAAGAAAGAAACAAAGAAGAAACACGGCTCGGAATCAATCAAGAAGGGATCTTGATTCCTTTCTTCATTTCCTCCTTGCTTTCTTGCTTGAAACATTGCTTTCCAGGTCAACTAGAAAGAAGTCAACTGAGCTTCTTGACTTCTTCTTTCTTGGTCGCTTGTTCTTGACTCAAGATCGCAATCAAGCAGGCATCTTGATTGTGCCCATGGTTGCCACTGACCAAGGTAGAACTCAAGAAAGAACAAAGAGGACAAGAAACGACCATGATAGAAAGAAACAAAGTAGAAACACAGCTCGAAATCAATCAAGAAGGGATCTTGATTCCTTTCTTAATTTCCTCCTTGCTTTCTTGCTTGAAACATTGCTTTCTTGGTCAACAAGAAAGAAGTCAATTAAGCTTCTTGACTTCTTCTTTCTTGGTCGCTTGTTCTTGACTGCATTCTTGAATCAAGATCGCATTAGAGAAAGCATCTTGATTGCACCAATGGTTGCGATTGACCATGGTAGAACTCAAGAAAGAACAATGAGGACAAGAAACGAGTATGAAAGAAAGAAACAAAGAAGAAACACGACTCTGAATCAATCAAGAAGGGATCTTGATTCCTTTCTTCATTTCCTCCTTGCTTTCTTGCTTGAACCATTGCTTTCTTGGTCAACAAGAAAGAAGTTAACTCAGCTTCTTGATTTCTTCTTTCATGGTTGCTTGTTCTTGACTGCTTTCTTCAATCAAGATTGCATTAGAGAAAGCATCTTGATTGTGCCCATGGTTGCGATTGACCAAGGTAGAACTCATGAAAGAACAATGAGGATAAGAAATGAGAATGAAAGAAAGAAACAAAGAAGAAACATGACTCGAAATCAATCAATAAGGGATCTTGATTCCTGTTTTCATTTCCTCCTTGCTTTCTTGCTTGAAACATTGCTTTCTTGGTCAACAAGAAAGAAGTCAACTAAGTTTCTTGACTTCTTCTTTCTTGGTCGCTTGTTCTTGACTACTTTCTTGAATCAGGATCTTAATCAAGAAAGCATCTTGAATACGCCCATGGTTGCAATTGACCAAGGTAGAACTTAAGAAAGAACAAAGTGGACCAGAAATGACCATGAAAGAAAGAAACAAAGAAGAAACACGGCTCGGAATCAATCAAGAAGGGATCTTGATTTCTTTCTTCATTTCATCCTTGCTTTCTTGCTTGAAACATTGCTTTCTTAGTCAACAAGAAAGAAGTCAATTGAGCTTGTTGACTTATTCTTTCTTGGTCACTTGTTCTTGACTGCATTCTTGAGTCAAGATCGCAATCAGGAAGGCATCTTGTTTGCGTCCATGGTTGCGATTGGCCAAGGTAGAACTCAAGAAAGAACAAAGAGGACAAGAAACAACCATGAAAGAAAGAAACAAAGAAGAAACAAGGCTCAAAATCAATCAAGAAGGGATCTTGAGTCCTTTCTTCATTTCCTCCTTGCTTTCTTGGTTGAAACATTACTTTCTTGGTTAACAAGAAAGAAGTCAATTGAGCTTATTGACTTCTTCTTTCTTGGTCGCAATTTCTTGACTGCATTCTTGAGTCAAGATTGCAATCAGGAAGGCATCTTGTTTGCGTCCATGGTTGCGATTGGCCAAGGTAGAACTCAAGAAAGAACAAAGAGGACAAGAAACGACCATGAAAGAAAGAAACAAAGAAGAAACAAGGCTCAAAATCAATCAAGAAGGGATCTTGAGTCCTTTCTTCATTTCCTCCTTGCTTTCTTGGTTGAAACATTACTTTCTTGGTTAACAAGAAAGAAGTCAATTGAGCTTATTGACTTCTTCTTTCTTGGTCGCAATTTCTTGACTGCATTCTTGAGTAAAGATCGCAATCAGGAAGGCATCTTGTTTGCGTCCATGGTTGCGATTGGCTAAGGTAGAACTCAAGAAAGAACAAAGAGGACAAGAAATGACCATGAAAGAAAGAAACAAAGAAGAAACAAGGCTCAAAATCAATCAAGAAGGGATCTTGAGTCCTTTCTTCATTTCCTCCTTCCATTCTTGGTTGAAACATTGCTTTCCAGGTCAACGAGAAAGAAGTCAACTGAGATTCATGACTTCTTCTTTCTTGGTCGCTTGTTCTTGATTTGAGATCTCAATCAAGCAGGCATCTTGATTGCGCCCATGGTTGTGATTGACCAAGGTAGAACTCAAGAAAGAACAAAGAGGACAAGAAATGACCATGAAAGAAAGAAACAAAGTAGAAACACGGCTCGACTCAAAGTTAATCAAGAAGGGATCTTGATTCCTTTCTTCATTTCCTCCTTGCTTTCTTGCTTGAAACATTGCTTTCTTGGTTAACAAGAAAGAAGTCAATTGAGCTTATTGACTTCTTCTTTCTTGACTGCATTCTTGAATCAAGATCGCATTAGAGAAAGCATTTTGATTGTGCCAATGGTTGCGATTGACCATGGTAGAACTTAAGAAAGAACAATGAGGACAAGAAACGAGTATGAAAGAAAGAAACAAAGAAGAAACACGGCTCTGAATCAATCAAGAAGGGATCTTGATTCCTTTTTCATTTCCTCCTTGCTTCCTTGCTTGAAACATTGCTTTCTTGGTCAATAAGAAAAAAGCCAACTCAGCTTGTTAACTTCTTCTCTCTTGGCACTTGTTCTTGACTGCTTTCTTGAATGAAGATCGCAATCAAGAAAGCATCTTGATTGAGCCCATGGTTGCGATTGACCAAGGTAGAACTCAAGAAAGAATAACGAGAACAAGAAACGACCATAAAAGAAAGAAACAAATAAGAAACGCGTCTCAGAATCAATCAAGACGGATCTTGATTCCTTTCTTCATTTCCTCCTTGCTTTCTTCCTTAAAACATTGCTTTCTTGGTCAACAAGAAAGAAGTTAACTGAGCTTCTTGACTTCTTCTTTCTTGGTCACTTGTTCCTGACTGCTTTCTTAAATCAGGATCTTAATCAAGAAAGCATCTCGATTACGCCCATGGTTGCAATTGACCAAGGTAGAACTGAAGAAAGAACAAAGAGGACAAGAAACGACCATGAAAGAAGGAAACAAAGAAGAATCACAGCTTAGAATCAATCAAGAAGGGATCTTGATTCCTTTCTTCATTTCCTCCTTGCTTTCTTTCTTGAAACATTGCTTTCTTGGTCAACAAGAAAGAAGTCAACTCAGCTTCTTCACCTTTTCTTTGTTTGTCGCTTGTTCTTGACTGCTTTCTTCAATGAAGATTGTAATCAAGAAAGCATCTTGATTGCACCCATGGTTCTGGTTGATGAAGGTAGAACTCAAGAATGAACGAAGAGGACAATAAATGACCATGAAAGAAAGAAAAAAAAGAAGAAACACGGCTTTGAATCGATCAAGAATGGATCTTGATTCCTTTCTTCATTTCCTCCTTGCTTTCTTGCTTGAAACATTGCTTTCCTGGTCAACAAGAAAGAACTCAACTCAGCTTCTTGACTTCTTCTTTGTTCATCACTTATTCTTGACTGCTTTCTTGAATCACGATCGCAATCAAGAAAGCATCTTAATTGAGCCCATGGTTGCGATTGACCATGGTAGAACTCAAGAAAGAACAAAGAGTACAAGAAATGACCATCAAAGAAAGAAACAAAGAAGAAACATGGCTCGGAATCAATCAAGAAGGGATCTTGATTCCTTTCTTAATTCCCTCCTCGCATTCTTGCTTGAAACATTGCTTTCTTGGTTAACAAGAAAGAAGTCAATTGAGCTTATTGACTTCTTATTTCTTGGTCGCTTGTTCTTGACTGTATTCTTAAATCAAGATCACATTAGAGAAAGCATCTTGATTGCGCCAATGGTTGCGATTGACCATGGTAGAACTCAAGCAAGAACAATGAGGACAAGAAACGATTATGAAAGAAAGAAACAAAGAAGAAACACGGCTCTAAATCAATCAAGAAGGGATCATGGTTCCTTTTTTATTTACTCCTTGCTTTCTTGCTTGAAACATTGCTTCCTTGGTCAAGAAGAAAGAAGCCAACTCAGCTTCTTGACTTCTTCATTCTTGACTCAAGATCGCAATCAAGAAGTCATCTTCATTGAGCCCATGGTTGCGATTGACCAAGGTAGAACTCAAGAAAGAACAACGAGAACAAGAAACGACCATAAAAGAAAGAAACAAAGAAGAAACGCGTCTCAGAATCAATCAAGAAGGGATCTTGATTCCTTTCTTCATTTCCTCCTTGCTTTCTTCCTTAAAACATTACTTTCTTGGTCAACAAGAAAGAAGTCAACTGAGCTTCTTGACTTCTTCTTTCTTGGTCGCTTGTTCTTGACTACTTTCTTAAATCAAGATCTTAATCAAGAAAGCATCTCGATTACGCCCATGGTTGCTATTGACCAAGGTAGAACTCAAGAAAGAACAAAGAGGAAAAGAAACAGCCACGAAAGAAAGAAACAAAGAAGAAACGCAGCTCGGAATCAATCAAGAAGGGATCTTGATTCCTTTCTTAAAACATTGCTTTCTTGGTTAACAAGAAATAAGTCAATTGAGCTTATTGACTTCTTCTTTCTTGTCGCTTGTTCTTGACTGCATTCTTGAATCAAGATCGCATTAGAGAAAACATCTTGATTGCGCCAATGCTTGCGATTGACCATGGTAGAACTCAAGAAAGAACAATGAGGATAAGAAACGAGTATGAAGGAAACAAACAAAGAAGAAATACGACTCTGAATCTATCAAGAAGGGATCTTGATTGCTTTTTCATTTCCTCCTTGCTTTGTTGCGTGAAACATTGCTTTCTTGGTTAAAAAGAAAGAAGTCAAATGAGTTTCTTGACTTCTTATTTCTTGGTCGCTTGTTCTTGACTGCATTCTTGATTCAACATCGCAATCAAGAAAGCATCTTGATTGCGCCCATGGTTGCGATTGACCAAGGTAGAACTCAAGAAAGAACAAAGAGGACAAGAAACGACCATGAATGAAAGAAAGAAAGAAGAAACACAGCTCGGAATCAATCAAGAAGAGATCTTGATTCCTTTGTTCATTTCTCCCTTGCTTTCTTGCTTGAAACATTGCTTTCTTGGTTAAAAAGAAAGAAATCAACTGAGCTTGTTGACTTCTTCTTTCTTGGTCGCTTATTCTTGACTGCTTTCTTGAATCAAGATCCCATTAAAAAAAGCATCTTGATTGCGCCCATGGTTGGAATTGACCAAGGTAGAACTCAAGAAAGAACAAAGAGGACTAGAAACGACAATGAAAGAAAGAAACAAAGAAGAAACACGGCTTGGAATCAATCAAGAAGCGAACTTGATTCCTTTCTTCGTTTCCTCCTTGCTTTCTTGCTTGAAACGTTGCTTTCTTAGCCAATAAGAAAGAAGTCAACTGAGCTTCTTGACTTCTTATTTCTTGGTCGTTTGTTCTTGACTGCATTCTTGATTCAAGATCGCAATCAAGAAAGCATCTTGATTGCGTCCATGGTTGCGATTGACCAAGGTAGAACTCAAGAAAGAACAAAGAGGACAAGAAATGACCATGAATGAAAGAAAGAAAGAAAGAAGAAACACGGCTCGGAATCAATCAAGAAGGGATCTTGATTCCTTTCTTCATTTCCTCCTTGCTTTCTTCCTTAAAATATTGTTTTCTTGGTCAACAAGAAAGAAGTCAACTGAGCTTCTTGACTTCTTATTTCCTTGTCGCTTGTTCTTGACTACATTCTTGATTCAAGATCGCAATCAAGAAAGCATCTTGATTGCGCCCATGGTTGCGATTGAGCAAGGTAGAACTCAAGAAAGAACAAAGAGGACAAGAAACGACCATGAAAGAAAGAAACAAACAAGAAACACGGCTCGGAATCAATCAAGAAGCTATCTTGATTCCTTTCTTCGTTTCCTCCTTGGTTTCTTGCTTGAAAAGTTGCTTTCTTAGCTAACAAGAAAGAAGTCAACTGAGCTTCTTGGCTTGTTATTTCTTAGTCGTTTGTTCTTGACTGCATTCTTGTTTCAAGATCGCAATCAAGAAAGCATCTTGATTACGCCCATGGTTCTGATTGACCAAGGTAGAACTCAAGAAAGAACAAAGAGGACAAGAAACGACCATGAATGAAAGAAAGAAAGAAGAAACACAGCTCGGAATCAATCAAGAAGAGATCTTGATTCCTTTCTTCATTTCTCCCTTGCTTTCTTTCTTGAAACATTGCTTTCTTGGTCAAAAAGAAAGAAGTCAACTGAGCTTCTTGACTTCTTTTTTCTTGGTCGCTTATTCTTGACTGCTTTCTTGAATCAAGATCCCATTAAAGAAAGCATCTTGATTATGCCCATGGTTGGAATTGACGAAGGTAGAACTAAAGAAAGAACAAAGAGGACAAGAAACGACCGTAAAAGAGAGAAACAAAGAAGAAATGTGCCTCATAATAAATCAAGATGGAATCTTGATTCCTTTCTTCATTTCCTCCTTGCTTTCTTCCTTAAAACATTGCTTTCTTGGTCAACAAGAAAGAAGTCAATTGAGCTTCTTGCTTCTTATTTCATTGTCGCTTGTTCTTGACTGCATTCTTGATTAAAGATCGCAATCAAGAAAGCATCTTGATTGCGCCCATGGTTGCGATTGACCAAGGTAGAACTCAAGAAAGAACAAAGAGTACAAGAAACGACCGTAAAAGAGAGAAACAAGGAAGAAACGCGCCTCAGAATCAATCAAGAAGGGATCTTGATTCTTTTCTTCATTTCCTCCTTGCTTTCTTCCTTAAAACATTGCTTTCTTGGTCAACAAGAAAGAAGTCAACTGAGCTTCTTGACTTCTTAGTTCTTGGTTGCTTGTTCTTAACTGCATTCTTGATTCAAGATCGCAATCAAGAAAGCTTCTTGATTGCGCCCATGGTTGCGATTGACCAAGGTAGAACTCAAGAAAGAACAAAGAGGACAAGAAAGGACCATGAATGAAAGAAAGAAAGAAGAAACACAGCTCGGAATCAATCAAGAAAAGATCTTGATTCCTTTCTTCATTGCTCCCTTGCTTTCTTGCTTGAAACATTGCTTTCTTGGTTAAAAAGAAAGAAATCAACTGAGCTTGTTGACTACTTCTTTCTTGGTCGCTTATTCTTGATTGCTTTCTTGAATCAAGATCCCATTAAAGAAAGCATCTTGATTACGGCCATGGTTGGAATTGACCAAGGAAGAACAAAGAGGACTAGAAACGACAATGAAAGAAAGAAACAAAGAAGAAACACGGATCAGAATCAATTAAGAAGGGATCTTGATTCCTCTCTTCATTTCCTCATTTCTTTCTTGCTTTAAATGTTGCTTTCTTAGCCAACAAGAAAGAAGTCAACTGAGCTTCTTCACTTCTTATTTCTTGGTCGTCTGTTCTTGACTGCATTCTTGATTCAAGATTGAAATACAGAGAAATACACTAGAAGGGGGGTTGAATAGTGTATTTATATTTTCTTCAAAAACCTTTAACAAGAATGACGATAGTATATCTTAAGTTTTACAAGAACTTAGTGAAACAGAAAATAATGCTATCGTCCAGTGGTTCAAATGCAATAGTCCAATGAATCTGCTTTTTCACTTTTTCGTTAGAACACAAGCAAAAGATTTTCGTAGATAAAATGTGTAACGAAACACTTTCGTAGTGTGTTGAAGAGATAACTTAAGAGATATGCAAATAAGCTAGAACACGAGAGAATAGAACACTTAGTTTTATACTGGTTCACTCAACTGAGCTACGTCCAGTTCTCCTTCAAAAACCTTTGAAGGGTTCTACTAATCAGTATCTGATTACTCACAAGTATTCTAACCTTGCCACTTCTGGCTACAAGTATTCTTTAAGCCACTCCTGGAACACCTTTAATCTCCCCCTGAGATTAAAAACAAACCCAAGTATTCTTTAACACTAAGCCACTTCTGGCTTTCCAAACAGATTTGTTTGAGTATAGAAAGTAAGAGTAACTCTCACAGAGAGGATATTACAATAAACACGAATACACATAATCGCTTAGCAAAGCTAAGTAGAAAGCTCGTTTTGCTTAAGTATTGATCGTCCAGTCTTTTGACAGAGATTCAGCTCTTTATAAATTTTTCGTCAGTCTGATACATGAGCTCATTCCTCTATTTATAGGCAGCTTGGTGTAAAGTATCCGTTGTGGGATCTGTTCCTTTGCCAAGAGCGGTTCTCTCCAAGCATGTGACCGTTGTCAAGTTTTGACTTGAGGCGAAGAGCCAGAGGAGATAGCCGTACATGTAGCGCCTCCGCTACTTGTACTTTTTCTGCAGTCAGAAGCTTCTCTTTTCCTGTTCAATACTATTCGAAAATTCAAATTGAATGTCATGTTAGAATGAGAAAGAATATTTGTTGCATTACAGAGAATCACCATCAAAAACGTATTGTCATATGATATTACTTTTTAAGATAGAAACCACAGTGTGGGTTATATAGTCATTGGACGCTTGCTCTCACAGGAGCATTGGATGCTGACTGTAGTATTTTTACAAAACACCTTTGGACGCTTTTCTTATTAAAACATAAAGTCGAGGTTTGAGAGATACAATATCATTGCGGCATTGGACGACGTAAATCCTATAACACTCAAACAAGATCATTAGATAGATCATTAGATACTTCAAAATTTATCCTTTAATTGTTATCATCAAAACCGAAATTCTAGGGGTTGGACATCGTCCAAGGTCTTAGAACCTAACAAAGATCGCAATCAAGAAAGCATGTTGATTGTGCCCATGGTTGCGATTGACCAAGGTAGAACTCAAGAAAGAACAAAGAGGACAACAAACGACCATGAATGAAAGAAAGAAAGAAGAAACATGGCTCGGAATAAATGAAGAAGGGATCTTGATTCCTTTCTTCATTTCCTCCTGCTTTCTTCCTTAAAACATTGCTTTCTTGGTCAACAAGAAAGAAGTCAACTGAGCTCCTTGACTTCTTATTTCTTGGTCGCTTGTTCTTGACTGCATTCTTGGTTCAAGATCGCAATCAAGAAAGCATCTTAATTGCGCCCATGGTTGCGATTGACCAAGGTAGAACTCAAGAAAGAACAAAGAGGACAAGAAATGACCATGAATGAAAGAAAGAAAGAAGAAACACAGCTCGGAATCAATCAAGAAAAGATCTTGATTCCTTTCTTCATTGCTCCCTTGCTTTCTTGCTTGAAACATTGCTTTCCTGGTTAAAAAGAAAGAAATCAACTGAGCTTGTTGACTTCTTCTTTCTTGGTCGCTTATTCTTGACTGCTTTCTTGAATCAAGATCCCATTAAAGAAAGCATCTTGACTGCGCCCATGGTTGGAATTGACCAAGGAAGAACTCAAGAAAGAACAAAGAGGACTAGAAACGACAATGAAAGAAAGAAACAAAGAAGAAACATGGCTTGGAATCAATTAAGAAGGGATATTGATTCCTCTCTTTGTTTCCTCGTTGCTTTCTTGCTTGAAATGTTGCTTTCTTAGCCAACAAGAAAGAAGTCAACTTAGCTTCTTCACTTCTAATTTCTTGGTCATTTGTTCTTGACTGCATTCTTGATTCAAGATCGCAATCAAGAAAGCATCTTGATTGCGCCCATGGTTGCGATTGACCAAGGTAGAACTCAAGAAAGAACAAAGAGGACAAGAAACGACCATGAAAGAAAGAAGAAACACGGCTCGGAATCAATCAAGAAGGGATCTTGATTCCTTTCTTCATTTCCTCCTTACTTTCTTCCTTAAAACATTGCTTTCTTGGTCAACAAGAAAGAAGTCAACTGAGCTTCTTGACTTCTTATTTCTTGGTCGCTTGTTCTTGACTGCATTCTTGATTCAAGATCGCAATCAAGAAAGCACCTTGATTGCGCCCATGGTTGTGATTGAGCAAGGTAGAACTCAAGAAAGAACAAACAGGAAAGCAACGACCATGAAAGAAACAAACAAAGAAGAAACACGGCTCGGAATCAATCAAGAACGGATCTTGATTTCGTTCTTCATTTCCTCCTTGCTTTCTTGCTTGAAACATTGCTTTCTTGGTCAACAAGAAAGAACTTAACTGAGGTTCTTGAATTCTTCTTTCTTGGTTGCTTGTTCTTGACTGCTTTCTTGAATCAAGATCGCAATCAAGAAAGCATCTCTATTGCGCCCATGGTTGCGATTGACCAAGGTAGAACTAAAGAAAGAACAAAGAGGACAAGAAACGACCAGGAAAGAAAGAAACAAAGAAGAAACACGGCTCGGAATCAATAAAGAAGGGATCTTGATTCCTTTATTCTTTTCCTCCTTGCTTTCTTGCTTGAAAAATTACTTTCTTGGTTAACAAGAAAGAAGTCGACTGAGCTTCTTGACTTCTTGTTTCTTGGTCGCTTGTTCTTAACTGCTTTCTTGAATCAAGATCGTAATCAAGCAAGCATCTTGATTGCACCCACGGTTGCGATTGACCAAGGTAGAACTCAAGAAGGAACAAAGAGGACAAGAGATGATCATGAAAGAAAGAAACAAAGAAGAAACAAAGAAGAAACACGGCTTAGAATCAATCAAGATGGGATCTTGATTCGTTTCTTCATTTCCTCCATGCTTTCTCGCTTGAAACATTACTTTGTTGATCAATAAGAAAGAAGTCAACTGAGCATCTTGACTTCTTCTTTCTTGATCGCTTGTTCTTGACTGCTTTCTTGAATCAAGATCGCAATCAAGCTAGCAGCTTAATTGCCCCCATGGTTACGATTGACCATGGTAAAACTCAAGAAAGAACAAAGTGGACAAGAAACAACCATAAAAGAAAGAAACAAAGAAGAAACATGACTCAGAATCAATCAAGAAGGGATCTTGATTCCTTTCTTCATTTCCTCCTTTCGTTCTTGCTTGAAACATTGCTTTCTTGGTCAACAAGAAAGAAGTCAACTGAGCTTCTTGACTTCGTCTTTCTTGGTCGCTTGTTCTTGACACTTTCTTGAATCAAGATCGCAACCAACCAAGCATCTTGATTGCGCCCATGGTTGAGATTGACCAAGGTAGAACTCAGGAAAGAACAAAGAGGACCAAAAATGATCATGCAAGAAAGAGACAAAGAAAAAACATGGCTTGGATTCAATCAAGATGGGATCTTGATTCATTTATTCATTTCCTTCTTACTTTCCTGCTTGAAACATTACTTTCTTGGTCAACAAGAAAGAAGTCAACTGAGCTTCTTGACTTCTTCTTTCTTGGTCGCTTGTTCTTGACTGCTTTCTTGAATCAAGGTCGCAATCAAGCAAGCAGCTTAATTGTGCCCATGGTTGCGACTGACCATGGTAAAACTCAAGAAAGAACAAAGAGGACAAGAAATGACCATGAAAGAAAGAAACAAAGAAGAAAGATGACTCATAATCAATCAAGAAGGGATCTTGATTCCTTTCTTCATTTCCTCCTTTCTTTCTTGCTTGAAACATTGCTTTCTTGGTCAAGAAGAAAGAAGTCAACTGAGCTTCTTGACTTCTTCTTTCTTGGTCTCTTGTTCTTGACTTGTTTCTTGAATCAAGATCACAATCAAGAAAGCATTTTGATTGTGCCCATGATTGCAATTGACCAAGGTAGAACACAAGAAAGAACAAAGACGACCATAAATGATCATGAAAGAAAAAAACAAAGAAGAAACACGTCTCGGATTCAATCAAGACGGGATCTTGATTCCTTTCATCATTTCCTCCTTGCTTTCTTGCTTGAAACATTACTTTCTTGGTCAACAAGAAAGAAGTCAATGGAGCTTCTGGATTTTTCTTTCTTGGTCGCTTGTTCTTGACTACTTTCTTGTATCAAGATCGCAATCAAGCGAGCAGCTTGATTACGCCCATGGTTGCGATTGACCATGGTAAAACTCAAGAAAGAACAAAGAGGACATGAAACGACCATGAAAGAAAGAAAATAAGAAGAAACACGTCTCGGAATCAATCAAGATGCGATCTTGATTCCTTTCTTCATTTTCTCCTTGCATTCTTGCTTGAAACATTGCTTTCTTCGTTAACAAGAAAGAAGTCAACTGAGCTTCTTCACCTGTTCCTTCTTGGTCGCTTGTACTTGATTGCTTTCTTGAATCAAGATCGCCATCAAGAAAGCATCTTGATTGTGCCCATGGTTCCAATTGACCAAGGTAGAACTCAAGAAAGAACAAAGAGGACAAGAAACAAACATGAAAGAAAGAAACAAAGAAGAAACACGACTCGGAATCAATCAAGAAGGGATCTTGATTCGTTTCTTCATTTCCTCCTTGCTTTCTTGCTTGAAACATTGCTTTCTTGGTCAAGAAGAAAGAAGTCAACTGAGCTTCTTGAGTTCTTTTTTCTTGGTCGCTTGTTTTTGACTGCTTTCTTGAATCAAGATCGCAATCAAGCAATCCTCTTGATTGCGCCCATGGTTGCGATTGACCAAGGTAGAACTCAAAAAATAACAAAGTGGAGAAGAAACGACTATGAAAGAAAGAAACAAAGAAGAAACACGTCTCAGAATCAATCAAGATGGGATCTTGATTCCTTTCTTCATTTCCTCCTTTCTTTCTGGCTTGAAACATTGCTTTCTTGGTAAAAAAGAAAGAAGTCAACTGAGCTTCTTGACTTCTCCTTTCTTGCTCGCTTGTTCTTGACGGCTTTCTGAAATCAAGATCGCAATCAGGCAAGCATCTTGATTGTGCCCATGGTTGCGATTGACCATGGTAAAACTCAAGAAAGAACAAAGAGGACAAGAAATGACCATGAAAGAAGGAAAAAAAGAAGAAACACGGCTTGGAATAATCAAGAAGGGATCTTGATTCCTTTCTTCATTTCCTCCTTGCTTTCTTGCTTGAAACATTATTTTCTTGGTCAACAAGAAAGAAGTCAACTGAGCTTCTTGACCTCTTCCTTCTTGGTCGCTTGTTCTTGATTGCTTTCTTGAATCAAGATCGCAATCAAAAAAGCATCTTCATTGTGCCCATGGTTGTGATTGACCAAGGTAGAACTCAAGAAGGAAAAGAGAGGACAAGAAACAACCATGAAAGAAAGAAACAAAGAAGAAACACAACTCGGAATCAATCAAGAAGGGATCTTGATTCCTTTCTTCATTTCCTCCTTGCTTTGTTGCTTGAAACATTGCTTTCTTGGTCAAGAAGAAAGAAGTCAACTGAGCTTCTTGACTTCTTTTTTCTTGGTCGCTTGTTCTTGACTGCTTTCTTGAATCAAGATCGCAATCAAGCAAGCATCTTGATTGCGCCCATGGTTGCGATTGACCAAGGTAGAACTCAAAAAACAACAAAGTGGACAAGAAACGACTATGAAAGAAAGAAACAAAGAAGAAACACGTCTCAGAATCAATCAAGATGGGATTCATTTCCTTCTTTCTTTCTGGTTTGAAACATTGCTTTCTTGGTCAAAAAGAAAGAAGTCAACTGAGCTTCTTGACTTCTCCTTTCTTGCTCGCTTGTTCTTGACGGCTTTCTTAAATCATGATCGCAATCAGGCAAGCATCTTGATTGCGCCCATGGTTGCGATTGACCATGGTAAAACTCAAGAAAGAACAAAGAGGACAAGAAATGACCATGAAAGAAGGAAAAAAAGAAGAAACACGGCTTGGAATAATCAAGAAGGGATCTTGATTCCTTTCTTCATTTCCTCCTTGCTTTCTTGCTTGAAACATTGTTTTCTTGGTCAACAAGAAATAAGTCAACTGAGCTTCTAGACATCTTCTTTCTTGGCCGCTTGTTCTTGATTGCTTTCTTGAATCAAGATCGCAATCAAGAAAGCATCTTGATTGCACCCATGGTTGCGATTGATCAAGGTAGAACTCAAGAAGGAACAAAGAGAACAAGAAACGACCATGAAAGAAAGAAACAAAGAAGAAACATGACTCGAAATCAATCAAGAAGGGATCTTCATTCCTTTCTTCATTCCTCCTTGCTTTCTTGCTTGAAATCGTGCTTTCTTGGTCAAGAAGAAAGAAGTCACTTGAGCTTCTTGACTTCTTCTTCCTTGACTGCTTTCTTGAAACAAGATCGCAATCAAGCAAGTATCTTGATCGTGCCCATGATTACGATTGACCAAGGTAGAACTCAAGAAAGAACAAAGACAACCATAAATGATCATGAAAGAAAGAAACAAAGAAGAAACACGGCTCGGATTCAATCAAGATAGGATCTTGATTCCTTTCTTCATTTCCTCCTTGCTTTCTTGCTTGAAACATTACTTTCTTGGTCAACAAGAAAGAAGTCAACTGAGCTTCTTGACTTTTTCTTTCTTGGTCACTTGTTCTTGAGTGCTTTCTTGAATCAGGATCACAATCAAGTAAGCAGCTTGATTGCGCCCATGGTTGCGATTGACCATGGTAAAACTCAAGAAAGAACAAAGAGGACATGAAACAACCATGAAAGAAAGAAAATAAGAAGAAACACGACTTGGATTCAATCAAGAAGGGATCTTGATTCCTTTCTTCATTTCCTCCTTGCATTCTTACTTGAAACATTGGTTTCTTGGTCAACAAGAAAGAAGTCAACTGAGCTTCTTGACCTCTTCCTTCTTGGTCGCTTGTTCTTGATTGCTTTCTTGAATCAAGATCGCAATCAAAAAAGCATCTTGATTGCGCCCATGGTTGCGATTGACCAAGGTAGAACTAAAAAAAGAACAAAGTGGACAAGAAACGACTATGAAAGAAAGAAACAAAGAAGAAACATGTCTCAGAATCAATCAAGATGGGATATTGATTCCTTTCTTCATTTTCTCCTTTCTTTCTGGCTTGAAACATTGCTTTCTTGGTCAAAAAGAAGGAAGTCAACTGAGCTTCTTGACTTCTTCTTTCTTTCTCGCTTGTTTTTGACTGCTTTCTTAAATCAAGATCGCAATCAGGCAAGCATCTTGATTGCGCCCATGGTTCCGATTGACCATGGTAAAACTCAAGAAAGAATAAAGAGGATAAGAAATGACCGTGAAAGAAAGAAAGAAAGAAGAAACACGGCTTGGGGTCAATCAAGAAGGGATCTTGATTCATGTCTTCATTTCCTCCTTGTTTTCTTGCTTGAAACATTACTTTCTTGGTCAACAAGAAACAAGTCAACTGAGCTTCTTGACATCTTGCTTGGTTGCTTATTCTTGATTACTTTCTTGAATCAAGATCACAATCAAGAAAGCATCTTGATGGCACCCATGGTTGCGGTTGACCAAGGAAGAACTCAAGAAAGAACAAAGAGGACAAGAAACGACCATGAAAGAAAGAAACAAAGAAGAAACTCGTCTCGGAATCAATCAAGAAGGGATCTTGATTCCTTTCTTCATATCCTCCATTCTTACTGGCTTGAAACATTGCTTTCTTGGTCAACAAGAAAGAATTCAACTGAGCTTCTTAACTTCGTCTTTCTTGGTCGCTTGTTCTTGACTTCTTTCTTGAATTAAGATCGCAATCAAGCAAGTATCTTGATTGCGCCCATCGTTACGATTGACCAAGATAGAACTTAAGAAAGAACTAAGGACCGGAAATGATCTTAAAAGAAAGAAACAAAGAAGAAACACAGCTCAGAATCAATAAAGAAGGGATCTTGATTCCATTCTTCGTTTCCTCCTTGCTTTCTTGCTCAAAACATTACTTTTTTCTCAAAAAGAAAGAAGTCAACTGAGCTTCTTGACTTTTTCTTTCTTGCTCACTTGTTCTTGACTACTTTCTTAAATCAAGATCGCAATCAAGCAAGCAGCTTGATTGCGCCCATGGTTGCGATTGACCATGCTAAAACTCAAGAAAGAACAAAGAGGGCAATAAATGACCATGAAAGAAAGAAAAAAAGAAGAAAAACGGCTCGGAATCAATCAAGAAAGGATATTGATTCCTTTCTTCATTTCCTCCTTGCTTTCTTACTAAAAACATTGCTTTCTTGGTCAACATGAAAGAAGTCAACTGAGTTTCTTGATTTCTTCTTTCTTGGTCATTTGTTCTTGACTGCTTTCTTGAATCAAGATCGCAATCAACCAAGCATCTTCATTGCTCCCTTGGTAGTGATTGACCAAGGTGGAACTCAAGAAAGAACAAGGAGGACAAGAAAAAACTATGAAAGAAAGAAACAAAGAAGAAACACGGCTCAGAATCAATCAAGAAGGGATCTTGATTCCTTTCTTCATTTCCTCCTTGCTTTCTTGGTTGAAACATTGCTTTCTTAGTCAATAAGAAACAACTCAACTGAGCTTCTTGACATCTTCTTTCTCGGTCGCTTGTTCTTGATTGCTTTCTTGAATCAAGATCGCAATCAAGAAAGCATCTTGATTGTGCCCACGGTTGCGAATGACCAAGGTAGGACACAAGAAAGAACAAAGAGGACAAGAAATGACCATGAAAGAAAGAAGCAAAGAAGAAACATGGCTGAAAATCAATGAAGGGATCTTGATTCCATTCTTCGTGTCCTCCTTATTTTCTTGCTTGAAACATTGCTTTATTGGTCAACAAGAAAGAAGTCAACTGAGCTTCCTGACTTCTTCTTTCTTGGTCGCTTGTTCTTGACTGCTTTCTTGAATCAAGTTCAAAATCAAGAAAGCATCTTGGTTACCGCTAGTGTTGTGACGGGCCAGGTAGAACTCAAGAAAGAACAAAAAGGACAAGAAACAACCGTGAAAGAAAGAAACAAAGAAGAAACATGGCTCGGAATCAATCAAGAAGGGATCTTGATTCCTTTCTTCATTTTCCTCCTTGCTTTCTTACTTAAAACATTGCTTTCTTGGTGAACAAGAAAGAAGTCAACTGAGCTTTTGGACTTCCTCTTTCTTGCTCGCTTGTTCTTGACTGCTTTCTTGAATCAAAATCACAACCAAGAAAGCATCTTAATTGCACCCATGGTTGTGATTGACCAAGGTAGAATTCAAGAAAGAACAAAAAGGACAAGAAACGACCATGAAAGAAAGAAATAAAGAAGAAACACGGCTCGAAATCAATCAAGAAGGGATCTTTATTCCTTTTTACATTTCCTCCTTCCTTTATTGCATGAAACATTGCTTTCTTGGTCAACAAGGAAGAAGTCAACTGAGCTTCTTGACTGCCTCTTTCATAGTCGGTTGTTCTCGACTGCTTTCTTGGATCAAGATCGCAATCAAGAAAGCATCTTGATTACGCCCATGGTTGCGACTGCTCAAGGTAGAACTCTATAAAGAACACAAAGGACATGAAATGACCATGAAAGAAAGAAACAAAGAAGAAACACTGCTCGAAATCAATGAAGAAGCGATCTAGATTCCTTTCTTCATTTCCTCCTTTCTTTCTTGCTTAAGACGTTATTTTCTTGGTCAAAAAGAAAGAACTCAACTGAGCTTTTTAACTTCTTCTTTCTTGCTCGCTTTTTCTTTACTGCTTTCTTAAACCAAGATCGCAATCAAGCAAGCATCTTAATTGCACCCATGGTTGTGATTGACCAAGGTAGAACTCAAGAAAGAACAAAGAGAACAAGAAATGACCCTGACAAAAAGAAACAAAGAAGAAACACTTCTCGGAATCAATCAAGAAGGGATCTTGATTCCTTTCTTCATTTCCTCCTTACTTTCTTGCTTGAAACATTGTTTTCTTGGTCAAAAAGATAGAAGTCAACTGAGCTTCTTGACTTCCTCTTTCTTGCTCGTTTGTTCTTGATGGTTTTCTTGAATCAAGATCACAATCAAGAAAGCGTCTTGATTTTGCCCATGGTTGCGAATGACCATGGTAGAAGACAAGGAAGAACAAAGAGGACAAGAATTGACCATGAAAGAAAGAAGCAAAGAAGAAACATGGCTGGAAATCAATCAAAAAGGGATCTTGATTCCTTTCTTTGTGTCCTCCTCATTTTCTTACTTGAAACATTACTTTATTGGTCAATAAGAAAGAAGTCAACTGAGCTTCTTGACTTCTTCTTTCTTGCTCGCTTGTTCTTGACTTCTTTCTTGAATCAAGATCGCAAATAAGAAAGCATCTTGATTGCGCCCATGTTTACGATTAACCAAGGCAGAACTCAAGAAATAATAAAGAGGACAAGAAACGACCATGAAAGAAACAAACAAACAAGAAACACGGCTCGGAATCAATCAAGAAGGGATCTTGATTCCTTTTGTCATTTCTTCCTTGCTTTCTTGCTTGAAACATTGCTTTCTTGGTCAACAAGAAAGTAGTCAACTGAGCTTCTTGACTTCTTCTTCCTAGGTCGCTTGTTCTTGACTGTTTTCTTGAATGAATATCGCAATCAACCAAGTATCTTGATTGCGCCCGTGGTTGCGATTGACCAAGGTAGAACTAAAAAAAGAACACAGAGGACAAGAAACGACCATGAAAGAAAGAAAGAAACTAGAAACATGGCTCGGAATCAATCAAGAAGGCATCTTGATTCCTTTCTTCATTTCCTCCTTTCTTTCTTGCTTGAAACATTGCTTTCTTGGTCAGCAAGAAAGAAGTCAACTGAGCTTCTTGACTTCTTCTTTCTCGGTCGCTTGTTCTTGACTGCTTTCTTGAATCAAGATCGCAATCAAGAAAGCATCTTGATTGCGGCCACAGTTATGACTGACCAAGGTAGAACTCAAGAAAGAACAAAAAGCAAGAAATGGCCATGAAAGAAAGAAACAAAGAAGAAACACGGCTCGGAATCAATCGAGAAGGGATCTTGAATTTTTTCTTCATTTCCTCCTTGCTTTCCTTCTTGAAACATTGTTTTCTGGGTCAACAAGAAAGAAGTCAACTGAGCTTCTTGACTTCTTCTTTCTTGCTCGCCTGTTCTTGACTGCTTTCTTAAATCAAAATCGCAATCAAGGAAGCATCTTAATTGCACCCATGGTTGTGATTGACCAAGGTACAACTCAAGAAAGAACAAAGAGGACAAGAAACGACCCTGACAGAAAGAAATAAAGAAGAAACACGTCTCAGAATCAATTAAGAAGGGATCTTGATTCCTTTCTTCATTTCCTCCTTAATTTCTTGCTTGAAACATTGTTTTCTTGGTCAAAAAGATAGAAGTCAACTGAGCTTCCTGACTTCTTCTTTCTTGCTCACTTGTGCTTGACTTCTTTCTTGAATCAATATTGCAAACAAGAAAGCATCTTGATTGCACCCATTGTTGCGATTAACCAAGGTAGAACTCAAGAAAGAACAAAGAGGACCAGAAACGACCATGAAAGAAAGAAACAAAGAAGAAACACGGCTCGGAATCAATCAAGAAGGGATCTTGATTCCTTTCTTCATTTCCTCCTTGCTTTCCTGCTTGAAACATTGCTTTCTTGGTTAACAAGAAAGAAATCGACTGAGCTTCTTGACTTCTTCTTTCTTGGTCGCTTGTTCTTTACTGCTTTCTTGAATCAAGATCGCAATCAAGAAAGCATCTTGATTGTGCCCATGGTTGCAACTAACCAAGGTAGAACTCAAGAAAGAACAAAAAGGACAAGAAACGACCATGAAAGAAAGAAACAAAGAAGAAACATGACTCAGAATCAATCAAGAAGGGATCTTGATTCCTTTCTTCATTTCCTCCTTGCTTTCTTACTTGAAACATTGCTTTCTGGGTCAACAATTAAGAAGTCAACTGAGCTTCTTAACTTCCTCTTTCTTGGTCACTTGTTCTTGACATTTTTCTTGAATCAAGATCGCAATCAAGTAAGCATCTTGATTGTGCCCATGGTTGCGATTGACCAAGGTAGAACTCTAGAAAGAACAAAGAGGATAATAAATGACGAAGAAAGAAAGAAACAAAGAAGAAACACGTCTCGGAGTCAATCAAGAAGGGATCTTGATTCCTTTCTTCATTTCCTCCTTGATTTCTTGCTTGAAACATTGCTTTCCTGATCAACAAGAAAGAAGTCGACTGAGCTTCTTGACATCTTCTTTCTTGGTTGCTTGTTGTTGACTGCTTTCTTGAATCAAGATCGCAAACAAGAAAGCATCTTGATTGCGCCCATGGTTGTGATTGACCAAGGTAAAACTCAAGAAAGAACACAGAGGACTAGAAACGACCATGAAAGAAATAAACAAAGAAGAAACATGCCTTGAAAACAATCAAGAAGGGATCTTAATTCCTTTCTTCATTTCCTCCTTGTTTTCTTGCTTGAAACATTGCTTTCTTGGTCAATAAGAAAGAAGTCATCTGAGCTTCACGACTTCTTCTTTCTTGGTAGCTTGTTCATGACTGCTTTCTTGAATCAAGATCGCAACCAAGCAAGCATCTTGATTGCGCCCATGGTTGCGATTGACCAAGGTACAACTCAAGAAATATCAAAGAGCACAAGGAACGACCATGAAAGAAAGAAACAAAGAAGAAACACGGCTGAGAATCAATCAAGAAGGGATCTTGATTCCTTTCTTCATTTCCTCCTTTCTTGCTTGCTTGAAACATTGCTTTCCTGTTCAACAAGAAAGAAGTGAACTAAGTTTCTTGACTTCTTCTTTCTTGGTCGCTTGTTCTTGACTGCTTTCTTGAAACAAGATCGCAATCAAGCAAGTATCTTGATCGTGCCCATGATTGCGATTGACCAAGGTAGAACTCAAGAAAGAACAAAGACGACCATAAATGATCATGAAAGAAAGAAACAAAGAAGAAACACGGCCCGGCATTTCCTCCTTGCTTTCTTGCTTGAAACATTACTTTCTTGGTCAACAAGAAAGAAGCAAACTGAGCTTCTTGACTTTTTGTTTCTTGGTCGCTTGTTCTTAACTGCTTTCTTGAATCAGGATCACAATCATGTAAGCAGCTTGATTACGCCCATGGTTGCGATTGACCATGGTAAAACTCAAGAAATAACAAAGAGGACATGAAACAACCATGAAAGAAAGAAAAGAAGAAGAAACACGGCTTGGATTCAATCAAGAAGGGATCTTGATTCCTTTCTTCATTTCCTCCTTGCATTCTTGCTTGAAACATTGGTTTCTTGGTCAACAAGAAAGAAGTCAACTGAGCTTCTTGACCTCTTCCTTCTTGGTCGCTTGTTCTTGATTGCTTTCTTGAATCAAAATCGCAATCAAGAAAGCATCTTGATTGTGCCCAAGGTTGTGATTGACCAAGGTAGAACTCAAGAAAGAAAAAAGAGGACAAGAAACAACCATGAAAGAAAGAAACACGACTCAGAATCAATCAAGAAGGGATCTTGAATCCTTTCTTCATTTCCTCCTTGCTTTCTTGCTTGAAACATTGCTTTCTTAGTCAAGAAAAAAGAAGTCAACTGAGCTTCTTAACTTCTTTTTTCATGGTCGCTTGTTCTTGACCGCTTTCTTGAATCAAGATCGCAATCAAGCAAGCATCTTGATTGCGCCCATGGTTGCGATTGTCCAAGGTAGAACTAAAAGAAGAACAAAGTGGACAAGAAACGACTATGAAAGAAAGAAACAAAGAAGAAACACGTCTCAGAATCAATCAAGATGGGATATTGATTACTTTCTTCATTTTCTCCTTTCTTTCTAGCTTGAAACATTGCTTTCTTGGTTAAAAAGAAGGAAGTCAACTGAGCTTCTTGACTTCTTCTTTCTTGCTCGCTTATTCTTGACTGCTTTCTTAAATCAAGATCGCAATTAGGCAAGCATCTTGATTGCGCCCATGGTTTCGATTGACCATGGTAAAACTCAAGAAAGAACAAAGAGGACAAGAAATGACCGTGAAAGAAAGAAAGAAAGAAGAAACACGGCTTGGAGTCAATCAAGAAGGGATCTTGATTCCTTTCTTCATTTCCTCCTTGTTTTCTTGCTTGAAACATTGCTTTCTTGGTCAACAAGAAATAAGTCAACTGAGCTTCTTGACATCTTCTTTCTTGGTCGCTTATTCTTGATTGCTTTCTTGAATCAAGATCGCAATCAAGAAAGCATCTTGATTGCACCCATGGTTGCGATTGACCAAGGAAGAACTCAAGAAAGAACAAAGAGGACAAGAAACGACCATGAAAGAAAAGAAACAAAGAAAAAACACGTCTCGAAATCAATCAAGAAGGGATCTTGATTCCTTTCTTCATTTCCTCCTTGCTTTCCTGTTTGAAACATTGCTTTCTTGGTTAACAAGAAAGAAGTCGACTGAGCTTCTTGACTTCTTCTTTCTTGGTCGCTTGCTCTTGACTGCTTTCTTGAATTAAGATCGCAATCAAGAAAGCATCTTGATTGTGCCCATGGTTGCAACTAACCAAGGTAGAACTCAAGAAAGAACAAAAAGGACAAGAAACGACCATGAAAGAAAGAAACAAAGAAGAAACATGACTCGAAATCAATCAAGAAGGGGACTTGATTCCTTTCTTCATTTCCTCCTTGCTTTCTTGCTTGAAACATTGCTTTCTGGGTCAACAATTAAGAAGTCAACTGAGCTTCTTGACTTCCTCTTTCTTGGTCGCTTGTTCTTGACATTTTTCTTGAATCAAGATCGCAATCAAGTAAGCATCTTGATTGTGCCCATGGTTGCGATTGACCAAGGTAGAACTCAAGAAAGAACAAAGAGGATAATAAATGACGAAGAAAGAAAGAAACAAAGAAGAAACACGGCTCGGAATCAATCAAGAAGGGATCTTGATTCCTTTCTTTATTTCCTCCTTGCTTTCTTGCTTGAAACATTGCTTTCCTGGTCAACAAGAAAGAAGTGCACTAAGTACCTTGACTTCTTCTTTCTTGCTCGATTGTTCTTCACTGCTTTCTTGAATCAAGATCACAATCAAGAAAGCATCTTGATTGCGGCCATGGTTACGATTGACCAAGGTAGAACTCAAGAAAGAACAAAGAGGACAAGAAACGACTATGAAAGAAAGAAACAAAGAAGAAACACGACTCTGAATCAATCAAGAAGGGATCTTGATTCCTTTCTTCATTTCCTCCTTGTTTTCTTGCTTGAAACATTGTTTTCTTGGTCAACAAGCAATAAGTCAACTGAGCTTCTTGACTTCTTCTTTGTTGGTTGCTTGTTCTTGACTACTTTCTTGAAACAAGATCACAATCATGCAAGCATCTTGATTGCACCAATGGTTGCGATTAACCAAGGTAGAACTCAAAAAAGAACAAAGAGGACAAGAAACAACCATGAAAGAAAGAAACAAAGAAGAAACACAGCTCGGAATCAATCAAGAAGGGATCTTTATTCCTTTCTTCATTTCCTCCTTGCTTTCTTGCTTAAAACAATGCTTTCTTGGTCAACAAGCAACAAGTCAACTGAGCTTCTTGAGTTCTTCTTTCTTGGTCACTTGTTTTTGACTATTTTCTTGAATCCTAATCGCAATTAAGAAAGCATCTTGATTACGCCCATGGTTGAGATTGACCTAGGTAGAACTCAAGAAAGACCAAAGAGGACAAGAAATGACCATGAAAGAAAGAAACAAAGAAGAAACACGGCTCTGAATCTATCAAGAAGGGATCTTGATTCCTTTCTTCATTTCCTCCTTGCTTTCTTGCTTGAAACATTGCTTTCTTGGCCAACAAGAAAGAAGTCAACCGAGCGTCTTCACTTCTTCTTTCTTGGTCGCTTGTTCTTGACTGCTATCTTCAATCAAGATAGCAATTAAGAAATCATCTTGATTGTGCCCAAGGTTAGGATTGACCAAGGTAGAACTCAACCAAGAACTCATAGGACTAGAAACGACTATCTAAGAAAGAAACAAAGAAGAAACCAGAATCAATCAAGAAGGGATTTTGATTCCTTTCTTCATTTCCTCCTTGCTTTCTTGCTTGAAACATAGCTTTCCTGGTCAACAAGAAAGAAGTCAACTGAGCTTCTTGACTTCTTCTTTCTTGGTGGCTTGTTCTTTACTGTTTTCTTGAATCAAGATCGCTATCAAGAAAGTATCTTAAATGTACCGATGGTTGCGATTAACCAAGGTAGAACTCAAGAAAGAACAAACAGGACAAGAAATGACCATGAAAGAAAGAAACATAGAAGAAACACGGCTTAGAATCAATCAAGAAGGGATCTTGATTCCTTTCTTCATTTCCTCCTTGCTTTCTTGCTTGAAACATTGCTTTCTTGGTCAACAAGAAAGAAGTCAACTGAGCTTCTTGACTTCTTCTTTCTTGGTCGCTTGTTCTTAACTACTTTCTTGAATCAATATCGCAATCAAGCAAGCATCTTGATTGCACCAACGGTTGCGATTAACCAAGGTAGAACTCAAGAAAGAACATAGAGGACAAGAAACGACCATTAAAGAAAGAAACAAAGAAGAAACATGCCTCGGAAACAATCAAGAAGGGATGTTGATTCCTTTCTTCATTTCCTCCTTGTTTTCTTGCTTGAAACATTGCTTTCTTGGTCAACAAGAAAGAAGTCAACTGAGCTTCATGACTTCTTATTTCTTGGTAGCTTGTTCTTTACTGGTTTCTTGAATCAATATCACAACCAAGCAAGCATCTTGATTGCGCTCAGGGTTGCGACTGACCAAGGTAGAACTCAAGAAATATCAAAGAGGACAAGGAACGACCATGAAAGAAAGAAACAAAGAAGAAACACGGCTTGGAAACAATCAAGAAGGGATCTTCATTCCTTTCTTCATGTCCTCCTTGCTTTCTTGCTTGAAACATTACTTTCTTGGTCAACAAGAAAGAAGTTGACTGAGCTTCTTGACTTCTTCTTTCTTGGTCGCTTGTTCTTGACTGCTTTCTTGAACCAAGATCATAATCAAGAGAGCATCTTGATTGTGCCTATGGTTGCGACTGACCAAGGTAGAACTCAAGAAAGAACAAAGAGGATAAGAAATGACCATGAAAGAAAGAAACAAAGAAGAAACCCGGCTCGGACTCTATCAAGAAGGAATCATGATTCCTTTCTTTATTTCTTGCTTACTTTCTTGCATGAAACATTGCTTTCTTGGTCAACAACCAAGAAGTCAGCTGAGCTTCTTGACTTCTTCTTTCTTGGTCGCTTGTTCTTGACTGTTTTCTTGAATCAAGATCACAATTAACAAAGCTTCTTGATTACGCCCATGGTTGAGATTGACCAAGGTAGAACTCAAGAAAGACCAAAAAGGACAAGAAATTACCATGAAATAAAGAAACAAAGAAGAAACCTGGCTCAGACTCTATCAAGAAGGGATCTTGATTCCTTTCTTCATTTCCTGCTTACTTTCTTGCTTGAAACATTGCTTTCTTGGTCAACAAGAAAGAAGTCAACTGAGCTTCTTGATTTCTTCTTCTTAAATTAATAAAAAAATATATAGATAAAATTAGTAAATAAAATGAAAAAATAGAAAATAAAAAATTAAATATATCAATAAAATAAATAAAAAATAATTAAAAATGTATTAAAATATATTTCACAAAAAACTCAATGTCTATATCTATATCTATATGTATGTTAGTTATTTGTTATTAAGTACAATTTGAGTAATTGGGTATGTATTAGCTTCACATTTTTGTTCATGTTGATGAATTAACAATCCTTAAGATGACCTAATTAAGTTTTGTTGTCTTCATGAAAGTTGTAGATAAATGTGTTATTGAGATATTGACAGTGGTTTGATGTGATTTGGAGTTGTATAGCTGAAGATATGATGAAAATAATGCACATATGTGAAGCGTGAGATTGAAGGACATGTCAAACTTGAAATTGAATTCTGTCCACTGTGCCAGGTGAACGAGGAGATGATGTGTTCACGAGAAATGTAGGTATCTGTTTAAGGCTTGTATGGACACGGAGATGACCCAGATTGCATTTCGGGAGAGAAAGTTACGAGGGATTGAATAAGCATATACATGCATGATAGAAAGAGGCTTAAAGTTTGAAAGGACATCACTTTTGACTGGGACGTTGGATCTGGGCAAATTATATGTGCATTTTGGATAACTTTTAGCAAGAAATGCGCTACAAATAAATAAATAATTTAACAAAAAAATTAGTAAATAAAATGAAAAAAATAGAAAATAAAAAAATTAATAAATAAAAAATTAAATATATAAATAAAATAAATAATTAAAAATGTATTAAAATATATTTCTCAAAAAACTCAATGTCTATATCTATATCTATATGTATGTTAGTTATTTGTTAGTAAGTAGAATTTGAGTAATTGGGTATGTATTAGCTTCACATTTTTGTTCATGTTGATGAATTAACAATCCTTAAGATGACCTAATTAAGTTTTGTTGTCTCCATGAAAATTATAGATAAACGTGTTGTTGAGATATTGACAGTGGTTTGATGTGATTTGGAGTTGTATAGCTGAAGATATGATTAAAATAGCGCACATATGTGAAGAGTGAGATTGAACGACATGTCAAAGTCAAAATTGAATTCTGTCAATTGTGCAAGGCAAATGAGAAGATGATGTGTTCATGAGAAATGTAGGTATCTATTTAAGCTTTGTATGGACATAGAGATGACCCAGATCGCATTTCGCAAGAGAAAGTTACGAGCCACTGAATAAGCACGTACATGCATGACAGAAATAGGCTTAAAGTTTGAAAGGACATAACTTTTGACTAGGAAATCGGATCTGGGCAAATTATATGTGCATTTTGCATAACTTTTTGCGAGGAACGCGCTGCAAATAAAAAAATAATTAAATAAAAAATATATAGATACAAAAATTAGTAAATAAAATTAAAAAATGGAAAATAAAAAAAATTAATTAATAAAAAATTAAATAAATGAATAAAATAAATAAATAATTAAAAATGTATATTTCTCAAAAAAAACTCAATGTCTATATCTATATCTATATGTATGTTAGTTATTTGTTAGTAAGTACAACTTGAGTAATTGGGTATGTATTAGCTTCAAATTTTTGTTCATGTTGATCAATTAACAATCCTTAAGATGACCTAATTAAGTTTTGTTGTCTGCATGAAAGTTGTAGATAAATGTGTTATTGAGATATTAACAATGGTTTGATGTGATTTGGAGTTGTATAGCTAAAGATACGATGAAAATAGCAAACATATGTGAAGCGTTAGAATGAAGGACATGTCAAACTTGAAATTGAATTTTGTCCACTGTGCAAGGCAAACGAGGAGATGATGTGTTCAAGAGAAATGTAGGTGTCTATTTAAGCTTTGTAAGGACATGGAGATGACCCGGATTTCATTTCGGGAGAGAAAGTTACGAGGCACTGAAGAAGCACGTACATGCACAATAGAAAGAGGTTTAAAGTTTGAAAGGACATAACTTTTGACTGGGACGTCGGATCTGGGCAAATTTTATGTGCATTTTGCATAACTTTTCACGAGTAACGTGCTGCAAATAAATAAATAATTTAATAAAAAAATTATATAGATAAAAAAATTAGTAAATAAAATGATAAAAATAGAGAAAAAAATTAATAAATAAAAAATTAAATGTATCAATAAAATAAATAAATAAATAATTAAAAATGTATTAAAATATATTTCTCAAAAACCTCAATGTCTATATCTATATCTATATGTATGTTATTTATTTGTTAGTAAGTACAATTTGAGTGATTTGGTATGTATTAGCTTCACATTTTTGTTCATGTTGATGAATTAACAAACCTTAAGAAGACCTAATTAAGTTTTGTTGTCTCCATGAAAGTTGTAGTTAAATGTGTTATTGAGATATTGACAGTGGTTTGATGTGATTTGGAGTTGTATAGCTGAAGATATGATGAAAATAGCGCACATATGTGAAGCGTAAGATTGAAGGACATGTCAAACTTGAAATTGAATTATGTCCACTGTGCAAGGCGAACGAGGAGATGATGTGTTCATGAGAAATGTAGGTATCTATTTAAGCCTTGTATGGACATGGAGATGACCGGGATCGCATTTCAGGAGAGAAAGATACACGGCATTGAATAAGCACATACATGCATGACAGAAAGAGGCTTAAAGTTTGAAAGGACATAACTTTTGACTGGGAGGTTGGATCTGGGCAAATTTTATGTGCATTTTGCATAACTTTTAGCAAAGAACGCGCTGCAAATGAATAAATAATTTATTAAAAAAATTAGTAAATAAAATGATCAAAATGGAAAATAAAAAAAATTACTAAATAAAAAATTAAATATATAAATAAAATAAATAAATAAATAATTAAAAATGTATTAGAATATATTTCTCAAAAAACTCAATGTCTATACCTATATCTATATGTATGTTAGTTATTTGTTAGTATGTACAATTTGAGTAATTGGGTATGTATTAGCTTCACTTTTTTGTTCATGTTGATGAATTAACAATCCTTAAGATGTCCTAATTAAGTTTTGTTGTCTCCTTGAAAATTATAGATCAATGTGTTATTGAGATATTGACAGTGGTTTGATGTGATTTGGTGTTGTATAGCTGAAGATATGATGAAAATAGCGCACATATGTGAAAAGTGAGATTGAAAGACATGTCAAACTAGAAATTGAATTCTATCCACTGTGCAAGGCAAACAAGGAGATGATGTGTTCATGAGAAATGTAGGTATATGTTTAAGCTTTGTATGGACATGGAGATGACCCAGATCGCATTTCGCGAGAGAATGTTACAAGCCGCCGAATAAGCACGTACATGCATGACAGAAAGAGGCTTGAAGTTTGGAAGGACATCACTTTTGAATGGGACGTCGTATCTGGGCAAATTATATGTGCACTTTGCATAACTTTTCACGAGGAACGCGCTGTAAATAAATAAATAATTTAATAAAAAAATATATAGATAAAAAAATTAGTAAATAAAGTGAAAAGAAATTAAGAAAAAAATATTTAATATATAAATAAATAAATAATTAAAAATTTATTAAAATATATTTCTCAAAAAACTCAATGTCTATATCTATATCTATGTCTATGTAAGTACAATTTGAGTAATTGGGTATGTATTAGCTTCACATTTTTGTTCATGTTGATGAATTAACAATCATTAAGATCACCTAATTATGTTTTGTTGTCTGCATGAAAGTTGTAGATAAATGTGTTATTGAGATATTGACAGTGGTTTGATGTGATTTGGAGTTGTATAGCTGAAGATATGATGAAAATATCGCACATATGTTGTACACTGTGCAAGGCGAACGGGGAGATGGTGTGTTAACGAGAAATATAGGTATTTGTTTAAGCTTCGTATGGACACAGAGATGACCCAGATCGCATTTCGGGAGACAAAGTTACGAGGCACTGAACAAGCACGTTCATGCATGACAGAAGGAGGCGTAAAGTTTGAAAGGACGTAACATTTGACTTGGAGGTCGGATATGGGCAAATTATATGCGCATTTTGCATAACTTTTCGTGAGGAACGCGCTGCAAATAAATAAATAATTTAATAAAAGAATATATAGATAAAAAAATTAGTAAATAAAATGAGAAAAATAAAAAATTAAATATAAATAAAATAAGTAAATAAATAACTAAAAATGTATTAAAATATATTTCTCAAACAACTCATTGTCTATATCTATATATATATATGTATTTTAGTTATTTGTTAGTAAGTACAATTTGAGTAATTGGGTATGTTTTAGCTGCACATTTTTGTTCATGTTGATGAATTAACAATCCTTAAGATGACCTAATTCAATTTTATCGTCTCCATGAAAGTTGTAGATAAATGTGTTATTGAGATATTGACAGTTGTTTGATGTGATTTGGAGTTGTATAGCTGAAGATATCATGAAAATAGCGCACCTATGTGATGCATGAGATTGAAGGACTTGTGCAAACTTGAAATTGAATTCTGTCCACTGTGCAAGGCAAACGAAGAGATGATGTATTCACAAGAAATATAGGTAACTGTTTAAGCTTTGTATGGACATAGAGATGACCCAGATCGCATTTCGAGAGAGAAGGTTACGAGACACTGTATAAGCACGTACATGCATGACAAAAAGAGGGTTAAAGTTTGAAAGGACATAACTTTTAACTGGGACGTCAGATCTAGACAAATTATATGTGCATTTTGCATAACTTTTCACGACGAACACGCTGCAAATAAATAAATAATTTAATAAAAAAATATATAGATAAAAAAATTAAAAAATGAAATGAAAAAATAGAAAATAAAAAAAATTAATAAATAAAAAATTAAATATATAAATAAAAAATAAAAAAATAATTAAAAATGTATTAAAATATATTTCTCAAAAAACTCAATGTCTATATCTATATTTATATGTATGTTAGTTATTTGTTAGTAAGTACAATTTGAGTAATTGGATATGTATTAACTTCACATTTTTGTTCATGTTGATGAATTAACAATCCTTAAGATGACCTAATTAAGTTTTGTTGTCTACATGAAAGTTGTACATAAATGTGTTATTGAGATATTGACAGTGGTTTGATGTGATTTGGAGTTGTATAGCTGAAGATATGATGAAAATAACACACATATGTGAAGCGTGAGATTGAAGGACATGTCAAACTTGAAATTGAATTTTGTCCACTGTGCAAGGTGAACGAGGAGATGATGTGTTTAAGAGAAATGTAGGTGTCTGTTTAAGCTTTTTATGGACATGGAGATGATCCGGATCACAATTCGGTTCGGGAGAGAAAGTTACGAGGCCCTGAATAAGCATGTACATGCTTGATAGAAAGAGGCTTAAAGTTTGAAAGGTCGTAACTTTTGACTGGGACGTCGGATCTGGGCAAATCATATGTGCATTTTGTATAACTTTTTGGGAGGAACGTGCTGCAAATAAATAAAGAATTTAATAAAAAAATATAGATAAACAAATTAGTAAATAAAATGAAAAATTAGAAAATAAAAAAAATTAATAAATAAATAATTAAATAATTAATTAATTAATTAATTAAAAATTTATTAAAATATACTCCTCAAAAAACTCAATGTCTATATTTATATTTATATGTTTGTTAGTTATTTGTTAGTAAGTACAATTTGAGTAATTCGGTATGTATTAGCTTCACATTTTATTTCATGTTGATGAATTAACAATCCTTAAGATGACATAATTAAGTTTTGTTGTCTTCATGAAAGTTGTACATAAATGTGTATTGAGATTTCGACAGTGGTTTGATGTGACTTGGAGTTGTGTAGCTGAAGATATGATGAAAATAGCGTACATATGTGAAGTATGAGATTGAAGGACATGTCAAACTTGAAATTGAATTCTGTCCATTGTGCAAGGTGAACGAGGAGATGATGTGTTCAAGAGAAATGTAGGTATGTGTTTAAGCTTTGTATGGACATGGAGATTACCCGGATCACATTTTGGTTCCGGAGAGAAAGTTACGAGGCCCTGAATAAGCATGTACATGCATGACAGAAAGAGGCTTAAAGTTTGAAAGGACATAACTTTTGACTGGGATGTCGGATCTGGGCAAATTATGTGCATTTTGCATAACTTTTTGTGAGAAATGCGTTGCAAATAAATAAATAATTTAATAAAAAAAATATATAGATAAAAAAATTAGTAAATAAAATGAAAAAATTAGAAAATAAAATAAAATAAAATAAATAAATAAATAATTAAAATTTATTAAAATATATTTCTGAAAAAACTCAATGTCTATATCTATATCTATATTTATGTTAGTTATTTGTTAGTAAGTACAACTTGAGTAATTGGGTATGTATTAGCTTTACATTTTATTTCATGTTGATGAATTAACAATGCTTAATATGACATAATTAAGTTTTGTTGTCTTCATGAAAATTGTAGATAAATGTGTATTGAGATATTGACAGTGGTTTGATGTGATTTGGAGTTGTGTAGCTGAAGATGTGATGAAAATAGCGCAATATGATAAGCGTGAGATTGAAGGACATATCAAATTTGAAATTGAATTCTGTCCACTGTGCAAGGTGAACGAGGAGATGATGTATTCACGAGAAATGTAGGTATCTGTTTAAGCTTTGTATGGACATGGAGATGACCCAGATCTCATTTCGAGAGAGAAGGTTACGAGACACTGAATAAGCACGTACATGCATGACAAAAAGAGGGTTAAAGTTTGAAAGGACATAACTTTTGACTGGGACGTCGGATCTGGACAAATTATATGTGCATTTTGCATAACTTTTCGCAAGGAACACGCTGCAAATAAATAAATAATTTAATATATATATATATATATATATATATATATATATATATATATATATATATATATACATTAGTAAATAAAATGAAAAAATAGAAAATAAAAAAAATTAATAAATAAAAAATTAAATATATAAATAAAAAATAATTAAAAATGTATTAAAATATATTTCTCAAAAAACTCAATGTCTATATGTATATGTATATGTATGTTAGTTATTTGTTAGTAAGTACAATTTGAGTAATTGTGTATGTATTAGCTTCACATTTTTGTTCATGTTGATGAATTAACAATCCTTAAGATGACCTAATTAAGTTTTGTTGTCTTCATGAAAGTTGTAGATAAATGTGTTATTTAGATATTGACAGTGGTTTCATGTGATTTGGAGTTGTATAGCTAAAGATATGAGCGCACATATGTGGAGCGTGAGATTGAAGGACATGTCAAAATTGAAATTGAATTCTGTCCACTGTGGAAGGCGAACAAGGAGATGATGTGTTCACAAGAAATGTAGGTATCTGTTTATGCTTTGTATTGGCACGGAGATGACCCGGATCACATTTCGGGAGAGAAAGTTATGAGGAACTAAATAAGCACGTGCATGCCTGACAGAAAGAGGTTTAAAGTTTGAAAGGACATAACTTTTGACTGGTGTTAGAATCTAAGACTTTGGACGATGTCCAACCCCTCAAACTTCGGTTTTGATGATAACAAATGAGGTTAAATTTTGATGTATCTAATTATCTATGTTTGAGTATTATAGGTACTACACCGTCCAACGCCTCAAAGGTATTGTATTTCTTAATCTCAAACAAGATAGTTCCATGTGTACAATGCGTCCAATGAGCAACTTGAAACTTATTTTTTCTAAGTATAAAACTTAGCATCCAATACACTGATATAAAATAAGCGTCCAATGCATTGTGAAAACCAGTGTGTAGACACTGCGTCCATTCGAGGAAGCGTCCAGTGCCTATATAACTTACATCACCTTTTCTATCAAAAAGTTATATAATGCATCCATAATCAAGTAGAAGTACACTTATACTTTTTGATGATGATTCTCTGAAATGTTCTATTATTCCGAAAAGTGTACCACAGGGACAAAAAAGCTTCTCTCTGCAGAAACCGTACAAGTAGTGGAGGCGTTGCATGTACTGTTGTCTCCTTCATCTCTCTACCCCAAGCTGACATGTAGCAATGGTCATATGATTATGAGAGAACGGTTATTAGTAAAGGCACAAATCCCACAACGAATATCTTCACCAAGTTGCCTATAAATAGAGGAACAAGCTCACGAAATAAACAATGAAGCATTCAAGTTTTTCAAAGAGCTGTAACTCTGCCAAATCAATTGGACGACCTACACTTGTGCAAAAGAGAAATCTACTTAGCCTTGCTAAGCTATTCTGTGTATTCAGGTTATATTGTAATATCCTCTCTGTGAGAGTTTTCTCTTTAACTTGTACTCAAACAGTTTCTGTTTGGAAAGCCAGGAGTGGCTTAGTGACAAAGAATACTTGGGTGTTCTTTAATCTCAGGGGGAGATTAAAGGTGTGCCAGACGTTGCCTAGAGAATACTTGTAGCCAGGAGTGGCAGGGTATATAATACTTGTTTGTAATCAGAATTTGATTAGTGGAACCCTTCAAAGGTTTTTGAAGGAGAACTGGACGTAGCTCAGATTGAGTGAACCAATATAAACTAAGTGTTTTTACTCTATCACTTTCAAGCTTATTTTCTATTCTCTTAAGCTATTTCTTCACATATTGCATACAAGTTTCTTTATATCTTATTTACGAAAACCTTTATTTGCGCCTAGACGTTAACAAGAAAAACGCAGTTTCACAATACTATCATTTTAACGATTGGACAATACCTGTGATCTTTTGCTTTACAAGTCCCTTGTGAAACTTAAGTTAGTTTATCTCCATCTTTGCAAAAAGTTTTTGAAGCTTATAACTAACACACTATTCAACCCCATTCTAGTGTGAATCTCTACATTTTAGTTGGCATCAGAGCTCGACCTCTTAGGTTAAGTACTTAGCAGTACAAAGGAAACCATTCCTAAGAAAGATGGAAAATGAGGGACAAGCTGTGAACAGACCACCACTCTTCAATGGTGTCAAATATGATTATTGGAAACAAAGAATGATAGCATTCTTTGAGTCCTGTCATATTGATATGTGGGACGTTGTGGAAATAGGCGACTACATTCCATTCGATGAGAATCTCAACGAGATCCCAAAGGCTAAATGGACGGAGGAGCAAAAACAGAGATTTCATCTCAACTCCAGAGCCAGAAATATTATCATGTGTGCACTGTCCGAACAAGAATACAACAAAGTACATAGTTTCAAAAGCGCGAAACAAATGTGGGACACTCTTGCGTTAACGTGTGAGGGTTCCACCCAGGTAAAACGTAACAAACTTAGTCTTCTTATTGGATGATATGTCATTAGAAGAGCTTGTAGGAATCCTTAAAGTACATGAGCTGGAGCTGCAGCAAGATGGTGATGGCAAGAAAAGCAAGTCTCTAGCACTCAGTGTCTAGAAGCCAAAGAAAGCACCATCGCCCAAAGCCATGCAAGCTGAAGCATCATCAGACGAACAATCTGAAGATGATGACTGAGACAAAGGTGATGAGCTATCATTCATATCCAAGAGAATCCACTCTATGTTGAAGAAGAAAGGTGGATCCAGATAGAGAAACCTGAACAAGAAAGGTCTCAAAGAAAAGAAGAAGAAGAGTCCAATCGTATGCTACGAATGCAAAAAGCCCGGACACTTCAAATCAGAATGCCCAGACCTTGATAAGAGCAAGGACAAGAAGAAGAAAATCTTCAACAAAAAGAAGGGCAAAAAGGTTCTGATGTCCACATGGGAAGATCTGGACGATGACTCATCATCGGATGATGAAGAGGAAGAGGAAGCACACATATGCTTGATGGCAGACACTACATCAGATTCTTCAGAACCAGAAAAGGAAGATGAGGTAAACTTTAATGATTTAAATTCACTTCAAGAAGCTTATCATGATTTACTTTCAAACTCTTCTATTTTGTCAAAGACCTACAAAACTTTGAAGAAATCGTCCAAGTCACTTTCAAAAGAAAAAGAAGTTTTAGAAAATAGTCTCAAACAACTTGAAAGTGAAAAGCAAGATTTACAGAAAAAGTTAACAGAGCTCTCAAAGGAACATGAAGCCTTAAATGAGGATAGGAGAACTCTCTGGAATGATATTGCTCAAGCCTATAAATCCTATGAGGATTCAAGGACTAGAGAAATGAATCTTTCCATAGAGATTCGAACTCTCAAAGCAGAAAACAAAAGGCTAGTTGAGAAGCTTCTGAAAGTTGATGTAGATACTTCCTTAAGAGGTCAACCACATGATGTTGTAAAACTTCATGAAGAGATTGACAGCCTAAAGAAGGATCTATCCAATTTTATCAAGGGATCTGACAACCTTAAAATGCTTTTAAAATATGAAGGTTGTAAGAGACCAAATGACAGGTCAGGGCATGGATATAAGGGAAAGAAATATATTCATGACGAGGATATAGATGTGTGTTACTTCTGTGGGAAACCTAGACATATAATGTCCAAATGCAGACACCTGCCTAAGAGGGGAGCGTCCAATGCCCTTCAAACTAACAAGAAAGGACCCAAGTCAATCTGGGTACCTAAGGATAAAATTGTTCCTATTGCAGACATGCTTAACATTAGGAAAGAAACTCCAGTCACGGTACCTGGACAGTGGGTGCTCGCATCACATGATAGGAGAAAGGTGTATGTTCCAAAGCCTCCAACCCAAGACAGGTGGGACAGTCACTTTCGGAGGGAATCAGAAAGGGATGGTAGCTGGCGTGGGTAAGATTGGTATACCACCCTATCCATGCATTGATAATGTCCTTTATGTTAAAGGTCTCAAGCACAGTCTACTTAGCATAAGTCAATTATGTGATAGTGGATATGATGTTGCCTTTAACAAAGATGAATGTATAGTCAAGAACTCTGATGAATCCCTTCTCTTTACTGCAAAAAGGCAAGGTAATCTGTACAAGATTAAACTAGGGGAACTATCGAGTCAAAATGTATCATGCTTAGTTTCAGTTAAAGAAAATAATTGGCTATGGCATAAAAGACTTGGGCATGCCAGCTTGAGATTAATCTCAAAGCTTAATAGGCACAACCTCTTGAGAGGATTACCAAGCATGTCATATAAAGATTATCTTCTTTGTGAAGCCTGTCAGAAAGGGAAACAAGTGAAAAGTTCTTTTCAAAGTAAAAACATTGTTTCCACTTCTAGACCTCTTGAGCTATTACATATTGACCTGTTTGGACCCACAAGAACAACCTTAGTAAGTGGTAAGAGATACGGATTAGTTGTAGTGGATGACTATACTAGATGGACATGGATCATGTTCCTATCTCATAAAGATGAGTCTTTTAAGGTCTTCTATAACTTCTGTAAAAGAATTCAAAATGAAAAAGGAGTATGCATTACTTCGATCCGAAGTGCTCATGGGGGAGAATTCAAAAATGAAAGTTTTCAAAGGTTCTGTGAGGATAATGGTATCATTCACAACTTCTCAACACCCAGAACACCACAACAAAATGGTGTTGTTGAGAGGAAGAACCAAGAGATGGCTAGAACCATGTTGAATGATAATTCAACCCCTAAACACTTCTGGGCTGAAGCAGTGAATACTGCTTGTTATTTACAAAACAGAATCTATATTAGACCTATCATGAAAAAGACTCCATATGAATTGTGGAAAGGGAGAAGACCCAACATATCCTACTTCCATCCATTTGGATGTCAATGTTTCATTCTGAACACTAAGGACAACTTGGAAAAATTTGATTCTAAGTGTGATGAAGGAATATTGCTTGGATATTCTGAAACCTCAAAGGCATATAGAGTTTATAATTCTAGAACCTTAGTTGTTGAAGAAGCCATCCATGTGAAGTTCAATGACACCAAGCCTGATAAGAAATTATCAGAGCTGGATGAATCATTTGTAGATCTCAGGATGGACGATGCAAGGAAGTCATCAGACACGTCTAATAAAGATGTCTCAATTGAAGAGTCCAATACACCTCCGGACGGTCCAATAGAAGAACAAAGGGAACCAATTGGATGCAACTGGCAAATGAAGAAACATCATCCAGAAGATCAAATCATTGGTGATCCAAATGATAAAGTTAGAACCAGATCTTCACTTCAACAAGGTCACACAGCATTCATATCACAGGTAGAACCTAAGACTGTGGATGATGCTCTAGAAGATGAAAGCTGGGTCAAAGCAATGCAGGAAGAACTTGACCAGTTTCAAAAGAATGATGTCTGGAAGCTTGTAGAACTCCCCGATGATAAAGAAGTTGTATGAGCTAAGTGGGTATTCAGAAACAAGCTGGACGAAACAGGTAATGTTGTGAGAAACAAAGCCAGGTTGGTAGCCAAAGGTTACTCACAACAAGAAGGTATAGATTATACTGAAACTTACGCACCTGTTGCACGTCTAGAGGCAATTCGCATTTTATTATCATTTGCAGCTCATAGCAATATGAAGCTATATCAAATGGACATAAAAAGTGCATTCCTCAATGGACTAATAAAAGAAGAAGTTTATGTGGAACAACCCCCAGGGTTTAAGAGTGACGCTTTTCCCAATCATGTTTTCAAACTCAACAAAGCTTTATATGGACTAAAACAAGCACCGAGAGCTTGGTATGAAAAACTAAGCTCATTTCTTTCAAAAAATGGTTTTTCAAGAGGAAAAGTAGACACTACATTGTTTCGCAAATATTATTCTTTTGATTTTATCATTGCTCAAATATATGTTGATGATATCATGTTTGGTGCTACTAATGAATCTCTTTGTGAGGAGTTTGCTAAGCTAATGCAAACAGAGTTTGAGATGAGCATGATGGGAGAACTAGAATTCTTTGTTGGACTGCAAATCAAGCAAACTGATAAAGGCATATACATACATCAAACCAAGTATGTTAAGGAGCTTCTGAAGAAGTTCAAGATGGACGATGCAAAACCAATGAAAACTCCTATGCATCCAACAACAGTACTTGAACTGGACGATAGTTCAAAGAAGATGGATAACACTCTATACAGAGGAATGATAGGATCACTCCTATACCTCACAGCGTCCAGACCTGACACCATGTTCAGTGTATGCTTATGTGGCAGATTCCAATCTGACCCAAGGGAAGTTCATTTAACTGCTGTTAAAAGAATATTTCTATATCTTATTGGAACAACTAATCTTGGTCTATATTTCAAAAGGCAGAAAGATTTCAGATTAGTTGGATACTGTGATGTTGACTATGCTGGAGACAGGATTGAAAGAAAAAGCACTAGTGGAGGATGTCACTTCATTGGTGGAAACTTAGTCTCCTGGATATTCAAGAAGCAAGGAACAATTGCACTATCCACTGCTGAAGCAGAATATATTTCAGCTGCAAAATGCTGCTCTCAAATTTTGTGGATTAAGCATCAACTTGAAGACTACAGCATATATGAGAGTAAAATTCCTATCTTCTGTTACAACAAAGCTGCAATTGATCTTTCTAAAAACCCTATATTGCATTCAAGGGCAAAACATATAGAAATTAAACATCACTTTAAAAGAGATCATGTTCAAAAGGGTACTGTGGAATTACATTTTGTAACCATCGATAATCAGCTAGCTGATATATTTACAAAACCCCTTACTGAAGACAAGCTAGTCCTTCTAAGGAATAGACTTGGCATAGATCTTGTAAAGGAATGATTAACATCTACATGTAGCGTCCAATGTAACAAACAACGTCCAATGGACATATCGTCCAAAGGTCACTTTGTCATGCACGTGCACTGCATATGTTACACTTAAGTCCAATGACTGGACGATGTTTTTTATGGTTTTTCATTTAACACTGTCTTAATGGCCAAAACGGTTTCATTTTGAGTAATTGCAAGTTAATGCCCTATGCTGAGTCACTTAGCTGTTAGTAATCGTACACAGTTACCCATATCCTCAGCACGCCTCATCATGGCGAGTCTTATGGCATAACCTCCATTTCAAATATTCTTAAAAGCTCAAAACCGTTTCGTGTTCTCCAAACAAAGCCTATACTTAAACTGACAAATCCACTTAGAAAAATACTTTACTAATTTCCCTTCTCCGAAATTATCTTCTACCTTCAGCATTCTCTTTCTCTCTCTTAGAAAACCTGAAACACTATCTGCAAAACTTAAAAATCCAATCTTTATCATCATGGCAAACTCTGCTGACTCAAGCAACTCCGAACTTGATATTCATACCTACCCTGAAACCACTATAGTGTCTCAAGGTGCTGCCACTGTCCACGTTGAACACTTCTTTGACATTAAACAACTGGAAAAATTAGGTCTGAACCTTGATGAAAGTCTTCTAAAATGCGGAATCAGAGGATATTTCAACGAAAACCAGAAGATATTCCCAGAACTGATTAGAATGTTCTAGAGGAATGCAAGGTTCCAGAACTCAAGGGAACTTGTGGCCACTATGCTTGGACGAGAAGTGATTTTGTCCACTGAATCTATAGCCAAAGTCACTGGCTGTATCAGGGAACAAAATCAGTACAAGTCAGAGTGGGCCAAGCAATATGGAAACTACGTTAGGAAGGTACTTTGCAAAAATAAGTCTACAAACTCATCCAAGATTGAGTACAAAAATCTATGTGAAGAAGCAAAGATATGGCAACAAGTGCGCAACAAGAGCATTATGCACAAAGCTGGGTCTAAGGACTCAGTCACGGGCTTACACAAGTTCATCATATTTCATCTAATGGAAGGTATCCCATTCAACCTACCTCACACCATTTACATCAATATTCTGCGAATGATGAAAACTATTGGTGGAAATGATGACATCTTCTATGCCGCACTGCTAAATAAGATCCTCTGGGATTAGAAAGTATACCAATGTTTCTTTGATGAGTTGGACGAAGATGATCATGAACAAATTGTGAAGAAAGGAGGAATGGTTGCAACACAACAGATATTCGGTGAATCAAACATAAAGCCAATGAAGATAAAGCTTACAACAAAGGTCCTAAGGGACTTGGACGAGGAAAGCATAAATAAGAAACATCATGAGCAAAGCAAACTCATTTCAAATGACGATGAAGAAGAAATTGATCTTCTTGGCCTTGGGAAAAAGATCAAACGATTAATGAAGGAACAAGAAAGCAGGAAAATAACAAGACACATGTCGCAACAGCATGAAGAAGATGCAGAAAAAGAAAGAAGAACCAAGAAAAGACATGTTGATCCTACACCGTCCACTCCACTTACTGAGAAGCATCCAAGGACTGCTCCGTCCAAGCCTACACAAGGTGAACAACGTCCAAAGATTGCTTCAGTGAAGCCTGCACCCGAAAAGCCCAAAGTTCACAAGCTAAAAATGCTAGACGACTCTGATGATGAGGATCAAATGCCCATTGGGCAAATTCAAAAGAAAGTTGAAGAAATGGAGGCTGCACAGCAGAAGAAACAGAAGGAATCTGATGCATCCAAAACTGATGCTACAGTCTTTCCCACTAAAGTACCTAGAAGAGTCAAAACTCAGGCAGCAAGTCCAAGGAAAGTTCAAATTAAACTCCCCACCTCTCAAGACACTGAGAGCGAATCTACCAGTGCTCCATAACCTGCTCCAATAGTTGCTTCAACAATCACATCAGCACAGCGTCCAACTCTCCAGTTAGACTTATCAAAATTTGTGCGTCCAAGGGATGCTTGGAGAGATGCATGGCCTAAATGGACGATTCCACCAAAGGGGAAGACCAAAGAAGAAGAAGACAAGATGAGATTCCCTATTGCATTCTTTACAAGGAATGAATAGAACTACTGTAAGAAACGTGATGTTATTTGGAGACCTAGACAGGAACCACTGGAGAGGAGTCTTATTCCAGTATCTGCACCTGAATGGACGAGATATGACTATGTTCATCCTCAGTCTGCTGAATTTGCTTCATTAGCAAAAGGGGCTATAATTAGTAATCCTCCACCACCTTGGACGAGAGAAACTTATCCAAAGATGATTCAGATGGAGTGCCCCTATCTATGTCCAACTGGTACACAATAAAGGGTGCGTCCAGCTGAAGATGAACTTCTTGAGCCAAAAGTTGAAATTGCATCAAATTTTGCCAAAACTGTGGCTGAACAAAAGGGAAAGAATCAAAGAAAGAGGAAACCAGCAACAAAGAAGCCCCCTCCTAGCAATAATGATGAATTGGCTGCTGAACTGAAATTAGCCATTAAAGAAAGCCTGGACCCATCCAAGTCAAAGCAGCGTCCAGAAGTGCAATGGGTTAAAGATGTTCACATCTGGACTCCCATAACAAAATTTCTACCTCTACCACCTGGAACTCCAGTGCTTAACTTTCAGCCCAGAGATTATGATGATCTTGGCAAACTACTCTAACAGATGTACATTCCAGACTAAGTTGTTGCCTATCCACCCAACCTCCACATCAGATGCTCTACTGTTATCAAGTTTGTACTTGATAAGATATGTCCTAGACTACCTATATATGATGCTGGAAGGAAGGAAGGGTTCAAATACTATGGCACTAAGATGCCTAGTAGAGATGAAAAGGTTCAGCTCTTGACTTCCTCACATAGCTGGAATCATCTATTTGATAAAACTGGCAATCTGACAAGGCCCCTAGGCACTTTTGACTCCGTGACTTACTGGCGTCAAATCATGCGGAGAGACACGTAGACCGCTTCAATGTCTGGATGCTCCAAAACAAATTTCATTCATCCTCCAGAAGGTATTGAAGTCATGCATCCAGTCAAGACGCATCACTTCTTTGACACCTTCGCTTGCTTCTAACGGATGATGATGATATATCAATCTGTTGAAGAAACTACCAATCATCAGAAGCAACAAGGTATATGACCTTAGAAGTCTTGACCGCGCTGCATTCGAACAAGAAGTTCAAATGCTTCATGAACTCCAAAAGGCTGAAGAAGAAAGAGCATTACAAGAGCAAGCCGAAAGAGAAAGAGCTGAACAAGTTCGCTTGGAACAGGAAAGAGCAGCACAAGCTGAGCAAGCTCGCCTGGTGCAAATTGAAAATGAACAAGCTGAGATTGCTGCTAAAGAACAATCTGAGCAGGTTGCCAAACCAAAAGTTACACAAGCAGAATTAGATGAAGCCTCTGCAAAGGTGACTAATATGCTCATCCATTTAGACTTTGAGTCTGAGGTACAGGTGGACGTGGAACACTTTGCCACCTCCCATGATGAACAAATCGTCCAATCTGAAGTGTCCAAAGATGAAGAAATGCAACATGTGGTTGAAATTGAAGCGCCCCAACCAAAGGAGTCCACTACTGAAAAGCCTACTCCTGAGGTTGCTACAAGCCAACCAATTGTTAATGCGTCCACTGAAGCACACTCTAGAACAAGACGGATAGTTCTTGCAGGTTCGTCAAGTCCAAGGGGTATTATTCCCTTGCGCTTTGTTGAACCTCAAGGAGTATCTGAAGAAAGAGTCCAAGAGATTGTTCACCAGGCTCGGAGACAACAATAGTTGGAAGCTAAAGCTGCTCTTCAAGCTTTCCAGGAAAGGCAACAAACAGAAGCTGTACAACACCGATTAATGATGCAGAATGCTATTGCTGATCAATTCATGAGCCTTTCACAGATGCTAGTGAGTCAAATTCAATCCACAGCTGCTAATCTAATTGGCACCATTGCTCACTCAGATCATCCTGTTCACCTGGTACCTCCACCGCCACCAGTGCAACCACCAGCTGACCACCCTACACCACCTCCTCAAGTACCACCAGAGCAACCACCACCACCACCACAAGATCCACCTCAACAGCCCTAGGTGACCATGATGGTCAAATCACCTTTCCATCTTTCAAACCCAATTTTTGTTGATGACAAAGGGGGAGAAACTGGAATTTTGATGTCTTAGAGTATTTTCTTTAGCTACACTACTCAGTGAAACTCTTTTGGTTGTTCGGCTGTTCATATCTATGATATGCTTTTCACTCTGATATCTACTGTCTCTGATACATTCTTATCATGCAGCGTTATATGTTATATTTTTTTAATGCATGAGAAATGTTGAACTCAGGGGGAGTACTTCATTTCATTTTTCACCCTGTCAACATACATTGGCATAACATAATCATTTATTCATCTGCTCTTATATTTTTATATGATTATGTATTTGTTCACATCAAAATTTAGTATTATTTTTCATCATCAAAAAGGGGGAGATTGTTAGAATCTAAGAATTTGGATGATGTCCAACCCCTCAAACTTCGATTTTGATGATAACAAATGAGGTTAAATTTTGACATATCTAATGATCTATGTTTGAGTATTATAGGTACTACACCGTCCAACGCCTCAAAGGTATTGTACTTCTTAATCTCAAACAAGATAGTTCCATGTGTACAGTGCGTCTAATGAGCAACTGGAAACTTATTTTTTCTAAGTATAAAACCCAGCGTCCAATACACTGATATAAAACAAGAGTCCAATGCATTGTGAAAACTAGTGTGTAGACACTGCGTCCATTCGAGGAAGCGTCCAGCGCCTATATAACTTACATCACCTTTTCGATCAAAAAGTTATATAATGCGTCCATGATCAAGTAGAAGTACACTTATACTTTTCGATGATGATTCTCTGAAATGTTCTATTATTCCCTCTCTTTTCTAATGTGACATTTCATTTGAATATTCGAAAAGTGTACCACAGGGACATAAAAGCTTCTCTCTGTAGAAACCATACAAGTAGTGGAGGCACTGTATGTACTATTGTCTCCTTCATCTCTCTACCCCAAGCTGACATGTAGCAATGATCATATGATTGTGAGAGAACGGTTATTGGCAAAGGCACAAATCCCACAACAGATATCTTGACCAAGTTGCCTATAAATGAGGAACAAGCTCACGAAATAAACAACGAAGGATTCAAGTTTTTCAAAGAGCTGTAACTCTGCCAAATCAATTGGAAGACCTACACTTGTGCAAAAGAGCAATCTACTTAGCCTTGCTAAGCTATTCTGTGTATTCAAGTTATATTGTAATATCCTTTCTGTGAGAGTTTTCTCTTTAACTTGTACTCAAACAGTTTCAGTTTGGAAAGCCAGGAGTGGCTTAGTGACAAAGAATACTTGGGTGTTCTTTAATCTCAGGGGGAGATTAAAGGTGTGTCAGAAGTGGCCTAGAGAATACTTGTAGCCAGGAGTGGCATGGTATATAATACTTGTTTGTAATAAGAATTTGACTAGTGGAACCCTTCAAGGTTTTTGAAGGAGAACTGGACGTAGCTCAGATTGAGTGAACAGTATAAACTAAGTGTTTTTACTCTATCACTTTCAAGCTTACTTGCTATTCTCTTAAGTTATTTCTTCACATATTGCGCATAAGTTTCTTTATATCTTATTTACGAAAACCTTTATTTGTGCCTGGACGTTAACAAGAAAAACGCGGTTTCACAATACTGTCATTTTAACGATTGGACGATACCTGTGATCTTTTGCTTTACAAGTCCCTTGTGAAACTTAAGTTAGTTTATCTTCATCTTTGCGAAAAGTTTTTAAAGCTTATAACTAACACACTATTCAACGCCCCTTTTTAGTGTGAATCTCAACATTTCAACTTGGACGTCGGATTTGGGAACATTATAAGTGCATTTTGCATAACTTTTTATGAGGAACGCGCTACAAATAAATAAATAATTTAATAAAAAAATATATAGATAAAAAAATTAGTAAATAAAATGAAAAAAATAAAAAATAAAAAAAATTATTAAATAAAAAATTAAATATATAAATAAAAAAATAAAAAATTAATTAAAAATGTATTAAAATATATCCTTAGAAAAAACAATGTCTATATCTATATCTATATGTCTGTTAGTTATTTGTTAGTAAGTACAATTTGAATAATTGGGTATGTATTAACTTCACATTTTTGTTCATGTTGATGAATTAACAATCCTTAAGATGACCTAATTAAGCTATGTTGTCTTCAAGAAAGTTGTAGATAAATGTGTTATTGAGATATTTACAGTGGTTTGATGTGATTTGGAGTTGTATAGCTGAAGATATGATGAAAATAGCGCACATATGTGAAGCGTGAGATTGAAGGACATGTCAAACTTGAAATTGAATTTTGTCAACTGTGCAAGGCAAACGAAGAGATAATGTGTTCACGATAAATGTAGGTATCTATTAAACCTTTGTATGGACAAGATGACCCGGATCGAATTTCGGGACAGAAAGTTACGAGGCATTGAATAAGCATATACAAGCGTGACAGAAAGAGACTTAACGTTTGAAATGACATAACTTTTGACTGGGACGTCGGATCTGGGCAAATTATATGTGCATTTTGCATAAATTTTTGCGAGGAACGCGCTGCAAATAAATAAATACATTAATAAAAAAATATATAGATAAAAAAATTAGTAAATAAAATTAAAAAAATAGAAAACAAAAAAATTAATAGATAAAAAATTAAATATATAAATAAAAATTTAAAATGTATTCAAATATATTTCTCAAAAAACTCAATGTCTATATCTATATCTATATGTATGTTAGTTATTTGTTAGTAAGTACAATTTGAGTAATTGGGTATGTATTAGCTTCACATTTTTATTCATGTTGATGAATTAACAATCCTTAAGATGACCTAATTAAGTTTTGTTGTCTTCATGAAAGTTGTAGATAAATGTGTTATTGAGACATTGACAGTGGTTTGATGTGATTTGGAGTTGTATAGCTGAAGATATGATGAAAATAGCACACATCTGTGAAGCGTGAGATTGAAGGACATGTCAAACTTGAAATTGAATTATGTCCACTGTTCAAGGCGAACGAGGAGATGATGTGTTCACGGGAAAAGTAGGTATCTATTTAAGCTTTGTATGGACATGGAGATGACCCGGATCGCATTTTGGGAGAGAAAGTTACAAGGCACTGAATAAGCACGTACACGCGTGATAGAAAGATGCTTAATGTTTGGAAGGACATAACTTTTGACTGGCACGTCAGATCTGGGCAAATTATATGTGCATTTTCCATAACTTTTCACGAGGAACTTGCTGCAAATAAATAAATAAATAAATTAAAAAATATATAGATAAAAAAAGTTAGTAAATAAAATTAAAAAAATAGAAAACAAAAAAATTAATAGATAAAAAATTAAATATATAAATAAAAAATTTAAAATGTATTAAAATATATTTCTCAAAAAACTCAATGTCTATATCTATATCTATATGTATGTTAGTTATTTGTTAGTAAGTACAATTTGAGTAATTGGGTATGTATTAGCTTCACATTTTTGTTCATGTTGATTAATTAAGAATCCTTAAGATGACCTAATTAAGTTTTGTTGTCTTCATGAAAGTTGTAGATAAATGTGTTATTGAGAGATTGACAGTGGTTTGATGTGATTTGGAGTTGTATAGCTGAAGATATGATGAAAATAGCGCACATATGTGAAGCGTGATATTGAAGGACATGTCAAACTTGAAATTGAATTTTGTCCATTGTGCAAGGCAAACGAGGAGATGATGTCTTCACGAGAAATGTAGGTATCTATTAAAGCTTGGTATGGACAAGGAGATGACCCCAATCACATTTCAGGAGAGAAAGTTACGAGGCACTGAATAAGCACGTACATGCGTGATAGAAAGATGCTTAAAGTTTGGAAGGACATAACTTTTGACTGGCACGTCGGATCTGGGCAAATTATATGTGCATTTTCCATAACTTTTCACGAGGAACGCGCTACAAATAAATAAATAAATAAATTAAAAAATATATAGATAAAAAAAATTAGTAAATAAAATTAAAAAAATAGAAAACAAAAAAAATTAATAGATAAAAAATTAAATATATAATTAAAAATTTTAAAATGTATTAAAATATATTTCTCAAAAAAATCAATGTCTATATCTATATCTATCTGTATGTTAGTTATTTGTTAGTAAGTACAATTTGAGTAATTGGATATGTATTAGCTGCACATTTTTGTTCATGTTGATGAATTAACAATCCCTAAGATGACCTAACTAAGTTTTGTTGTCTTCATAAAAGTTGTAGATATATGTGTTATTGAGACATTGACATTGGTTTGATGTGATTTGGAGTTGTATAGTTGAAGATATGATGAAAATAGCGCACATATGTGAAGCGTGAGATTGAAGGACATGTCAAACTTGAAATTGAATTTTGTCCACTGTGCAAGGCGAACGAGGATATGATGTCGTCACGAGAAATGTAGGTATCTGTTAAAGCTTTGTATGGACAAGAGATGACCCCAATCACATTTCGGGAGAGAAAATTACGAGGCACTGAATAAGCACGTACATGCGTGACAGAAAGAGACTTAAAGTTTGAAGGTACATAACTTTTGACTGGGACGTCGGATCTGGGCAAATTATATGTGCATTTTGCATAACTATTCACGAGGAACGCACTGCAAATAAATAGATAATTTAGTAAAAAAAATATAGATAAAAAAATTGGTAAATAAAGTGAAAAAATAAAAAATAAAAAAAATTAATAAAAAAAAAATTTAAATATAAATTAAATAATTAATTAAAAAGGTATTAAAATATATTTCTCAAAATCCTCAATGTCTATATATATATATATATGTTATATATATATATATATATGTATGTTAGTTATTTGTTAGTAAGTACAATTTGAGTAATTGGGTATGTATTAACTTCATAATTTTGTTCAGGTTGATGAATTAACAATCCTTAAGGTGACCTAATTAAGTTTTATTGTCTTCATGAAAGTTGTAGATAAATGTGTTATTGAGATATTGACAGTGGTTTGATGAGATTTGGAGTTGTATAGCTGAAGATATGATGAAAATAGCACACATCTGTGAAGCGTGAGATTGAAGGACATGTCAAACTTGAAATTGAATTATGTCCACTGTTCAAGGCGAATGAGGAGATGATGTGTGCACGAGAAAAGTAGGTATCTATTTAAGCTTTGTATGGACATGGAGATGACCCGGATCGCATTTTGGGAGAGAAAGTTACAAGGCACTGAATAAGCACGTAAACGCGTGATAGAAAGATGCTTAAAGTTTGGAAGGACATAACTTTGGACTGGGACGTCGGATCTGGGCAAATTATATGTTCATTTTACATAACTTTTCATGAGGAACGCGCTGCAAATAAATAAATGAATTAATAAAAAAAAATATAGATAATAAAAATTAGTAAATAAAATTAAAAAAATAGAAAACAAAAAAAATTAATAGATAAAAAATTAAATATATAAATAAAAAATTTAAAATGTATTAAATTATATTTATCAAAAAACTCAATGTCTATATCTATATCTATATGTATGTTACTTATTTGTTAGTAAGTACAATTTGAGTAATTGGATATGTATTAGCTTCACAATTTTGTTCATGTTGATGAATTAACAATCCCTAAGATGACCTAACTAAGTTTTGTTGTCTTCATGAAAGTTGTAGATAAATGTGTTATTGAGACATTGACAGTGGTTTGATGTGATTTTGAGTTGTAGAGTTGAAGATATGATGAAAATAGTGCACATATGTGAAGCGTGAGATTGAAGGACATGTCAAACTTGAAATTGAATTTTGTCCATTGTGCAAGGCAAACGATGAGATGATGTGGTCATGAGAAATGTAGGTATCTGTTAATGCTTTGTATGGACAACGAGATGACCCCGATCGTATTCCGGGAGTGAAAGTTACGAGGCAATGAATAAGCACGTGCATGCATGACAGAAAGAGACTTAAAGTTTGAAAGGACATAACTTTTGACTGGGACGTCGGATCTTCGCAAATTATATGTGCATTTTACATAACTATTCGCGAGGAACGCGCTGAAAATAAATAGATAATTTAACAAAAAATATATAGATAAAAAAAATTAGTAAATAAAATGAAAAAATAGAAAATAAAAAAATTAATAAATACAAAATTAAATATATAATAAAATAAAAAAATAAATAATTAAAAAGGTATTAAAATATATTTCTCAAAAAACTGAATCTCTCTCTCTCTCTCTCTCTCTCTCTCTCTCTATATATATATATATATATATATATATATATATCTATATGTATGTTAGTTATTTGTTAGTAAGTACAATTTGAGTAATTGCGTATGTATAAATTTCACAATTTTGTTCATGTTGATTAATTAACAATCCTTAAGATGACCTAATTAAGTTTTGTGGTCTTCATGAAAGTTGTAGATAAACGTGTTATTGAGATATTGACAATGGTTTGATGTGATTTGGACATGTATAGCTGAAAAAAGATGAAAATAGCGCACATATGTGAAGGGTAAGATTGAAGGACATGTCAAACCTGAAATAGAATTCTGTCCATTGTGCAAGGCGAACGAGGAGATGATGTGTTCACGAAAAATGTAGGTATCTGTTTAAGTTTTGTATGGCCATAGAGATAACTCGGATCGCATTTCGGGAGAGAAAGTTACGAGGCACTGAATAAGCACGTACATGCGTGATAGAAAGATGCTTAAAGTTTGGAAGGACATAACTTTTCACTGGGACGTCGGATCTGGGCAAATTATATGGGCATTTTGCAGAACTTTTGGCGAGGAACGCACTGCAAATAAATAAATAAATAAATAATTTAATAAAATAAATATATAGATAAAAAATTAGCAAATAAAATTAGAAAAATAGAAAAAAAATTTAATAAATAATTAGAAATGTATAAAAATATATTTCTCAAAAAAAACTCAATGTCTATATCTATATCTATATGTATGTTAGTTATTTGTTAGTAAGTACAATTTGAGTAATTGGATATGTATTAGCTTCACATTTTTGTTCATGTTGATGAATTAACAATCCCTAAGGTGACCTAATTAAGTTTTGTTGTCTTCATGAAAGTTGTAGATAAATGTGTTATTGAGCATTGTTTGATGTGATTTGGAGTTGTATAGCTGAAGATATGATGAAAATAGCGTACATGTGTGAAGCGTGAGATTGAAGGACATGACAAACTTGAAATTGAATTTTGTCCAATGTGCAAGGTGAACGAAGAGATGATGTGTTCACGAGAAATGTAGGTATCTGTATAAGCTTTGTATGGACACGAAGATGACCGTGATCGCATTTCGGGAGAGAAAGTTACGAGGCACTGAATAGGCATGTACATGCGTGATAGAAAGATGCTTAAAGTTTGGAAGGACATAACTTTTGACTAGGATGTCGTATCTGGGCAAATTATATGTGCATTTTGCATGACTATTCACGAGGAACTTGCTGCAAATAAATAGATAATTTAATATAAAAAATATATAGATAAAAAAAAATAGTAAATAAAATGAAAAAATAGAAAATAAAAAAAATATAAATAAAAAAATAAATATATAAATAAAAAAAAAATTAAAAAGGTATTAAAATATATTTCTCAAAAAACTCAATGTCTATATATATATATATCTATATGTATGTTAGTTATTTGTTAGTAAGTACAATTTGGGTAATTGGGTATGTATTAACTTCACAATTATGTTCATGTTGATAAATTAAATATCCTTAAGATGACCTAATTAAGTTTTGTTGTCTTCATGAAAGTTGTAGATAAATGTGTTATTGAGCATTGTTTGATGTGATTTGGAGTTGTATAGCTGAAGATATGATGAAAATAGCGTACATGTGTGAAGCGTGAGATTGAAGGACATGACAAACTTGAAATTGAATTTTGTCCAATGTGCAAGGTGAACGAGGAGATGATGTGTTCACGAGAAATGTAGGTATCTGTATAAGCTTTGTATGGACACGAAGATGACCGTGATCGCATTTCGGGAGAGAAAGTTACGAGGCACTGAATAGGCATGTACATGCGTGATAGAAAGATGCTTAAAGTTTGGAAGGACATAACTTTTGACTGGGATGTCGTATCTGGGCAAATTATATGTGCATTTTGCATGACTATTCACGAGGAACTTGCTGCAAATAAATAGATAATTTAATATAAAAAATATATAGATAAAAAAAATAGTAAATAAAATGAAAAAATAGAAAATAAAAAAATATAAATAAAAAAATAAATATATAAATAAAATAAATAAATAAAAATTAAAAAGGTATTAAAATATATTTCTCCAAAAACTCAATGTCTATATATATATATATATCTATATGTATGTTAGTTATTTGTTAGTAAGTACAATTTGGGTAATTGGGTATGTATTAACTTCACAATTATGTTCATGTTGATCAATTAAATATCCTTAAGATGACCTAATTAAGTTTTGTTGTCTTCATGAAAGTTGTAGATAAATGTGTTATTAAGATATTGACAATGGTTTGATGTGATTTGGAGTTGTATAGCTGAAGATATGATGAAAATAGCGCACATATATGAAGCGTGAGATTAAAGGACATGCCAAACTTGAAATTGAATTCTGTCCATTGTGCTAGGCGAACGGGGATATGATGTGTTCACGAGAAATGTACGTATCTGTTTAAGCTTTGTATCGACATGGAGATGACCCGGATCGCATTTCGGGAGAGAAGGTTACGAGGCACTAAATAAGCACGTACATGCGTGATAGAAAGATGCTTAAAGTTTGGAAGGACATAACTTTTGACTGGGATGTCGGATATGGGCAAATTATATGTGCATTTTGCATAACTTTTTGCGAGGAACACGCTACAAACAAATAGATAACTTAATAAAAAATATATAGATAAAAAAAAATAGTAAATAAAATTAAAAAAATAGAAAACAAAAATATTAATAAATAAAAATTAAATATATAAATAAATAATTAAAAATGTATTAAAATATATTTCTCAAAAAAATCAATGTCTATATCTATATCTATATGTATGTTAGTTATTTGTTAGTAAGTAAAATTTGAGTAATTGGATATGTAATAGCTTCACATTTTTTATCATGTTGATGAATTAACAATCCCTAAAATGACCTAATTAACTTTTGTTGTCTGCATGATAGTTGTAGATAAATGTGTTATTGAGACATTGACAGTGGTTTGATGTGATTTGGAGTTGTATAGCTGAAGATATGATGAAAATAGCGCACATATGTGAAGCATGAGATTGAAGGACATGTCAAACTTGAAATTGAATTCCGTCCACTGTGCAAGGTGAACGAAGAGATGATGTGTGCATGATAAATATAGGTATCTGTTTGAGCTTTGTATGGACACAGAAATGACCCGGATCGCATTTCGGGAGAGAAAGTTACGAGGCACTGAATAAGCACGTACATGCATGACAGAAATAGTCTTAAAGTTTGAAAGGACATAACTTTTGACGGGGACGTCGGATCTGGGCAAAATATATTTGCATTTTGCATAAATTTTCATGAGGAACGTGCTGCAAATAAATAAATAATTTAATAAAAAATATATATAGATAAATAAAATTAGTAAATAAAATGAAAAAAATAGAAAATAAAAAATAAAAAATTAAATATATAAATAAAATAAATAAATAAATAAATATATAGTTAAAAATGTATTAAAATATATTTCTCAAAAAAGTCACTGTCTATATCTATATCTATATGTATGTTAGTCATTTGTTAGTAAGTACAATTTAAGTAATTGGGTATGTATTAGCTTCAGATTTTTGTTCATGGTGATGAATTAACAATCCTTAAGATGACCTAATTAAGTTTTGTTGTTTTCATGAAAGTTGTAGATAAATGTGTTATTGAGATATTGCCAATGGTTTGATGTGATTTGGAGTTGCATAGCTGAAGATATGATAAAATGGCGCACATATGTGAAGCATGAGATTGAAGAAGATGTCAAACTTGAAATTGAATTCTGTCCATTGTGCAAGCCGAACGAGGAGATGATCTATTCATGAGAAATGTAGGTATCTGTTTAAGCTTTGTATGGACATGGAGTTGACCCGGATCGCATTTCGGGAGAGAAAGTTACGAGGCACTGAATAAGGACGTACATGCTTGACAGAAAGAGGCTTAATGTTTGAAACGACATAACTTTTGACTGGGACGTCGGATCTGGACAAATTATATGGGCCTTTTGCATAACTTTTCACGAGGAACGTGCTGCAAATAAATAAATAATTTAATAAAAAAACTATATAGATAAAAACAAGTAATAAATAAAATTAAGAAAAAATAAAAAAGAATTAATAAAAAAATTAAATATATTAATAAACTAAATAATTAAAATTTATTAAAATATATTCCTCAGAAAACTCAATGTCTATATCTATATCTATATTATGTTAGTTATTTGTTAGTAAGCACAATTTGAGTAATTAGGTATGTATTAGCTTCACGTTTTTGTTCATGTTGATGAATTAACAATCTCTAAGATGACCTAATTAAGTTTTGTTGTCTTCAAGAAAGTTGTGGATAAATGTGTTATTGAGATATTGACAGTGGTTTGATGTGATTTGGAGTTGTATAACTAAAGATATGATGAAAATAGCGCACATATGTGAAGCGTTACATTGAAGGACAAGTGAAACTTGAAATTGAATTCTGTTCACTGTGCAAGGAGAACGTGGATATGATGTGTTCACAAGAAGTGTAGGTATCTGTTTAAGCTTTGTATGGACATGGAGATGACCTGGATCACATTTCGGGAGAGAAAGTTACGAGGCACGGAATACGCACGTACATGCGTGACAAAAAGAGACTTAAAGTTTGAAAGGATATAACTTTTGACTGGGACGTCGGATCTGACAAATTATATGTGCATCTTGCATAACTTTTCGTGAGGAATGCGCTGCAAATAAATAAATAATTTAATAAAAAAATATATAGATAAACAAATTAGTATCTAAAATGAAAAAATTTAAAATAAAAAAAATTATTAAATAAAAAATTGAATATATAAAAAATAATTAAAAATGTATTAAAATATATTTCTCAAAAAACTCAATGTCTATATCTATGTCTATATGTTTGTTAGTTGTTTGTGAGTAAGTACAATTTTAGTAATTGAGTATGTATTAGCTTCACATTTTTGTTCATGTTGATGAATTAACAACCTTAAGATGACCTAATTATCTTTTTTTTTGTCTTCATGAAAGTTGTAGATAAATGTGTTATTGAGATATTGACAGTGGTTTGCCGTGATTTTTAGTTGTATAGCTAAAGATATGATGAAAATAGCGCACATATGTGAAGCGTGAGATTGAAGGACATGTCAAACTTGAAATTGAACTTTGTCCATTGTGAAAGGAGAACGAGGAGATGATGTGTTCACAAGAAATCTAGGTACCTGTTTAAGCTTTGTATGGACACGGAGATGACCCGGATCGCATTTTGGGAGAGAAAGTTACGAGACACTGAATAAGCATGTACATGGATGACAGAAAGAGGCTTAATGTTTGAAAGGACATCACTTTTGACTGGGACGTCGGATCTAGGAAAATTATATGTGCATTTTGCATAACTTTTTGCGAGAAACGTGCTGCAAATAAGTAGATAATTTAATAAAAAAATATATATAGATAAAAAAATTAGTAAATAAAATTAAAAAAAATAGAAAACAAAAAAATAAAAATATAAAAAATTAAATATATAAATAAATAATTAAAAATGTATTAAAATATATTTCTCAAAATACTCACTGTCTATATCTATATCGATATGTATTTTAGTTATTTGTTAGTAAGTACAATTTGAGTAATTGGGTATGTATTAGCTTTAGATTTTTGTTTATGTTGATGAATTAACAATCCTTAAGATGACCTAATTAAGTTTTGTTTTCATGAAAGTTGTAGATAAATGTGTTATTGAGATATTGACAATGGTTTGATGTGATTTGGAGTTGTATAGCTGAAGATATGATGAAAATAGCGCACATATGTGAAGCGTGAGATTTGTAATGTTGTGATTTTCCTAATTGTATGATTAAGTGTGTGATTAATAATGCAAGAGTAAATTAAATTTAAATTACATTGATTAATAGAATAATTAACTTAAGTTCTATGTTTTGTTATGTGTCATAGGGTTATTACGAGATTTTTGAGACTTTTACGTAAGTTCCGTAAGTTGTAAAAAAATAAAATAAAATAAGAGAAAGGGGGGGTGTCCTTAGAGGGAGATAGGTGCCAAAAGTAATTTTTGTAAATTAAAACCAATTTCAGCCGTGAACTTTCATTCTTCCCTTTTCTCCAATTCTTCCTCCTTCCTCTTCTGAAACCTCTCTTTCCCTTTAATGGAAGCTTGAATTCCTACATCATTGAAGGACTTTTCTCCTTGTCTAGAGCTTCCTTTGATTGAATTCTAGTTGGTAAGCACCTCTCCTCTTCTCCTTTGGTCTCTTCAATTCATTTTCTTCTCCTACCAAGAAATGAAATGGGTCTCATGTAAAACTTTTGTTGGTGGATGAAAATTTGATTGAAGCTTATTTTGGAATTGAATTAGGTGTTCTCTAGTTGATTCCAAAGCCTAAGTTGAGGAAAAATCACTCAAAAGTCACAAAGTGTCTCTCTTTAACTCCCTCTCAAGGAAATCTCAGAATTTTAGGGTAAGGGAAGCTTGCTTGTGAATTATATTTTCAGTTCAAATGTGGTTGAGAGTTAGGGGGCTCAACCACATATAGCATGACTGCCCCTATTGTTGTTTATGTTGAGTTGCTTGATTGAGTTTGAAATTGATGTAAAATGGGTAGTTGATTTCCTGGCAGTAGCTGTGTGAGTGTATATGAACTGATTATTTTTTTTTTTGTTTTTGGACTCTCTAAATTATTTGGGAAGGCTCCTAAAACAAAGGAGACCATGCCCAAATTTTATTAAAATTGTTTGACAAGATTTTCAAGATGAGATTCACCCAAAAAAATAAAAGTGGCAGTGGCTGTTGGTTCGTCCAGCCCTGGACAGCCCCCACGATTTTGTGATTTTTGAGAGATCTAACCGTTGGTTTTTCACAAAATTTGTTTTGAATGAAAATAGACATGAAGCAGAATAACTTTAATTTTGATACCTTGGAGAGAAAATCTCATCTCGGGGTTCATCCATGACTCCCAAAATGATTGTTCTGTTTTCGAGTTTCCCCTGGAACATGTCTCGGGTTTCTCTCAAATTCCCACTTGTGTGCTTAATGTTTCTTTTTCGTTTTAGCACCATGAAAAACTAGACAAAACAAGCTTTTGAACCATATAACTTACAAAAATTATGATGTCCAATTTCTAAATTAAACTTTTAAAAAGAAACAGGGCAAGGTTTTTGAGCTCTGTTTTGAGTCTGAAACTTAGGCTGTTAGAAATAAATTTACTGGGAACAATAGAGAAATAATTTGGGGACAAGGGTTAACTTTTTAGAAAGATAAAGATGTTACCTTTCTACTGTAAAAGATTCAGCTCAAAATGAGTTTGGGAAGTGGGAGAAATTTACATTTCTTTGAGCTATGTTCAGTGAGAACTCAAAATCTAGGGCTGCTGACTTAGAAAATTTTATAAAACTTTTCTAGATGTTGATTTTACAATTGGGATACCATTTTAAAAAAAATAGGATTTAAGAGCTTTAATTCCATATAAAAAGTTTTTAATTCCGAGGTCATTTGTCTGTATCAGTGAAAGCTTACATTCAGTTCTGCCAAAGAGAAATCGACCTCATTTGGTCAATTTTGTTAATGTGATATAATTATTAGAGTTATTAATGTTGAATGATGATGTTGGATAGGCCACAACTTTAGTTCTAGAGCTATGTTAGGAAATTCACATTTTTAAGTGTTGTGTTGTGAGTAATTATTCAAAGTGTGAGAATACCTTACTTGAGCCTATTGAATTGCTAGATGGGTTCATAAGCAGAATTTGAGAAAAATTGTGAATTTATAACATAGAGAGAACTTGTGGCAATCAAAGTTGTTTGGCTTGTAACATTACATTGCATATGGGTAGGCACGTAAGTTGAGGGTGCTAGGTAGGCTCTCAACCTAGTGCCGGAGGTTTTCGTGGTGGCCAACGGTGGGCCTATAGAATAGACAAGTGGGCGAATTCCTATAGATGGAAGGTTTTGCAAACCTGACAGAGGTAAGCCAATACCAACACTTGTCTATATTCGATTAAATTCACACTTCCTCCACATGGTAGCTCAAGGGACTCCCTGAATGGTCAAAAGTGAGACTATGGTAGGGGATGGGGCCTAGGGGGACCGCCCAAAAGTTGTAGAAATCTCCATGGAGTCGAGTCAGCATGACATTGCATAATGAAATTGTATATAAAATTGATGTATGTATTGATGTGTGATGTTATCTGAATTATTATTGTTGATTTATTCTAAATTTTCCTTTGATCAAATCCTATCATTCTTTTGTAAATAAGCTTACCCTTGCATTTTGTGTTTGTGTTGTTTTACTGCAATGATCGTGTGGTTGGCACGGGAGCAGAGCGTGATGATGTTGCAGGTTCTTAGGCCGCTCATGACTGAAGCGGATGTAGATATTGAAGATGGGATGAGATCCCTCTTTTTGGATATGTTATAGTATATATGTACATAGTATGGGGACCAGCTTAGGACATATGTATAAATACTTAGATTGTTGTGAATGTCCTTTATAAGAGGACTCTTTTTGGTATTGTATGTACATATATATATTTAAGTTTTGTAAAGCTAGACTTAATACTTTTATGGTGTGATGATGTATATTATATGTAGGAAAGTAGGTACATATAATATGTGTTAAATGTGAAAAATTTCTACGTAATTTCATATAATAATATTTAACAGAATGTTTTAGTATAACAAATATGTAACGAAGATGGGTCGTTACAATAGTGGTATCAGAGCTGGTCGCATCTTTTGAACAAACCTATGGGGATAGGTCTGTTATGTTTTTGCTGTGTGTGATTGATGTGATGAGTAGAAGGCTTTATCCAATGTTATTTTCTAACTTGGTTTGGTCTTCTGTTAGGATGGTGAGACCTCCTAGACCTCCTCCTCCTCCATCTGATATTGCCCAGATGGCCCATGCCATGGAAGTGATGGCAGCTGCGATGCAACATCAGAGTGCTACTATGGCACAACAGCATCAAGCAGCCTTGGCACAGATGGAAGCTACTAGAGTTGCTGCCCAAGCAGCTCAAGCAACAATTCCGCCTGAATATCAAGGGCTGGCTGAATTCAGGAAGAACGATCCTCCACAGTTTAAAGGGAACTCTAACCCAGATGTAGCTGACCACTGGATTAGAGCATTGGAGAAAATCTTTAGGGCCATGGCATGTCCTGAAGATAGGAAGGTTACTTATGCCACATACATGTTAGCTGATGAAGCAGAGTTCTGGTGGCATGGAACTCGACAAATGATGGAAGCACGTGGAGAACCCCTTACTTGGGGAAACTTCAGGGAGAGATTTCTAGAGAGGTATTTTCCAGATAGTGCTAAATATGCCAAGGAAGCTGAATTCATGAAGTTAGAGCAAGGCAACCTAACAGTTCATGAATATGCGACTAAGTTTGAACACTTAGCTCGTTTTTATTCTCAAGCTACTACTGAAGCTTGGAGGTGTAGAAAATTTGAAGAAGGCTTGAAGCAAGAGGTGAAACGGATGATTGTCCCTATGGCTATTAGGGAGTTTCCTGCATTAGTAGAGAAGGCGAAGACTGTGGAACGCCTAGAGGGTGGTAGTAGAGTAATCAGGACTCATGGTGATGGATCCTCTGGTAGTAGGAAGGGGAGTTTTCAGAAGAAACCTTATTTTAGACCCCAACAGCCTCGGGGAAGTCCAGTTGTAGCTCAGTCAGGAGCTCAAGGCGTCAGATGCTTCAGGTGTGGTGGTCCACATTACAGCACTCATTGTACTTATAAGGAGATGGTTTGTTTTAAATGCCAAAAGCCTGGTCATCTTGCAAGAGATTGTCAGGTTAATGTTAGAGCTGCACCAGCAAGAAATGTACCAAAGGTTGAGAAGCCTAAGGTAGCTGGAAGGGTTTTTGCTATGAGTGGAGCGGAAGCCTCCAAATCTGATGATCTTATCCAAGGTGTGTGTGAAGTGGCCGGTAACTCTTTATCTGTTTTGTTTGATTCTGGAGCTACACATTCTTTCATTTCCCATGATTGTGTGAAAAGATTGAAGTTGTCTACATGTCCTTTATTGTTTGATCTGCTTGTCTCTACTCCTACAGCCACTCCTGTGGCAGCTTCCTTAGTGTGTGTTGGATGTCCTATTGTAGTTAGTGGACGTGATTACAAGGTTAACCTGATTTGTATTCCTTTGACTGATTTGTGTAACATCCTCATTTTATTTTACTAATTGTACGTATTTATATATGAATATTATGAACAATTATGTACTGTATTTTATAGAAACTTTCTGTACATATTTTCCTAATGAAATTAATACAGTTCTACTCAGAAGAATTTTCTGAATCTTCTAATATCTTTGTTTTTCTTTGAATTGCTTGTTGACCAGATAGTTGTGTCAAACAACTGTCCAGGACTGTATTTTATAGAAACCTACTATACATAGTTTCATAATAAAATTAATACATTTCTATTCAGAAAAACTTTCTGAATCTTCTGATATCTGTGTTTTTGGTTAAACTGACTGTTGACTGGACAGTGTGTCAAACAGCTGTCCAGGATAAATTCTCCAGTGTAGCATTTTGGATAAATCTGTAACCTAATAAAAAGATAATTGAATATAGATTAAAAATATATACAGATAAAGAATTAAAATGCTTATTCCGAATTGTTAGAATTTTCTGAATGTTAGAACTCTGTGAAATTATTACGGTAAAATTCTAAAGCAGAAAATTTAGAGAAAATTCGTATGACATCTATAGAATTATCTAATAATTGTAATATACTTAGAATAATTAGTAAAAATGTTTAACCAAGAAAAATTAAATTTAGAGTATTAACCAATCACAAGGTGACAAATCAAAGTTTCTAATGTCACTAAATTAAGCTAATTAGACTTGGATTAAGAGATAAGTAAGACACTACCCCAAGGTTTTTGATAGTGAGGAATCCAATGGTGGTGTTAATTTCTTCAAATTCTAATTAGTTTATAAGATAATTAAGAGCCCTAAAAATATTCTAGAAAATACTACACCTTGGACCAATTGACCAAGCTAGTTGGAAGGTCACACAAGGCACCATTTTGGGACGTTCAAGTGGGGCTGGAAATTTAGCCAAATTGGCTGCCTCATTCTCATGTGAATTACTGCCCTTGGACAGCAGCTGGATGGGAAGATTTAATTAAATTGAGTGAAGAAGAAAACTCTACAAAATTGCCTACAATTATTGACTTTTGGCCAAGCAAATGGCAAGTCACGTAGGGAATTCTCTTGGCTGTCCAAGTGGGCTGGAGACTTAGCTAAATTGGCTGCCCCATTCTCACGTAAGTGACTGCCTTTGGCCAGCAGCTGGACGTGAAACATTAATTAAATGGGGTGAAGAAAAATTAATTAAAATATAAGAAATCAACACAAAGGAAAAAGCAAGCAAAGCTAGCTCTCAAAAACTCTCCACCCGTGAGCTCTCTGTCCAGCAGCCCTTCATTTTCTTTTCACCTTTTCTTCTAAAAATCAAAAGAGAAACCAATCTAAACCTCACAAAATTTAAACCACCTTCAACCAAAGAGAAGAGAATTAGGAGAAAAAGCTCAAAATTCCAAAAGACAAGAAGACCAAGGAGGAAGGGAGTAAAAGGATTCAAGGGTTTTTCATCAAATTAAGGATTCAAGGTAAGGATCTTGGCATTTAATTTCAATTTAGAACCCTTGGAATTAGGAGAAAACATGTTGTAGGGTTAAATTCAAGATGTGACCTAGAACCATGAAAAGTTGAAATTGATTTAGGGGTTTTGGGTATTTGATGTTAGTAATTGGAAATTATTGATTGGAATGATGTTTGATTGAATTCTTGGTGTGTTGTGATGGTTGGAACTTTGGTTTGGTTGATTTTGATTGAAGTGTGAATTGGTTGATTTTTGGTTGGAATTTGGCTTTGTTGCTTTGGAAAAGATGTAGGAAATGGCTTGTAGGCCATTCGGTTATGTTGATTTTACAAGGGATACTATGTGGAAATTTTTGAAAAACCAAGGGCAAAATGGTCATTTCACATGTAGGGATACATTGGGAATTTTGGAAAAAGATTGAGGACATAATTGGAATTCTAGAAAAATTAAAGGTAGTTTAGTATTTTTATCTAATAGTGATTTAATTGATAATTTATTAAAATATCAATGTTATAATGTTAATTATTGAATTTTTATATATTTGTATGTGATTATTTAAAATTCCTTATTTAATTATGATTATCATCATATTGCATATGCATGAGTCTTTTTGGGGGATTTTTAAAAGATTTCAAGTGAAAACTAAATTATGTTGGCTAACCGGGACTGCGGTAGCCATGGATTTTAAAAGATCAGTGATGTTGACTAACCGGGACTGCGGTAGTCATGAGAAATGTTTTGAAAGATGAGAAATGATTTGTTTTTGGGTGAGCAGAATAAGTTAGACAGGACTGTAAAATCTGTGATGTTATAGTCTGTGGGGAGAAGGATATTGGCAATTCCATATGTGGCTGTAATCTGGACAGAGATGCGGTCGTGGTGGCCTTCCTGGGTATCCTGATCTCCTAATTCTGTTTAGTTTATTCGCGTTTAGTAGGGGCTGATTGCTGAATTGCAGTGCGTAATGGTAGGCCAGTTTCTTACTAAACACTCAAAGGGGAAGTCTCCATGGAGCAGGGTCAAAAATGAATTTGAGTCAAAAACTACATTTGCATAAATCATATTGCATTTAATTATGTGTGTAACTAATTAAATTGTTATGATATGTATTTGTTTGAAATTGTTTTATTGTATGAGAAATTAAATGCCTGATCCGGTAATGCTGTCCCCAGATACTAGGGGAGTGTGATTGCAGGTATAAAGAAGAATAATTAGAAGTCACAGATGCAGACATGTTCCAGAGCTATAGGAATATGGGTTTTTGGTTTTAGATACTTTTGTATTAATTAGAAATAATTTTGTACTAGTATTTTCTGTAAATTTTAATAATGTAAATGATAAAGGCAAACTTTGAACTTTAATGGATTGTATTTATTTTCCTTGGAAATTATATATATAATTTTTTATACGTATTAGATGTAAAATTAATTAATTTAGAAGGGGGTTACAATTTGGACATAATCTTAGGAATGGATTGGTTGTCCTCCAATCGTATTCTTATAGATTGTGCTCAAAAGACTCTTGTATTTCCTGATCACGAAGATCTTGAATTTATTTCTGCAAAGCAAGCACAAGTTTCTTTGAAGGAAGGAGCTTCGTGTTTTGTGGTCCTTTCTTTCTTGGAAGTCAAGGGTGATCTTGACTTGAAATCTATAGATGTTGTTAGAGACTTTTCTGAAGTCTTTCCTGAAGAAGTACCTGGCTTGCCTCCACAAAGAGAGGTTGAGTTTGCCATTGACCTAGTTCCAGGTGCGGGGCCAGTGTCAATAACTCCTTATAGGATGGCACCAGCTGAATTAGCTGAATTGAAGAAACAAATTGAAGATTTGCTTGAGAAGGAAATGATCAGACCTAGTGTTTCCCCTTGGGGAGCACCTGTGTTACTGGTTAAGAAGAAAGATGGTGGTTCAAGATTATGTGTTGATTATCGCCAGTTGAATAAGCTCACTATCAAGAACAAATATCCTTTGCCAAGGATAGATGATTTGATGGACCAGTTGCGTGGAGCAAAGATTTTCTCAAAGATTGATTTGAAGTCGGGGTATCATCAGATAAGGGTGAAAGATGAGGATATATCGAAAACGGCTTTCCGGACTCGGTATGGACATTATGAGTATGTGGTCATGCCTTTTGGAGTGACGAATGCTCCTGCTATATTCATGGATTATATGAATAGGATCTTTCATCCCTTCTTGGATAAGTTTGTTGTTGTGTTTATTGACGACATTCTAATCTATTCCCTTACTCGTGAAGAGCATGAAGAACATTTAAGAGTTGTGTTGGAAATTTTGAGAGAAAAGGAATTGTATGCAAGGCTCTCTAAGTGTGAGTTTTGGCTTGAAGAAGTGAAGTTTTTGGGTCATGTGATCTCAGCTAAAGGGATTGCAGTAGATCCATCTAAAGTAGAAGCAGTTTTGCAATGGGAACGTCCTAAGACGGTCACAGAGATTAGAAGTTTTGTTGGGTTAGCTGGATACTATCGGAGATTCATAGAAGGGTTCTCTAAGATAGTAGCACCATTGACTCAACTTACTCGCAAGGACCAACCATTTGCATGGACTGAAGCTTGTGAGCAGAGTTTTCTAGAATTGAAGAAAAGGTTTACTTCTTCTCCTATCCTTGTGATACCTGATCCTAGTGAACCTTTTGAGGTTTATTGTGATGCATCTCATCAAGGATTGGGTTGTGTGTTGATGCAAGGAAGGAAAGTTGTAGCTTATGCCTCAAGACAGTTGAAGACTCATGAGAGGAACTATCCCACTCATGATCTAGAGTTAGCAGCTGTGGTGTTTGCCTTGAAGATATGGAGACATTATCTTTATGGGGCCAAATTTGATGTATTTAGTGATCACAAGAGTTTAAAATACTTGTTTGATCAAAAGGAGCTCAATATGCGACAAAGGCGATGGATGGAATTTTTGAAGGATTATGATTTTCAGTTGATGTACCATCCAGGTAAAGCTAATGTTGTAGCTGATGCCCTTAGTAGAAAGACTGTTCAGATGTCCGCTTTGATGGTGAAAGAGTTAGAGTTGGTGGAGAAGTTTAGAGATTTGAATTTGTATGTAGAAGTGGCTCATGATCACATTACTTGTGGTATGTTAACCGTGACTAATGATTTCCTTGGGATGATTAAGGAGAAACAGTTATTGGATCCTAGCTTGTGTAGAACAATGGAGTTGTTGGCTACGGATAAAACAATAGACTTCAGTATGGGTGAAGATGGCATTTTGAGATTCAAAGGTAGAATTTGTGTCCCACAAGAAGATGAGTTGAAAAGACTTATTTTAGATGAAGGTCATAAAAGTAAACTTAGTTTACATCCCGGTATGACTAAGATGTATCAAGATTTGAAGAAGATGTTTTGGTGGTCCGGTATGAAGAGAGATGTGGTACAATATGTGGCAGCATGTTTAACTTGTCAGAAGGCTAAAGTAGAACATCAGAGGCCCAGTGGGTTGTTGCAAGCAATGGAGATTCCAGAGTGGAAATGGGACAGTATTACCATGGATTTTGTATCCAGTTTGCCTAGGACACCTAGAGGTTGTGATGCCATATGGGTGATAGTTGACAGATTAACAAAATGTGCTCATTTCTTACCTGTTAACATGAAGTATTCTTTGGAGAAGTTCACTCAATTGTATATCAGAGAGATAGTAACATTGCATGGAGTGCCATCTAGTATCATTTCTGATAGAGATCCAAGATTTACTTCAAGGTTTTGGCAAAGTTTGCAAGAAGCCTTAGGAACTAAGTTGAGACTTAGTTCTGCTTATCATCCACAGACAGATGGACAATCTGAGAGGACAATCCAGTCATTAGAAGATTTGTTGCGGGCATGTGTTTTGGATCATCTTGGAAGCTGGGATGAAGTTTTGCCTTTGGTGGAATTCACCTACAACAACAGTTTTCATGCTAGTATTGGTATGGCACCATTTGAAGCTTTGTATGGTAGAAGGTGTAGAACACCTCTTTGTTGGTACCAAGATGGAGTGAATATGGTAGTAGGGCCAGAGATGTTACAACAGACTACAGAAAAGATTAAGTTGATTCAAGAAAGGATGAAAGCCTCACAAAGTAGACAGAAATCTTATGCGGACAAACGTAGAAGACCACTTGAATTTGAAGCAGGTGATCATGTTTTTCTAAAGGTTACACCAACTACAGGTGTAGGACGGGCAATCAAGTCGAAGAAGCTTACTCCTAAGTTCGTTGGACCTTATCAAATCATTAGACGTATAGGTTCAGTGGCTTATGAGATAGCTTTACCAACTTTTCTAGCCAACTTGCACAATGTATTTCATGTGTCTCAATTGAGGAAGTATGTTCCTGATCCTACTCACATCATTGAGCCTGATGTGATACAAGTGCGAGAAGATTTGACTTATGAGACTCATCCAATAAGGATTGAGGACCGAAGGACTAAGCAACTTAGAGGCAAAGCAATCAGTTTGGTCAAGGTTATATGGAATGATACCACAGGCGATGCTACATGGGAACTTGAAGATAAAATGCGTGAACAATACCCTTATCTCTTCTCAGGTAAGTGAATTTTCGAGGACGAAAATTTTCTTGTTGGGGAGAATTGTAATGTTGTGATTTTCCTAATTGTATGATTAAGTGTGTGATTAATAATGCAAGAGTAAATTAAATTTAAATTACATTGATTAATAGAATAATTAACTTAAGTTCTATGTTTTGTTATGTGTCATAGGGTTATTACGAGATTTTTGAGACTTTTACGTAAGTTCCGTAAGTTGTAAAAAAATAAAATAAAATAAGAGAAAGGGGGGGTGTCCTTAGAGGGAGATAGGTGCCAAAAGTAATTTTTGTAAATTAAAACCAATTTCAGCCGTGAACTTTCATTCTTCCCTTTTCTCCAATTCTTCCTCCTTCCTCTTCTGAAACCTCTCTTTCCCTTTAATGGAAGCTTGAATTCCTACATCATTGAAGGACTTTTCTCCTTGTCTAGAGCTTCCTTTGATTGAATTCTAGTTGGTAAGCACCTCTCCTCTTCTCCTTTGGTCTCTTCAATTCATTTTCTTCTCCTACCAAGAAATGAAATGGGTCTCATGTAAAACTTTTGTTGGTGGATGAAAATTTGATTGAAGCTTATTTTGGAATTGAATTAGGTGTTCTCTAGTTGATTCCAAAGCCTAAGTTGAGGAAAAATCACTCAAAAGTCACAAAGTGTCTCTCTTTAACTCCCTCTCAAGGAAATCTCAGAATTTTAGGGTAAGGGAAGCTTGCTTGTGAATTATATTTTCAGTTCAAATGTGGTTGAGAGTTAGGGGGCTCAACCACATATAGCATGACTGCCCCTATTGTTGTTTATGTTGAGTTGCTTGATTGAGTTTGAAATTGATGTAAAATGGGTAGTTGATTTCCTGGCAGTAGCTGTGTGAGTGTATATGAACTGATTATTTTTTTTTTGTTTTTGGACTCTCTAAATTATTTGGGAAGGCTCCTAAAACAAAGGAGACCATGCCCAAATTTTATTAAAATTGTTTGACAAGATTTTCAAGATGAGATTCACCCAAAAAAATAAAAGTGGCAGTGGCTGTTGGTTCGTCCAGCCCTGGACAGCCCCCACGATTTTGTGATTTTTGAGAGATCTAACCGTTGGTTTTTCACAAAATTTGTTTTGAATGAAAATAGACATGAAGCAGAATAACTTTAATTTTGATACCTTGGAGAGAAAATCTCATCTCGGGGTTCATCCATGACTCCCAAAATGATTGTTCTGTTTTCGAGTTTCCCCTGGAACATGTCTCGGGTTTCTCTCAAATTCCCACTTGTGTGCTTAATGTTTCTTTTTCGTTTTAGCACCATGAAAAACTAGACAAAACAAGCTTTTGAACCATATAACTTACAAAAATTATGATGTCCAATTTCTAAATTAAACTTTTAAAAAGAAACAGGGCAAGGTTTTTGAGCTCTGTTTTGAGTCTGAAACTTAGGCTGTTAGAAATAAATTTACTGGGAACAATAGAGAAATAATTTGGGGACAAGGGTTAACTTTTTAGAAAGATAAAGATGTTACCTTTCTACTGTAAAAGATTCAGCTCAAAATGAGTTTGGGAAGTGGGAGAAATTTACATTTCTTTGAGCTATGTTCAGTGAGAACTCAAAATCTAGGGCTGCTGACTTAGAAAATTTTATAAAACTTTTCTAGATGTTGATTTTACAATTGGGATACCATTTTAAAAAAAATAGGATTTAAGAGCTTTAATTCCATATAAAAAGTTTTTAATTCCGAGGTCATTTGCCTGTATCAGTGAAAGCTTACATTCAGTTCTGCCAAAGAGAAATCGACCTCATTTGGTCAATTTTGTTAATGTGATATAATTATTAGAGTTATTAATGTTGAATGATGATGTTGGATAGGCCACAACTTTAGTTCTAGAGCTATGTTAGGAAATTCACATTTTTAAGTGTTGTGTTGTGAGTAATTATTCAAAGTGTGAGAATACCTTACTTGAGCCTATTGAATTGCTAGATGGGTTCATAAGCAGAATTTGAGAAAAATTGTGAATTTATAACATAGAGAGAACTTGTGGCAATCAAAGTTGTTTGGCTTGTAACATTACATTGCATATGGGTAGGCACGTAAGTTGAGGGTGCTAGGTAGGCTCTCAACCTAGTGCCGGAGGTTTTCGTGGTGGCCAACGGTGGGCCTATAGAATAGACAAGTGGGCGAATTCCTATAGATGGAAGGTTTTGCAAACCTGACAGAGGTAAGCCAATACCAACACTTGTCTATATTCGATTAAATTCACACTTCCTCCACATGGTAGCTCAAGGGACTCCCTGAATGGTCAAAAGTGAGACTATGGTAGGGGATGGGGCCTAGGGGGACCGCCCAAAAGTTGTAGAAATCTCCATGGAGTCGAGTCAGCATGACATTGCATAATGAAATTGTATATAAAATTGATGTATGTATTGATGTGTGATGTTATCTGAATTATTATTGTTGATTTATTCTAAATTTTCCTTTGATCAAATCCTATCATTCTTTTGTAAATAAGCTTACCCTTGCATTTTGTGTTTGTGTTGTTTTACTGCAATGATCGTGTGGTTGGCACGGGAGCAGAGCGTGATGATGTTGCAGGTTCTTAGGCCGCTCATGACTGAAGCGGATGTAGATATTGAAGATGGGATGAGATCCCTCTTTTTGGATATGTTATAGTATATATGTACATAGTATGGGGACCAGCTTAGGACATATGTATAAATACTTAGATTGTTGTGAATGTCCTTTATAAGAGGACTCTTTTTGGTATTGTATGTACATATATATATTTAAGTTTTGTAAAGCTAGACTTAATACTTTTATGGTGTGATGATGTATATTATATGTAGGAAAGTAGGTACATATAATATGTGTTAAATGTGAAAAATTTCTACGTAATTTCATATAATAATATTTAACAGAATGTTTTAGTATAACAAATATGTAACGAAGATGGGTCGTTACAATAGTGGTATCAGAGCTGGTCGCATCTTTTGAACAAACCTATGGGGATAGGTCTGTTATGTTTTTGCTGTGTGTGATTGATGTGATGAGTAGAAGGCTTTATCCAATGTTATTTTCTAACTTGGTTTGGTCTTCTGTTAGGATGGTGAGACCTCCTAGACCTCCTCCTCCTCCATCTGATATTGCCCAGATGGCCCATGCCATGGAAGTGATGGCAGCTGCGATGCAACATCAGAGTGCTACTATGGCACAATAGCATCAAGCAGCCTTGGCACAGATGGAAGCTACTAGAGTTGCTGCCCAAGCAGCTCAAGCAACAATTCCGCCTGAATATCAAGGGCTGGCTGAATTCAGGAAGAACGATCCTCCACAGTTTAAAGGGAACTCTAACCCAGATGTAGCTGACCACTGGATTAGAGCATTGGAGAAAATCTTTAGGGCCATGGCATGTCCTGAAGATAGGAAGGTTACTTATGCCACATACATGTTAGCTGATGAAGCAGAGTTCTGGTGGCATGGAACTCGACAAATGATGGAAGCACGTGGAGAACCCCTTACTTGGGGAAACTTCAGGGAGAGATTTCTAGAGAGGTATTTTCCAGATAGTGCTAAATATGCCAAGGAAGCTGAATTCATGAAGTTAGAGCAAGGCAACCTAACAGTTCATGAATATGCGACTAAGTTTGAACACTTAGCTCGTTTTTATTCTCAAGCTACTACTGAAGCTTGGAGGTGTAGAAAATTTGAAGAAGGCTTGAAGCAAGAGGTGAAACGGATGATTGTCCCTATGGCTATTAGGGAGTTTCCTGCATTAGTAGAGAAGGCGAAGACTGTGGAACGCCTAGAGGGTGGTAGTAGAGTAATCAGGACTCATGGTGATGGATCCTCTGGTAGTAGGAAGGGGAGTTTTCAGAAGAAACCTTATTTTAGACCCCAACAGCCTCGGGGAAGTCCAGTTGTAGCTCAGTCAGGAGCTCAAGGCGTCAGATGCTTCAGGTGTGGTGGTCCACATTACAGCACTCATTGTACTTATAAGGAGATGGTTTGTTTTAAATGCCAAAAGCCTGGTCATCTTGCAAGAGATTGTCAGGTTAATGTTAGAGCTGCACCAGCAAGAAATGTACCAAAGGTTGAGAAGCCTAAGGTAGCTGGAAGGGTTTTTGCTATGAGTGGAGCGGAAGCCTCCAAATCTGATGATCTTATCCAAGGTGTGTGTGAAGTGGCCGGTAACTCTTTATCTGTTTTGTTTGATTCTGGAGCTACACATTCTTTCATTTCCCATGATTGTGTGAAAAGATTGAAGTTGTCTACATGTCCTTTATTGTTTGATCTGCTTGTCTCTACTCCTACAGCCACTCCTGTGGCAGCTTCCTTAGTGTGTGTTGGATGTCCTATTGTAGTTAGTGGACGTGATTACAAGGTTAACCTGATTTGTATTCCTTTGACTGATTTGGACATAATCTTAGGAATGGATTGGTTGTCCTCCAATCGTATTCTTATAGATTGTGCTCAAAAGACTCTTGTATTTCCTGATCACGAAGATCTTGAATTTATTTCTGCAAAGCAAGCACAAGTTTCTTTGAAGGAAGGAGCTTCGTGTTTTGTGGTCCTTTCTTTCTTGGAAGTCAAGGGTGATCTTGACTTGAAATCTATAGATGTTGTTAGAGACTTTTCTGAAGTCTTTCCTGAAGAAGTACCTGGCTTGCCTCCACAAAGAGAGGTTGAGTTTGCCATTGACCTAGTTCCAGGTGCGGGGCCAGTGTCAATAACTCCTTATAGGATGGCACCAGCTGAATTAGCTGAATTGAAGAAACAAATTGAAGATTTGCTTGAGAAGGAAATGATCAGACCTAGTGTTTCCCCTTGGGGAGCACCTGTGTTACTGGTTAAGAAGAAAGATGGTGGTTCAAGATTATGTGTTGATTATCGCCAGTTGAATAAGCTCACTATCAAGAACAAATATCCTTTGCCAAGGATAGATGATTTGATGGACCAGTTGCGTGGAGCAAAGATTTTCTCAAAGATTGATTTGAAGTCGGGGTATCATCAGATAAGGGTGAAAGATGAGGATATATCGAAAACGGCTTTCCGGACTCGGTATGGACATTATGAGTATGTGGTCATGCCTTTTGGAGTGACGAATGCTCCTGCTATATTCATGGATTATATGAATAGGATCTTTCATCCCTTCTTGGATAAGTTTGTTGTTGTGTTTATTGACGACATTCTAATCTATTCCCTTACTCGTGAAGAGCATGAAGAACATTTAAGAGTTGTGTTGGAAATTTTGAGAGAAAAGGAATTGTATGCAAGGCTCTCTAAGTGTGAGTTTTGGCTTGAAGAAGTGAAGTTTTTGGGTCATGTGATCTCAGCTAAAGGGATTGCAGTAGATCCATCTAAAGTAGAAGCAGTTTTGCAATGGGAACGTCCTAAGACGGTCACAGAGATTAGAAGTTTTGTTGGGTTAGCTGGATACTATCGGAGATTCATAGAAGGGTTCTCTAAGATAGTAGCACCATTGACTCAACTTACTCGCAAGGACCAACCATTTGCATGGACTGAAGCTTGTGAGCAGAGTTTTCTAGAATTGAAGAAAAGGTTGACTTCTTCTCCTATCCTTGTGATACCTGATCCTAGTGAACCTTTTGAGGTTTATTGTGATGCATCTCATCAAGGATTGGGTTGTGTGTTGATGCAAGGAAGGAAAGTTGTAGCTTATGCCTCAAGACAGTTGAAGACTCATGAGAGGAACTATCCCACTCATGATCTAGAGTTAGCAGCTATGGTGTTTGCCTTGAAGATATGGAGACATTATCTTTATGGGGCCAAATTTGATGTATTTAGTGATCACAAGAGTTTAAAATACTTGTTTGATCAAAAGGAGCTCAATATGCGACAAAGGCGATGGATGGAATTTTTGAAGGATTATGATTTTCAGTTGATGTACCATCCAGGTAAAGCTAATGTTGTAGCTGATGCCCTTAGTAGAAAGACTGTTCAGATGTCCGCTTTGATGGTGAAAGAGTTAGAGTTGGTGGAGAAGTTTAGAGATTTGAATTTGTATGTAGAAGTGGCTCATGATCACATTACTTGTGGTATGTTAACCGTGACTAATGATTTCCTTGGGATGATTAAGGAGAAACAGTTATTGGATCCTAGCTTGTGTAGAACAATGGAGTTGTTGGCTACGGATAAAACAATAGACTTCAGTATGGGTGAAGATGGCATTTTGAGATTCAAAGGTAGAATTTGTGTCCCACAAGAAGATGAGTTGAAAAGACTTATTTTAGATGAAGGTCATAAAAGTAAACTTAGTTTACATCCCGGTATGACTAAGATGTATCAAGATTTGAAGAAGATGTTTTGGTGGTCCGGTATGAAGAGAGATGTGGTACAATATGTGGCAGCATGTTTAACTTGTCAGAAGGCTAAAGTAGAACATCAGAGGCCCGGTGGGTTGTTGCAAGCAATGGAGATTCCAGAGTGGAAATGGGACAGTATTACCATGGATTTTGTATCCAGTTTGCCTAGGACACCTAGAGGTTGTGATGCCATATGGGTGATAGTTGACAGATTAACAAAATATGCTCATTTCTTACCTGTTAACATGAAGTATTCTTTGGAGAAGTTCACTCAATTGTATATCAGAGAGATAGTAAGATTGCATGGAGTGCCATCTAGTATCATTTCTGATAGAGATCCAAGATTTACTTCAAGGTTTTGGCAAAGTTTGCAAGAAGCCTTAGGAACTAAGTTGAGACTTAGTTCTGCTTATCATCCACAGACAGATGGACAATCTGAGAGGACAATCCAGTCATTAGAAGATTTGTTGCGGGCATGTGTTTTGGATCATCTTGGAAGCTGGGATGAAGTTTTGCCTTTGGTGGAATTCACCTACAACAACAGTTTTCATGCTAGTATTGGTATGGCACCATTTGAAGCTTTGTATGGTAGAAGGTGTAGAACACCTCTTTGTTGGTACCAAGATGGAGTGAATATGGTAGTAGGGCCAGAGATGTTACAACAGACTACAGAAAAGATTAAGTTGATTCAAGAAAGGATGAAAGCCTCACAAAGTAGACAGAAATCTTATGCGGACAAACGTAGAAGACCACTTGAATTTGAAGCAGGTGATCATGTTTTTCTAAAGGTTACACCAACTACAGGTGTAGGACGGGCAATCAAGTCGAAGAAGCTTACTCCTAAGTTCGTTGGACCTTATCAAATCATTAGACGTATAGGTTCAGTGGCTTATGAGATAGCTTTACCAACTTTTCTAGCCAACTTGCACAATGTATTTCATGTGTCTCAATTGAGGAAGTATGTTCCTGATCCTACTCACATCATTGAGCCTGATGTGATACAAGTGCGAGAAGATTTGACTTATGAGACTCATCCAATAAGGATTGAGGACCGAAGGACTAAGCAACTTAGAGGCAAAGCAATCAGTTTGGTCAAGGTTATATGGAATGATACCACAGGCGATGCTACATGGGAACTTGAAGATAAAATGCGTGAACAATACCCTTATCTCTTCTCAGGTAAGTGAATTTTCGAGGACGAAAATTTTCTTGTTGGGGAGAATTGTAATGTTGTGATTTTCCTAATTGTATGATTAAGTGTGTGATTAATAATGCAAGAGTAAATTAAATTTAAATTACATTGATTAATAGAATAATTAACTTAAGTTCTATGTTTTGTTATGTGTCATAGGGTTATTACGAGATTTTTGAGACTTTTACGTAAGTTCCGTAAGTTGTAAAAAAATAAAATAAAATAAGAGAAAGGGGGGGTGTCCTTAGAGGGAGATAGGTGCCAAAAGTAATTTTTGTAAATTAAAACCAATTTCAGCCGTGAACTTTCATTCTTCCCTTTTCTCCAATTCTTCCTCCTTCCTCTTCTGAAACCTCTCTTTCCCTTTAATGGAAGCTTGAATTCCTACATCATTGAAGGACTTTTCTCCTTGTCTAGAGCTTCCTTTGATTGAATTCTAGTTGGTAAGCACCTCTCCTCTTCTCCTTTGGTCTCTTCAATTCATTTTCTTCTCCTACCAAGAAATGAAATGGGTCTCATGTAAAACTTTTGTTGGTGGATGAAAATTTGATTGAAGCTTATTTTGGAATTGAATTAGGTGTTCTCTAGTTGATTCCAAAGCCTAAGTTGAGGAAAAATCACTCAAAAGTCACAAAGTGTCTCTCTTTAACTCCCTCTCAAGGAAATCTCAGAATTTTAGGGTAAGGGAAGCTTGCTTGTGAATTATATTTTCAGTTCAAATGTGGTTGAGAGTTAGGGGGCTCAACCACATATAGCATGACTGCCCCTATTGTTGTTTATGTTGAGTTGCTTGATTGAGTTTGAAATTGATGTAAAATGGGTAGTTGATTTCCTGGCAGTAGCTGTGTGAGTGTATATGAACTGATTATTTTTTTTTTGTTTTTGGACTCTCTAAATTATTTGGGAAGGCTCCTAAAACAAAGGAGACCATGCCCAAATTTTATTAAAATTGTTTGACAAGATTTTCAAGATGAGATTCACCCAAAAAAATAAAAGTGGCAGTGGCTGTTGGTTCGTCCAGCCCTGGACAGCCCCCACGATTTTGTGATTTTTGAGAGATCTAACCGTTGGTTTTTCACAAAATTTGTTTTGAATGAAAATAGACATGAAGCAGAATAACTTTAATTTTGATACCTTGGAGAGAAAATCTCATCTCGGGGTTCATCCATGACTCCCAAAATGATTGTTCTGTTTTCGAGTTTCCCCTGGAACATGTCTCGGGTTTCTCTCAAATTCCCACTTGTGTGCTTAATGTTTCTTTTTCGTTTTAGCACCATGAAAAACTAGACAAAACAAGCTTTTGAACCATATAACTTACAAAAATTATGATGTCCAATTTCTAAATTAAACTTTTAAAAAGAAACAGGGCAAGGTTTTTGAGCTCTGTTTTGAGTCTGAAACTTAGGCTGTTAGAAATAAATTTACTGGGAACAATAGAGAAATAATTTGGGGACAAGGGTTAACTTTTTAGAAAGATAAAGATGTTACCTTTCTACTGTAAAAGATTCAGCTCAAAATGAGTTTGGGAAGTGGGAGAAATTTACATTTCTTTGAGCTATGTTCAGTGAGAACTCAAAATCTAGGGCTGCTGACTTAGAAAATTTTATAAAACTTTTCTAGATGTTGATTTTACAATTGGGATACCATTTTAAAAAAAATAGGATTTAAGAGCTTTAATTCCATATAAAAAGTTTTTAATTCCGAGGTCATTTGCCTGTATCAGTGAAAGCTTACATTCAGTTCTGCCAAAGAGAAATCGACCTCATTTGGTCAATTTTGTTAATGTGATATAATTATTAGAGTTATTAATGTTGAATGATGATGTTGGATAGGCCACAACTTTAGTTCTAGAGCTATGTTAGGAAATTCACATTTTTAAGTGTTGTGTTGTGAGTAATTATTCAAAGTGTGAGAATACCTTACTTGAGCCTATTGAATTGCTAGATGGGTTCATAAGCAGAATTTGAGAAAAATTGTGAATTTATAACATAGAGAGAACTTGTGGCAATCAAAGTTGTTTGGCTTGTAACATTACATTGCATATGGGTAGGCACGTAAGTTGAGGGTGCTAGGTAGGCTCTCAACCTAGTGCCGGAGGTTTTCGCGGTGGCCAACGGTGGGCCTATAGAATAGACAAGTGAGCGAATTCCTATAGATGGAAGGTTTTGCAAACCTGACAGAGGTAAGCCAATACCAACACTTGTCTATATTCGATTAAATTCACACTTCCTCCACATGGTAGCTCAAGGGACTCCCTGAATGGTCAAAAGTGAGACTATGGTAGGGGATGGGGCCTAGGGGGACCGCCCAAAAGTTGTAGAAATCTCCATGGAGTCGAGTCAGCATGACATTGCATAATGAAATTGTATATAAAATTGATGTATGTATTGATGTGTGATGTTATCTGAATTATTATTGTTGATTTATTCTAAATTTTCCTTTGATCAAATCCTGTCATTCTTTTGTAAATAAGCTTACCCTTGCATTTTGTGTTTGTGTTGTTTTACTGCAATGATCGTGTGGTTGGCACGGGAGCAGAGCGTGATGATGTTGCAGGTTCTTAGGCCGCTCATGACTGAAGCGGATGTAGATATTGAAGATGGGATGAGATCCCTCTTTTTGGATATGTTATAGTATATATGTACATAGTATGGGGACCAGCTTAGGACATATGTATAAATACTTAGATTGTTGTGAATGTCCTTTATAAGAAGACTCTTTTTGGTATTGTATGTACATATATATATTTAAGTTTTGTAAAGCTAGACTTAATACTTTTATGGTGTGATGATGTATATTATATGTAGGAAAGTAGGTACATATAATATGTGTTAAATGTGAAAAATTTCTACGTAATTTCATATAATAATATTTAACAGAATGTTTTAGTATAACAAATATGTAACGAAGATGGGTCGTTACAAGATTGAAGAACATGTCAAACTTGAAATTGAATTCTGTCCATTGTGCAAGCCGAACGAGGAGATGATGTGTTCACGAGAAATGTAGGTATCTATTTAAGCTTTGTATGGACACGGAGTTGATCCGGATCTCATTTCGGGAGAGAAAGTTACGAGGCACTGAATAAGGACGTACATGCTTGACAGAAAGAGGCTTAATGTTTGAAACGACATAACTTTTGACTGGGACGTCGGATCTGGGCTAATTATATGGGCCTTTTGCATAACTTTTCACGACGAACGCGCTGCAAATAAATATATAATTTAATATAAAAAATATAGATAAAACAAGTAATAAATAAAATTAAAAAATAGAAAATAAAAAAATTAATAAAAAATTAAATATATTAATAAATTAAATAATTAAAATGTATTAAAATATATTCCTCAGAAAACTCAATGTCTATATATATATGTATGTTAGTTATTTGTTAGTAAGTACAATTTGAGTAATTGGGTATGTATTAGCTTCACATTTTTGTTCATGTTGATGAATTAACAATCCTTAAGATGACCTAATTAAGTTTTGTTGTCTGCATGAAAGTTGTAGATAAATGTGTTATTGAGATACTAACAGTGGTTTGATGTTATTTGGAGTTGTATAGCTGAAGATATGATGAAAATAGCGCACATATGAGAAGCGTTACATTGAAGGACATGTCAAACTTGAAATTGAATTCTGTCCACTGTGCAAGGAGAACGAGGAGATGATGTGTTCACAAGAAGTGTAGGTATCTGTTTAAGCTTTGTATGGACATGGAGATGACCCAGATCGCATTTCGAGAGAGAAAGTTACGAGGCACTGAATACGCACGTACATGCGTGACAGAAAGAGACTTAAAGTTTGAAAGGACATAACTTTTGACTGGGACGTCGGATTTTGCAAATTATATGTGCATTTTGCATAACTTTTTGTGAGGAACGCGCTGCAAATAAATAAATAAATGATTTAATAAAAAAAAATATATAGATGAAAAAATTAGTAAAGAAAATGAAAAAAATTGAAAATAAAAAAAATTAATAAATAAAAAATTAAATATATAAATAAATAATTAAAAATGTATTAAAATATATTTCAAAAAAAACTCAATGACTATATCTATATCTATATGTATGTTAGTTATTTGTTAATGAGTACAATTTGAGTAATTATGTATGTATTAGCTTCAGATTTTTGTTCATGTTGATGAATTAACAATATTTAAGATGACCTAATTCAGTTTTGTTGTCTTCATGAATGTTGTAGATAAATGTGTAATTGAGACATTGATAGTGGTTTCATGTGATATGGAGTTTGTATAGCTGAAGATATGATGAAAATAGCGCACATATGTGAAGCGTTAGATTGAAGGACATGTCAAACTTGAAATTGAATTATGTCCACTGTGCAAGGCGAACGAGGAGATTATGTGTTCACATGAAATGTAGGTATCTGTTTAAGCGTTGTATGGAAATGGAGATGACCCGGATTGCATTTCGGGAGAGAAAGTTACGAGGCACTGAATAAGCACGTACATGCGCGACAGAAAGTGGCTGAAAGTTTGAAGGGACATAACACTTGACTGGGACGTCGGATCTGACCAAATAATATATGCATTTGGCATCACTTTTCGCGAGTAACGCATTGAAAATAAATAAATAATTTAATAAAAAATATATAGATAAAAAAATTAGTAAATAAAATGAAAAAAATAGAAAATAAAAAAATTAATAAAAAAAATTAAATAAATAAATAATTAAAAATGTATTAAAATATATTTCTAAAAAAACTCAATGTCTATATCTATATCTATATGTATGTTAGTTATTTGTTAATAAGACAAATTGGGTAATTGGGTATGTATTAGCTTCAGATTTTTGTTCATGTTGATCAATTAACAATCCTTAAGATGACGTAATGAAGTTTTGTTGTTTTTATAAAAGTTGTAGAAAAATGTGTTATTGAGATATTGATAGTGGTTTGATGTGATTTGGAGTTTTATAGCTGAAGATATGATGTAAATAACGCACATATGTGAAGCGTGGGATTGAAGGACAGGTCAAACTTGAAATTGAATTATGTCCACTGTGCAAGGCGAATGAGGAGATAATGTGTTCACGAGAAATGTAGGTATTTGGTTAAGCTTTGTATGGAGATGGAGATGACCCGGATTGCATTTTGGGAGAGAAAGTTACGAGGCACTAAATAAGTACGTACATTTATGACAGAAAGAGGCTTAAAGTTTGAAAGCAGATAACTTTTGACTGGGACGTCGGATCTAGGCAAATTATGTGCATTTTGCATAGCATTTCGCGAGGAATGCGCTGCAAATAAATTAATAATTTCATAAAAAAAATATAGATAAAAAAATTAGTCAATAAAATGAAAAAAAATAGAAAAAAAAAATTAATAAATAAAAAATTAAATATATAAACAAATAAATAATTTAAAATGCATTAAAATATTTCTCAAAAAACTCAATGTCTATATCTATATCTATATGTATGTTAGTTATTGGGTATGTATTAGCTTCAGATTTTTATTTATGTTGATGAATTAACAATCCTTAAGATGACCTATTTAGGTTTTGTTGTCTACCTGAAAGTTGTAGATAAATGTGTTATTGAGATATTGACAGTGGTTGGATCAAAATAGCGCACATATGTGAAACGTGAGATTGAAGGACATGTCAATCTTGAAATTGATTTCTGTCCACTGTGCAAGGCGAACGAGGAGATGATGTGTTCACGAGAAATGTAGGTATCTGTTTAAGATTTGTATGGACATGGAGATGACCCGGATCGCATTTCGGGAGAGAAAGTTACGAGGCACTGAATAAGTACGTACATGCATGACAAAAAGAGGCTTAAAGTTTGAAAGGACATAACTTTTGACTGGAACGTCGGATCTGGGCAAATTATATGTCCATTTGGCATAAGTTTTTGCGACGAACAGGCTGCAAATAAAAAAATAATTTAATAAAATATATATATATATATATATATAAATTAGTAAATAAAATGAAAAAAAATAGAAAATAAAAAAATTATTAAAATAAAATATATAAATAAAAATTAAATATATAAAACAAATAATTAAAAATGTATGAAAATATATTTCTCAATAAACTCAATGTCTATATATATATATCTATATGTATGTTAGTTATCTATTAGTAAGTACAATTTGAATACATGCATAACAAAAAGAGCCTTAAAGTTTGAAAGGACATAACTTTTGACTGCGATGTTGGATCTGGGCAAATTATATGTTCATTTTCCATAACTTTTTGCGAGGAATGTGCTGCAAATAAATAAATAATTTAATAAAAAAATTAATAGATAAAAAATAGTAAATAAAATGAAAAAATAGAAAATAAAAAAATAATAAATAAAAAATTAAATATATAAATTAAATAAATAAATAAATAATTAAAAATGTAGTAAAATATATTTCTCAAAAAACTCATTGTCTATATCTATATCTATATCTATGATAGCTATTTGTTAATACGTACAAATTGAGTAATTGGATATGTATTTGCTTCACATTTTTGTTCATGTTGATGAATTAACAATCCTTAAGATGACCTAATTAAGTTTTGTTGTCTTCACGAAAGTTGTAGATAAATGTGTTATTGAGATATTGACTATGGTTTGATGTGATTTGGAGTTGTATAACTAAAGATATGACGAAAATAGCACACATATGTGAAGCGTGAGATTGGAGGACATGTCAAACTTGAAATTGAATTCGGTCCACCATACAAAGCGAACAAGGAGATGATGTGTTCATGAGAAATGTAGGTATATGTTTGAGCTTTGTATGGACATGGAGATGACCCGGATCGCATTTTGGGAGAGAAAGTTACGAGGCACTGAATAAGCACGTACATGCATGACAGAAAGAGGCTTAAAGTTTGAAAGGACATAACTTTTGACTGGGACGTCGGATGTGGGCAAATTATATGTGCATTTTGCATAACTTTTCATGAAGAATGCGCTGCAAATAAATAAATAATTTAATAAAAAAAAATATAGATAAAAAAATTAGAAAATAAAGTTAAAAAATAGAAAATAAAAAAAATTAAATATATAAATAAAATTGAAAATGTATTAAAATATAATTCTCAAAAAACTCAATGTCTTTGTCTATATCTATATATGTTAGTTATTTTTTAGTAAGTACAATTTGAATAATTTGGTATGTATTAGCTTCACATTTTTGTTCATGTTGATGAATTAACAATCCTTAAGATGACCTAATTATGTTTTGTTGTCTTCATGAAAGGCTTAGATAAATGTGTTATTCCGATATTGACAGTGGGTTCATGTGATTTGGAGTTTTATAGCTGAAGATATGATGAAAATAGCACACATATGAGAAGCGTGAGATTGAAGGACATGTCAAACTTGAAATTGAATTCTGTCCATTATGCAAGGTAAACGATGAGATGATGTGTTCACGAGAAACGTAGATATCTGTTTGAGCTTTGTATGGACATGGAGATGACCCGGATCGCATTTCAGGAGACAAAGTTATGAGGCACTGAATAAGGACGTACATGTTTGACAGAAAGAGGCTTAATGTTTGAAACGACATAACTTTTGACTGGGACGTCGGATATGGGCAAATTATATGTGCATTTTGCATAAGTTTTCGTGAGGAACGCGCTGCAAATAAATAAATAATTTAATAAAAAATATATAGATAAAAAAATTAGTAAATAAAATTAAAAAAATAGAAAATAAAAAAAAATAAAAAAAATAAAAATTAAATATATAAATAAAAAAATAAAGAATGTATTAAAATATATTTCTCAAAAAACTCAATGTCTATATCTATATGTATGTTAGTTATTTGTTAGTAAGTACAATTTGAGTAATTGGGTATGTATTAGTTTCACATTTTTGTTCATGGTGATTAATTAACAATCCTTAAGATGACCTAATTAAGTTTTGTTGTCTGCATGAAAGTTGTAGATAAATATGTTATTGAGATATTGACAGTGGTTTGATATGATTTGGAGTTGTATAGCTGAAGATATGATGAAAAACGCGCACATATGTGAAGCGTGAGATTGAAGGACATGTCAAACTTGAAATTGAATTTGGTCCACTGTGCAAGGTGAACAAGGAGATGATGTGTTTACGAGAAATATAGGTATCTGTTTAAGATTTGTATGGACATGGAGATGACCCGGATCGCATTTCGGGAGAGAAAGTTACGAGGCACTGAATAAGCACGTACATGTCTGACAGAAAGAGGCTTAAAGTTTGAAAGGACATAACTTTTGACTGGGACGTCGGATCTGGGTAAATTATATGTTCATTTTGCAAAACTTTTCATAAAGAACGCGCTGCAAATAAAAAATAATTTAATAAAAAAATATAGAGATAAAAAATTGTAAATAAAAATGAAAAAATTAGAAAATAAAAAAAAATTAATAAAAAAAATTATATATATAAATAAAATAAATAAAGAAATAATTAAAAATGTAGTAAAATATATTTCTCAAAAAACTCAATGTCTATATCTATATCTATATGTAAGTAAGTTATTTGTTAGTAAGTACAATTTGAGTAATTGGGTATGTATTAGCTTCACATTTTTGTTAATGTTGATGAATTAACAATCCTTAAGATGACCTAATTAAGTTTTGTTGTCTTCATTAAAGTTGTAGATAAATGTGTTATTGCGATATTGACAGTGGTTTGATGTGATTTGGAGTTGTATAGCTAAAGATATGATGAAAATAGTGCACATATGTGAAGCGTGATATTGAAGGACATGTCAAACTTGAAATTGAATTCAGTCCACTGTGCAAGGTGAACGAGGAGATAATGTGTTCAAGAGAAATGTAGGTATTTGTTTAACCTTTGTTTGGACAGGGAGACAACCCAGATCCAATTTCGGGAGAGAAAGTTACGAGGCACTAAATAAGCACGTACATGCTAGACAGAAAGAGGTTTAAAGTTTGAAAGGACATAACATTTTGACTGGGACGTCGGATCTGGGCAAATTATATGTGCATTTTGTATAGCATCTCGCGAGGAACGCACTGCAAATAAATAAATAATTTAATAAAAAATATATGGATAAAAAAATTAGTAAATAAAATGAAAAAAATAAGAAACAAAAAAATAATTAAAAAAATTAAATATATAAATAGAATAAATAAACAAATAATTGAAAATGTATTAAAATATATTTCTCAAAAAACTCAATGTCTATATCTATATCTATATTTATGTTAGTTATTTGTTAGTAAGTATAATTTGAGTAATTGGGTTTCTATTAGCTTCACATTTTTGTTCATGTTGATGAATTAAGAATCCTTAAGATGACCTAATTAAGTTTTGTTGTCTTCATGAAAGGCTTAGATAAATGTGTTATTTCGATATTGACATCGGGTTGATGTGATTTGGAGTTGTATAGCTGAAAATATGATGAAAATAGCGCATATATGTGAAGCGTGAGATTGAAGGTCATGTCAAACTTGAAATTGAATTCTGTCCACTGTGCAAGGTGAATGTGGAGATGATGTGTTCACGAGAAATGTAGGTATCTGTTTAAGCTTTGTATGGACATGGAGATGACCCAGATCGCATTTCTGGAGGGAAAGTTACGAGGCACTGAATAAGCACATACATGCATGACAGAAAGAGGCTTAAAATTTGAAAGGACATAATTTTTGACCGGGACGTCGGATTTGGGCAAATTATATGTGCAATTTGCGTAACTTTTCGCGAGGAACGTGCTGCAAATTAATAAATATATAGATAAAAAAATTAGTAAATAAAACGAAAATAATAGAAAATAAAAAAATAATAGATATAAAGTTAAATATATAAATAAAATAAATAAATAAATAATTAAAAATGTATTAAAATATATTTATCAAAAAGCTCAATGTCTATATCTATATATATGTATGTTAGTTGTTTGTTAGTAAGTACAATTTGAGTAATTGGGTATGTATTAGCTTTACATTTTTGTTCATGTTGATGAACTAACGATCCTTAAGATGACCTAATTAAGTTTTGTTGTCTTCATGAAAGTTGTAGATAAATGTGTTATTGAGATATTGACTATGGTTTGATGTGATTTGGAGTTCTATATCTGAAGATATGATGAAAATAGCGCACATATGTGAAGCGTGAGATTGAAGGACATCTCAAACTTTAAATTGAATTCTGTCCACCGTGCAAAGCGAACGAGGAGATTATGTGTTCACGAGAAATGTAGGTATCTGTTTAAGCTTTGCATGGACATGGAGATGACCCGGATTGCATTTCAGGAGAGAAGGTTACGATGCACTGACTAAGCACGTAAATGCATGACAAAAAAAGGCTTAAAGTGTGAAAGGACATAACTTTTAACTGGGACGTCGGATCTAGGCAACTTATATATCCATTTGGCATAACTTTTCATGAGGAACATGCTGCAAATAAATAAATAATTTAATCAAAATATATATCGATAAAAAAATTAGTAAATAAAATGAAAGAAATAGAAAATAAAAAATTAATAAATAAAAAATTAAATATATAAGTAAAAAATATATAGAAAATAAATAAATAATTTAATAAAAAAATATATAGATTTTCGCGTGGAACGCACTGCAAATAAATAAATAATTTAATAAAAAATATATAGAAAAAAATAGTAAATAAAATCATAAAGTAGAAAATGAAAAAAATTAATAAATGAAAAATTAAATATATAAATAAAATAAATAAATAAATAATTAAAAATGTATTAAAATATATTTCTCAAAAAACTCAATGTCTATATCTATATTTACATGTATGTTTGTTATTTGTTAGTAAGTACAATTTGAGTAAGTGGGTATATACTAGCTTCACATTTTTGTTTATGTTGATGAATTAACAATCCTTAAGATGACCTAATTAAGTTTTGTTGTCTTCATGAAAGTTGTAGATAAATGTGCTATTGAGATATTGACAGTGGTTTTCTATGATTTGGAGATGTATAACTGAAGATATTATGAAAATAGCGCACATATGTGAACCGTGAGATTGAAGGACATGTCAAACTTGAAATTGAATTCTGTCCACTGTGCAAGGCGAACGAGGAGATGATGTGTTCACGAGAAATGTAGGTATCTTTTTAAGCTTTGTATGGACATGGAGATGACCCATATCGCATTTCGGGAGAGAAAGTTATGAGGCACTGAATATGCATGTACATGCTTGACAGAATGAGGCTTAAAGTATGAAAGGGCATAACTTTTGACTGGGACGTCAGATCTGGGCAAATTATATGTGCATTTTGTATAACTTTTCACGAGGTATGCGCTGAAAATAAATAAATAATATAGTAAAAAATATATAGATGAAGAAAATTAGAAAATAAAATGAAAAAAATTGAAAATAAAAAAATTAATAAATAAAAAATTTAATATATAAATATAATAAATAAATAAATAATTAAAAATGTATTAAAATATATTTCTCAAAAACCTCAATGTCTATATCTATATCTATATGTATGTTAGGTATTTGTTAGCAAGTACAATTTGAGTAATTGGGTATCTTTTAGCTTCACAGTTTTGTTCTTGTTGATGAATTAACAGTCCTTAAGATGACCTGATTAAGTTTTGTTGTCTGCATAAAAGTTGTAGATAAATGTGTTATTGAGATATTGACAGTGGTTTGATGTGATTTGGAATTGTATAGCTGAAGATATGATGAAAATAACGCACATATGTGAACCGTGAGATTGAAGGACATGTCAAACTTGAAATTGAATTCTATCCATTGTGCAAGGCGAACGAGGAGATGATGTGTTCACAAGAAATGTAGGTATCTGTTTAAGCTTTGTATGGACATGGAGATGACCCGGATCGCTTTTCGGGAGAGAAAGTTACAGGGAACTGAATAAGCACGTACATGCCTGATAAAAAGAGGCTTAAAGTTTGAAAAGACATAACTTTTCATTGGGACGTCGGATCTGGGAAAATTATATGTGCATTTTGCATAAATTTTTGCGAGGAACGCGTTGCAAATAAAGAAATAATTTAATAAAAAAATATATAGATAAAAAAATAGTAAATAAAATGAAAAAATAGAAAATAAAAATAGTTAATAAATAAAAAATTAAATATATAAATAAAATAAAATAAAAAATAATTAAAAATGTATTAAAAGATATTTCTCAACAAGCTCATTGTCTATATCTATATATATGTATGTTAGTTATTTGTTAGTAAGTACAATTTGAGTAATTGGATATGTATTAGCTTCACATTTTTGTTCATGTTGATGAATTAACAATCCTTAAGATGACCTAATTAGGTTTTGTTGTCTTCATGAAAGTTGTAGATAAATGTGTTATTGAGAAATTGACTATGTTTTGATGTGATTTGGAGTTGTATAACTAAAGATATGACGAAAATAGCGCACGTATGTGAAGCGTGAGATTGGAGGACATGTCAAACTTGAAATTGAATTTTGTCCATAATGCAAAGCAAACGAGGAGATGATGTGTTCACGAGAAATGTAGGTATATGTTTGAGCTTTGTATGGACATGGAGATGACCCGGATCGCATTTCGGGAGAGAGAGTTATGAGGCACTGAATAAGCACGTACATGCATGACAAAAAGAGGCTTAAAGTTTGAAAGGACATAACTTTTAACTGGGACGTCGGATCTAGGCAAATTATATGTGCATTTTGCATAAATTTTCATGAAGAACGCGCTGTAAATAAAAAAATAATTTAATAAAAAAAATATATCGATAAAAAAATTAGTAAATAAAATGAAAAAAATAGAAAATAAAAAAATTAATAAATAAAAAAATAAATATATAAGAAAAAGAAATAAATAAATAATTAAAAATGTATTAAAATTTATTTCTCAAAAAACTCAATGTTTTTATCTATATCTATATGTATGTTTGTTATTTGTTAGTAAGTACAATTTGAGTAATTGGCTATATATTTGCTTCACATTTTTGTTCATGTTGACGAATTAACAATCCTTAAGATGGCCTAATTAAGTTTTGTTGTCTGCATGAAAGTTGTAGATAAATGTGTTATTGAGATATTGACAGTGGTTTGATGTGATTTGGAGTTGTATAGCTGAAGATATGATGAAAATAACACACATATGTGAAGCTTGAGATTGAAGGACATGTCAAACTTGAAATTGAACTCTGTCCACTGTGCAAGGAAAAAGAGGAGATGATGTGTTCACGAGAAATGTAGGTATCTTTTTAAGCTTTGTATGGACATGGAGATGACCCGGATCGCATTTCGGGAGAGAATGTTATGAGGCACTAAATAAGCACGTACATGCATGACAGAAAGAGGTTAAAGTTTAAAAGGACATAACTTTTGACTGGAACGTCGGATCTGGGCAAATTATATGTGCATTTCGCATAACTTTTCGTGAAGAACTCGCTGCAAATAAATAAAAAAAAATAATAAAAAATATATAGATAAAGAAAATTAGAAAATAAAATGAAAAAAATAGAAAAGGAAAAAAATTAATAAATAAAAAATTTAATATATAAATAAAATAAATAATTAAAAATGTATTAAAATATATTTATCAAAAAACTTAATGTCTATATCTATATCTATATGTATGTTAGGTATTTGTTAGTAAGTACAATTTGAGTAATTCGGTATGTATTAGCTTCACATTTTTGTTCATGTTGATGAATTAACAATCCTTAATTAAGTTTTGTTGTCTGCATGAAAGTTGTAGATAAATGTGTTATTGAGATATTGATAGTGGTTTGATGTGATTTGGAGTTGTATAGCTGAAGATATGATGAAAATAGCACACATATGTGAACCGTGAGATTGAAGGACATGTCAAACTTGAAATTGAATTCTGTCTACTGTGCAAGGCGAACAAGGAGATGATGTATTCACGAGAAATGTAGGTATCTATTTAAGCTTTGTATGGACATGGAGATGACCCTGATCACATTTCGGGAGAGAAAGTTACGAGGCACTGAATAAGCACGTACATGCATGACAGAAAGAGGCTTAAAGTTTGAAAGGACATCGGATCTGGGCAAATTATATGTGCATTTTGCTTAAATTTTCATGAAGAATGCACTGCAAATAAATAAAAAAGTTAATAAAAGAAATATATAGATAAAAAATTAGTAAATAAAATGAAAAAAATTGAAAAAAAATTAATAAATAAAAAATTAAATATATAAATAAAGTAAATAAATAAATAATTAAAAATCTATTAAAATATATTTCTCAAAAAACTCAATGTCTATATCTATATACCCTGCCACTTATGCCTACAAGTATTCTCTAAGCCACTTCTGGCAAACCTTTAATCTCCCCCTGAGATTAAAGAACACCCAAGTATTCTTTGTCACTAAGCCACTCCTGGCTTTCCAAACATAAATTGTTTGAGTACAAGTTAAAGAGATAACTCTCACAGAGAGGATATTACAATATAACTTGAATACACAGATTAACTTAGCAAAGCTAAGAAGATTGCTCTTTTTGCACAAGTGTAGGTCATCCAATTGATTTGGCAGAGTTACAGCTCTTAGAAAAACTTGAATGCTTTGTTGTTGATTTCGTTAGCTTGTTCCTCTATTTATAGGCAACTTGGTGAAGATATCCGTTGTGGGATCTGTGCCTTTGCCAATAACCATTCTCTCACAATCATATGACCGTTGCTACGTGTCAGCTTGGGGTGGAGAGATAGAGGAGACAACAGTACATGTAGCGTCTCCACTACTTGTACTGTTTCTGCAGAGAGAAGCTTTTCTGTCCCCTGTGGTACATTAGAAAAGAGAGGGGATAACAGAACATTTAAGAGAATCATCATCGAAAAGCATAAGTGTACTTCCACACATTCATGGATGCATTATATAACTGTTTGATAGAAAAGATGATGTAAGTTATATAGGCGCTGGACGCTTCCTCAAATGGACGCAGTGTTTACACACTGGTTTTCACAATGCATTGGACGCTTGTTTTATAACAGCATATTAGACGCTGGGTTTTATACTTAGAAAAGCAAGTTTCCAGTTACTCATTGGACGTACTGTATACATAGAACTATCTTGTTTGATATTAAGAAATACAATACCATTGAGGCATTGGACGGTGTAGTACCTATAATACTTAAACATAGAACATTAGATACTTCAAAATTTAATCTCATTTGTTATCATCAAAACCGAAGTTTGAGGGGTTGGACATCGTCCAAAGTCTTAGATTCTAACAATCTCCCCCTTTTTGATGATGACAAATAATACTAAATTTTGATGTGAGCAAGTACATAATCATATAAAAGAAAATCAGAGCAGATGAATAAATGATTATGTTACGCTAGTGTACGTTGACAGGGTGAAAATATATGAAATGAAGTACTCCCCCTGAGTTCAACATTTCTCATGCATTTGATAAAACAATATATATCAGATAATACTGCATGATAAGAATGTATAAGAGACAATAGGTATCAGAGTGAAAAGAATATCATAGATATGGATGCGGAACTTATGATAAAAAACACCTCATATGTATTGTTAAATGAACAGCCAAAAGAGTTTCACAGAGTAGTGTAATTAAAGAAAACACTCTATGACATCAAAATTCCAATTTCTCCCCCTTTGTCATCAACAAAAATTGGGTTTCAAAGATGGAAAAATGATTTGACCATCATGGTCACCTAGGGCTATTGAGGTGGATCTTGTGGTGGTGGTGGTTGCTCTGGTGGTGCTTGAGGAGGTGGTGCAAGGTGTTCAACTGGAGGTTGCACTGGTTGCGGCGGAGGTACCGGTTGAACAGGATGAACTGAGTGAGCAACAGTGCCAATTAGATTAGCAGGTGTGGATTGAATTTGACTCACCAGCATCTGTGAAAGGCTCATGAACTTATCAGCAATAGCATTTTGTATCATTAATCGGTGTTGTGCAGCTTCTGCTTGTTGCCTTTCCTAGAAAGCATGAAGAGCAGCTTCGGTTGCCACTTGTTGTTGCCTTAGAGCCTGTTGAACAATCTCGTTCACTCTGTCTTTAGAGACTCCTTGAGGTTCAACAAAGCGTAAGGGAATAATAGCCCTTGGACTTGACGAACCTGCAGGAACTACCTGTCTTGTTCTAGAGTGTGCTTTAGTGGACGCATCAATAATTGGTTGGCTTGTAGCAACCTCGGGAGTAGGCTTGTCAGCAGTGGACTCCATTGGTTGTGGCGCTTCAGTCTTAGCCACTTGTTGCATTTCTTCATGTTTGGACGCTTCAGATTGTATGATTTGTTCCTCATGTGAAGTTACAAAGTGTTCAACGCCTACCTGTACCTCATTCTCTAAATCCAGTTGGATGAGCATATCATTCACTTTTGCAGAAGCTTCGTCCAACTCTGCTTGTGTAACCTTTGGTTTGGCAACCTGCTCAGCTTGTTCTTTAGCAGCAATCTCAGCTTGTTCATTTTCGATTTGCACCAGGCGAGCTTGCTCAGCTTGTTCTGCTCGTTCTTATTCCAAGCGAACTTGTTTAGCTTTTCTCTTTCAGCTTGCTCTTGCAATGCTCTTTCTTCTTCAGCTCTTTGGAGGTCATGAAGCATTTGAACTTCTTGTGCAAATTCAGCGCGGTCAAGACTTCTGAGGTCATATACCTTGTTGCTTCTAATGATTGGTAGTTGCTTCAGCACATCAAGATAATCATCCTTATCAGTCAGGAAGCAAGCGAAGGTGTCAGAGAAGTGATATGTCTTGACTGGACGCAAGACTTCAAGACCTTCTGGAGGATGAATGAAAGCTGCTTTGGAGCATCCAGAACTTGAGGCCTTTTGTGTATCTTTCCACACAATTTGACGCCAGAATGTCATGGTGTCAAAAGTGCCGAGGGGCCTTGTGAGTCTACTAGTCTTGTTAAAAAGATGGTTCAAGGTTTAAGATGAAGGCAAGAGCTGAACCTTTTCTTCTCTATCAGGCATCTCAATGCCATTGAATTTAAAATCTTTCTTTCGTCCAGCATCATATATAGGTAGTCGAGGACATACCTTATCAAGTACAAACTTGATATTAGTGGAGCGATGGATGTGGAGATTAGGTGGATAGGCAACAGCTTGATCTTGAATATACATCTGTTGGAGCAGCTTGCCGAGATCGTCATAGTCGTTGGGCTAAAAGTTGAGCACTGGAGTTCCAGGGGGGACTGGAATGAACTTTGTGATGGGGGTCAAAATTTGGATGTCTTTAACACATTTCACCTCTGGATGCTACTTTGACTTAGATGGGTCCAGGCTTTCTTTAATGGCTATTTGCAGTTCAGCAGCCAATTCATCATTATTGCTAGGAGGGGGCTTCTTTGTTGTTGGTTTCCTCTTTCTTTGATTCTTTCCCTTCTGCTCTGCCATAGTTTTGGCAAATTGTGATGCAATTTCAATTTCTGGCTCAGGAAGATCATCTTCAGCTGAACGCACCCTTTGCTGAGTACCAGTTGGACATAGATAGGGGCATTCCATCCTAACCATGTTTGGATAGAATTCTCTCGTCCAAGTTGGTGGAGGATTGCTGATTATAGTCCCCTCTGGTAACAAAGCAAATTCAACAGAATGAGGATGAACATAGTCATACCTCGTCCATTTAGGTGCAGATACTGGAATTAGACTTCTCTCCAGTGGTTCCTGTTGAGATCTCCATATAACATCTTTCTTTTTGCAATAGTTCTGTTCATTCCTTGTGAAGAATGCAACAGGGAACTTTGCTTTGTCTACTTCTTCTTGTGTCTTCTCTTTTGGTGGAATCGTCCATTGAGGCCATGCATCTCTCCAAGCATCCCTTGGATGCACAAATTTAGTCAGATCTAACTGGAAAGGTGGACGATGTGCTGTTGCAGATGTTGGAGCTATTGTTGGAGTAGGTTGTGGAGCACTTGTAGATTTGCTCTCAATGTCTTGAGAGGTGGGGAGTGAAATTGGAAGTTTCCTTGGCCTTGCTGCCTGAGTCTTTACTCTCCTTCGTACTTTAGAAGGAAGAACATAAGTACCTCCTTTGGACGTTGTAGATACCTTCTATTTCTTCTGTTGTGTATACTCCATCTCTTCAACTTTTCTTTTGATTTGCCCAATTGACATGTGATCCTCATCATCAGAATCATCTAGCATCTTCAACTTGCGAACTCTAGGCTTTTCGAGTGTAGGCTTCACCGAAGCAGTCTTTGGACGTTGCTCATCTTGTGCAGGCTTGGACGGAGCAGGCCTTGGACGCTTCTCAGCAGGAGGATTGGACGGTGCAGGAGTAGGATATCTTTTCTTGGTTCTTCTCTCTTTTTCTGCATCTTCTTCTTGCTATTGTGACATATGTCTTGTCACTTTCCTGCTTTCTTGTTCTTGCATCAGTCTTTTGATCTTCTTCCCAAGACCAAGAAGATCAATATCTTCTTCTTCGTCATTTTGAATGAGTCTGCTTTGCTCATGACGCTTCTTATTTATGCTTTCCTCGTCCAAATCCCTTAGGACCTTTGCAGTAAGCTTTATCTTCAATGGCTTAATGTTTGATTCACCGAATTTCTGCTATGTTGCAATCATTCCTCCTTTTCTTATAATACGCTCATGATCAGCTTTGTCCAACTCATCAAAAAATCGTTGGTATACCTTCTGATCCCAGAGGATCTTGTTTAGTAGTGCGGTGTAGAAGATGTCATCATTTCCACCAATAGTCTTCATCATACACAAAATATTGATGTAAATGGTGTGAGGTAGGTTGAATGGTATACCTTCCATTAGATGAAATATCATGAACTTGTGTAAGTCCGTGACTGAGTCCTTAGACCCAGCTTTGTGCAGAATGCTCTTATTGCACACTTGCTGCCATATTTTTGCTTCCTCACACAGATTCTTGTATTCAATCTTGGATGAGTCTATGGTCTTGTCCTTGCAAAGCACCTTTCTAATATGGTTTCCATATTTCTTGGCCCACTCTGAACTGTATTGATTTTGTTCCCTGACACAGCTAGTGACTTTGGCTATAGATTCAATGGACAGAGTCGCTTCCCGTCCAAGTAAAGTGGCCACAAGTTCCCTTGAATTGTGGAGCCTTGCATTCCTCCAGAACATCCTGATCAGCTCTGGAAATATCTTCTGGTTGTCGTTGAAGTATCCTCTGATCCCATATTTTAGGAGACTTTCTTCAATGTTGAGACCTAACTTTTCAAGTTGTTCAATGTCGAAGAAGTGCTCAACGTGTACAGTAGTAGCACCTTGAGTCACTATAGTGGTTTCAAGATAGGTATGAACATCAAGTTCGGAGGCACTTGAGTTATCAGAGTTCGACATGATGATAAAGGTTGGATTTTTAGGTTTTGTAGAGAGAGTGAGAGAGAGAATGCTTAAGGTAGTAGATAATCTCAGAGTAGGGAAATTGGTAAAGTATTTTTCTGAGTGGATTTGACAGTTTAAGTATGGGCTCTGTTTGGAGAACATGAAACGGTTTTGGGCTTTATGAATATTTGAATTTTTAGGTTATGCCACTAAACCCGCCATGATGAGGCGTGCTGAGGATATGGGTAACTGTGTATGGTTACCAATAGTTAAGTGACTTAGCATAGAGCATTTACTCACACTTACTCAAAACGAAACGTTTTGGCCATTATGTAAAAGCATGTTAAAAAAATAACAGAAAAACATCATCCAGTTATTGGACTTAAGTGTAACACATGCAGTGCACATGCATGACTATGTGACCTTTGGATGACATGTCCATTGGACGCTGTTGTCATATTGGACACTACATGTAGATGTTAATCATTCCTTTACAAGGTCCATGCCAAGTCTATTCCTTAGAAGGACTAGCTTGTCTTTAGTAAGGGGTTTTGCAAATATATCAACAAGCTGATTATCCGTGGTTACAAAATATAATTCCACAGTACCTTTCTGAACATGATCTCTTATAAAGTGATGTTTAATCTCTATATGTTTTTCCCTCGAATGCAATATAGGGTTTTTAGAAAGATCAATTGCAGCTTTGCTATCACAGAAGATGGGAATGTTACTCTCATATATTATGTAGTCCTCAAGTTGATGCTTGATCCATAAGATTTGAGAGCAGCACTTTGCAGCTGAAATATACTTTGCTTCAGCAGTGGATAGTGTAATGGTTCCTTGCTTCTTGCATATCCAGGAGACTAAGTTTTCACCAATGAAGTGACATCCTCCACTAGTGCTTTTTCTTTCAATTATGTCTCCAGCATGGTCAACATCACAGTATCCAACTAATTTAAAATCTTTCTGCCTTTTGAAATATAGACCAAGATTAGTTGTTCCAACAAGGTATCAAAAATTCTTTTAACAGCAGTTAAGTGAACTTCCCTTGGGTTAGTTTGGAATCTGCCACATAAGCATACATTGAACATGGTGTCAGGTTTGGACGCTGTGAGGTATAGGAGTGATCCTATCATTCCTCTGTATAGCGTGTTGTCCACCTTCTTTGAACTATCATCCAGTCTAAGTACTGTTGTTGGATGCATAGGAGTTTTCATTGGTTTTGCATCGTCCATCTTGAACTTCTTCAGAAGCTCCTTAACATACTTGCTTTGATGTATGTATTTGCCTTTATCAGTTTGCTTGATTTGCAGTCTAAAGAAGAATTTTAGTTCTCCCATGATGCGCATCTCAAACTCTGTCTGCATTAACTTAGCAAACTCCTCACAAAGAGATTCATTAGTAGCACCAAATATGATATCATCAACATATATTTGAGCAATAATAAAATCAGAAGAATAATCTTTGCGAAACAATGTAATGTCTACTTTTCCTCTTGAAAAACCATTTTCTGAAAGAAATGAGCTGAGTTTTTCATACCAAGCTCTTGGTGCTTGTTTCAGTCCATATAAAGCTTTGTTAAGTTTGAAAACATGATTAGGAAAGGCATCACTCTCAAACCCTGGGGGTTGTTCCACATAGATTTCTTCTTTTATTAATCCATTGAGGAATGCACTTTTTACGTCCATTTGATATAGCTTCATATTGCTATGAGCTGCAAATGATAGTAAAATACGAATTACCTATAGACGTGCAACAGGTGCATAAGTTTCAGTATAAACCTTCTTGTTGTGAGTAACCTTTGGCTACCAGCCTGGCTTTATTTCTCACAACTTTACCTGTTTCATCCAGCTTGTTTTTTAACACCCACTTAGCTGCTACAGCTTCTTTGTCATCAAGGAGTTCTACAAGCTTCCAGACATCGTTCTTTTGAAACTGGTCAAGTTCTTCTTGCATTGCTTTAACCCAGCTTTCATCTTCCAGGGCATCGTCCACAGTCTTAGGTTCTATTTGTGATACGAATGTTGTGTGACCTTGTTGAAGCGAAGATCTAATTATGACTTTATCCTTTGGATCACCAATGATTTGATCTTTTGGATAATGCTTCTTCATTTGCCAGTTGCGTCCAGTTGGTTCCCTTTGTTCTTTTATTGGACCGTCCAGGGGTGCATTGGACTCTTCAACTGAGACATCATTGTTGGACGCGTCTGATGACTTCTTTGCATCATCCAACCCGAGATCTGCAAATGATTCATCCAGCTCTGATAATTCCTTTTCAGGCTTGGTGTCATTGAACTTCACATGGATGGCTTCTTCAACAACTAAGGTTCTAGAATTATAAACTCTGTATGCCTTTGAGGTTTCAGAATATCTAAGCAATATTCCTTCATCACACTTAGAGTCAAATTTTCCCAACTTGTCCTTAGTGTTCAGAATGAAACATTGACATCCAAATGGATGGAAGTAGGATATGTTGGGTCTTCTCCCTTTCCACAATTCATATGGAGTCTTTTTCATGATAGGCCTAATATAGATTTTGTTCTGTAAATAACAGGCAGTATTTACTGCTTCAGCCCATAAGTGTTTAAGGGCTAAATTATCATTCAACATGGTTCTAGCCATCTCTTGGAGTGACCTATTCTTCCCCTCAACAACACCATTCTATTATGGTGTTCTAGGTGTTGAGAAGTTGTGAAGGATACCATTGTCCTCACAGAACCTTTGAAAACTTTATTTTCAAATTCTCCCCCATGATCACTTCGGATCGAAGTAATGCATACTCCTTTTTCATTTACAGAAGTTATAGAAGACCTTAAAAGACTCATCTTTGTGAGATAGGAACATGACCCATGTCCATCTTGTATAGTCGTCCACTGCAACCAATCCGTATCTCTTACCACTTACTAAGGCTATTCTTGTGGGTCCAAACAAGTCAATATGTAACAACTCAAGAGGTTTAGAAGTGGAAACAATGTTTTTTACTTTGAAAAGAACTTTTCACTTGTTTCCCTTTCTGACAGGCTTCACAAAAAAGATCATCTTTATATGACATACTTGGTAATCCTCTCACGAGGTTGTGCCTATTAAGCTTTGAGATTAATCTCAAGTTGGCATGCCCAAGTCTTTTATGCCATAGCCAATGATTTTCTTTAACTAAAACTAAGCATGATACATTTTGACTTGATAGTTCCCTAAGTTTAATCTTGTATAGATTACCTTGCCTCTTTGCAGTAAAGAGAAGGGATCCATCAGAGTTCTTGACTATACATTCACCTTTGTTAAAGGCAACATCATATCCACTATCACATAATTGACTTATGCTTAGTAGATTGTGCTTGAGACCTTTAACATAAAGAACATTATCAATAGAGGGATAGGGTGGCATACCAATCTTACCCACGCTAGCTATCATCCCTTTCTGATTCCCTCCGAAAGTGACTATCCCACCAGTCTTGGGTTGGAGGCTTTGGAACATACACCTTTCTCCTGTCATGTGATGCAAGCACCCACTGTCCAGGTACCATGACTGGAGTTTCTTTCCTGCTGTTAAGCGTGTTTGCAACAGGAACAATTTTATCCTTAGGTACCCAGATTGACTTGGGTCCTTTCTTGTTAGTTTGAAGGGCACTGGACACTCCCCTCTTAGGCAGGTGTCTGCATTTGGATGTTATATGTCCAGGTTTCCCACAGAAGTAACACACATCTACATCCTCGTCATGAATATATTTCTTTCCCTTATATCCATGCCCTGACTGGTCATTTGGTCTCTTATAACCTTCATATTTTAAAAGCATTTTAAGGTTGTCAAATCCCTTGACAAAGTTTGACAGATCCTTCTTTTGGCTATCAATCTATTCATGAAGTTTTACAGCATCATGTGGTTGGCCTCTTAAAGAAGTATCTGCTTCAACTTTCAGAAGCTTCTCAACTAGCCTTTTGTTTTCTGCTTTGAGAGTTCGAATCTCTATGGAAAGATTCATTTCTCTAGTCCTTGAATCCTCATAGGATTTATAGGCTTGAGCAGTATCATTCCAGAGAGTTTGCCTATCCTCATTTAAGGCTTCATGTTCCTTTGAGAGCTCTGTTAACTTTTTCTGTAAATTTTCCTTTTCACTTTCAAGTTGTTTGAGACTGTTTTCTAAAACTTCTTTTTCTTTTGAAAGTGACTTGGATGATTTCTTCAAAGTTTTGTAGGCCTTTGACAGAATAGAAGAGTTTGAAAGTAAATCATGATAAGCTTCTTGATGTGACTTTAAATCATTAAAGTTTACCTCATCTTCCTCTTCTGGTTCGGAAGAATTTGATGTAGTGTCTGCCATCAGGCATATGTGTGCTTCCTCTTCCTCTTCATCGTCCGATGATGAGTCATCGTCCAGATCTTCCCATATGGACATCAGAACCTTTTTGCCCTTCTTTTTCTTGAAGACTTTCTTCTTCTTGTCCTTGCTTTTGTCAAGGTTTGGGCATTTTGATTTGAAGTGTCCGGACTTCTTGCATTCGTAGCATACGATTAGACTCTTCTCCTTCTTTTCCTTGAGACCTTTCTTGTTTAAGTTTCTCCATCTGGATCCACCTTTCTTCTTCCACAAAGAGTGGATTCTCTTGGATATGAAGGATAGCTCATCATCCTCGTCTGAGTCATCATCTTCAGATTGTTCGTCTGATGATGCTTCAACTTGCATGGCTTTGGACGATGGTGCTTTCTTTGGCTTCTGGACGCTGAGTGCCAGAGACTTGCTTTTCTTGCCATCACCATCTTGTTGCAATTCTAGCTCATACACTTTAAGGATTCCCACAAGCTCTTCTAAGGGCATATCTTCCAGTCCTTTGGTTGCTCTCAAAGCTGTAACCTGTGGTCTCCATTGACTAGGCAAACTCCTCAGAATTTTGTCAATATGTTCATAGTTATTGTAATCTTTACCATGTGCTCTAAGCTCATTTAGTATGGTTTGAAACCGTCCAAACATACTTTGTATGTCCTCGTTTCCTTCCATACTAAACAATTCATATTGACGAGTAAGAAGACTGAGTTTGTTACGTTTTACCTGGGTGGAACCCTCATACGTTAATGCAAGAGTGTCCCACATTTGTTTGGCGCTTTTGAAACTGTGCACTTTGTTGTATTCTTGTTCAGATAATGCACACATGATGATGTTTCTGGCTTTGGAGTTGAGGTGAAATCTCTGTTTTTGCTCCTTCGTCCATCTAGCCTTTGGGATCTCGTTGAGATTCTCATCGAATGGAATGTAGTCACCCATCTCCACAACGTCCCACATGTCTATATGACAGGTCTCAAAGAATGCTATCATTCTTTGCTTCCAGTAATCATATTTAACACCCTTGAAGAGCGGTGGTCTGTTCACAGCTTGTCCCTCATTTTCCATCTTTCTCAGGATCTAGTTTCCTCTGTACTGTTAAGTACTCAACCCGAGAGGCCAAGCTTTGATGCCAACTAAAATGCAGATAATCACACTAGAAGGGGGTTGAATAGAGTGTTAGATAAAACCTTATAATCTTTTCGCAAGGATGGAGATATTTTAACTTAAGTTTTACAAGGAGCTTGCAAAACAGAAGATTGTAGCTATCGGTTAATCGTTCAAAATAATAGTTCAACGAAACTGCGTTTTAGCTTATCATCCAAGCATGAAGCCGAAAGATTTTTCATAAATATAAAAGTAAAGAGACTTGTGCGTATTATGCGAAGAAACAACTTAAGAGAATAACAGGTAAGCTTAAAAGCGATAGAGTAAAAACACTTAGTTTATACTGGTTCACTCAACCTAAGCTATGTCCAGTTCTCCTTCAAAAAACCTTTTGAAGGGTTCCACTAATCAAATCCTGATTACAAACAAGTATTATATACCCTACCACTTCTGGCTACAAGTATTCTCTAAGCCACTTCTAGCTAACCTTTAATCTCCCCCTGAGATTAAAGATCACCCAAGTATTCTTTGTCACTAAGCCACTCTTGGCTTTCCAAACAGAAACTGTTTGAGTACAAGTTAAAGAGATAACTCTCACAGAGAGGATATTACAATATAACTTGAATACACAAAATACCTTAGCAAAGCTAAGAAGATTGCTCTTTTTGCACAAGTGTAGGTCGTCCAATTGATTTGGCAGAGTTACAGCTCTTACAAAAACTTGAATGCTTTGTTGTTGATTTCGTGAGCTTGTTCATCTATTTATAGGCAACTTGGTGAAGATATCCGTTGTGGGATTTGTGCCTTTGCCAATAACCGTTCTCTCACAATCATATGACTTATGCTACGTGTTAGCTTGGCGTGGAGAGATGGAGGAGACAACAGTACATGCAACGCCTCCACTACTTGTACGATTTCTGCAGAGAGAAGCTTTTCTGCCCCCTGTGGTACACTTTTCAAATTTTCAAATGAAATGTCACATTAGAAAAGAGAGGGAATAACAGAACATTTCAGAGAATCATCATCGAAAAGCATAAGTGTACTTCCACAAAATCATGGACGCATTATATAACTGTTTGATAGAAAAGATGATGTAAGTTATATAGGCGCTGGACGCTTCCTTGAATGGATGCATTGTTTACACACTGATTTTCACAATGCATTGGACGCTTGTTTTATAATAGCGTATTGGACGCTGGGTTTTATACTTGGCAAAGCAAGTTTCCAGTTACTCATTGGACGTACTGTATATTTAATGGTTAAAGGATACCCTTAGGCATTATTAATAATAGTTACCTTATATTAAGAGTTGACAAGAATAAGATAATAGGACCCAGATGCGGAGCCAAGGCCCAAGATGGGCCAAGGCCCACTAAGCCCACACACACACACGGTTTAAGTAGAGAAGGAGAAGGAAAAGTTAGATAGAGAAAGAGAAAAGAAAGAAAAAGAGTTGGAGAGAAGAAGGTTTTGAAGGAAGAAAAGGAAGAAGGAGATGGAGTAGAGATCTGAAGACCCAGTGTCGGGAACTCATCTTTACGTGTCCCGGGAGGTGAGTGCTTTCCTCTAGTCCTTCCCTATCCTTTTGAGTTGTATGTTTTCCCCTTTTTCTCTTTTGAACCTTAGGTTTGGAGATTTTGGGTTTTTGGTGATTTTGTTTGATTAAGGGGTTTTTCGGGTAAATCAATCGGTTGGAAATGTAATAGAAGTGTTTAGGGTTTGATTTGTATGCTTGGGTGAGTCTTTGCATAGGGTTAGAATGAGTGGTAAGCCATTGATAGCCATGGAGCTCGCAGGTCGCAGCCCTCTATTTCGCTCTGCAGGAGAGCTCATGCCCAGCATGAAAGTTGGTGCTCCCGGGCATGAGAGAGTCGGTAGCAATATTCACTTCCAGAGAGCTCATGCCCAGCATGAAAGCTTGTGCTACCGGACATGAGAGTGTCAGAATGGGTATTTAGCTCCAGGGGGCTCTGGCTCAGCATGAGAGCTTATGCTGCTGGGCATGGGGGCTCTGGCTCAGCATGAAAGCTTGCGTGGTTGGGCATCGGGGTTCTGGCTCAGCATGAGAGCTTATGCTGCTTGGCATGGGGGCTCTGGCTCAGCATGAAAGCTTGCGTGGCTGGGCATGGGGGTTCTGGCTCAGCACGAGAGTTTATGCAGCTAGGCTAGAATTTGGTTAATTGATATTCTATTGAAACTTTTCCCCTTTTTATATGATTTTAAAATGTTTATATAAATGTAGTATGTTTAATTATAAGATGATTATGTTGTGTTTTGAGGAGTTTATATTATTGTTGTAATAATCATGTTTTGATGAGATAACGATTTATAAAAGAAAAGTAATCATGCAAAAGAATAGTCACGCCCTCTTTAGAAGGTAGGCGGGACCCCTTCCGTCACTTCCTACCCTCCAAAGATGCGTGTAGCTCCTCATGACCGAAGGAGGATATACAAGGTCAGCTCCTCAGGTCGGAGGAGGATAATACGAGGCCATGACATATTAGTGGGAGGGACGCCTTCCCTATTGAGCTCAATAGAATGCCAAAGGACGGAAGAAGAAAAGAAAACTTAAAGGTTAAGCATGATGTTAATGTTAAAGTTGAAGCTTACTCATACAAAGTTAAAGTAAGACTATATTAATAATGAAGTAAATGTTAAATATAGCTTTATGTTACTATGTGTATGATGTATGTATGTATGTATGTTCTATGTTAGAACATGAGAGAAATCATGAGCCTAGTTGCTAGGTGAGCAATGAGAGATAAGCCTATACATTAGAAGAGGACGTGTGTGCAATGTGAGCTACCCATAGGGGTATGCAATAGGATATGCCTTGTAGAGAGGCTATATAGGCCCTAGTCGGGCTAAAAGGAAAGGCAAGGTTAAGCATGTTCTCCTCTAGTGTGATAGGAAAGTGAGACCCTAGTATGAGGTCAAAGAGTAAGAGTGATGTTTAGGTGCCTTAGTGCACTAGTGGCCTTAGATTTGGCATAGGAGGCCAACTCTAAGTGCCTAAGTAAAGGTTAAGGATGGTCTAAGGAAATAGTAGTGAGGATGTGATTAGGTAATAGTTGTGAGTGTGAGCATCAATAAAAGAAAAGAGAAGCCATGAGAGTTAAGAAAAGGATCTCTAGAATAGAGAGTCAGCCTAGAGTCCTTGGAACACTCACAGAGACATTATGTCTCATCCCTTTTAGTTTCAAGTTTTTACAGGTTAAGCAGGTGGATGCTTCATGAGAGAAGCTTGGAGCATGGAGCTGTTGGCTTGAAGGAAGATGTTTCTAGTTTTGCATCTCCCATGTTTGGGAATTGGTTTTATGTTATAAGTATCTTGCTTATGTTTTGTAAGGCAAATAAGTGCCAACAACTTTGTTTTAGATTTATTTCATGTAATACATATTTATCTTTTAGTTTCCGCATAGTTAACTCTGATATTCTTATACGCTAATCTCAATTAATTTAGCAATATAAGGAGACAAAGGTAATATCCTCTAGGGTGTTACAATCTCCTCGTTCGCCTTGCACAGTTGATACAATTCAATTTCAAGTTTGACATGTCTTTCAATCTCACGCTTCACAGATGTGAGTTATTTTTATCATATCTTCAGCTATACAACTCCAAATCACATCAAACCACTGTCAATATCTCAATAACACATTTATCAACAACTTCCATGAAGACAAAAAAACTTAAGTAGGTCATCTTAAGGATTGTTAATTCATCAACATGAACAAAAATGTGAAGCTAATACATACCCAATTACTCAAATTGTACTTACTAAAAAATAACTAACATACATATAGATATAGATATAGACATTGAGTTTTTTGAGAAATATATTTTAATACATTTTTAATTATTTATTTCTTTTATTTATATATTTAATTTTTTATTTATTAATTTTTTTTATTATCTATTTTTTTTATTTTATTTACTAATTTTTATCTATATATATTTTTTATTAAATTATTTATTTATTTGCAGCACGCTCCTCACGAAAATCTATGCAAAATGCACATATAATTTGCCCAGGTCCGACGTCCCAGTCAAAAGTTATGTCCTTTCAAACTTTAAGCCTCTTTCTGTCATGCATGTACGTGCTTATTCAGTGCCTCGTAACTTTCTCTCCCGAAATGTGATCTGGGTCATCTTCATGTCCATAAAAAACTTAAACAAATACCTACATTTCTTGTGAACACATCATCTCCTCGTTCACCTTGCATAGTGGACAGAATTCAATTTCAAGTTTGACATGTTCGTCAATCTCATGCTTCACATATGTGCGCTATTTTCATGATATCATCAGCTCTACAACTCCAAATCACATCAAACCACTGTCAATATCTCAATAACACATTTATCTACAACTTTCATGAAGGCAACAAAACTTAATTAGGTCATCTTAAGGATTGTTAATTCATCAACATGAACAAAATGGGAAGCTAATACATACCCAATTACTCAAATTGTGCTTACTAAGAAATAACAAACATACATATAGATATAGATATAGACATCGAGTTTGTTGAGAAATATATTTTAATACATTTTTAATTATTTATTTTATTTATATATTTAATTTTTCATTTATTAATTTTTTTCATTTTCTACTTTCTCATTTTATTTACTATTTTGTTCTATATATTTTTTTATTAAATTATTTATTTATTTGCAGCACGTTCCTCACGAAAATCTATGACAAAGGCACATATAATTTGCCCAAATCTGACGTCCCAGTGAAAAGTTATGTCTTTTCAACCTTTAAGCCTCTTTCTGTCTTGCATGTACGTGCTTATTTAGTGCCTCATAACTTTCTCTCCCAAAATGCGATCCAGGTCATCTCTGTGTCCATACAAAGCCTAAACAGATACCTACATGTCTCCTGAACACATCATCTCCTCGTTTGCCTCGCACAGTGGACAGAATTCAATTTCAAGTTTGACATGTCCTTCAATCTAACGCTTCACATATGTGCGCTATTTTCATCATATCTTCAGCTATAGAACTCCAAATCACATCAAACCATTGTCAATATCTCAATAACACATTTATCTACAACTTTCTTGCAGACAACAAAACTTAATTAAGTCATCTTAAGGACTATTAATTCATAAACATGAACAAAATTGTGAAGCTAATACATACCCAATTACTCAAATTGTACTTACTAACAAATAACTAACATACATATAGATATAGATATAGACATTGAGTTTTTTGAGAAATATATTTTTAATTAATTACTTATTTATTTTATTTATATGTTTCATTTTTTATTTATTAATTTCTTTGATTTTCTATTTTTTCATTCTATTTACTTATTTTATCTATATATTTTTTATTCAATTATTTATTTATTTGCAGCGTGTTCCTCATGAAAAGTTATGCAAAATGCACATATTATTTTCCCAAATCCGAAGTTCTGGTCCAAAGTAATGTCCTTTCAAACTTTAAGCCTCTTTCTGTCAAGCATGTATATGCTTATTCAGTGTCTCGTAACTTTGTCTCCCGAAATGCGATCCGGGTCATCTCTGTGCCCATACAAAGCCTAAACAGATACCTACATTTCTCGGCAACACATCATCTCTTCGTTCACCTTGCACAGTGCACAGAATTCAATTTCAAGTTTGACATGTCCTTCAATCTCATGCTTCACATATGTACGCTATTTTCATCATATCTTTATCTATACAACTCCAAATCACATCAAACCACTGTCAATATGTCAATAACATATTTATCTACAACTTTCATGAAGACAACAAAACTTAATTAGGTCTTCTTAAGGATTGTTAATTCATCAACATGAACAAAATTGTGAAGCTAATACATACCCAATTACTCAAATTATACTTACTAACAAATAACTAACATAGATATAGATATAGATATAGACATTGAGTTTTTTGAGAAATATATTTTAATACATTTTTAATTATTTATTTATATATTTAATTTATATATTTAATTTTTTATTTATTAATTTTTGTAATTTCTATTTTTTTTCATTTTATTTACTAATTTTTGTCTATATATTTTTTTATTAAATTATTTATTTATTTGCAGCGCAATCCTCATGAAAATCTATGCAAAATGCACAAATAATTTGCCCAGATCCGATGTCCAAGTCAAAAGTTAAGTCCTTTCAAACTTTAAGCCTCTTTCTGTCATGCATGTACGTGCTTATTCAGTGCCTCGTAACTTTCTCTCCCGAAATGAAATCCAGGTAATCTCCATATCCATACAAAGCTTAAATAGATACCTACATTTCTCATGAACACATCATCTCCTCATTCGCCTTGCACAGTGGACAGAATTCAATTTCAAGTTTGACATGTCCTTCAATCTCACGCTACACATATGTGCGCTACTTTCATCATATCTTTAGTTATACAACTCGAAATCACATTAAACCACTGTCAATATCTCAATAACACATTTATCTACAACTTTCATGAAGACAACAAAACTTAATTAGGTCATCTTAGGGATTGTTAATTCATCAACATGAACAAAAATGTGAAGCTAACACATCCAATTATTCAAATTGTACTTACTAACAAATAACTAACAGAGATACATATAGATATAGACATTGAGGTTTTTGAGAAATATATTTTAATACATTTTAATTATTTATTTATTTATTTTATTTATATATTTAATTTTTTATTTTTTTTTATTTTTTTATTGTCTATTTTTTTCATTTTATTTACTAATTTTTATCTATATATTTTTTTATTAAATTAGTTATTTATTTGCAGCGCGTTCCTCATGAAAATCTATGCAAAATGCACATATAATTTGCCTAGGTCCGACGTCCCAGTCAAAAGTTATGTCCTTTCAAACTTTAAGCCTCTTTCTGTCATGCATGTATGTGCTTATTCAGTGCCTCGTAACTTTCTCTCCTGAAATGCAATCTGGGTCAATTCTGTGTCCATACAAAGCTTAAACAGATACCTACTTTTCTCTTAAACACATCATCTCCCCGTCCGCCTTGCACAGTGGACAGAATTCAATTTTAAGTTTGACATGTCCTTCAATCTCACGTTTCAAATATGTGCGCTACTTTCATCATATCTTCAGCAATACAACTCCAAATCACATCAAACCATTGTCAATATCTCAATAACACATCTATCTACAACTTTCATGAAGACAACAAAACTTAATTAGGTTATTTTAAGGATTTTTAATTCATCAAAATGAACAAAATTGTGAAGCTAATACATACCTAATTACTCAAATTGTACTTACTAACAAATAACTAAAATACATATAGATATAGATATAGACATTGAGTTTTTTGAGAAATATATTTTAATACATTTTTAATTATTTATTTATTTATTTTATTTATATATTTAATTTTTTATTTATTATTTTTTTTTATTTTCTATTTTTTCACTTTATTTACTAGGTTTTTTTAATAAATTATTTATTTATTTGCAACGCATTCCTTGCGAAAGTTATGCAAAAATCACAAATAATTTTCCCAGATCCGATGTCCCAGTCAAAAGTTATGTCCTTTCAAACTTTAAGCATCTTTCTGTCATGCATGTACGTGCTTGTTTAGTGCCTCGTAACTTTCTCTCCTGAAATGAAATCCGGATCATCTCTGTGTCTATACAAAGCTTAAACAGAGACCTACATTTCTCATGAACACATCATCTCCCCGTTCACCTTGCACAATGGACAGAATTGAATTTCAAGTTTGACATGTCCTTCAATCTCACGCTTCAAATATGTGCACTGTTTTCATCATATCTTCAGCAATACAACTCCAAATCACATCAAACCATTATCAATATCTCAATAACACATTTATCTACAATTTTCATGCAGACAACAAAACTTAATTAGGTTATTTTAAGGATTGTAATTCATCAAAATGAACAAAATTGTGAAGCTAACACATACCCAATTATTCAAATTGTACTTACTAACAAATAACTAACATAGCTATAGATACAGATATAGACATTGAGTTTTTTGATAAATATATTTTAATACATTTTTAATCTTTATTTGTTTATTTAATTTTTATTTTATTTTTTTCATTTTATTTACTAATTATTATCTATATATTTTTTTATTAAATTATTTATTTATTTGCAGCGCGATCCTCATGAAAATCTATGCAAAATGCACAAATAATTTGCCCAGATCCGATGTCCCAATCAAAAGTTATGTTCTTTCAAATTTAAGCCTCTTTCTGTCATGCATGTACGTGCTTATTCAGTGCCTCGTAACTTTCTCTCCCGAAATGCAATCTGGGTAATCTCCATATCCATACAAAGCTTAAATAGATACCTACATTTCTCGTGAACACATCATCTCCTCGTTCGCCTTGCACAGTGGACATAATTCAATTTCAAGTTTGACATGTCCTTCAATCTCACACTTCACATATGTGCGCTACTTTCATCATATCTTCAGCTATACAACTCAAAATCACATCAAACCACTGTCAATATCTCAAGAACACATTTATCTACAACTTTCATGAAGACAACAAAACTTAATTAGGTCATCTTAGGCATTGTTAATTCATCAACATGAACAAAAATGTGAAGCTAACACATATCCAATTATTCAAATTGTTCTTACTAACAAATAACTAACATAGATATAGATATAGATATAGACATTGAGTTTTTTGAGAAATATATTTTAATACATTTTAATTATTTATTTATTTATTTAATTTATATATTTAATTTTTTATTTATTAATTTTTTATTTTCTATTTTTTATTTTATTTACTAATTTTTATCTATATTTTTTTTTATTAAATTAGTTATTTAGTTGCAGCGTGTTCCTCGCAAAAATCTATGCAAAATGAACTTATAATTTTCCCAGATCCGACGTCCCAGTCAAAAGTTATGACCTTTCAAACTTTAAGCCTCTTTCTGTCATGCATGTACGTGCTTATTCAATATCTCGTAACTTTCTCTCCGAAAATGCGATCCAGGTAATCTCCATATCCATACAAAGCTTAAACAGATACATACATTTCTCGTGAACACATCATCTCTTCGTTTGCCTTGCACAGTGGACAGAATTCAATTTCAAGTTTGGCATATCCTTCAATCTCACGCTTCACATATGTGAGCTATTTTAATCATATCTTAAGCTATACAACTCCAAATCACATCAAACCACTGTCAATATCTTAATAACACATTATCTACAACTTTCATAAAGACAACAAAACTTAATTAGGTCATCTTAAGGATTGTTAATTCATGAACAAATATGTGAAGCTAACACATACCCAATTATTCAAATTGTACTTACTAACAAATAACTAACATAGATATATATATATATATATATATATATATATATATATATATATATATATAGAGAGAGAGAGAGAGAGAGAGAGAGAGAGAGAGATTGAGTTTTTTGAGAAATATATTTTAATACATTTTAAATTATTTATTTATTTATTTTATTTATATATTTAATTTTTTATTTATTATTTTTTTATATTTTATTTTTTTCATTTTATTTACTAACTATTTTTATCTATATATTTTTTATTAAATTATTTATTTATTTGCAACACGTTCCTTGCGAAAAGTTATGCAAAATACACAGATAATTTGCCCCGATCCAACATCCCAGTCAAAAGTTATGTCCTTTCAAACTTTAAGCCTTTTTCTGTCATGCATGTACGTGCTTATTCAGTGCCTCGTAACTTTGTCTCCTGAAATGCGATCTGGGTCATCTCTGTGTCGATACAAAGCTTAAATAGATAAATTACGTTTCTCGTGAACACATCATCTCCTCGTTCGCCTTGCACAACGGACAAAATTCAATTTCAAGTTTGACATGTCCTTCAATCTCACGCTTCACATATGTGCGCCATTTTCATCATATCTTCAGCTATACAACTCCAAATCACATCAAACCACTCTCAATATCTCAATAACACATTTATCTACAACTTTCATGAAGACAACAAAACTTAATTACGTCATCTTAAGGGTTGGTACTTCATCAACATGAACAAAAATGTGAAGCTAGTACATACCCAATTAGTCAAATTGTACTTACTAGCAAATAACTAACATACATATAGATATAGATATAAACATTGAGTTTTTTGAGAAATGTATTTTAATACATTTTTAATTATTCATTTATTTATTTTATTTATATATTTAATTGTTTTTTTCTATTTTTTTTCATTTTATTTACTAAGTTTTTCATCTATATATTTTTTTATTAAATTATTTATTTAATTGCATCGAATTCCTTGCAAAAAGTTATGCAAAATGCACATATAATTTGCCCAGATCCAACGTCCCAGTCAAAAGTTATGTCCTTTCAAACTTTAAGCCTCTTTTTGTCATGCTTGTACGTGCTTGTTTAGTGCCTCGTAACTTTCTCTCCCGAAATGCGATCCGAGTCATCTCTATGTCCATACAAAACTTAAACAGATACCGACATTTCTCGTGAACACAATATCTCCTCGTTTGCCTTGCACAGTGGAAAGAATTCAATCTCATGTTTGACATGTCGTTCAATCTCAAGCTTCACATATGTGCGTTATTTTCATCATATCTTCAGCTATACAACTCCAAATCACATAAAACCACTGTCAATATGTCAATAACACATTTATCTACAATTTTCATGCAAACAACAAAACTTAATTAGGTCATCTGATGGATTGTTAATTCATCAACATGAAGAAAAATGTGAAGCTAATACATTCCCAATTACTCAAATTGTACTTACTAACAAATAACTAACATACATATAGATATAGATATAGACATTGAGTTTTTTGAGAAATATATTTTAATACATTTTTATTTGTTTATTTATTTATTTTATTTATATGTTTAATTTTTTAATTGTTATATTTTTTTACTTTCAATTTTTTTCATTTTATTTACTATTTTTTTTATTTATAAATTTTTTTTATCAAATTATTTATTTATTTGCAGCATGTTCCTCATAAAAATCTATGCCAAATGCACATATAATTTGTCTAGATCCGACGTCCCAGTCAAGAGTTATGTCCTTTCAAACTTTAAGCCTCTTTGTGTCAAGCATGTACGTGCTTATTTAGTGCCACGTAACTTTCTCTCTAGAATTGCGGTCCAGGTCATCTCCATGTCCATACAAATCTTAAACAGATACCTACATTTCTCATGAACACATCATCTCCTGGTTCGCGTTGCACAGTGGACAGAATTCAATTTCAAGTTTGACATGTCCTTTAATTTCACCCTTCACATATGTGCACTATTTTCATCATATCTTCAGCTATACAACTCCAAATCACATCAAACCACTATCAATATCTCAATAACACATTTATCTAGAACTTTTATGAAGACAACAAAACTTAATTAGGTCATCTTAAGGATTGTTAATTTATGAACATGAACAAAAATGTGAAGCTAATACATTCCCAATTACTCAAATTGTACTTACTAACAAATAACTAAAATACATATAGATATAGATATAGACTTTGAGTTTTCTAAGAAATATATATCAACACATTTTTAATTATTTTATTTATATCTTTTATTTTTTATTTATTAATTTTTTTATTTTCTATTTTTTTCATTTTATTTACTAATTTTTTTATCTATATATTTTTATTAAATTATTTATTTATTTGAAGTGCGTTCCTTGCATAAAGTTATGCAAAATGCACATATAATTTGCCCAGATCCGACGTCCCAGTCAAAAGTTATGTCCTTTCAAACTTTAAGCCTCTTTCTGTAATGCATGTACGTGCTTATTCAATGCCTCGTAACTTTCTCTCTCGAAATTTGGTCCGGGTCATCTCTGTGTCCATAGAAAGCTTAAAATGATACCTATATTTCTCGTGAACAGATGATCTCCTTGTGCACCTTGCACAGTAGACAGAATTCAATTTCAAGTTTGACATGTCCTTCAATCTCATGCTTCACATATGTGCGCTATTTTCATCATATCTTCAGCTATACAACTCCAAATCACATCAAACCACTGTCAATATCTCAACAACACATTTATCTACAACTTTCATGAAGACAACAAAACTTAATTAGGTCATCTCAAGGATTGTTAATTCATTAACATGAACTAAAATGTGAAGCTAATACATACCCAATTACTCAAACTGTACTTACTAAAAAATAACTAACATACATATAGATATAGATATAGAGATTGAGTTTTTTGAGAAATATATTTTAATACATTTTTAATTATTTATTTTATTTATATAGTTAATTTTTTATTTATTAATTTTTTTATTTTCTATTTTTTTCATTTTATTTACTAACTTTTTATTTATATATTTTTTTTATTAAATTATTTAATTCTTTGCAGCGCGTTCCTCACGAAAAGTTATGCATAATGCACATATAATTTGCCCAGATCCGACATCCCAGTCAAATGTTATGTTCTTTCAAACTTTAAGCCTCTTTCTGTCATACATGTACGTGCTTATTCAGTGCCTCGTAACTTTCTCTCCCAAAATGCGATCCGTGTCATCTCCATATCCATACAAAGCTTAAACAGATACCTACATTTCTCGGGCACACATCTTCTCCTCGTTCGCGTTGCACAGTGGACATAATTCAATTTCAAATTAGACATGTCCTTCAATCTCATGCTTCACATATGTGCACTATTTTCATCATATCTTCAGCTATACAACTCCAAATCACATCAAACCACTGTCAATATCGCAATAACACATTTATCTACAACTTTCATGCAGACAACAAAACTTAATTAGGTCATCTTAAGGACTGTTAACTCATCAACATGAACAAAAATGTGAAGCTAATACATACCCAATTAGTCAAATTGTACTTACTAACAAATAACTAACATACATAGAGATATAGATATAGACATTGAGTTTTTTGAGAAATATATTTTAATACATTTTTATTTTTTTATTTATATAATTAATTTTTTCTTTTTTTTTCTTTTTTATTTATTAATTTTGACTGGGACGTCGAATCAAGGCAAATTATATGTGCATTTTGCATAACTTTTCACAAGGAACGCGGTGCAAATAAATAAATAATTCAACAAAAAATATATAGATAAAAAAATTAGTAAATAAAAATAAAAAAAATAGAAAATAAAAAAATTAATAAATAAAAATAAAATGAATAAATAAATAATTAAAAATGTATTAAAATATATTTCTCAAAAAACTCAATGTCTATATCTATATCTATATGTATGTTAGTTATTTGTTTGTAAGTACAATTTGAGTAATTGGGTATGTATTACCTCCACATTTTTGTTCATGTTGATGAATTAACAATCCTTAAGATGACCTAATTAAGTTTTGTTGTCTTCATGAAAGTTGTAGATAAATGTGTTATTGCGATATTGACAGTGGTTTTGTAACGACCCAAAAACTTAGTTACAGATATGTTATACTAAACTCTCTATTTAATTATTATCATGTGAAAGAACGTATAATTTTTTCACATTTAAAATACATACATATGTACCTACATAAAATGTTCATCACCGCATCGTCTAAATATAATATACCGATTTACACCTTAAAATACGAGGATACATATAACATCAGAAGAAAGATCCCCTTGTAGAGAACGTTCACACTAATCTTAATATTTATACAAAATCCTAAGCTGGTCCCCCTAATATGTACATATATACTAGAACAAAATTAGCAAAACAGGAGGATTGTCCAATCTTAGGATCGTCCAATCAACATAGTAGGAGGATCATCCAATCTTCAATCGTGACTAGCATGAGAGCCAGCACCATCACTGCTACCTGCTCCCGTGTTAACCACACGATCATTGCAGTAAAACAATACAAACACAAATTGCAAGGGTAAGCTTACTTATAAAAAGAATGATAGAATCTACACAATTTCAATCAACATCATTCACAATAAACATTCAGTTCACTTCAGGTATCATTCCATACATCAATATCATCATGCAACATTATGTTGACTCGACTCCATGGAGATTTCAACAACTTTCGGGCGGTCCCCATAGGCCCTATCCCCTACCATTAGTCTCAACTTAGACCATTCAGGGAGTCCCTTGAGCCACCATGTGGAGGAAGTGTGAATTTAATCAAATATAGACAAGTGTGGGTATTGGCTTACCTCTGTCAGGTTTGCAAAACCTTCCATCTTTAGGAATTCGCCCACTTGTCTATTCTATATGCCCACCATTGGCCATCACGAAATGCTCCAGCACTAGGTTGAGAGCCCACCTAGCACCCTCAACTTACGTGCCTACCCTTATGCAATATCATGCACAACTCAACAACTCTGATTGCCACATGTTCTCTCTATGTTATAAATTCACCATTTTTCTCAAATCAAGCTTATGAACCCATCCAGTAATTCAATAAGCACAAGTAAGGCATTCTCAGCACTTGAATCCTTACTCATAACTCAACATCAACGTTAACCAAAAGTGTGAATTTCCTAACATAGTTCTAGAACCAAAATAGTGGCATATCCAACATCCTCGTTCGTAACAAGACTAGGTTTTGATTCTCTGTTAAACACACCCTCAAAATTTCACAACCACCATTACTGGATGTCAGACTTTACTGAACATAAGGCACCACTAGACGCGGGTCATTAGACACTAAATCATTGGACGCTGGTCGCTAGACACTGGGTCATTGGACGCTGGTTTTACTACTCTCTAGTATTCACTGGACGTTGTTTTTAGTTGTAGTATAGGTAGATGGATGATGGTTTTTCTTTGGACGAGTGGTTTTCTGCAGAGCCCAGAACCTTTCAAAACCCATTACAAACACATGTTTCAAAGATTTTGAAACCATTTCCGTCACTTACAATATCATTCCAAAGCACAACAACATTTTATCACAACAAACTCAGCTCAAATCATCAAAACATCAAGAGAGCAAAATCATCACATCATCATAACAAATCTTTAAAGCATACAAACAGAAAAATAATTCCAAACATATCACCACCAGATTATTTCAAACAGTTATAAAGCTTCCCTTACCTACAGCTCTTGACTCAAACCGTGAAGAAGAAAAAGCTAGAGAGGATAACTTTGAGGTTCTCGAGTGATCTATCCTCAAGTTTTGTTACAGAATCAATTAGGAGACACCTAAAACAACATCAAAGTAAACTCAAAAATCAAGATTTCTCTCATCTCTTAAAATCTAACCAAGACCTATTTCTCATGTTCTTGGGAAGAGATGAAGAAGTTACTTAGAAATCAAGAATAAGAAGGAACTGGACTTACCAACTTAAAATCAGCTAAGAAATCTCTAGGAAAGAAGAAATCAAGCTTCAAGCTAAGGTAGAAAATAAATCTCTCACTCACGGTAAAGAAACTTATAGAAAAAGAAAGATAAGGATGAAGGAGAATGGAAGAAACAGGAAGCTTTGCACGTTTAATAAGAAGATTTGCATGGAATTTTGCTATTTGTCTCCACCTTTCCTCTAAACACACTCCCTTCTCTTATTATTTTCTTCTACAACTTACGGAACTTACGTAAAAATCCCGAAAATCTCCCGACACACACTCTAAGCCCAACAACTTATTAAATTCCAAGAGTAATACCACAGCACATAGCACAACGTATAACTTAATTAATTATTATATTATTTCAACATAATTTAATATTAATTTTTCTCTTGCATTATTAGTCAAACACTTAATCATACAATTAGGAAAACTACAACGTTATAGGTTTGATGTGATTTGGAGTTGTATAGTTGAAGATATGATGAAAATAGCGTACATATGTGAAGCGTGAGATTGAAGGACATGTCAAACTTGAAATTGAATTATGTCCACTGTGCAAGGTGAACGAGGAGATGATGTGTTGACAAGAAATGTAGGTATCTATTTAAGCTTTGTATGGACACGGAGATGACCCGGATCGCATTTCAGGAGAGAAAGTTACGAGGCGCTGAATAAGCATGTACATGCATGACAGAAAGAGGCTTAATGTTTGAAAGGATGTAAATTTTGACTGGGACATCGGATCTGGGCAAATTATATGTGCATTTTGCCTAACCTTTCGGGAGGAACGCACTGCAAAGAAATAAATAATTTAATAAAAAAATTAGAAAATAAAATGAAAACATGGAAAAAAAATAATAAATAAAATATATAAATAAAATAAATAAATAATTGAAAATGTATTAAAATATATTTCTCAAAAATATCAATGTCTATATCTATATCTATATGTATGTTAGTTATTTGTTAGCAAGTACAATTTGAATAATTGGGTATGTATTAGCTTCACATTTTTGTTCATGTTGATGAATTAACAATCCTTAAGATGACCTAATTAAGTGTTTTGTCTTCATAAAAGTTGTAGATAAATGTGTCATTGTGATATTGACAGTGATTTGACGTGATTTGGAGTTTGTATAGCTGAAGATATGATGAAAATAGCGCACATATGTGAAGCATGAGATTGAAGAACATGTCAAACTTGAAATTGAATTATGTCCACTGTGTGAGGCAAACAAGGAGATGATGTGTTCACAAGAAATGTAGGTATCTGTTTAAGCTTTGTATGGACTGGGAGATGACCCAGATCGCATTTCGGAAGAGAAAGTTACGAGGCACTAAATAAGCACGTACATGCATGACAGAAAGAGGCTTAAAGTTTGGAAAGACATAACTTTTGACTGGGACGTCGGATCTAGGCAAATTATATGCGCTTTTTGCATAACTTTGTGCGAGGAACACACTGCAAATAAATAAATAATTTAATAAAAAATATATAGATAAAAAAATTAGTAAATAAAATGAAAAAATAGAAAATAAAAAAATTAATAAATAAAAAATTAAATATATAAAATAAATAAATAAATAATTGAAAACGTATTAAAATATATTTCTCAAAAAACTCAATGTGTATATCTATATCTATATGTATGTTAGTTATTTTTTAGTAAGTACAGTTTGAGTAATTGGGTATGTATTAGCTTCACATTTTAGTTCATGTTATGTCCACTGTGCAAGGTGAACAAGGAGATGATGTGTGCACGAGAAATGTAGGTATCTGTTTAAGCTTTGTATGGACACAGAGATGACATGGATCTCATTTTGGGAGAGAAAGTTACGAGGCACTGAATAAGCACGTACATGCGTGACAGAAAGAGGCTTAAAGTTTGAAAGCACATAACTTTTGACTGGGACGTCGGATCTGGGCAAATTATATGTGCATTTTGCATAACTTTTTGCGAGGAACGCGCTGCAAAGAATTAAATATTTTAATAAAAAATATATAAATAAAAAAATTAGTAAATAAAATGAAAAAATAAAAAATAAAAAAAATTAATAAATAAAAAATTAAATATATAAATAAAATAAATAAATAAATAATTGAAAATGTATTAAAATATATTTATCAAAAAACTCAATGTCTATATCTATATCTACATAGTCTAAGTTGTTATTTTCACCATTTACGTTCAATTATTTTGTTTTTAATATTTAAATATAAAAATAATGCTATATATAAATTAAAATAATTATTTTATTTCTTACTTTTTTTTATAAATTTTTAAATACATGCATATTAAAATTGTATTTCAAAATCAATAAGAGTTAGATCAAGTGGAAGAAGCTAGTATCTTACGACGTAACAAACTAATAAGAAAAATATTCACATTTAGTACTTGACAATAATTCAAATGAGTTTGCCTCCAAAGAAAAATAGTTGTGTGGAGACCAAATAAAGATATAATTTAAAATTAAAAACATAGCACTATGTCCAGTGACAGACTTACGGGGGGCAAGCACGGGCATTAGCCCCCGCCACCCCCTTAAAAATCTAACACACACACACACACACACACACACACACACACGTATATATATATATATATATATATATATATATATATATATATATATATATATATATATATATATATATATATATATATATATATTATAATAATTAATAATATATATTTGGAGAAGATATGGGAATGGTGAGAATGATTTCTTTCAAAACTAACAATTTTTTTTATTAAAATCAAAACTAACGAATTTAAAAGTTATATCTTGGAGAAGATATTATTATCTCTTAAAATATATTATTGTCTTTTAAAATTGCAATCTTTTTAGAGAAGATAACTTATCAGAGCCTATCTTAGCGATATGTTGTTGTGTTTATTGTGCCTTGTTGTGGGCCTATCGTACCACTCGCTATCGGACTGCTATCAGACCACCCGCAGATGTCCAATCCTGCAAATTTCACCCTCGAGATGTCCAGTCCTCAGGGTGAAGGGGGTGTGTTGGAGATCCCACATTGACGCTCGAGATGTCCAGTCCTCGGTGTGAAGGGGTGTGTTAAGAGATCCCACATTGACTAGTTATATGATCAAGTTAGTGTATATAAGTGGAGGGCAACCCTTACCTTACAAGTCGGTTTTATAGGATTGAATTAGGCCCAAACCCACATTTTTAAGAGTTTGAGAATTTTTTTTTTTTTAGATTTCACATTACACTTACCAAATTTTTTTCTTTCATTCTTAGATTTTGGCTGAATCAGTCCGATATCCACCATTGTGAGCGCCTATCTCTAATCTTTGTTTGAAGAAGAATAAGGTAAGAGTATCTTTTTTCCTAATTTGTTTGGTGTTTAGAAATTAGAACATATTTTTTATATACTTTCATAATGTATATGGTGTTTAGTTTAGACTTGTTTTTGTGATACAGATTCTATTATTGATGAATTTTATGATATGAAAGAACGACGTGCACAACTTAAATAAAAGGTACGATACATGCAAACTGTTAATATATTATAATTTGATTTTTATTTAATATTTTTTTCTAGCCCCCTTTGATTGACTTCTGGATCCGTCCTTGACTATGTAGTTTAATTTTTATACACCGGTGTAAAAATTACTTTTTTTCATTGTCACTCAATAAAAAATTATGATAAATGTGACTTTTTAAGTAATTATTATAAAAGTTAAAAAACTTATCCTATATAACAATTTGTAATTGAATGACACCATATATTTATTCATAGATAATTTACTCAATATTTTAATGTTTACAAAATATTTTCTTTTACTTTCATTTGCATGTTATATTAACTTTTATTTCTCTTATTTTTCAATTTTTTATTTTTAAAATAAGGTTAAAGGTAAGCAAAAATATGTATAAATAAATGTATTTTCATGTCACCTTTTAATTATGATACATACATTTATAATATCACTAACACTAATTAATAAATATATGTAAAGATTAAAAATAAAATGAGAGAATGTTCCAACAATTTCTGACTCTAATTGGATTAAGAAACACCTAGCGAGCAAATAAACTAATACTCTTTGATGAATTGATATTAAGAATAGTCAATAGCTTTTGAATTGCTATTTGTAAAATTTAGGGTAGGTTTCTATGGTGGTTCTAGGAAAAGGTTTTTCCTAGAGTCTGTGAGTACATTTTTCTCTAGTTTGTAGGGGTAGGTTTCTTTAGTGGGTGATTAGAGAGTGAAGTGAGGAATATCCTGAAATTAGGTTGTCAAGATGAGTTTCTTTGAGTGTAAAATATTTGTTGCATTGTAACCTATAATTAATTAGTGGAAAACTTTCAGGTGAGTCTTGCGCACTTAATGTAGGTCAAGTTGACTTAACTAATATAAATCCTGATGCATTCTTCTCCATAATTGCTTATAATTGAATTGCTTGCTTTTTCACCTTCTCTAATATTTGTTTCAATTCAATTTGGATTTTTTATTGGGATTTTTGTAACATCCCGAAAATTAAAACCCAATAAGTATGAAAGTGAGAGATTTAATTAGAAATTTTCTTGTTGGAGAGAATTGTAACACTGTGATTTTTCGTAACGTATATTAAGTGTTTGATAAATACCATAAAAGGAAATTAAATTTAAATTTATAGTGTTATTGTGAGATTTTTGGAACATTTACGTAAGTTCCGTAAGTTGTAGAAAAAAAAAATAAAATAAGAGAAGACGGGTGTCCTTAGAGGAAGTGTGGCTGCAAATAGCAAAATTGAAAATTTATCCCAAATAAAAGACGTGCCCAAGCTTCTTCTTTCTCTGAATTCTCTCCATTTCTGTTTTCTTCCTCCAGTCTCTCGAAACCCTCTGCTCTCTCTCTCCTCCTTCTCTCTAATATTTGAGCCTCCAAATCAAAGTTTCTACCGATTAAAATTGGATATATCATAGAGGGAGACTAGAGCTTCAAAACCAACCGATTGGATTTCGATTTCATCGAGGTATGTAGGGGTTTCTTTTTTTTTCCCTAAGCTATTTCCTTGTTTTCTTGTTAAATATGGATTGTGGCTGTTGTTGATGGTCTGTAAATAATTTTGAAAACCCGAAATAAGCTACTTGAGATTTGGGTCCTGTGACTGTGTGGATTTTTCGTCTCGGTTTTCGTGCAGGTTTTTGAGGATGTAAATACATTTTCTTATGTTTTGATGCCTCTGGATATCATGGTATTTTTTTCAGATTTTTTTGAGCACTGTAACTATTTTTACCGGAATTATTTTTAAAAACTGTTGATTCTGAGAATGGGACTGTTTTGATTTTTACAAGAATTTTGGGACATGATTTTGGAAAACTGGAACCATGATTTCATTTTATGCATCATGAGGGTCATCTCTGAATTTTTGTAAGGTCAGAAAAGCCTGGGAAGTATTTTTAGTGATTTAATGTTGGAAAAACCGAAAAGCTGGACAGTAGAGAAATTAAATGTAGAAAATTAATTTTTGTGAAAATTTGGTCTTGAGAAAATTTAGTAATACTGTTTTAACCATGTGGAATATCCATGGATTTTCTCAGAATTTTGTAAGTACCTTTTGTAATTAATTACATTTTCTTATTGAAAACTGTGTTCTGGAGAAATAATGATTTGGAAATTCAAAAAAGGTATTTTTGGTGGATTTTTGGTACTGAGGAAATTATATGTGATGGTCCACATGTTGGAGATATTCTCTGTAAAATTTCACATAAAACGAATTTGATATGCTATTTTCTAAAAATATGGAATTGTGTTTGACAGAGTATGTCCAGCCACTGTTTTTAATTCAAAAATAATATTTGTGGGTTGAATTTTCGTGAGATAAATTTATATGATGAAATATGAATGATGTATAGTTTCTCTGTAAAATCTCATGAAATTTCAAATTGATATGATGCATCAAATAATTTTTGGTGTGTGTGTACAGCTCTATGTGTCCACATGAAATTTAATTATATTAATTGTGTATTTGGTTTTAATGCCTTTAATTGTACTTGTTAAGGAATAATTTCACCTAAAAAGGAAAGTTTCCATAGAAATATGAATACAATGATTTGTGATGATTGAGTTTGAGTTATTGGATTATTGGTTATTAATGATTGTTCTGTTATTAATTGTGAATTGGAGACCGGGAGGAATGTGATCCTCGGGCAAAGAGTGCTGGAATTTGTTGTGCATGTGAATTGCTTGTATCAGTGAGATCTTATATTCAGAGAGAAATATTTGGGAGAAAAATCCTAAAATTTAAAGAAGACAAAGGAGAAAAGGAGAAAAAAGATTCAAGGTAAGGGAAGCTTCCTTGTGATTTATATTTTCAGTTTAAGTGTGGTTGAGAGTTAGGGGGCTCAATCACATATAGCATGCCTGCCCCTTTTGCTGTTTATGTTGAGTTGATTGGTGGTTGAATTTAAAATTGATGAAAAATGGGTATTTGATTCTCCTGGCAGTGGCTGTGTGAGTGTGTATGGACTGATTGTTTTTGTTTTTGATTCTCTAAATTACTTGGAAAGGCTCCTAAAACAAAGGAGACCATGCCCAAATTTTCTTGAAATTGATTTTGGGTTTTAATATAATTGACATTAGAAGCTTGAAATAATTGTTTGGAACCATGTTTGATTGATTGGATGATGTGTTGTGATGGATTGAAATTTATTGGTTGGTTTGTTGTTGGATTGAAATTGCTTGATTTGGCTTGATTGTGTTGTGAATGATGTTGAAAATTGTTGAATGTTTATATTTTTGTAGGTGATTGTTTAAAATTACTTATTTAATTGTGATTATTAACATATTGCATATGCATGAGTCTTTTTGGGGGTTTTACAAAGATTCAAGTGAAAAATAATTGATGTTGGCTAACCGGGACTGCGGTAGCCATGAAAAGAAAGAAAAGAAAAGAAAAGAAAGAAAAGAAAGATTAAATGTTGACTAACCGAGACTGCGGTAGTCATGAGAAACAAATTGATATATGAGAAATGATTTAGTTGACTAACCGGGACTGCGGTAGTCATGTGAAATGAAAATGATTGAGAAATGATTTTGTTGACTAACCGGGACTGCGGTAGTCATGTGAAAGGAATATGATTTGAGAATTGAATCTTTGGGGTGAGCAGAATAAGTTAGACAGGACTGTATAGTATGTGATTATATAGTCTGTGGGGTGAGGGATATTGGCAATTCCACATGTGGCTGTAATCTGGACAGAGATGCTGCCGTGGTGGCCTTCCGGGTATCCTGACCTCCTAATTCTGTTTAGTTTATTCGCGTTTAGTAGGGGCTGATAGCTGAATTGCAGTACGTAATGGTAGGCCAGTTTCTTACTAAACACTCAAAGGGGAAGTCTCCATGGAGCAGGGTCAAAATGATTTTGAGTCAAAACTGCATTTGCATAAATCATACTGCAATTGTTTTAATTGTGTGACTTATGATGTTATGACTCATTGTGATTAGTGGTGATGGTGTATGTGGTTGATCTTGTTGATGATTTATGTTATAAATATGTTTATGAACTAAGTTTTGTATAACATTTTCAGTTATTATATATAGTATTTTGAAGTATACAAAATCTAGTTTTTCGTCCTTTTCCTTAATAATTGGAAATTCACTTACTTTCTTATATGTATAGTTTTGTTTGGTAAGCTTACCCTTGCAATGTTTGCACATGTGGTTCGTGCCTGTGATGATCTCGGACATCGTGTTCGGGGGAGCAGATGGTTTTTAGGTGGATCTTTCTCTTGGAGAGTTTGTGGATAGAGCATACGAGGGATTGAAGACATTATCATTTCTTTCCATTTCTTTGTTTGGTCTTATGTATAAAATGAACCAGTTAGGGGTATTATGTATTTATCATGTGAAAAGATGTATGTACACATAGTTTATTTAGTTAAGTTTTGTATAAGAGATATTTATAAATTAAGCTTTAATTTTTATCTGTCAGTTTTGGGAATCGCGGAAAAAAAAAATTATTATCCAATATTTTATCAATAAACTAATTAGAGAGTTTTTAAAATTTAATGAAATAAAATCTTTAGTATAACAAATCTGTAACGAAGATGGGTCGTTACAATTTTGCTTTTGAAAAAGTTTTGTAAAAGTTAATTAACCTTCCTCTTGAGTTTTCTTGACTATTTGGGTAACAAAATTGGATCTAATCATAAACACTCCTATGAAGGAGGGATGAAAAATGAAATTAGTTCTCTTTCACTTTTTGTTGGATACTGAAATAAGGATGGAAGTAACAAATTGTGTTCTTCATAATTGAGTGAATATATATGTGATTTAATTAAAATGCAAGAAGAATTAAATTTAATTTGTGTGTTTGAATAAATTAATAAATAAATGTGGTGAGTAATTATATGTTGATTATATGTTGTATGTGTGTTTAGTGGGTTTTTGATGTGTTGGGCCTAAAAGGATTGGCTTTTGATTATGAGTGAAGGGAGGACGTATCTAGTAAAGCTTAGGTGAGAGAGGGAAGTCCAAAGGTTTTCTAAAACCTCTCATAAACCCTCAAATTTAGAAACACTTTCATAAAAACCTTTCCTTCACTCTCTTCTTCTTCTTCTTCTTCTTCTTCTCCAAGAGAGACTAAAAATAGTGATGAAAAATTAATGGAGAATTAAAAATTGTCAAAAAAAATTTGAGGGACTAAAAATTGGAATATGAAAAAGTTGAGGGACTAAAAACTTAATTAACCCTTTTTAAGTATAGGGACTAAAAGATAAATTTTGTACAATTATAAGGACTAAATAAGTAATTAAACCTATAATCTATACAAGTAAATTAAACTTAAAAGAAAATATTAATATAGCATGACACAATTTCAAATGCTATATAAATTAGTTTATAAATATATTTTTAAAAGGGTTATTTTATTATTTTTTTTCTTGTTACAGTGATATATATCAATGTTTTTAAAATCGGATTGGTTATTGAACCAATTAAGGTACTGGTTCAAAGTTCAATCTTGACTAAACCATGCTTGAAATGTTATCAATAATATTATAATAAATAATTTATAAAGGCTTAAATGTGTTTTAGGTCCCTCATAAATTAGCGAATTTTGTTTTGGGTCCTTAATAAAAAAATTCTTTGCATTGAGTCCTTAATAAAACAAAAAATTTGTTTTGGGTCCTTGTTATTTTGTCTTGATCCTTCTAATATATATCTATTTTTTCGTTTGAGTCCCTAAAATATGTAGATAATTTGTTATTAGTCCCTACCAAATATTTTTTGAAGGGACTAATACAAAATGAACAAAATATTATAAGGACTCAAATGAAAAAATACATATATTAGAATGACTAAGTCAAAATAATAAGGATCCAAAACAATTTTTTTGTTTTATTAGGGACTCAATGTAAAGAAATTTTTTATTAGGGACCTAAAACAAAATTCGCTAATTTATCAGGGACCCAAAACATAATAATCTTAAATAAATATAATATCACAACTTTATAACACTAAAAACTAAAATAAAAAAAAATGCATTTTATGTGTTCTTAACATTCAAAGTACATATAAAAGTCCAAATTAAGTACTAGTATATCATAATACTTAAGTTTAAGTTTTAATAAAATAGAATAATGTCCATTACCAATAACAAGTTTACATCTAAAATAAAGAAGAAAGTGACATATTAATATAATATAAAATCATAAAAAATCAAGATATAAAAATTGCAAATTAACATAAGTGATTAAATTGTATATATTATAATAATAATAATAATAATAATAATAATAATAATAATAATAATAATTCATAAAATAATTTATACATATTTTTAATCTTTATTAAATATGTGTTTTTATTTTTTTAAAATATTTTACATTAAATTTAAAAATTAATTTTTTTTAAAATACCAATTCAAACCGTACACCGGATTTAGACTAGCTTTTATTAGTTTTCATTGATTTTAGACCAATTTGACTGGTTCTTAACTGATTCTCACCAATTTTGAAATGGTCAATTTTTTTTAGAGACAACAAACCAGTCACCAGTCAATATCCGTCGAACTGGCCAATCTGGTCCATTTCTCAAAACTACGTTTAACACAACTGCATAATCAAGACTAGAATTTGAAACCATTGGTTAAATTGGAACAAACCTACCCTAGTTGATCCATATATATGGTTAATGATTCTTAAGTTTAATTTACTTATGATTTTTTTTTTAATTTTTGTATATTATATTAATGAAGATTTGACTTTTTATTTTAAAAAAAAGGATTAATTAAGTTTTTAGTCTCTCAGATTTTTTAAATTTTTAATTTTTAGTCCTTCAAATTTTTTTGACAACTTTTAGTCATCCATTAATTTTTTGTTAGCATTTTTAGTCCCTCTAAGTTTTTTTGCTCATGTTTAGTCTCTCGTCTATTTTTATGCTCAAAATTAGTCCCAAATATAAAATAAATGAGGGTCTAAAAATAGTATAAACATGAACTAATTTTGAGCAATAAAAATAAATGAGGGACTAAGAATAAGCAAAAAAAATTAGAGGGACTAAAAACTTAATAAACTCTTTTTAAAAATAAAAAGTCAAATCTTGTTAATATATTATACAAAAATTAGTAAATTACATAAGTAAATTAAACTTAAGAATCATTGACCATATGGATCAACTAGGGTAGGGTTGTTCCAATTTAACCAGTGGTTTTGAATTCTAATCTTATATATGCAGTTGTGTTAAATGTAGTTTTAAGAAATGGATCGGATTGGGCGGTTCGATGGATCGAGTAGGAACTTGTTTAGTGACTGGTCTATTATCTCTAAAAAATTTGACCATTTTAGAATTGATGAGAATCAGTCAAATTGGTCTAAACTCAAATCAATAAAAACTAATAAAAGCTTGTCTAAATCCGGTGTACGGTTTGAATTAGTATTATCCAAAAAAAAAGTATTTTTAATTTTTTAAATTTAATGTAAAGTATTTTTAAGATAAATAAAAACACTTATTTAATAAAGTTTTTTTAATCAAGGGCTAGGAATGAGGAAACATCACTATAGAACCTCACATCCCAACTAGAAAAACACATATTTAGTAAATATTACAAATATATGTATAAATTATTTTATTAATTTTTATTATTATTTTATTTTTCTTATTAAATATACAATTTAGTCACTTATATTAATTTTCAATTTTTATATCTTGATTTCTTATAATTTTATATTATATTAATATTTTATTTTCTTCTTTATTTTATATGTAAACTTGTTATTGGTAATGGACATTATTGTATTTTTATTAAAACTTAAACCTAAGTATTATGATATATTTAATTTGGACTTTTATGTGTATTTTAAATGTTTTTTTTTTACAGAATGTGTACTTTAAATGTTAAGAACATATAAAATGAGTGTTTTTATTTTAGTTTTTAGTGTTATAAAGTTGTGATATTATATTTATTTAATATTATTTTGTAAATTATTTTATTATAATGTTATTAATAACATTTTGACCATAATTTAGTCACGATTGAACTTTGAACCAGTGTCTTTCTCGATTCAATAACCAATCTAGTTTTAAAAACATTGGTATATCACTATAACAAGAATTACATTATAAAAAAATGCGACTTTTGTTGCTATAAAAAATAAAAGATATATAAATTATATTATAAAGGTAGTCTATATTTAACCCGACGGGTTGGCATAGTGGTTAGGCATTTTGCACTCACACGTTATAGGGAGGATCTATTTAGTGGGAAATCTCGTGATTGATCCCCGCCTTGTGCGAAAACCCTTTGGGCCAGCAGCAATCACTGTACCGCGAGCAGAATTAGTCTCTGTCCTAGTGGGTAGGGGATACCTGCGGCAGGACCAAAAAAATGTAGTCTATATTAAAATATTTAATAAATTGCTTTAGTCAAATAAAATATCTAATATAATTTATTAAAATATTAAAATAATTAACATTAATCTTAAAAATAATAAATACATTCATGTTACTTGCTTGCATCCCAAGATACTTCTTCAAGTATATATAGGCGATGATATCTCAATTCTGAACACCACAGCTATCAATCATAGTTCTCTGCCCACTCCTACCTACCTTTAAACACTTATATTCCTTTCTCTCTTTCAATTTTTTATCAGTCATGGCCCAACTCTCAATTCAGATTATTGTCTTCATGTGCCTTATCACTTTGTTGGTCTCCGCTAGTGCGAGGCCATACTGGATGCTAACCTTCTCCTTCTCCTTATCTTCTGATTCCACAACCAACAACACCATCACCGAGAGCCAATCAGTCAACCCTTCTATGAAACCCTCCTATACCATTCATGATCGTGACCTTTTGCAATTCTTTGGATACGACTTCAATTCCCTCTACGAGCTTGCTAAGGACAATATTATTAGTGTGATCGCTTTATCACTCTTATTTGCCCTGGGCTGCCGCGCCACCATAGACCTTCTTTGGTCCATGTTCTCCTCCCGCTCACGACTGGGTCGAAAGCTCCGAGAAAATGGAGTTCATGAAGCTTTTCAGCCAAGGAAACTGCGCATGTGGTGTGAGAATAGCATATTCTAAAGCATGAATGTTGTCCCCACCGAGGATTTGTAATATATTTGTTATTTGTAATAATGATCATAATGGAATTATTTGTATTATAATTATAATAATAATCAACACAAAGTGCACCTTGTGTCACTATTTGTAGTTTTAGGTTTTATTTACCTTGTGGTCATGTTGATCATGTATATTTGTATTTTCTCTTTCACTCCACTTCTTGGTATTAGTAATTAAATATTTTATCCTAAGCAGTTGATTAAAAAATAAGCTAACTAGAGAGAGTTATCTGGTGTGTAGGATGTATGGTATCACTATGAACCTTAGATGAATCTAAGGGTTAATAAAAGTCGTTCATAGTAGACCAGATAAAGGTGGTCCACCGTAGCCTCTGCCCTTTATGTATTGTGATTTTAGAATTTTAGGTTCCAATTTTGCGAATTAGGTATTTCAATATTGCAATTTGCGAAATAGGTCTTCTAAATATTTGAATTGTGCAATTTTGATCCCTTCCTCAATCTTTATATTTAATAAATTTTATTGACGTGAAACTCGATGATGATGTATCGATGTCAATGACGTGACAACTGATGTGTTGTCTAACCTAACACATATATTGATGTGACTTAATTATGCTTTTGACCTCTCTTATATCGCAATCGTGAGTGGGGATGCTTAATAAAAAATTGTACCAAATCAATTTAAACTGCCAAAAAGATAAAAAAAAAAAATTGATCAAATCGAAAAGCAAATAAACCAAAAACACACAAAAAAAAGTGTATGTTTTTCTTTTTACAGTTTGGTTCAGATTTTGGTTCTTGTTGTTAAAACCAAGCCATACTGCATATTATACTTATATGGCTGAAATACACTTTTAGTCTTTTATACTTTTTATTAGGCGGCGTCTACCGTGGTCCAGTTATTCAAGTGGTCCACGGAGAACCACTTTTTAAACCCATTATAATATTATTTTACTATTTTGTTGACTTTTTATGATAAAGTTGAAAAATAATTTTGTAAATATGAAATTCCTTTTATGTCCTTCATTAATGAACGGGATTTACATGTGTGGAAGTTAATGTGTTGTTTCAACAGAGGATAACCAACTACGACGGAGTATGTGAGTGGGTGGTTCTGGATTACTTTCATCTACGACAGAGGGGTTGTTAAGAATTGTTTAGGGTGGTGTGAGAGGGTTGTTTGAGAATCGATAACAGTGGTGTGGCTAAGAAATAAGAGTCGGACCTTTGTGTTAGTCGGTGCTGTTTGGAGCGTCTATCGGAAGAGACATGGTAGTCGTTGGAGGTTTGTTTATATTAATCATTTTTGTTATTTTCACAACCTTAATCTAATTGCTGACCTCAACAACGCGAATAAAATTCAAAAAAGAAAGAGAAAGAAAAACAAACCACTCAGACAATGGAAAACATGACAACCCCAAAATTTATTCCGTCAAAGAATACTTAACATTTACCACACCAAACAGAGAAATCATAATAATAATCGTAACAACCACATCTCTAACCTCAAGCCATCATCACCAGTTACCAGTAACTACGAAACTTTTCACATGAATCTGATGGCTACTACCATTAGTGAGATCTGACAAACGATTTGAACCCCAATCTGCCAAACGCTGACGAATCCATAATTCAAATATCCTAACAATCAAACTTCAACCCAAATAGAACAAATGCTAGACAATCCCTAATCCAAATCCAAATATCCTAACACTCCAATTTCAACCCAACCATTCCAAAAGCCAAAGTCCATCCATGGAATTCTTCCACCAAACATTGGAGAGTCCCTAATCAAAGTTTCCAAACAATTGAACTTCAACCCTAATCCAAGTTCAACCCCAAATACGGAGAAACCCTAATCAAAATCTTCCACAAATCTTATATCCAAATTACCCATGCTACTGAAATTCATAATTTTTTAGAGAGGGCAATATCATAAAATGCATATAAAATCAAAATAACCAACTGCACTTAAAAAAAAACAACTTTAAAAAATTCAACTAATCATCTTAGCCTTTCAATTTTTTTGTGTTATATCCAACGGCCAATAAAAAATTGGTCTTCGGTGAACTACTTAAAAAAGTGGCCCACCGTAAAAGTAGTCTTTTCATTATATTCAGTTTGGTCCCTTATCTTTTGAAAAATTCAATTTAGTCCTTTAAGCTTTTAAAGTGAGTCAAAATAGTCATTTCGAAACCATGATCATTTTTTATTTTGTTACACAATTTTGAACCATTTTTTTGTCTAATTTGAGACGTGAAACTTGTCCCATTAGATTCACTTGCATGGAAATTATGGGACCCAACTGATGTTCAAAAAGAGCCATATATATGGTGAAGATCGCATGAAAATGAGTCTCACGAGTAACCGCAAAAGAATATGGTATTAATTTTTTTGGTTGCTCATTGAATTCATTTTTCACGTGGTTTTCACTATGTTTATGGTCCTTTTTAGTTTGAACATAAGTTGGATTCTACAGTTTTCATGTACATGAATCTAATGGGACAAGTTTTACATCTCAAATTAGTAAAAAAAAAAACATTTAAAATTGTGCCTAAAAACAAAAAAACAATCATTATTTTGGAAGGACCACTTTGACTCATTTTAAAAACATAAAGAAATAAATTGAACTTTTTAAAAGAGAAGAGACCAAACTGAATATAATCAAAAGCATAAAGGACTAAAATGTATTTTAGCCTACTTATATTGATTTTTCTTTTATATTCTTATATAAAGTATCATTATCATGACTTAAGTCACAACTTAATTTTATTTTATTATTTGTTAATTAAAAAGAACTTTGAAAGTCTAGCAAAAATAAATTGAAAAAAATAACAAACAACTAAACTAATCTATATCAAACCACAAAAAAACTAGTTTGATTCTGTTTGGATTTGATACTACATTCAAATCAAACCAAACACAACCACATATTATTTTTATATTTCATTCGAATGACTTTTTGTCAAAAACATCAAACCAAACTGCATCGCAAATACTATTGTGATGGACCAAAAGTGTTATTAAGTCACATCAACATATATGTTAGGCAGCACATTAGCTGTTATGTCATCATCCAATGTCACATTAGAAAAATCTATTAAATATTTCATGGAAGATCGATTAAGGGACTAAAATCACACAATTATGATACCTAGAAGATCCAATTCGCACAATTGAAACTTGATAGACCAAAGTACAATTGTAATATTTGAGAGACTAAAAACACAATTAAACCTATTTTATTTTATAAAATAGGTTTAATTGTACTTTTAGTCAAAGCCAAATTTAATATAATATGTCAATTCCTTTAGCTAGGTTTTGGCTTTTACATCTGATGTACAATGTGTCAATTATTTCTTTTTTTTTTATTCTCTATTTGTTCCTTTGGTTGTCTGTCTTTAGTCCCATCATATTTCTGATTATGCTCTTTGAATAACTGAATGTTCAATTTTTTTTCTCCTCTTTTGCTTTTGTTAGTCGGGGTTTGGTATGAATTTGATGGATCAGAGTGAATGAGATTCAGAGGAGGGTTGTTTTATGAGGGATTAAAAATTAAATGCTGAAAAAGTTTAGAGACTAAAAACTTAGTTAACCCTGAATATTAAAGCACATTTGTTCCATAGCACATGGCAAACGCAAAGAAATGTAACTTCATTTTTATAAGCTAATTTTTTATTATTAAAAGACCAATCATAACACAAGTTGTGCAAGAGATTGGACAAATAAAACCAAGTACAAAGTGTGACTTATTTCACTCCCACCCAAAATTACATAAGCAACAGAAATGATACAAAGATAAGAAAACCATTTCTCTACTTTCATGTCTCCCACCTTTTGATCATAATAACTTGTTTCTTCGTTATTAAGATAGTACCAAAACATAAACCCCTCAAAAAATGCCACAGCAAAATATGCCACAACATGATACCAATTGACACACTTCTTGAAACGAGATACCTTACTAAAATCTTCCATTTCCATACCGCAATTTTTAAAGAAAAGCCCCTTGCCTCACACAAACATATGTTGTACCCACTTACCAAGCAAGCTAAAGTTAAACAACTCCATACTTTTAACCCCTAAACCTCCTTGATATTTGGATTGACAAACTTTATCCCAACTGATCCAAGCAGTTTTCTTTTTCTCATCCAGCCCACACCACAAAAATTTTCTATGAATACCCACTAACAATTTAACAACACTCGTTAGAATCTTATAAAAAGATAAGAAATATAAAGGCATACTTGATAGGACAAAGTTTAGGAAGGTGATTCTATTTCCAAATGAGATTTTCTTTCCTTTCCATGTCGTTAGCTAGCATTTTCTTGAAAGTGTCTAAAACAGGCTGCCATGTCTCAGCTTTCCTAGGATTGACGCCTCTTGGAAGTTCGATAAATTAAGAGGAACACTAGCAATACTGCACAACAAAAAACTAGAAGCTGCCTGTAGGGGAAAAAATCTTTCACACATGCACTGCCACATTAATAGCCAACACTATCACATCAAATCAACTAGTGATGATGGGTCATCAACTAGTGTATTTATTAAATTTAAATAATACCAACATTACGTTAGCTCAAGTGGAATTGGACTTATCGGTCTAAAACCAATGAAAACTGGTAAAAACTAGTGTAGAAAACAGAATTGAATTAGTATTTTAAGAGAAAAAAAATATTTTTTAAAATTTAATCTAAAATATTTTAGAGATAAATAAAAAACATACTTAAAAAGGATTACAAATATTTATAAATTATTTTATCAATTATTATTAAATTTTCTTATAAAACATATAATTTAACCCTTTATATTAATTTATAATTTTTTATATCTTGATTTCTTATTTTATATTATATTAATTTGTCATTTTCTTTTTCATTCTAAATGTAAACTCATTATTGTTATAATTTGCGCAATTAAAAACTTGAAGATCAAAATTATATAATTACAATACTTGGGGTACCAAATGTGCAATTAAACCTATTTTATTTTATTTTTTCTTTGTCTTTGACTAGGAATCTTCCTGGTCAAAGCCATGTAGTTGGCTTTTACACATGAATATATGATGTACAATGTGTCAATTCTTTCATATCTTGTTTTCTTTTTTTATTCCCATTTGTCCCTTAGTATGTATGTCTTCAGTCCCATCATAATTCTGATTATGCTCTTTGTATAAATGAATGTTCATTTTTTTCTCCTTTTTTGCTCTTGTTAGCTAGGGTTTGGAATGACTATCATTTTGATGGATCAGAGTGATTGAGATTCAGATCAGGAGGGTTGTTTTTTTACTTCCCTTATGTGTCTTTCTGTTTTGTTATTAAATTTTAAGGCATGCTTGTTCCATCTCGTGAGTGTGTAACTTTCAATGAAGTTATAGCACTTAGCACATGGCAAAAGCAAAAAATAAAATAAAAAATGCAATCAATAGAGAAAGTCGTGAATGTTTGAATTGGTTGAAAGCTGACCAATGAAATTTTCTTGACTTGGATTTCCCTTCTATCTATTTTGCTTTTTAATATATTTACTATACGCTTTTGAGCAGTTAATTATTCTGCTTGGTTGACCTAACGGGGATGTATAGACATTGATTACGGGTCATAGGGTTTTATATAACCTTTTAGTAATAAGAGGATTTTAATATATACATCTTAGTTTTGGACGGCTGAGATCAAACTCGTCATTAAAATTTCTATTTACAAGATGTGCTTTCTAAACCGGGTAGAGTTACTCTTACTAATGTTGTGCTTTCTAGTATCTCTACTTATGGAATGCAAATCCAATGGTTGCCACAATATATTTGTGAGTTCCTTTGACAAATCTGCAAGAGAATTTATCTGGAAAGGAGGGACTGGGAGAGGTGTTAATATGGTAAACTGGGGAACTATAACGAAGCCTCGTAAGTGGTGTTAGGGTTAGAATTGCCCGTCACCAGAATACTGCAATGCTTGGAAAGCTAGTGTGGGAAGTGTTGCAACCCGCCAATAAATTATGGGTCTCTCTCATGAAATCTATATATGTGGGGGAAGGAAGTGTGTTTATGGCCAAGAAGAAGAAATGTTCAAAGGTCTGGAATTCTCTATGCCGAGCTTTAGATTAAGAGCGGGAAGATGTATGGGTTTAGCTTTACGGTTCAAAGGAAGTGCCTGACATAGTGAAGCAGGTGATGAACTCGACCAAACCCTTGCTGGTTCAGTCGTCTATGCCCGACATGTGGGTTTGGGAACCTAATATACTTGGTACGTATACTAGTAATAGTTCTTACAAGTGGCTTTGTGGTCCCCATGTGGATCCTGGAAATCCAGATAAGTGGACGTGGATTTGGAAGTCGAACCTCCCAGCCAACAATCAACATTTCATTGGCAAACTTGTCATGGTGCTCTGCCAGTTCGTGATGTCTTAAAGATGAAGCATATTATATATTACATGGCACGTCTAATTACCCATTTCCGCAGGCACACTTAGGATCATCAGGTACTGTCCGCTTAGGTGCTCGGTGGGTTATAGAGGGAGGAAGGTTTTTATAAGCTACCCATGGCATCGACTCTTAAGTGATGTGGGACTTTGTGGCTACCGGAACACATCCCAATAATTTTCTTTGGCAAAGTTTATTCAGCAAGACAAATTTCTTCTAAGGACCTTAAGAGCAAGGTCTAAGTGAACCCGGTGGCAATGATAGGATGGCTTATACATGTCCTAGAATTTAAGTTGCTAAATGATTATATATTTATATTGGATGGACTTATAATTTAACATAGGGTATGCACTGTGTATTGATCATCAATGAAGAAGTATGAAGTTTATTTTATTCTCTTTAGCTTTTCTTCTGTAGCTTTAATGGTAGATTGTAGGAGTAGTGTAGGACAGAGCTCTCATGCATAGTTTTAAAAACCGAATCGGTGATCGACCCGGTCAAGGCACTAGGTCACTGGGTCAATGGTTGAATCAGTGGGTCACTAATTAAACCGCATAACCCGCTATTATAGTGTTAAAAATAATTATATATGATTTATATAGTATATATATTATAAATATTTCATTTGTTAACAATATATCTCTGTATAGCGTTTAGCCCAGTGGTAAATCGCACTTTACGCTTGTTCTTGTCCCTGGTTGTGGGTTCAAATCATGGTGAGGGTGCTTTTTTCAGTATTATTCGATTAAATACATATATACATATTATAAATATTTAACTTGTTAACAATATACCATCATATAACGTCTAGTGCAGCGGTAAAACTGTGCTACATGCTTGTTCCAGTTGTAGGTCTTGGGTTCGAACTTGGTAAGGGCTATATTTTCAGTATTTTTTAATAAAAATAAGTGCAGCTGGCAATTGACCCGGAACCCACGATTTGATGGTTTTTTCAAAACCTGGCCGAGTTGCATGGGTTGCACCAGGTCTCACCGGTTTGATTGCACGTCCAATCTGATGACTGGACCGAACCGGTTAGTCCTCCAATTCCCAGTCGGACCGGTTCGACCGGCCGGTTCGGTCCAATTTTTAAAACTATGCTCTCATGTGTCTATCAAACATATTCAACATTTTATGTGGCCAACTTGTCATGGTGCTCTACCAGTTCGTGATGTCTTAAAGAGGAGGCATACTATATTACATGGCATGTGTCTATTTTGCCATGTTGAAGAGGAGAGCATTAGCCATTGCTTATTCAGTTGTCATGAAGCCAATGCCTTTTGGGCGGCTCTTGGATTGCATTTCCAGCAAAATCGGGGAAAGCTGGCTTCAGTGGTTTATGCAGGAATCATGTTGGTAATTTCATTTTTGGCTTCTATGGGTCGATTGGGGAGTCAACAATCCTTCATGCAGAAATTATATAGGGCCCTGTACTATGGTATTAAACTTTTGTTGAGAGGCCGGATTTAGAAGGGTTGCTTGTTTCTCTAATTCCAAACAAGTGTTGAATATGGTGGAAGTTGGTGTTCCTATATATATATACAGCATCGATCGATATGCTAATCACATCCAACTAATTCGTAGCTTTCTGTCTATGAATTGGAACACCTGGGTTCAACATACCTTTTGGGAAAGGAACTTCAATGCGGATGTTTTGGCCAAGTTAGAGACTCACAAGGTGCGTTTGATTCGCTAAATTTTAGAGGACTGGACAACACAAAAACATTTGTCCAGTATTTGTTTTAAATAATAGTGAGTAAACAACACAAAATTAGGAGTATGGGAATTTGCGTAAATTTCATATTATTATGTTTGTGCTGTGCATAGTTCATCAAACAAGGTACACAATAAAAACTTATCCTATAACCTAAGCACTTGTCATGTATTGTTCTATCTATGTTGTACATCAGTGTGCATCAAACAGACCCACAGAGTCACAGCTGTGATGATTCGTTGACTGTTTTGCAACAACCCTCGCAATCTTCTCTTATTCTTCATGCAGATGCCACTGGAGTCTGTTTCTCTAGGTCTTGAGTTTGTGTTTTTTGCCTTTTTGCTTCTAGTTTTCTCCTTTGTAATAAAAAAAAGACTAAAAGTAAAATGAGAGAATGTTACAACAATTTCTAACTCTGAATGGATTAAGAAGCACCTAGCGAGCAAATAAACTAATTAATACTCTTTGATGAATTGGTACTGAGAGTAGTCAAATAGCTTTTGAATTGCTATTTGAAAAATTTAAGGAAGGTTTCTATAGTGGTTCTAGGAAAAAAAAAAAATTTTCTAGATTCTGAGAGTACGTTACGTTTTTCTCTAGTTTGTAGGGCTAGGTTTTCTTGGGGTATCTTAGGGTAGGTTTCCCTAGTGGGTGATTAGAGAGTGAAGTAAGGAGCATCTTGAAAAGTTGTCAAGATGAGTTTTCTTGAGTGTAAAATGCTTGTTGCATTGTAACTTCTAATTAGTTAGTGGAAAACTTTCAAGTGAGTCTTGCGCACTTGACGTAGGTTAAGTTGACTTAACAATATAAATCTTGATGCATTCTTCTCTATAATTACTTATAATTGAATTGTTTGCTTTTCTCTAATATTTGTTTCAATTCAATTTGGATTTTTAATTGGTATTTTGATTTTGAAAGAGTTTTTATAAAAGTTAATTGACCTAACTCAACCTTACAAAACCAGTTTGTAAGATGAGGGTTATTCCCCACTTATATACTATATGTTATTCCCCACTTATATACTATATTTTGGTCATATCACTAGTTGACATGGGATCTCTAACGAACCATATTATAGTTTAGGTTTTAGGCATAACTCACTGAACATTTGTGGGCAGTCTAATAACAGGTTGATAGCAAGTGCCCAATAGGCTCAACAACAATCGCTAAGATAGGGCCAACTCTTATTTTAACTAAGCCCAACATGTGTGACAACCCATTTTTTTTATAGCTACAACACGTATCTTATCAAGCTAAGGCCCAATTAATTATTCTTCTAGTTATTGTAATTACTAACATAATCTCCTATTTACATTATTCAATAACTTGACTGTTTAGCTGTAAAAAACATAACTTGACTTTTTAAATTACTAACAATTTAAATAATTATTTTAAACATCTAATCCATTAAAACTTTATTTTATTCACATAAAATCATGCACATCACATATAATTCATATCGTATGGACCTAAAGCAAATAAAAGTGTCAAATGTCAAAACGTTAAAATATCAAAAGAAATTAATCACAAATCCTTGTGTATTACTATTGCTCATGCCAAACAATTATTTCTAAGGTTTTATCATTCTTACAATTTTATAGACGTCACCAAAATAATTAAATTCCTGGCCACCTTTACTTTACATTTATAACATTGGCTAACAAAAGAATTAATATATATTTTTTAAATGTATGACTTTTCATATGAGATTTTATATATAACAAATATATTATTATATAAAAAGTAACTATTATATAATTTAATATCTATAAATATGCCTATAAATTAAAATATACATTAAATTTTTTATTAATTTTCTTCTTGTTTAAAAAAATACTTTATAAAAAATATTTTAAAATAGAAAATTTTAAATTTATATTAATGTAATATAAAAAAATTAATAAATATATATCAACAATTTATATTTTAAATTCTATCTTTGACTATTACAATAGAAAAATATTGTTAATTATTTCAAAATTAACTATATATTTAAAAATATATTTATTTTTAATTATTATTGTTGACAAAACATATTTTGTAATAATTAAATTAAAATACATATTAATATACCACTGACCATATGGATCAACTGCCGTAGGATTGCTCTAGTTTAACCATATATCTCGAGTTTGATTCCTTGGTATGTGATCGGCTAGTGAATACTTTACATATATAATAGGTTAACAAAATAATTAATAGATATTTATCAAATGTATGACTTTTCATATGAGTCTATGTATATTAAAAATATATTATTAAATAAAAATAACTATTACATAATTTAATAGCTATATATATATGTATATATATATATATATATATATATATATATATATATATTAAAATATATATTATTATAAAAATTATTAAATACATATTAAAAGTTTTATTACTTTTCTTATTGTTTAACAAATTAATACATAAAACATATTTTACATTGGAGAATTTTAAATATATATTAATATAATTTAAAGAAATTAATAAATATATCAATAATTTATATTTTAATTTCTAGCTTTAATTATTATTTTAGAAAAAATATTATTAATTATTTCAAAATTTTCTATATATTTAAAAACATATTTGTTTTTAATTATTATTGTTGACAAAACATATATTAAAATAATAGAATTGAAAGGCATATCAATATACCATCAAGAGCGTGTATCAACTAGCATGGGATTGTTCCAACTTAACTAGTGATTTCAAGTTTGAATCCTAGGTATACAATTGGAAAGGTCGGTGAATATCATGATAACAAAAATGTTAAAAAATATTTATTAAATATATGAAATTTTTATATCAGTCTATGTATATTAAAAATATATTATTAAATAAAATGTAACTATTATATAATTTAATAGCTAAATATATGTATATACATTTAAAGTTTAATGAATTTTCTTATTGTTTAAAAAATTAGTTTATAAAACATATTTAAAATGGAAAATTTTAAATATATATTAATATAATGTAAAGAAATTAATATATATATATATATATATATATATATATATATCAATAATTTATATTTTAAAAATTTACTATATATTTAAAAACTTGTTTATTTTTAATTTTTATTGTTGACAAACCATATTTTAAAATAATTAAATTAAAATGCATATTAGCATACCACCGAGCTTTTTCCAATGAATTAAAAAAGTACCATTCAGCATGTGAATCAACTGAGATGGTAATGTTTCAACTCAACTCATGGTCTCATGTTTAAATTTGGGGTATGCAACTATGTTAAATATTCAGAGAGACTTTGCACTCATAGTCGTCCTACAAGGTTCAAGTAGGATTGTCTCCCATGAATGATGCCTATTGTTTAGACCAAAAAATGCCTATAATATATCTTAAAATTTTGTTACATGTTTACAATTGATTTACTTATTGAATCTAATATTGAAGCTTGCATCTAATTTTGGAAAATATAGTTAGTAAAAAATTAAAATATAATATTTTAAAAATTGACTTTTTTATGTAAGAGGAAAGATATTAAACTAAATTTAAAAATAGATTACTTTAATGAGATAGTTTTATTATTTAAATACATTTTTACCCATTTATAAATCATTTATTTTTGTCATTTTGTGGAGCCCACAATATTTGATCTAGTATTTTCTTTTATTGGCAAAATAAATTTATTTATATCATAGGAACCAGTGGTACCATGTAATCATAGTACGTATACTTGGTCTCAAAGGTTAACACGTATTTAAATTCTAATTGATTTAAATACTTCTTAACCAAAGATACACCAATGCAACCAAAACACACATCAGAACCATCAGCTTATAGAACATACTAAACCCAAACCCCACCTATTCTAAACCAACAACCAACCCCTGCATGTATTTGACTCTGTCCCATTGGTTGATCCAAAACAAATCGATATCACCCAGCAAAACCAAAACAATATCCCAAAAACCCAAATGATTACGTATTTAATTCATCCAACAGACATACTCCGGGATTCACCAACCACATAACAAAGGAGTGATCTAGTATTTATAGTGGTACCATTTGATCTAGTATTTATAGTGATGCTAACTTGTGTCTTCTTGTAAGCTTGACAGTTCTCTATCTCTATAATTTATTTCTCTGTCGTCATGGGCATGGCCTAACTCCTCCGCATGCAGATCACCATTCTCTTGGGTCTCACCACGCCCTTCCGGACCTTCACCATCTCCTCCAATTCTACAACCATCGCCGAGATTCGGTCATTCATCCATGCCATAAAACCCTCTATATTATCTGTGGTCGTGCCACTGCCATGGCCCAACTCCACTGCTTGCAGACAGCTGTCCTCTTGAGCCTAATTGCTCTCTCAAGCTCTGCTATTGCAAGGCCCTTCCCCTGATTCCTGCCCACTCCCACTTACCTTCAAACACTTACTTGTATTCCTTTCTTTCTTTTGATTTTTTATCTGTCATGGCCCAAGTCCTCTCCATGCAAATTGCCATCCTTATGTGCCTCCTTACTTTCTTGGTCTCTGCCAGTGTGAGGCCATGCTGGATGCTAACCTTCTCCTTCTCCTTATCTTCTGATTCGGCAACCAACACCACCATCACTGAGATCCAGTCAGTCAACCCTGCCACAAAACCCTCCTATATCGCCATTTGGGCTTTTAAGCTATTCTTAGACCGCAACTTTTGTGGTTGAAATCTTCATGTTATTGAAAACCCCATTGGAGATTTGTATTATAATTATAATAATACTTATAATTGAATTTGTAGTTTTACATATACCCTTATGTTCATGCTGATCAATTGTATTTGTATTTGCTCTATCACTTCACTTCTCCATGGTATATATAGTATTAGTAATTAAGTATCTTATCCTAAGCTCTTGATTTAAAGACCAAGCTAGCCATTAGAATTGAACTTATTTTATTGATTTATTTGCATTTTTAGTCCATTATATATTATAATTTAAGATTAAGAGAAGCGTTGTTTTTTACTCCCCTTACATGTCTTTCTGTTTTGTTATTAAATATTAAGGTATGTTTGTTGCATCTCATTACGTCTACAACTTTCAATGAAGTTAGCCGCGAATGTTATATCATCACTTTGAACTGGATGAAAGATGGCCAATGAAATAAGCTTGACTTGGATTCTCCTGCTATATATTTTGCTTATTAATAATATAAATTATTTAGTTGAATAAATTTGACATGTGGTTAGTGGAAGTAATGTCATGTACACATGAAGACAATGTAGACTAGGAATCTAGTTTATAAGCAACTAAAATGGAAACAGAATAAAATAAGTACTGGTTTTACAAAATTATTAGATATACATTATTAAATGTATGACTTTTTCAAATGAGTCTATGTAGGGATGGATGGAAGGGGCAAGCTGGGGGAGGGGGCCCGTGAAAATATGTTGTAGTTTATAGTAATGCTTGGTATAGTTTTATTCTATGAAGTTTTAAAAATATTGTGCACCTCTATTATTTTGTTTACTATTTTAGAAATATCCATTCAAGCTTCTCAACAATCTAGTAAATATCTATAATGAGTCATTATTACAGTTAACAAAAAATTTGAAAGAAAATAATTATACATTTCCTTACTTTTTTTAAATAATAAACATCCTATAATGAATTATATAAATTTTTATCGATTGTAACAATTTTTTTATATTATGTTTTCTTATTTTTATTACTTCAAATAAAAATTAGTTTAATTTTATGTATAAAATTAGTAAACATTCTATTAAAGTCATTATTTATTAAATAATTATTTTTAAAAATAATTATTTAAATAATTGTGGTGCATTTTCGGCCCATGGTGGAGTTTTCATGCGAAAATAAGACTTTTGGGTTTTGGTGCCCCGTGATCCCTGGTGCATTCTTATGCATAAAAAACCATAATGCTCAGAGCACTTTTTAGTTTTGGGGTATGTGGTGTCCCGTGGTGCATTTTCGACCTATGGTGCAATTTTCGTGCGAAAATATGACTTTTGGGTTGTGGTGCCCCGTGATCCCTGGTGCATTCTTATGCATAAAAAACCATAATGCTCGGAACACTTTTCAATTTTGAGGTTCGTGGTGCCCCGTGGTCCAATTTTGATGCCGATGGTGCATTTTCGGCCATTTGTGCAATTTTCGTGCAAAAATAAGACTTTTGGGTTTTGGTGCTCCGTGATCCCTTGTGCATTCTTATGCATAAAAAACCTTAATGCTCGGAACACTTTTCAGTTTTGAGGTCCGTGGTGCCCCATGGTCCAATATTGTTGCCGATAATGCATTTTCGGCCATTTATGCAATTTTCGTGCGAAAATAAGACTTCTGGGTTTTGGTGCCCTGTGATCCCTGGCGTATTCTTATGCATAAAAAACCATAATGCTCGGACCACTTTTAAGTATTGAAGTCCGAGTGCCCCGTGGTCCAATTTTGTTGCCCGTGGTGCATTTTCGGCCCGTTGTACAATTTTCGTGCGAAAATAAGACTTTTGGGTTTTGGTTCCCCGTGATCCTTGCTGCATCCTTATGCATAAAAAACAATAATGATTGGAGCACTTTTAGGTTTTGAGCTACCAGGTGCCCCGTGGTCAAATTTTGGTGCCGGTTGTGCATTTTCGGCCCATTGTGCAATCTTCGTGTGAAAATAAGACTTTTGCGTTTTGGTGCCCCGTGATCCCTGGGGCATTCTTATGCATAAAAAAGAATAATGCTTGTAGCACTTTTCAGTTTTGAGGTCCATGTTGCACCGTGTTCCAATTTTGGTGTCGGTGGTGCATTTTCGACCATTTGTGAAATTTTCGTGCGAAAATAAGACTTTTGGGTTTTAGTGCCCCGTGATCCCTGGTGCATTCTTATGCATAAAAAACCATAATGCTCAGAACACTTTTAAATCTCGAAGTTCGTGGTGCCGCGTGGTCCAATTTTGGTGTTGGGGGTGCATTTTCGGCCATTTGTGCAATTTTCGTGCAAAAATAAGACTTTTGGGTTTTGGTGCCCCGTGATCCTTGGTGCATTCTTATGCATAAAAAACCAGAATGCTCGGAACACTTTTCAGTCTTGATGTTCGTGGTGCCCCGTGGTCCAATTTTGGTGTCGGGGGTGCATTTTCGTGCGAAAATAAGACTTTTGGGTTTTGGTGCCCCGTGATCCCTGGTGCATTCTTATGCATAAAAAACCATAATGCTTGGAGCACTTTTAAGTTTTGAGGTCCCAGGTGCCACGTGGTCCAATTTTGGTGCCCGTGGTGCATTTTCGGCCCATTGTGCAATCTTCGTGCGAAAATAAGACTTTTGGGTTTTGGTGCCCCGTGATCCCTGATGCATTCTTATGCATAAAAAACCTTAATGCTCGAAGAACTTTTCAGTTTTCAGGTCCAAGGTGCCCCGTGGTCTAATTTTTGTGCTCGTCGTGCATTTTCGACCCATTTTGCAATTTTTGTGCGAAAATAAGACTTTTGGGTTTTAGTGCCCCGTGATCCGTGGTGCATTCTTATGCATAAAAAACCATCATGCTCAGAAGAATTTTCAGTTTTGAGATCCGTGGTGCCCCATGGTCCAATTTTGGTGTCGGTTGTGCATTTTCGGCCATTTGTGAAATTTTCGTGCGAAAATAAGACTTTTGGGTTTTGGTGCCTATGAACCCTGGTGCATTCTTATGCATAAAAAACCATAATGCTCATAGCACTTTTCAGTTTTGAGGTCCGAGTTGCACCATGGTACAATTTTGGTGCCCGTGGTGCATTTTCAGCCCTTTGTTCAATTTTCGTGCGAAAATAAGACTTTTGGGTTTTGGTGCCCCGTGATACTTGGTGCATTCTTATGCATAAAAAACCATAATGCTCGGACCACTTTTAAGTGTTGAGGTCCGAGGTGCCCCGTGGTCCAATTTTGGTGTCGGTGGTGCATTTTCGGCCCATTGTGCAATTTTTGTGCGAAAATAAGGCTTTTGGGTTTTGGTGCCCCGTGATACCTGGTGCATTTTTACGCATAAAAAACCATAATGCTCGAACACTTTTCAATTTTGAGATTCGTGGTGCCCCGTGGTCCAATTTTGGGGCCCGTGGTGCATTTTCGGCCCATTGCGCAATTTTCGTGCGAAAATAAGACTTTTGGGTTTTGGTTCCCCGTGATCCCTGCTGCATTCTTATGCATAAAAAACAATAATGATTGGAGCACTTTTAAGTTTTGAGCTCCCATGTGCCCCGTGGACAAATTTTGGTGCCGGTTGTGCATTTTCGGCCCATTGTGCAATCTTCGTGTGAAAATAAGACTTTTGCGTTTTGGTGCCCCCATGACCCCTGGTGTATTCTTATGCATAAAAAAGAATAATGCTCGGAGCACTTTTCAGTTTTGAGTTCCGTGTTGCCCCGTGTTCTAATTTTGGTGCCGGCGGTGGATTTTCGGCCATTTGTACAATTTTCATGCGAAAATAAGAGTTTTGGGTTTTGGTGCCCCGTGAACCCTGGTGCATTCTTATGCATAAAAAACCATAATGCTCATAGCACTTATCTGTTTTGAGGTCCGAGGTGCCCCGTGGTCCAATTTTGGTGCCCGTGGTGCATTTTCGGTCCTTTGTTCAATTTTCGTGCGAAAATAAGACTTTTGGACTTTTTTGCCCCGTGATCCTTGGTGCATTCTTATGCATAAAAAAACCATAATGCTCAGAACACTTTTCAGTCTTGAGGTTTGTGGTAACCCCATGGTCCAATTTTGGTGTCGGGGGTGCATTTTTGGCCATTTGTGCATTTTCCGTGCGAAACTAAGACTTTTGAGTTTTAGTGCCCCGCGATCCCTGGTGCATTCTTATGCATAAAAAACCTTATTGCTCAGAGCACTTTTCAGTTTTCAGGTCGGAGGTGCCTCGTGGTCTAATTTTTGTGCCCGTGGTGAATTTTCGGCCCATTTTGCAATTTTTGTGCGAAAATAAGACTTTTGGATTTTAGTGCCCCGTGATCCCTGGTGCATTCTTATGCATAAAAAACCATAATGCTCAGAACACTTTTAAATCTCGAAGTTCGTGGTGCCCCGTGGTCCAATTTTGGTGTCGGGGGTGCATTTTCGGCCATTTGTGCAATTTTCGTGCAAAAATAAGACTTTTGGATTTTGGTGCCCCGTGATCCATAGTGCATTCTTATGCATAAAAAACTAGAATGCTCGAAACACTTTTCAGTCTTGAAGTTCGTGGTGCCCCGTGGTCCAATTTTGGTGTCGGGAGTGCATTTTCGGCCATTTGTGCAATTTTCGTGCGAAAATAAGATTTTTGGGTTTTGGTGCCCCATTATCCCTGGTGCATTCTTATGGATAAAAAACCACAATGCTTGGAGCACTTTTAAGTTTTGAGGTGCCAGGTGCCACGTGGTCCAATTTTGGTGCCCGTGGTGCATTTTCGGCCCAATGTGCAATCTTTGTGCGAAAATAAGACTTTTGGGTTTTGGTGTCCCATGATCCCTGATGCATTCTTATGCATAAAAAACCTTAATGCTCGGAGAACTTTTCAGTTTTCAGCTCCAAGGTGCCCCGTGGTCTAATTTTTGTGCCCGTGGTGCATTTTCGACCCATTTTGCAATTTTCGTGCGAAAATAAGACTTTTACGTTTTAGTGCCCCATGATCCGTGGTGCATTCCTATGCATAAAAAACCATAATGCTCGGAAGAATTTTCAGTTTTGAGGTTCGTGGTGCCCCGAGGTCCAATTTTGGTGCTGGTGGTGCATTTTCGGCCATTTGTGAAATTTTCGTGCAAAAATAAGACTTTTCGATTTTGGTGCCCCGTGATCTCTGGTGCATTCTTATGCATAAAAAACCATAATGCCTAGAGCAGATTCCAGTTTTGAGATCCGTGGTGCCCCGTGGTCCAATTTTGGTGCCGGTGGTGCATTTTCGGCCATTTGTGAAATTTTCGTGCGAAAATAAGACTTTTGGGTTTTGGTGCCCTGTGAACCCTGGTGCATTCTTATGCATAAAAAACCATAATGCTCATAGCACTTTTCAGTTTTGAGGTCCGAGTTGCACCGTGGTCCAATTTTGGTGCCCATGGTGCATTTTCAGCCCTTTTTTTCAATTTTCGTGCGAAAATAAGACTTTTGAGTTTTGGTGCCCTTTGATCCTTGGTGGATTCCTATGCATAAGAAACCATAATGGTCAGACCACTTTTAAGTGTTGAGGTCCGAGGTGCCCCGTGGTCCAATTTTGGTGTCGGTGGTGCATTTTCGGCCCATTGTACAATTTTTGTGCGAAAATAAGGCTTTTGGGATTTGGTGTCCCGTGATACCTGGTGCATTCTTATGCATAAAAAAGCACAATACTCGGAACACTTTTCAATTTTGAGGTTCGTGGTGCCCCGTGGTCTAATTTTGGGGCCCGTGGTGCATTTTCGGCCCATTGTGCAATTTTTGTGCGAAAATAAGGATTTTGGGTTTTGGTGCCCCGTGATCCCTGGTGCATTCTTATGCATAAAAAACCATAATGCTCATAACACTTTTCAATTTTGAGGTTCGTGGTGCCCCGTGGTCCAATTTTGATACCGGTGGTGCATTTTCGGCCATTTGTGCAATTTTCGTGCAAAAATAAGACTTTTTGGTTTTGGTGCCCTGTGATCCCTTGTGCATTCTTATGCATAAAAAACTTAATGCTCAGAACATTTTTCACTTTTGAGGTCCGTGGTGCCCCATGGTCCAATTTTGTTGCCAGTAATGCATTTTCGGCCATTTGTGCAATTTTCGTGCGAAAATAAGACTTTTGGGTTTTGGTGCCCTGTGATCCCTGGTGCATTCTTATGCATAAAAAACAATAATGATTGGAGTACTTTTAAGTTTTGAGCTCCCAGGTGCCCCGTGGTGAAATTTTGGTGTCGGTTGTGCATTTTCGGCCTATTGTGCAATCTTCGTGTGAAAAATAAGACTTTTGCGTTTTGGTGCCCCGTGATCCCTGGTGCATTCTTATGCATAAAAAAGAATAATGCTTGGTGCACTTTTCAGTTTTGAGGTCCGTGTTGCCCCGTGTTCCAATTTTTGTGCCGCTGTTGCATTTTCGGCCATTTGTGCAATTTTCTTGCAGAAATAAGACTTGTGGGTTTTGATGCCCTGTGAACCCTGGTGCATTCTTATGCAGAAAAAACTATAATGCTCATAGCACTTATCTGTTTTGAGGTCCGAGGTGCCTCGTGGTCCAATTTTGGTGCCCGTGGTGCATTTTCGGTCGTTTGTTCAATTTTCTTGCGAAAATAAGACTTTTGGGTTTTTTTGCCCCATGATCCTTGGTGCGTTCTTATGCATAAAAAAACCCGTAATGCTCTTAAGACTTTTCAGTCTTGAGGTTTGTGGTAACCCCGTGGTCCAATTTTGGTGTCGGGGGTGCATTTTCGGCCATTTGTGCATTTTTCGTGCGAAAATAAGACTTTTGGGTTTTAGTGCCTCATGAACCCTTGTGCATTCTTATGCATAAGAAACCTTAATGCTCGGAACACTTTTCAGTTTTCAGGTCCGTGGTGCCCCATGGTCCAATTTTGTTGCCGGTAATGCATTTTCGGCCATTTGTGCAATTTTCGTGTGAAAATAAGACTTTTGGGTTTTGGTGCCCTATGATCCCTGGTGCATTCTTATGCATAAAAAACCATAATGCTAGGGCCACTTTTAAGTTTTGAGGTCGGAGGTGCCCCGTGGTCCAATTTTGGTGCCCGTGGTGCATTTTTGGTCCATTGTGCAATTTTCTTGCGAGAATACGACTTTTGGATTTTGGTGCACAGTGATCCTTGGTGCATTCTTATGCATAAAAAACCATAATTCTTGTGGCACTTTTAAGTATTGAGGTCCGAGCTTCCCCATGGTCCAATATTGGTGCTCGTGATGCATTGTCGGTCCATTGTGCAATTTTCGTGCGAAAATAAAACTTTTGGGTTTGGTGCCCCATGATCCCTGGTGCACTCTTATGCATAAAAAACCATAATGGTCGGATAACTTTTAAGTTTTGAGGTCTGATGTGTCCCGTGGTCCAATTTTGGTGCCCGTGGTGCATTTTTGGCCCACTGTGCAATTTTCTTGCGAAAGTAAGACATTTCGGTTTTGGTGCCCCATGATCCCTGGTGCAATCTTATGCATAAAAAACCATAATGCTTGGAACAATTTTCAGTTTTGAGGTCCATGGTGCCGCATGGTCCAATCTTGGTGCCCAGGGTGCATTTTCGGCCCATTGTGTAATTTTCGTGCGAAAACAAAAATTTTCGGTTTGGCGCCCCGTGATCCCTGGTGCATTCTCATGCATAAAAAAACCATAATGCTCGGAACACTTTTCAATTTTGATGTTCGTGGTGCCCCGTGGTCCAATTTTTGTGCTGGTGGTGCATTTTCGGCCATTTGTGGAATTTTGGTGCGAAAATAAGGGTTTTGGTGGCCCATGATCCCTGGTGCATTCTTATGCATAAAAAACCATAATGCTGGGAGCACGTTTTAGTTTTTAGGTCTGTGGTACCCCGTGGTCCAATTTTGGTGCCGGTAATGCATTTTCGGCCATTTGCGCAATATTCGTGCGAAAAAAAAGACTTTTGGGTTTTGGTGCCCCATCATCCCTGGTACATTCTTATGCATGAAAAACCATAATGCTCGGACCACTTTTAAGTATTGAGGTCTGAGGTGCACCGTTGTCCAATTTTGGTGCCCGTGGTGCATTTTCGACCCATTTTGCAATTTTCGTGCGAAAATAACACTTTTGGGTTTTTGAGCCCCGTCATCCCTATTGCATTCTTATGCATAAGAAACCATAAAGCTTGGAGCACTTTTCAGTTTTGAGGTCCGTGGTGCCCCGTGGTCCAATTTTGGAGTTGGTGGTGCATTTTCGGTCATGTGCGCAATTTTTGTGCGATAATAAGACTTTTGGGTTTTGGTGCCCTGTGAACCCTGGTGCATTCTTATGAATAAAAAACCATACTGCTCAGTGCACTTTTCAGTTTTGAGGTCCGAGGTGCCCCGTGGTCCAATTTTGGTGCCCGTAGTGCATTTTCGGCCCATTATCCAATTTTCGTGCAAAAATAAGACTTTTAGGTTTTGGTGCCCTGTGATCCCTGGTGCATCCTTATGCATAAAAATCCCTGATGCTTGGAGCACTTTTCAGCTTTGAGGTCCGTGGTGCCCCACGGTCCAATTTTATTGCCCATTGTGCATTTTCGCCCCATTTTGCAATTTTCGTGCGAAAATAAGAGTTTTGGGTTTTGGTACCCTGTGATCCCTCTTGCATTCTTATGCAAAAAAAAACCATAATGCTCAGAGTACTTTTCAGTTTGGAGGTTCGTGGTGCCTCGTGGTCCAATTTTTTGCCCATGGTGCATTTTCGCCCCATTGTGCAATTTTCGTGCGAAAATAAGACCTTTTGGTTTTGGTGCCTCGTGATCCCTGGTGAATTCTTATGCATAAAAAACAATAATGCTCGGAGAACTTTTTAGTTTTGAGGTCCATGGTGCCCCGTGGTCAAATTTTGGTTCTCGTAGTGCATTTTCGTCACATAATGCAATTTTCGTTCCAAAATAAGACTTTTGGTTTTTGGAGCCCCATGATCCTTGGTACATCCTTATGCATGAAAATGCACAATGCTCGGAGCACTTTTCAGTTTTGACGTCCGTGGTGCCCTGTGGTCCAATTTTTGTGTCCCTTGTGCATTTTCGCCCCATTGTGCAATTTTTGGGCGAAAATAAGACTTTTGGGTTTTGGTGCCCCGTGATCCCTGGTACATTCTTATGCATAAAAAACCATAATTCTAGGAGCACTTTTCAGTTTTGAGGTCCGTGGAGCCCCGTGGTCCAATTTTGGTGCCCGTGCTACATTTTCGGCCCATTATGCAATTTTCGTGCCAAAATAAGACTTTTAGGTTTTGGTGCCCTGTGATCCCTGGTGCATCCTTATGTGTAAAAATCCATAATGCTCGGAGCACTTTTCAGTTTTGAGGTACGTGGTGCCCTGTGGTCCAATTTTTTGTGCCCATAGTGCATTTTCGGCCCATTATGCAATTTTCGTGCAAAAATAAGACTTTTAGGTTTTGGTGCCCCGTGATCCCTAGTGGATCCTTATGCATAAAAATCCATGATGCTCAGAGCTCTTTTCAGCTTTGAGGTCCGTGGTGCCCCGCGGTCCAATTTTATTGCCCATTGTGCATTTTCGCCCCATTGTGCAATTTTCGTGCGAAAATAAGACTTTTGGGTTTTGGTGCCCTGTGATCGCTCTTGCATTCTTATGCATAAAAAACCATAATGCTCGGAGCACTTTTCAGTTTGGAGGTTCGTGGTGCCCCGTGGTCCAATTTTTTGCCCATAGTGCATTTTCGCCCCATTGTGCAATTTTCGTTCGAAAATAAGACCTTTGGGTTTTGGTGCCCCGTGATCCCTGGTGAACTCTTATGCATAAAAAACAATAATGCTCGGAGCACTTTTCAGTTTTGAGGTCCATGGTTCCCCGTGGTCAAATTTTGGTGCTCGTGGTGCATTTTCATCACATAATGCAATTTTCGTTCCAAAATAAGACTTTTGGGTTTTGGAGCCCCATGATCCTTGGTGCATCCTTATGCATAAAAATGCATAATGCTCGGAGCACTTTTCAGTTTTGACATCCGTGGTGCCCCGTGGTCCAATTTTTGTGTCCCTTGTGTATTTTTGCCCCTTTGTGCAATTTTTGTGCGAAAATAAGACTTTTGGATTTTGGTGCCCCGTGATCCCTGGTGCATTCTAATGCATAAAAAACCATAATGCTTGGAGCACTTTTCAGTTTTGAGGTCCGTGGTGCCCCGTAGACCAATTTTGGTGCTCGTGGTGAATTTTCGGCACGTGGTGTAAATTTCGTGCCAAAATAAGACTTTTAGGTTTTGGTACTCCGTGATCCCTCGTGCATTCTTATGCATAAAAATCATAATACTTGGAGCACTTTTTCAGTTTTGATGTCCATGGTGCCCCGTGGTCCAACTATGGTGCCGGTGGTGCATTTTTCGTCGTATAATGCAATTTTCGTTCCAAAATAAGACTTTTGGGTTTTGGAGCCTTGTGATTCTTGGTGCATCCTTATGCATAAAAAATCATAATGCTCGGAGCACTTTTCAATTTTGAGGTTCGTGGTGCCCCGTCATCCAATTTTGGTGCCCGTGGTGCATTTTCGGCCCATTATCCAACTTCTTGCCAAAATAAAACTGTTAGGTTTTGGTGCCCCTTGATCCCTGGTGCATCCTTATCCATAAAAATCCATAATGCTTGGAGCACTTCGCAGTTTTGACATCCGTGGTGCCCCGTGGTCCAATTTTTGTGTCCCTTGTGTATTTTTGCCCCTTTGTGCAATTTTTGTGCGAAAATAAGACTTTTGGATATTGGTGCCCCGTGATCCCTGGTGCATTCTTATGCATAAAAAACCATAATGCTCAGAGAACTTTTATGTTTTGAGGTCCGTCGTGCCCCGTGGTCCAATTTTGGTGTCGGTGGTGCATTTTCGTGCGAAAAAAGACTTTTGGGTTTTGGTGCCCCGTGATCCCTAGTGCATTCTTATACATAAAAATCCATAATACTTGGAGCAATTTTCAGTTTTAAGGTCCGTGGTGCCCCATGGTCAAATTTTGGTGCCCGTCATGCATTTTTGGCACATTGTGCAATTTTCGTGCGAAAAAAAGACTTTTGGGTTTTGGTGCGCCATGATTCCTAATGCATTCTTATTCATAAAAAACCATAATGCTCGGAGCACTTTTTAGTTTTGAGGTCCGTGGTGTCTAGTGGTCAAATTTTGGTGCCCGTGGTGCAATTTCGGCACATGATACAATTTTCGTGCGAAAATAAGACTTTTGGGTTTTGGTGCCCTGTGATCCCTTGTGCATTCTTATGCATAAAAAACCATAACGCTTGGAGCACTTTTCAGTTTTGAGGTCTTTGGTGCCCCGTGGTCTAATTTTGGTGCCAGTGGTGCATTTTTGGCCATTTGTGAAATTTTCGTGCGAAAATATGACTTTCGGGTTTTGGTGCCCCATGATCCCTGGTGCATTCTTATACATAAAAAACAATGATGCTCGGAGCACTTTTTAGTTTTGACGTCCATGGTGTCTAGTGGCCAAATTTTGGTGCCCATGGTGCAATGCACATGATGCAATTTTCTTGCGAAAATAAGACTTTTGGGTTTTGGTGCCCCATGATACCTGGTGCATCCTTGTGCCTAAAAAACCATAGTGCTCGGAGCACTTTCCAGTTTGGAGGTCTGTGGTGCCCCTTGGTCCAATTTAGGTGCCCGTGGTGAATTTTCAGCACATGGTGCAAATTTCGTGACAAAATAAGACTTTTAGGATTTGGCACCCCGTGATCCCTGGTGCATCCTTATTCATAACAATCAGTAATGCTCAGAGCACTTTTCCGTTTTGAGGTCCGTGCTGCCCCGTGGTTCAATTTTTGTGCCCGTGGTAAATTTTCGCCCCATTGTGCAATTTTCGTGCGAAAATAAGACTTTTCGATTTTGGTGCCCCGTGTTTCCTGGTGGATTCTTATGCATAAAAGACCATAATGTTCAGAACACTTCTCAATTTTGAGGTCAATGGTGCCTCGTGGTCCAATTTTTGTGCCCGTGGTGAAATTTCGGCACATGGTGTAATTTTCGTGCCAAAATAAGACTTTTGGGTTTTGGGGCCCCGTGATCCCTAGTGCACCCTTATGCATAACAAACCATAATGCTTTGAGCACTTTTCAGTTTTGATGTCCGTGGGGCCCCGTGGTCCAATTTTGGTGCCCGTGGTACATTTTCGGCCCATTGTGTAATTTTCGTGCGAAAATAAGACTTTTGGGTTCCCATACTCCAATTTTGGTGCTCGTGGTGAATTTTCGCCACATGGTGCAAATTTCGTGCCAAAATAAGACTTTTAGGTTTTGGTGTCCCGTGATCCCTGGTGCATCCTTATGCATAAAAATCCAAAATGCTCGAAGCACTTTTTAGTTTTGAGGTTCGTGGTGCCCCGTGGTCCAATTTTTGTACCCATCGTGCATTTTCTCCCCATTGTGCAATTTTTGTGCGAAAATAAGACCTTTGGGTTTTGGTACCTCGTGATCCTTGGTGCATTCTTATGCATAAAAAACCATAATGCTCGGAGCAATTTTAAGTTTTGAGGTCTGTGGTGCCCGTGGTGCATTTTCGTCGTATAATTCAATTTTCGTTCCAAAATAAGACTTTTGGGGTTTGGAGCCCCGTGATCCTTAGTGCATCCTTATGCATAAAAAACCATAATGCCCGGAGCACTTTTCAGTTTTGAGGTTCATGGTGCCCCGTCGTCCAATTTTGGTGCCCGTGGTGCATTTTCGGCCCATTGTGCAATTTTTGTGCGAAAATAAGGCTTTTGGGTTTTGGTGCCCCGTGATCCCTGGTTCATTCTTATGCATAAAAAAACATAATGCTCGAAGCACTTTACAGTTTTGAGGTCCGTGGCGTCCCGTGGTCCAATTTTGGTGCCGGTGGTGCATTTTCAGCTATTTATGAAATTTTTGTATTAAAAAAAGACTTTTGGGTATTGGTGCCCCGTGATCCCTGGTGCATTCTTATGCATAGAAGACCGTAATACTAGTAGCACATTTATGTTTTGAGGTCCGTGGTCCCCCATGGTCCAATTTATGTGCCCGTGGTGCATTTTCGTGCGAAAAAATAATTTTGGGTTTTGTTGCCCCATGATCCCTGGTGCATTCTTAAACATAAAAATCCATAATGCTCGGAGCAATTTTCAGTTGTAAGTTCCATGGTGCCCCGTGGTCCAATTTTGGTGCCCGTCGTGCATTTTTGGCCCATTGTGCAATTTTCGTGCGAAAAAAAGACTTTTGGGTTTTGGTGCCCCGTGATCCATAATGCATTCTTATACATAAAAAACCATAATGCTCGGAGCACTTTTCAGTTTTGAGGTCTGCGGTGTCTAGTGGTAAAATTTTTGTGCCTGTGGTGCAATTTCGGCACATGATACAATTTTCGTGCGAAAATATGACTTTTGGGTTTTGGTGCCCCATGATCCCTGGTGCATCCTTGTGCATAAAAAACCATAATGCTCAAAGCACTTTCCAGTTTGGAGGTCCGTGGTGCCCCTTGGTCCAATTTAGGTGCTCGTGGTGAATTTTCGGCGCATGGTGCAAATTTCGTGCCAAAATAAGACTTTTAGGATTTGGTGCCCCGTGATCCCTGGTGTATCCTTATGCATAACAATCCATAATGCTCAGAGCACTTTTCCGTTTTGAAGTCCGTGGTGCCTCGTTGTCCAATTTTTGTGCCTGTGGTAAATTTTCGCCCCATTGTGCAATTTTAGTGCGAAAATAAGACTTTTGGGATTTGGTGCCTCATGATCCCTAGTGGATTCTTATGCATAACAATCCATAATGCTTGGAGCACTTTTCAGTTTTGAGGGTCGTGGTGCCTCGTGGTCCAATTTTTGTGCCCGTGGTGCTTTTTCGCCCCATTGGGCAATTTTCGTGCGACAATAAGACTTTTGGGTTTGGGTGCCTCGTGGTCCCTGGTGCATTCTTATGCATAAAAAACCATAATGCTCGAAGCACTTTTCAGTTTTGAGGTTCGTGGTCCACCGTGGTCCAATTTTGGTGCCAGTGGTGCATTTTCGGGCATTTATGCAATTTTTGTGTGAAAATAACACTATTGGGTTTTGGTACCTCCTGATCCCTGGTGCATTCTTATGCATAAAAAAAATAATGTTGGGCGTAGTTTTATGTTTTGAGGTCCGTGGTGCCCCGTGGTCAAATTTTGGTGCCCGTGGTGCATTTTCGTCCCATTGTGCAATTTTCGTGCGAAAATAAGACTTTTGGGATTTGGTGTCCCGTGATCCCTAGTGCACCCTTATGCATAAAAAACCATAATTCTCTAAACACTTTTCAGTTTTGAGGTCCGTGGTTCCCCGTGGTCCAACTTTGGTGCCCATGGTGCATTTTCGGCCTATTGTGCAATTTTCGTGCGAATATAAGACTTTTGGGTTTTGGTGCCCCGTGATCCCTGGTGCATTCTTATGCATAAAAAACCATAATGCTGGGAGCACTTTTCAGTTTCGAGGTCCGTGGTGCCCCGTGGTCCAATTTTGGTGCCGGTGGTGCATTTTCGGCCATTTCTGCAATTTTCGTGCGAAAATAACACTATTGGATTTTGATACCTCGTGATCCATGGTGCATTCTTATGCGTAAAAAAAATAATGTTGGGAGCAGTTTTATGTTTTGAGGTCCGTGGTGCCCCGTGGTCCAATTTTGGTGCCCGTGGTGCATTTTCAACCCATTGTGCAATTTTCGTGCGAAAATAAGACTTTTGGTTTTTGGTGCCCCGTGATCCCTGGTGCATTCTTATACATTAATAACGATAATCCTTGGAGCACTTTTCAATTTTGAGGTCCATGGTGTCCAGTGGTAAAATTTTGGTGCTCGTGGTGCAATTTCGGAACATGGTGCAATTTTCGTGCGAAAATAAGGCCTTTGGGTTTTGGTTCCCCATGATCCCTAGTGCATTGTTATGCATAAAAAACCATAATGCTCGGAGCACTTTTCAGTTTTGAGGTCTCTGGTGCCCCGCGTTCCAATATTGGTGCCGGTGGTGCATTTTTGGCCATTTGTGAAATTTTCGTGCGAAAATAAGACTTTTGGGTTTTGGTGCCCCCGTGATCCCTGGTGCGTTCTTATACATAAAAAACGACAATGCTTGGAGCACTTTTCAGTTTTGAGGTCCGTGGTGGCCCGTGGCCAATTTTGGTGCCCGTAGTGCATTTTCAGCCCATTGTGCAATTTTCGTACGAAAGTAAGGCTTTTGGGTTTTGGTGTCCCATGATCCTTGGTGCACCCTTATGCATAAAAAACCATAATGCTCTGAACACTTTTCAGTTTTGAGGTCCGTGGTTCATCGTGGTCCAACTTTAGTGCCCGTTGTGCATTTTCAGCCCATTGTGCAATTTTCGTGCGAATATAAGACTTTTGGGTTTTGGTGCCTCGGGATTCCTGGTGCATTCTTATGAATAAAAAACCATTATGCTTGGAGCACTTTACAGTTTTGAGGTCCGTGGCGTCCCGTGGTCCAATTTTGGTGCCGGTGGTGCATTTTCACCCATCTGTGCAATTTTCGTGTGAAAATAAGACTTTTGGGTTTTGGTGCCTCGTGATCCCTGGTGAATTCTTATACATAAATAACGATAATGCTCGGAGCAATTTTTAGTTTTGAGGTCTATGGTGTCCAGTGGTCAAATTTTGGTGCCCGTGGTGGAATTTCGGCACATGGTGCAATTTTCTTGCGAAAATAAGACTTTAGAGTTTTGGTGACCCATGATCCCTAGTGCATTCTTATGCATAAAAAACCATAATTCTCGGAGCACTTTTCAGTTTTGAGGTCTCTGGTGCCCCGCGGTCCAATATTGGTGCCGGTGGTGCATTTTCGGCCTTTTGTCAAATTTTTGTGCGAAAATAAGACCTTTGGGTTTTGGTGCCCCGTGATCCATGGTGCATTCTTATACATAAAAAACCATAATGCTCGGAGCACTTTTCAGTTTTGACGTCCATGGTGTCCAGTGGTCATATTTAGGTGCCCTGTGGTGCATTTTCGGCCCATGGTGCAATTTCCGTGCGAACATAAGACTTTTGGGTTTTGGGACCCCGTGATCCTTGGGGCATTCTTATGCATAAAAAACCATAAATCTCGGAGCACTTTTCAGTTCTCAGGTTTGTGGTGCCCCGTGGTCCAATTTTGGTGCCCGTGGTGCATTTTCAGCTCATTGCGCAATTTTCGTGCGAAAATAAGACTTTTGGGTTTTGGTGCCCCGTGATTCCAGGTGCATTCTTATGCATAAAAAACCATAATGCTTGAAGCACTTTTCAGTTTTGAGGTCCGTGGTGCCCCGTGGTCCAATTTTGGTGCCAGTGGTGCATTCTTGGCCATTTACGCAATTTTCATGCTAAAATAAGACTTTTGGGTATTGGTGCCCTGTGATCCCTGGTGCATTCTTATGCATAAAAAACCATAACGCTCGGAGCACTTTTCAGTTTTGAGGTCCGTCATGCGCTGTGGTACAATTTTGGTGCCGGTGGTGCATTTTAGGCCATTTGTGAAAATAAGACTTTTCGATTTTGGTGCCCCGTGATCCCTGGTGTATTCTTATGCATAAAAAACATAATGCTTGGAGCAATTTTCATTTTTGAGGTTCGTGGTCTCCCATGGTCCAATTTGGGTGCCCGTGGTCAATTTTCGGCACGTGGTGCAATTTTCTTGCCAAAATAAGACTTTTGGGTTTTGGTGCCCCGTGATCCCTGGTGCACCATTATGCATAAAAAACCATAATGACCTGAACACTTTTCAGTTTTTAGGTTCGTGGTGCCCGGTGGTCCAATTTTGGTGCCAGTGGTACATTTTCGGCCATTTACGCAATTTTCGTCCGGAAATAAGACTTTTGGGTATTGGTGCCCTGTGATCCCTGGTGCATTCTTATGCATAAAAAACCATAATGCTTGGAGCACTTTTCAGTTTTGAGGTCCGTGGTGCCCCGTGGTCCAAATTTGGTGCAAGTGGTGCATTTTCAGCCATTTACGCAATTTTCGTGCGAAAATAAGACTTTTGGGCATTGGTGCCCCGTGATCCCTGGTGCTTTCTTATGCATAAAAATCCATAATGCTTTGAGCACTTTTCAGTTTTGAGGTCCGTCATTCCCCGTGGTCAAATTTTGGTGCCCATGGTTTATTTTCGGTAGATAATGCAATTTTCGGGCCAAAATAGGACTTTTGGGTGTCGGAGCCCCGTGATCCTTTGTGCATCCTTATGCATAAAAAATGATAATGGTCAGAGCACTTTTCAGTTTTGAGGTCCGTGGTGCCCCGTTGTCCAAACGTGGTGCCCGTGGTGCATTTTTTGGCCCATTATGCAATTTTCATGTCAAAATATGACTTTTAGGTTTTCGTGCCTCGTGATCCCTGGTGCATCCTCATGCATTAAAATCCATAATGCTCGGACCACTTTTCAGTTTTGAGGTCTGTGGTGTCTAGTGGTAAAATTTTTGTGCCCGTGGTGCAATTTCGGCACATGATACAATTTTCGTGCGAAAATATGACTTTTGGGTTTTGGTGCCCCATGATCCCTGGTGCATCCTTGTGCATAAAAAACCATAATGCTCAAAGCACTTTCCAGTTTGGAGGTCCGTGGTGCCCCTTGGTCCAATTTAGGTGCTCGTGGTGAATTTTCGGCGCATGGTGCAAATTTCGTGCCAAAATAAGACTTTTAGGATTTGGTGCCCTGTGATCCCTGGTGTATCCTTATGCATAACAATCCATAATGCTCAGAGCACTTTTCCGTTTTGAAGTCGGTGGTGCCTCGTTGTCCAATTTTTGTGCCTGTGGTAAATTTTCGCCCCATTGTGCAATTTTAGTGCGAAAATAAGACTTTTGGGATTTGGTGCCTCGTGATCCCTAGTGGATTCTTATGCATAACAATCCATAATCCTTGGAGCACTTTTCAGTTTTGAGGGTCGTGGTGCCTCGTGGTCCAATTTTTGTGCCCGTGGTGCTTTTTCCCCCCATTGGGCAATTTTCGTGCGACAATAAGACTTTTGGGTTTGGGTGCCTCGTGGTCCCTGGTGCATTCTTATGCATAAAAAACCATAATGCTCGAAGCACTTTTCAGTTTTGAGGTTCGTGGTCCACCGTGGTCCAATTTTGGTGCCAGTGGTGCATTTTCGGGCATTTCTGCAATTTTTGTGTGAAAATAACACTATTGGGTTTTGGTACCTCCTGATCCCTGGTGCATTCTTATGCATAAAAAAAATAATGTTGGGCGTAGTTTTATGTTTTGAGGTCTGTGGTGCCCCGTGGTCAAATTTTGGTGCCCGTGGTGCATTTTCGGCCCATTGTGCAATTTTCGTGCGAAAATAAGACTTTTGGGATTTGGTGTCCCGTGATCCCTAGTGCACCCTTATGCATAAAAAACCATAATTCTCTAAACACTTTTCAGTTTTGAGGTCCGTGGTTCCCCGTGGTCCAACTTTGGTGCCCATGGTGCATTTTCGGCCTATCGTGATCCCTGGTGCATCCTCATGCATTAAAATCCATAATGCTCGGACCACTTTTCAGTTTTGAGGTCTGTGGTGCCCCATGGTCCAATTTTTGTGCCCATGGTGCATTTTCGCCCTGTTGTCCAATTTTCGTGCGAAAGTAAGACTTTTGCGTCTGGGTGCCCCGTGGTCCCTGGTGCATTCTTATGCATAAAAAACCATAATCCTCGGAGTACTTTTCAGTTTTGAGGTTCGTGGTCCCCTGTGGTCCAATTTTGGTGCCCGTGGTGAATTTTCGGCACATGGTGAATTTTTTTCGTGTGAAAATAAGACTTTTGAGTTTTGGTGCCCCGTGATCCCTGGTGCACCCTTTTGCATAAAAAACCATAATGCTCTGAACAATTTTCAGTTTTGAGGTCTGTGGTTCCACATGGTCCAACTTTGGTACTCGTGGTGCATTTTCGGCCCATTGTGCAATTTTCGTGCGAATATAAGACTTTTGGGTTTTGGTGCCCCATGAACCTTGGTGCATTCTTATGCATAAAAAACCATAATGCATGGAGCACTTTTCAGTTTCGAGGTTCGTGGTGCCCCGTGGTCCAATTTTGGAGACGGTGGTGCATTTTAGGCCATTTCTGCAATTTTCGTGCAAAAATAACAGTATTGGGTTTTGGTACCTCGTGATCCCTGGTGCATTCTTATGCATAAAAAAAGATAATGTTGGGGGAAATTTTATGTTTTGAGGTCCGTGGTGCCCCGTGGTCCAATTTTGGTGCACGTGGTACATTTTCGACCCATTGTACAATTTTCGTGCGAAAATAAGACTTTTGGATTTTGGTGCCCCGTGATCCCTAGTGCACCCTTATGCATAAAAAACCATAGTGCTCTGAACACTTTTTAGTTTTGAGGTCTGTGGTTCGCCGTGGTCCAACTTTGGTGCCTGTGGTGCATTTTCGTCCCATTGTGCAATTTTCGTGCGAATATAAGACTTTTGGGTTTTGGTGCCCCGTGATCCCTAGTGCATTCTTATGCACAAAAAATCATACTGCATGGAGCACTTTTTAGTTTTGAGGTCCGTGGTGCCCCGTGATCCAATTTTGGTGCCGATGGTGCATTTTCGGCCATTTCTGCAATTTTCGTGCGAAAATAACACTATTGGGTTTTGGTACTTCATGATCCCTGGTGCATTCTTATGCATAAAAAAAATAATGCTGGGAGCAATTTTATGTTTTGAGGTCCGTGGTGCCCCGTGGTCCAGTTTTGGTGCTTCGTGGTGCATTTTTGGCCCATTGTGCAATTTTCGTGCGAAAATAAGACTTTTGGGTTTTGGTACCCCGTGATCCCTAGTGCATTCTTATGCATAAAAAACCATAATGCTCGGAGCACTTTTCAGTTTTGAGGTTCGTGGTCCCCCATGGTCCAATTTTGGTGCCCGTGGTGAATGTTCGGTACATGGTGCAATTGTTGTGGCAAACTAAGACTTTTCGATTTTGGTGCCCCGTGATCTCTGGTGCCCCCTTATGCATAAAAAACCATAATGCTCTGAACACTTGTCAATTTTGATGTCTGTGGTTCGCCGTGGTCTAACTTTGGTGCCCGTGGTGCATTTTCGGCCCATTGTGCAATTTTCGTACGAAAATAAGACTTTTGGATTTTGGTGCCTCGTGATCCCTGGTGCACCCTTAAGCATAAAAAAACCATAATGCTTTGAACACTTTTCAGTTTTGGGGTCTGTGGTTCCCCGTGGTCCAACTTTGGTGCACGTGGTTCATTTTCGGCCCATTGTGCAATTTTCGTGCGAATATAAGACCTTTGGGTTTTGGTGCCCCGTGATTCCTGGTGCACCCCTAAGCATAAAAAAGCATAATTCTCTGAACACTTTTGAGTCTTGAGGGCTTGGTTCCCCGTGGTCTAACTTTGGTGCACATGGTGCATTTGCGGCCCATTGTGCAATTTTCGTGCGATTATAAGACTTTTGGGTTTTGGTGCCCCGTGATCCCTGGTGCATTCTTATGCATTAAAAACCATAATGCTTGAAGTACATTTAAGTTTTGAGGTCCGAGGTGCCCCGTGGTCCAATTTTGGGGCCCGTGGTGCATTTTCGGCCCAATGTGCAATCTTCGTGCCATAAGAAGACTTTTGGGTTTTGGTGCCCCGTGATCCCTGGAGAATTCTTATGCATAAAAATCCATAATGCTTGGAGCACTTTTCAGTTTTGAGGTCCGAGGTGCCCCGTGGTCCAATTTTGGTGCCGGTGGTGCATTTTCGGCAATTTGTGCAATTTTCGAGCAAAAATAAGACTTTTGGGTTTTGGTGCCCCTTGATCCCTGGTGCATTCTTATGCATAAAAAACCATAATGCTCGAAGCGCTTTTCAGTTTTGAGGTCTGAGGTGCCCCGTGGTCCAATTTTGGTGCCCGTGGTGAATTTTCGGCCATTTGTGCAATGTTCGTGCGAAAATAAGACTTTTGGGTTTTTGTGCCCCGTGATCCCTGGTGCAGTCTTTTGGATAAAAATCCATTATTCTTGGAGCACTTTTCAGTTTTGAGGTCCGTGGTGCCCTGTGGTCCAATTTTGTTGCCGGTGGTGCATTTTAGGGCATTTGTGAAATTTTCGTGCGAAAATAAGACCTTTGGGTATTGGTGCCCTGTGATCCCTGGTGCATTCTTATGCATAAAAATCCATAATGCTTGGAGAACTTTTAAGTTTTGAAGTCGGAGGTGCCCCGTGGTTTAATTTTAATGCATGTCGTGCATTTTCGCCCCGTGGTGCATTTTCGGTCCATTGCGCAATTTTCGTGCGAAAATAAGACTTTTGGGTTTTGGTGCCCCGTGATCCCTGGTGCATTCTTATACATAAAAAACCATAATTCTTAGAGCATTTTCCAGTTTTGAGGTCAGTGGTGTCCAGCGCTCCAATTTTGGTGCCCCATGGTGCATTTTCGGCCCTTTGCAAAATTTTCGTTCGAAAATAAGACTTTTGGGTTGTGGTACCCCGTGATCCCTGGTGCATTCTTATGCATAAAAAATGATAATGCTTGGAGCACTTTAAGTTTTCAAGTCCGAGGTGCCCCGTGGTCCAATTTTGGTGCCCGTAGTGCATTTTCGGCCAATTGTTCAATTTTTGTGCGAAAATAACTTCTGCGTTTTCGTGCCCTGTCATCCCTGGTGCATTCTTATGCATAAAAAACCATAATACTTGGAGAACTTTTCAGTTTTGAGGTCCGTGGCGCCCTAAGGTCCAATTTTGGTGCCAGTGGTGCATTTTCGGCGATTTGTGAAATTTCCGTGTGAAAATAAGACTTTTGCGTTTTGGTACCCCGTGATCCCTGGTACATTCTTATGCATAAAAAACCATAATACTGGGAGTACTTTTATGTTTTGAGGTCCGTGGTGCCTCGTGGTTCAATTTTGGTGCCCGTGGTGCTTTTTCAGCCCATTGTGCAATTTTCGTGCGAAAATAAGACTTTTGGGTTTTGGTGCCCCGTGATCCCTAGTGCATTCTTATCCATAAAATACCATAATGCTCGGAGCACTTTTCAGTTTTGAGGTCCACGGTGTCCAGTGGTCCAATTTTGGTGTTGGTGGTGCATTTTCGGCCATTTGTGCAATTTTCGTGCGAAAATAAGACTTTCGGGTTTTGGTGCCCTATGATACCCGATGCATTCTTATGCATAAAAATCAATAATGCTAGGAGCACTTTTCAGTTTTGAGGTCCGTGGTGTCCAATGGTCCAATTTTTGTGCCACGTGGTGCATTTTTGGCCCATTGTGCAATTTTCGTGCGAAAATAAGACTTTTGGGTTTTGCTGCCCCGTGATTCCTAGGGGATTCATATGCATAAAAAACCATAAGGCTCGGAGCACTTTTCAGTTTAGAGGTCCGTGGTGTCCAATGGTCCAATTTTTGTTCCCCGTGGTGCATTTTTGGCCCGTTTTGCAATTTTTGTGCAAAAATAAGACTTTTTGGTTTTGGTTCCCCGTGATTCCTGGTGGATTCTTATGCATAAAAAACCATAAGTGTCGATGCACTTTTCAGTTTTGAGGTTCATGCTGCCCCGTGGTCCAATTTTGTTATCCGTGGGCCATTTTCGGGCCATTGTGCAATTCTCGTCCCAAAAAAACACTTTTGGAGTTTAGGTGCCTAGTGATCCCTGGCGCCTCCTTATGCATAAAAAACCATAATGCTCAGATCACTTTTCCGTGTTGATGTTCGTGGTGCCCCGTGGTCCAGTTTTTGTACCCGTGATTCATTTTCGGCACCTGGTGCAATTTTCTTAACAAAATAAGACTTTTGTGTTTTGTTGCCCCGTGATCCTTGATGCATTCTTATGCATAAAAAACCTTAATGCTCAGAGCACTTTTCAGTTTTGAGGTCCGAGGTGCCCCGTGGTCCAATTTTGGTATCTGTGGTGCATTTTCGGCCCATTATGCAATTTTCGTGCCAAAATAAGTCTTTTGGGTTTTGGTGCCCATGATCCCTGTGCATCCTTATGCATAAAAAACCATAATGCTCATAGCACTTTTCAGTTTTGAGGTTTATGGTGCCCTGATCTAATTTTTGTGCCCGTGGTGCATGATCGGGCCATGGTGCAATTTTCGTGCTAAAATAAGACTTTTGGGTTCTGGTGCCCTGTGATCCTTGGTGCACCGTCATGCATAAAAAATAAGAATGCTCTGAGCACTTTTCATTTTTGAGGTCATTGGTGCCTCGTGGTCCAATTTTGGTGCCGGTGGTGCATTTTCGGCCATTTGGGCAATTTTCGTGCGAAAATAAGACTTTTGGGTTTTGGTGTCCCGTGATCCCTGGTGCATTCTTATGCATAAAAAACCATAATTATGAGAGCACTTTTCAGTTTTGAGGTCCGTGGTGTCCCGTGATCCAATTTGGTGCCCCTGGAGCATTTTCGGACATGGTCCAATTTTTGTGCTTCGTGGTGCATTTTTGGCCCATTGTGCAATTTTCGTGCGAAAATAAGACTTTCGGGTTTTGGTGCCCTGTGATCCCTGGTGCATTCTGAAGCATAAAAAACCATAATGCTCGATGCATTTTTCAATTTTGAGGTCCGTGGTGTCCAGTGCACCACCGACAACAAAATTAGACCACGTGGCACCTCGGACCTCAACACTAAAAAGTGTTATTTTCGCACGAAAAATGCACAGATGGCCGAAAATGCACCACCGGCACCAAAATTGGACCTCGGGGCACCACGATACTCAAAACTGAAAAGTGTTTCGAGCATTATGGTTTTTTAAGCAAAAGAATGCACCAGGGATCATATGGCACTAAAACCAAAAAGTCTTATTTTCGCACGAAAATTGCACAATGGGCCGTAAATAAACCACGAGCACCAAAATTGGACCACGGGCCACCTCGGACCTCAAAACTGAAAAGTGCTCCAAGCATTAAGGTTTTTTATGCATAAGAATACACCAGGGATCATGGGGCACCAAAACCCAAAAGTCTTCTTTTCGCACGAAAAATGCACAAATGGCCGAAAATGCACCCCCAACACCAAAATTGGACCATGGGGTACCACGAACATCAAGACTGAAAAGTGTTCTGAACACTGTGGTTTTTTATGCAAAAGAATGCACCAAGGATCACGGGGCACCAAAACCCAAAAATCTTATTTTCGCACGAAAATTGAACAAAGGGCCGGAAAAGCACCACAAGCACCAAAATTGGACCACGGGGCACCTCGGATCTCAAAACTGAAAAGTGCTATTAGCATTATGGTTTTTTATGCATAAGAATGCACCAACGTTCATAGGGCACTAAAACCCAAAAGTTTTATTTTCGCACAAATATTGCATAAATGGCCGAAAATGCACCACCGGCAGCAAAATTGGACCACGAGGCACCACGAACCTCAAAATTGAAAAGTGCTCCGAGCATTAAGGTTTTTTATGCATAAGAATGCACCAGGGATCACGGGGCACCAAAACCCAAAAGTCTTATTTTCGCCCGAAAATTGCACAATGGGCCGAAAATGCACCACATGCACCAAAATTGGACCACGAGGCACCTCGGACCTCAAAACTGAAAAGTGCTCCAAGCATTAAGGTTTTTTGTGCATAAGAATGCACCAAGGATCTCGGGGCACCAAAACCCAAAATTCTTCTTTTTGGACAAAAAATGCACAAATGGCCGAAAATGCAGCCCAGCACCAAAATTGGACCACGGGGTACCACGAACATCAAGACTGAAAAGTGTTCTGAACACTCTGGTTTTTTATGCAAAAGAATGCACCAAGGATCACAGGGCACCAAAACCCAAAAGTCTTATTTTCGCACGAAAATTGCACAATGGGCCGAAAATGTACCACGGGCACCAAAATTGGAGCATGGGCCACCTCGGACCTCAAAATTGAAAACTGCTCCGAGCATTAAGGTTTTTTATGCATAAGAATGCACCAGGGTTCACAGGGCACCAAAACTCAAAAGTCTTATTTTTGCACGAAAATTGCACAAATGGTCGAAAATGCACCACTGGCACCAAAATTGGACCACGGGGCGTACCACGGACCTCAAAACTCAAAAGTGCTCCAAGCATTATGGTTTTTTATATATAAGAATGCACCAGGCATCACGGGGCACCAAAACCCAAAAATCTTATTTTCGCACGAAAATCGCACAATGGGCCGAAAATGCACCACAGGCACCAAAATTGGACCCCGGGGCACCTCAGACGTCAAAACTGAAAAGTGCTCCGAGCATTAAGCTTTTTTGTGCTTAAGAATGCACCAGGGATCTCGGGGCACCAAAACCCAAAATTCTTCTTTTCGGATGAAAAATGCACAAATGGCCGAAAATGCACCCCCAGCACCAAATTGGACCACGGGGCACCACGAACTTCAAGACGGAAAAGTGTTCCGAACATTATGGTTTTTTATGCAAAAGAATGCACCACGGATCACAGGGCACCAAAACCCAAAAGTCTTATTTTCGCACGAAAATTGCACAATGGGCCGAAAATGTACCACGGGCACCAAAATTGGAGCATGGGCCACCTCGGACCTCAAAATTGAAAACTGCTCCGAGCATTAAGGTTTTTTATGAATAAGAATGCACCAGGGTTCACGGGGCACCAAAACCCAAAAGTCTTCTTTTCGCACGAAAAATGCACAAATGGTCGAAAATGCACCACCGGCACCAAAATTGGACCTCGGGGAACCACAGAACTCAACACTGAAAAGGGTTCCAAGCATTATGGTTTTCTATGCATAAGAATGCACCAGGGATCACGGGGCACTAAAACCCAAAAGTCTTATTTTCGCACAATAATTGCACAATGGGCCGAAAATGCACCACGGACACCAAAACTGGACCACGGGGAACCTGGGACCTCAAAACTTAAAAGTGCTCCAAGCATTATGGTTTTTTATGCATAAGAATGCACCAGGGATCACGAGGCACCAAATCCCAAAAGTCTTATTTTCGCACAAAAATTGCACAAATGGCGAAAAATGCACCAACGACACAAAAATTGGACCACGGGGCACCACGGACCTCAAAACTGAAAAGTGCTCCAAGCATTATGGATTTTTATCCATAAGAATGAACCAGGGATCACGGGGAACCAAAACCCAAAAGTCTTATTTTCGCACGAAGGTAGCACAAATGGCCGAAAATTCACCACCGGCACCAAAATTGGACCACGGGGAACCTCGGACCTCAAAACTGAAAAGTGCTCCCAGCATTACGGTTTTTTATGCATAAGAATGCACCAGGGATCAGGGGGCACCAAAACCCAAAAGTCTTATTTTCGCACGAAAATTGAACAAAGGGCTGAAAATGCACCACAGGGCACCTCGGACATCAAAACTGAAAAGTTCTACGAGCATTATGGTTTTATATGCATATGCATGCACCAGGGTTCACAGGGCACCAAAACCCAAAAGTCTTATTTTTGCACGAAAATTGAACAAATGGCCGAAAATGCATTATCGGCATCAAAATTGGACCATGGGGCACCACGAACCTCAAAATTGAATAGTGTTCTGAGCATTACAATTTTTTATGCATAAGAATGCACCAGGGATCACTAGGCAACAAAACCCAAAAGTCTTATTTTCGCATGAAAATTGCACAATGGGCCGAAAATGTACCACGGGCACCAAAATTGGAGCATGGGCCACCTCGGACCTCAAAATTGAAAAGTGCTCCGAGCATTAACGTTTTTTATGCATAAGAATGCACCAGGAATCACGGGGCACCAAAGTCAAAAGTCTTATTTTCGCACGAAAATTGCACAAATGGCCGAAAATGCACCCCTGGCACCAAAATTGGACCACGGGGCACCACGAAGCTCAAGACTGAAAAGTGTTCTGAGCATTATGGTTTTTTATGCATAACAATGCACCAAGTATCCCGGGGAACCAAAACCCAAAAGTCTTATTTTCGCACGAAAATTGCACAAAGGGCCGAAAATGCACCACGGGCACCAAAATTGGACCACGGGGCACCTCGGACCTCAAAACTGAAAAGTGCTATGAGCATTATGGTTTTTTATGGATAAGAATGCACCAGGGTTCACAAGGCACCAAAACCCTAAAGTCTTATTTTCGGACGAAAATTGCACAAATGGCCGAAAATGCACCACCAGCACCAAAATTGGACCACGTGGCGCCACAGAGCACAAAACTGAAATGTGCTCCTATCATTACGGTTTTTTATGGATAAGAATACACCAGGGATCACGGGGCACCAAAACCCTGAATTCTTATTTTCGCACAAAAATTGCACAATGGGCCGAAAATGCACAACGGGGACCAAAATTGGACCACGGGGCACCTAGGACCTCAAAAAATAAATGTGCTCCAAGGATTATGGTATTTTATGTATAAGAATGCACCAGGGATCACGGGGCACCAAACCCCAAAAAGTCTTATTTTCACACGAAAATTTAACAAATAGCCGAAAATGCACCACCGGCACCAAAATTGGACCAGGGGGCACCACAGACCTCAAAACTAAAAAGTGCTCCAAGCATTATGGTTTTTTATGCATAACAATGCACCAGGGATCACGGGGCAGCAAAACCTAAAAGTCTTATTTTCGCACGAAAATTGCACAATGGGACGTAAATGCACCACGGGCACCAAAACTAGACCACGGGGCACCTCGGACCTCAAAACTTAAAAGTGCTCTGAGCATTAAGGTTTTCTATGCATAAGAATGCACCAGGGATCACGGGGCACCAAAATCAAAAGTCTTATTTTCGCACGAAAGTTGCACAAATGGCCGAAAATGCACCCTGGCACCAAAATTGGACCACGGGGCACCACGAAGCTCAACACTGAAAAGTGATCTGAGCATTATTGTTTTTTATGCCTAAGAATGCACCAAGGATCCTAGGGCACCAAAACCCAAAAGTCTTATTTTCGCACGAAAATTGCACAAAGGGCCGAAAATACACCACGGGCACCAAAATTGGACCACGGGGCACCTCGGACCTCAAAACTGAAAAGTATTATGAGCATTATGGTTTTTTATGGATAAGAATGCACCAGGGTTCACAAGGCACCAAAACCCTAAAGTCTTATTTTCGCACGAAAATTGCACAAATGGCCGAAAATGCACCACCGGCACAAAAATTGGACCACGGGGCACCACAGACCTCAAAACTTAAATGTGCTCCTATCATTACGGTTTTTTATGCATAAGAATTCACCAGGGATCATTGGGCACCAAAACCCTAAATTCTTATTTTCGCACGAAAATTGCACAATTGGCCGAAAATGCACAACAGGGACCAAAATTGGACCACGGGGCACCTAGGACTTCAAAAAATAAAAGTGCTCCAAGGATTATGGTATTTTATGCATAAGAATGCACTAGGGATCACGGGGCACCAAAACCCAAAAAGTCTTATTTTCGCACGAAAATTTAACAAATGGCCGAAAATGCACCACCGGCACCAAAATTGGACCAGGGGGAACCACAGACCTCAAAACTGAAATGTGCTCCAATCATTACGGTTTTTTATGCATAACAATGCACCAGGGATCACGGGGCACCAAAACCCTAAATTCTTATTTTCGCACGAAAATTGCACAATGGGCCGAAAATGCACAACGGGGACCAAAATTGGACCACGGTGCACCTAGGACCTCAAAACATAAAAGTGCTCCAAGGATTATGGTATTTTATGCATAAGAATGCACCAGGGATCACGGGGCACCAAAACCCAAAAAGTCTTACTTTTGCACGAAAATTTAACAAATGGCCGAAAATGCACCACCGGCACCAAAATTGGACCAGGGGGCACCACACACCTTAAAACTGAAAAGTGCTCCAAGCATTATGGTTTTTTATGCATAAAAATGCACCAGGGATCACGGGGCAGCAAAACCCAAAAGTCTTATTTTCGCATGAAAATTGTACAAACGGCGGAAAATGCATTATCGGCCCCAAAATCGGACCATGGGGCACCAGGGACCTCAAAATTGAAAAGTGTTTCGAGAATTACGATTTTTTGTGCATAACAATGCACCAGGGATCACTAGGCTCCAAAACCCAAAAGTTTAATTTTCGCACGAAAATTTTACAATGGACTGCAAATGCATCACAGGCACCAAAATAGGACCACGGGGCACCACAAAGCTCAGGACTAAAAAGTTTTCTGAGCATTATGGTTTTTTATGCATAAGAATGCACCCAGGATAACGGGGCACCAAAACCCAAAAGTTTTATTTTCGTATGAAAATTGCGCAATAGGCCGAAAATACACAACGGGCACCAAAATTGGACCACGGGGTACCTAGGACCTCAAAACTGAAAAGTGCTCCAAGAATTATGGTTTTTTATGCATAAGAAACTACTAGGGATCACGGGGCATCAAAAACCAAAAGTATTTTTTTCGCACCAAAATTGCACATATGGCCGAAAATGCATTACCGGCACCTAAATTGGTCCACAGGGCACCACAGACCTCAAAAATGAAAAGTGTTCTGAGCATTATTGTTTTTTATGCATAAGAATGCACCAGGGATCATGGGCCACCAAAACCCAAAAGTCTTATTTTCGCACGAAAATCGCTCACGGCCGAAAATGCAGGAACGCACCAAAATTGGACCACGGGGCACCTCGGACATCAAAACTTAAAATTTCTCCAAGCATTATGGTTCTTTATGCATAAGAATGCACTAGGGATCACAGGGCACCAAAACCCAAAAGTCTTATTTTCGCAGAAAAATTTCACAAATGGCCGAAAATGCACCCCCGGCACCAAAATTGACCACCGGGCTCCACAAACCTCAAAACTGAAAAGTGTTCCGAGCATTATGGTTTTTTATGCATAAAATGCACCAGGGACCACGGGGCACCAAAACCTAAAAGTCTTATTTTCGCACAAAAATTGCACCATGGGCCTAAAATGCATCACGGGCACCAAAATTGGACCACAGGGCACCTCGGACCTCAAAACTTAAAAGTGCTCTAAGCATTATGGTTTTTTATGCATAAGAATGCACCAGGGATCACGGGGAACCAAAACCCAAAAGTCTTATTTTCGCACAAAAATTGCACAAATGGCTGAAAATGCACCCCCGGCATCAAAATTGGACCACGGGGCACCACGAAGCTCAAGACTGAAAAGTGTTCCAAGCATTATGGTTTTTTATGCATAAGAAAGCCACAGGGATGATGGGGCACCAAAATCCAAAAGTCTTAATTTCGAACGGAAATTGCACAAATGGCCGGAAATGCACCCCCGACACCAAAATTGGACCACGGGGCACCACAAAGCTCAGGACTAAAAAGTTTTCTGAGCAATATGGATTTTATGCATAAGAATGCAGCAAGGATAATGGGGCACCAAAACCCAAAAGTCTTATTTTCGAACGAAAATTTCACAATGGTCCGAAAATACACAACGGGCACCAAAATTGGACCACGGGGTACCTCGGACCTCCAAACTGAAAAGTGCTCTGAGCATTATGGGTTTTTATGCATTAGAATACACCAGGGATCATGGGGCACCAAAACCTAAACGTCTTATTTTCGTACAAATTGTCGAAAATGCATTACCGGCACCAAAATTTGCCCACGAGGCACCACATACCTCAAAACTGAAAAGTGTTCCGAGCATTATGGTTTTTTATGCATAAGAATTCACCAGGAATCATGGGGCACCAAAACCCAAAAGTCTTATTTTTGCACGAAAATTGCACAATGGACCGAAAAGGCATCACAGGCACCAAAATTGGACCGCGGGGCACCTTGGACCTCAATACTTAAAAGTGCTCCAAGTATTTGGGTTTTTTATGCATAAGAATGCACCAGGGATCACGGGGCACCAAAACCCAAAAGTCTTATTTTCGCACAAATGGCCGAAAATGCATTACCGGCACCAAAGTTGGTCCACGGGGCACCACAGACCTTAAAAATGAAAAGTCTTCCGAGCATTGTGGTTTTTTATACATAAGACTGCACCAAGAATCACGGGGCACCAAAACCCGAAACTCTTATTTTCGCACGAAAATTTCACAATGGACCGAAAATGCACCACAGGCACCAACATTCGACCACGGGGCACATCGGACCTCAAAACTTAAAAGTTCTCCGAGCATTATGGGTTTTTATGCATAAGAATGCACCAAGGATCACAGGGCACCAAAACCCAAAAGTCTTATTTTCACACGAAAAGTTCATAATGGGCCGAAAATACACAACGGTAACCAAAATTGGACCATGGGTTTCCTCGGACCTCCAAACTGAAAAGTGCTCCAAGCATTATGGTTTTTTATGCATTAGAATGCACCAGGGATCACGGGGCACCAAAACCCAAAAGTCTTATTTTCGTACAAATTGCCGAAAATGCATTACCGGCACCAAAATTAGTCCACGAGGCACCACATACCTCAAAACTAAAAAGTGTTCCGAGAATTATGGTTTTTTATGCATAAGAATGCACCAGGAATCATGGGGCACCAAAACCCAAAACTCTTATTTTCGCACGAAAATTGCACAATGGACCGAAAATGCACCACGGGCACCAAAATTGGACCACAGGGCACCTCGGACCTCAAAACTTAAAAGTTCTTCGAGCATTATGGGTTTTAATGCATAAGAATGCACCAGGGATCACAGGGCACCAAACCCCAAAAGTCTTATTTTCGCACGAAAATTTCACAATGGCCGAAAATACACAACGGGCACCAAAATTGGACCACGGGGTACCTCGGACCTCCAAACTGAAAAGTGCTCCGAGCATTATGATTTTTTATGCATAGGAATGCCCAAGGGATCACGGGGCACCAAAACCAAAAAGTCTTATTTTCGCACGAAAATTGTACAATTGGCCGAAAATGCACAACGGGCACCAAAATTGGACCACCTGGCACCTCGGACGTGAAAACTTGAAAGTTCTCCGAGTATTATGGTTTTTTATGCATAAGAATGCACCATGGATCTTAGGAAACCATAACCCAAAAGTCTTATTTTCGTACGAAAATTGCACAAATGGACGAAAATGCACCACCGGGCACCAAAATTGGACCACAGGGCACCACAAACCTCAAAACTGAAAAGTGTTCCGAATATTATGGTTTTTTATGCATCAAAATGCACCAGGGATCACAGGGCACCAAAACCCAAAAGTCTTATTTTCGCACGAAAATTGCACAATGGGCCGAAAAGGCATCACGGGCACCAAAATTGGACCGCGGGGCACCTTGGACCTCAATACTTAAAACTGCTCCAAGTATTTTGGTTTTTTATGCATAAGAATGCACCAGGGATCACGGGGCACAAAAACCCAAAAGTCTTATTTTCGTACAAATGGCCGAAAATGCATTACCGGCACCAAAATTGGTCCACGGGGCACCACAGACCTCAAAACTGAAAAGTGTTTCGAGCATTGTGGTTTTTTATGCATAAGACTGCACCAGGAATCACGGGGCACCAAAACCCAAAACTCTTATTTTCGCACGAAAATTGTACAATGGACCGAAAATGCACCACGGGCACCAAAATTGGACCACAGGGCACATCGGACCTCAAAACTTAAAAGTTCCCCTAGCATTATGGGTTTTTATGCATAAGAATGCACCAGGGATCATAGGGCACCAAAACCCAAAAGTCTTATTTTCACAAGTAAATTTCATAATGGGCCGAAAATACACAACGGGCACCAAAATTGGACCACGGGTTACCTCGGACCTCCAAACTGAAAAGTGCTCCGAGAATTATGGTTTTTTATGCATTAGAATGCACCAGCGATCACGGGGCACCAAAACCCAAAAGTCTTATTTTCATACAAATTGCAGAAAATGCATTACCCACACCAAAATTGGTGCATGAGGCACCACATACCTTAAAACTGAAAAGGGTTCCGAGCATTATGGTTTTTTATGCATAAGAATGCACCAGGAATCATGGGGCACCAAAACCCAAAACTCTTATTTTCGCACGAAAATTGCACAATGGACTGAAAATGCACCACGGGCACCAAAATTGGACCACGGGGCATCTCGGACCTCAAAACTTAAAAGTTCTCCGAGCGTTATGGGTTTTAATGAATAAGAATGCACCAGGGATCATAGGGCACCAAACCCCAAAAGTCTTATTTTCGCACGAAAATTTCACAATGGGCCGAAAATACACAACGGGCACCAAAATTGGTCCACGGGGTGCCTCGGACCTCCAAACTGAAAAGTGCTCCGAGCAGTGTGGTTTTTTATGCATAAGAATGCCCAAGGGATCAGGGGGCACCAAAACCAAAAAGTCTTATTTTTGCACGAAAATTGTACAATGGCCGAAAATGCACCACGGGCACCAAAATTGGACCACTTGGAACCTCGGACCTGAAAACTTATTAGTTCTCCGAGTATTACGGTTTTTTATGCATAAGAATGCACCATGGATCACGGGGCACCAAAACCCAAAAGTCTTATTTTCGAACGAAAATTTCATAATGGGCCGAAAATACACAACGGGCAGCAAAATTGGATCACGGGTTACCTCGGACCTCCAAACTGAAAAGTGTTCCAAGCATTATGGTTTTTATGCATAAGAATGTACCATGGATCACATGGCACCAAAACCCAAAAGTCTTATTTTCGTACGAAAATTGCACACGTGGACGAAAATGCACCACCGGCACCAAAATTGGACCACGGGGCACCACGAAGCTCAAAACTGAAGTGTTCCAAATATTATGGTTTTTTATGCATCCGAATGCACTAGGTATCACGGGACACCAAAACCCAAAAGTCTTCTTTTCGCACGAAAATTACACAATGGGCTAAAAAGGCATCACGGGCACCAAATTTGGACCGCGGGGCACCATGGACCTTAATACTTAAAAGTGCTCCAAGTATTTTGGTTTTTTATGCATAAGAATGCACCAGGGATCACGGGGCACCAAAACCCAAAAGTCTTATTTTCGCACAAATGGCCGAAAATGCATTACCGGCACCAAAATTGGTCCACGACGCACCACAGACCTCAAAATTGAAAAGTGTTCCGAGCATTGTGCTTTTTTATGCATAAGAATGCACCAGGAATCACGGGGCACCAACACCCAAAACTCTTATTTTCGCACGAAAATTGCACAATGGACCGAAAATGCACCACGGGGCACATCGGACCTCAAAACTTAAAAGTTCTCCGAGCATTATGGGTTTTTATGCATAAGAATGGACCAGGGATCACAGGGCACAAAAACCCAAAAGTCTTATTTTCGCACGAAAATTTCATAATGGGCCGAAAATAAACAACGGGCAGCAAAATTGGACCACGGGTTACCTCGGACCTCCAAACTAAAAAGTGCTCCAAGCATTATAGTTTTTTATGCATTAGAATGCACCAGGGATCACGGGGCACCAAAACCCAAAAGTCTTATTTTCGTACAAATTGCCGAAAATGCTTTACCGACACCAAAATTGGTCCACGAGGCAGCACATACCTCAAAACTAAAAAGTGTTCCGAGCATTATGGTTTTTTATGCATAAGAATGCACCAGGAATCATCGGGCACCAAAACCCAAAACTCTTATTTTTGCACAATGGACCGAAAACGCACCACGGTTACCAAAATTGGACCACGGAGCACCTCGGGCCTCAAAACTTAAAAGTTCTCCGAGCATTATGGGTTTTAATGCATAAGAATGCACCAGGGATCACAGGGCACCAAACCCCAAAAGTCTTATTTTCGCACGAAAATTTCACAATGGCCGAAAATACACAACGGGCACCAAAATTGGACCACGGGGTACCTCGGACCTCCAAACTGAAAAGTGCTCCGAGCATTATGATTTTTTATGCATAGGAATGCCCAAGGGATCACGGGGCACCAAAACCAAAAAGTCTTATTTTCGCACGAAAATTGTACAATTGGCCGAAAATGCACAACGGGCACCAAAATTGGACCACCTGGCACCTCGGACGTGAAAACTTGAAAGTTCTCCGAGTATTATGGTTTTTTATGCATAAGAATGCACCATGGATCTTAGGAAACCATAACCCAAAAGTCTTATTTTCGTACGAAAATTGCACAAATGGACGAAAATGCACCACCGGCACCAAAATTTGACCACAGGGCACCACGAACCTCAAAATTGAAAAGTGTTCTGAATATTATGCTTTTTTATGCATCAGAAAGCACCAGGGATCACGAGGCACCAAAATCACAAACTCTCATTTTCGCACGAAAATTGCACAATGGGCCGAAAGGCATCACGGGCAGCAAAATTGGACCGCGGGGCACCATGGACCTCAATACTTAAAAGTGCTCCAAGTATTTTGGTTTTTTATGCATAAGAATGCACCAGGGATCACGGGGCACCAAAACCCAAAACTCTTATTTTCGCACGAAAATTGCACAATGGACCGAAAATGCACCACGGGCACTAAAATTGGACCACGGGGCACATCAGACCTCAAAACTTAAAAGTTCTCTGAGCATTATGGATTTTTATGCATAAGAATGCACCAGGGATCACAGGGCACCAAAACCCAAAAGTCTTATTTTCGCAAAAAGTTTCATAATGGGTCGAAAATACACAACGGGCACCAAAATTGGACGACGGGTTACCTCGGACCTCCAAACTGAAAAGTGCTCCGAGCATTATGGTTTTTTATGCATTAGAATGCACCAGGGATCACGGGGCACCAAAACCCAAAAGTCTTATTTTCGTACAAATTGTCGAAAATGCATTACCGGCACCAAAATTGGTCCACGAGGCACCACAGACCTCAAAATTGAAAAGTGTTCCTAGCATTATGGTTTTTTATGCATAAGAATGCACCAGGAATCATGGGGCACCAAAACCCAAAACTCTTATTTTCGCACGAAAATTGCACAATGGACCGAAAAATGCACCACAGGCACCAAAATTGGACCACGGTGCACCTCGGACCTCAAAACTTAAAATTTCTTCGAGAATTATGGGTTTTTATGCATAAGAATGCACCAGGGATCACAGGGCACCAAAACCCAAAAAGTCTTATTTTCGCACGAAAATTTCTCAATGGGCCGAAATTACACAACGGGCACCAAAATTGGACCACGGGGTACCTCGGACCTCCAAACTAAATTGTGCTCCAAGAATTTTGGTTTTTTATGCATAAGAATGGACTAGGGGTCACGGGGCACCAAAACCCAAAACTCTTATTTTCACACGAAAATTGCACAATGGACCGAAAATGTACCACGGGGCACGTCAGACCTCAAAACTTAAAAGTTCTCTAAGCATTATGGGTTTTTATACATAAGAACACACCAGGGATCACAGGGCACCAAAACCCAAAAGTCTTATTTTCGAACGAAAGTATCACAATGGACCGAAAATACACAACGGGCACCAAAATTGGACCACGGGGTACCTCGGATCTCCAAACTGAAAAGTTCTCCGAGCATTATGGTTTTTTATGCATAAGAATGCACTAGGGATCACCGGGCACCAAGACCCAAAAGTCTTATTTTTGCACGAAAATTGCACAAATGGCCGAAAATACACCACCGCCACCAAAATTGGACCACGGGGCATCATGAACCTCAAAACTAAAAAGTATTCTGAGCATCATGGTTTTTTGTGCATAAGAATGCACCAGGGATCACGGGGTACCAAAACCCAAATGTCTTACTTTCGCACGAAAATTGGACAACGGGCCGAAAATGCATGACGGGCACCAAAACTAGACCACAGGACACCTCAGACCTCAAAAAATAAAAGTGCTCTGAGCGTTATGATTTTTTATGCATAACAATGCCCCAGGGATCACGGGGCACCAAAACCAAAAAGTCTAATTTTCGCAAGAAAATTTCACAAATGGCCGAAAATGCACCACCGGCACCAAAATTGGACCACGGGGCACCACGGAACTCAAAACTGAAAAGTCCTCCAAGCATTATGGTTTTTTATGCATAAGAATGCACCAGGAATTATGGCTCACCAAAACCCAAAACTCTTATTTTTGCACGAAAATTGCACAATGGACTGAAAAATACACCACAGGCACCAAAATTGGACCACGGGACACCTCGGACCTCAAAACTTAAAATTTCTCCGAGAATTATGGGTTCTTATGCATAAGAATGCACCAGGGATCACAGGGCACCAAAACCCAAAAAGTCTTATTTTCGCACGAAAATTTCACAATGGGCCGAAAATACACAACGGGCACCAAAATTGGACCATGGGGAACCTCGGACCTCCAAACTGAATTGTGCTCCAAGCATTTTGGTTTTTTATGCATAAGAATGGACCAGGGGTCATGGGGCACCAAAACCCAAAACTCTTATTTTCGCACAAAAATTGCACAATGGACAGAAAATGCACCACGGGGCACGTCGGACCTCAAAACTTAAAAGTTCTCCAAGCATTATGGATTTTTATGCATAAGAACACACCAGGGATCACAGGGCACCAAAACCCAAAAGTCTTATTTTCGAACGAAAGTTTGACAATGGGCCGAAAATACACAACGGGCACCAAAATTGGACCACGGGCTACCTCGGACCTCCAAACTGAAAAGTGCTCCGAGCATTATTGTTTTTTATGCATAAGAATGCACCAAGGATCACCGGGCACCAAGACCCAAAAGTCTTATTTTCGCACGAAAATTGCACAAATGGCCGAAAATACACCACCGCCACCAAAATTGGACCACGGGGCATCATGAACCTCAAAACTAAAAAGTATTATGAGCATCATGGTTTTTTGTGCATAAGAATGCACCAGGGATCACGGGGCACCAAAACCCAAATGTCTTACTTTTGCACTAAAATTGGACAATGGGCGAAAAATGCATGACGGGCACCAAAACTGGACCACAGGATACCTCAGACTTCAAAACATAAAAGTGCTCCGAGCATTATGATTTTTTATGAATAACAATGCCCTAGGGATCACGGGGCACCAAAACCAAAAAGTCTAATTTTCGCAAGAAAATTTCACAAATGGCCGAAAATGCACCACCGGCACCAAAATTGGACCACGAGGCACCACAGAACTCAAAACTAAAAAGTCCTCCAAGCATTATGGTTTTTTATGCATAAGAATGCAGCAGGGATCACGGGGCACCAAAACCCAAAAGTCTTATTTTCGCACGAAAATGCATTACCGACACCAAAATTGGTGCACGGGCACCACATACCTGAAAACTGAAAAGTGTTCCGAGCATTATGGTTTTTTTATGCATAAGAATGAACTAGGGATCACGGGGTTCCAAAACCCAAAAGTCTTATTTTAGCACGAAAATTGCACAATGGGCCAAAAATGCCCCACGAGCACCAAAATTGGATCACGGGGCACCTCGGACCTTAAAACAGAAAAGTGCTATGAGCATTATGGTTTTTTATGCATAAGAATGCACTAGGGTTCACAGGGCACCCAAACTCAAAAGTCTTATTTTCTCACGAAAATTGCATAAACGGCCGAGAATGCATTACCGGCACCAAAATTGATCCACGGGGCACCACAGACCTGAAAACTGAAAAGTGTTCCAAGCATCATGGTTTTCTATGCATAAGAATGCTGCAGGGATCACGGGGCACCAAAACCCAAAAGTCTTATTTTCGCACGAAAATGCGTTACCGACACCAAAATCGGTGCATGGGGCACCACAGATCTCAAAACTGAAAAGTGTTCCGAGCATTATGGTTTTTTATGCATAAGAATGCACTAGGAATCACGGGGCTCCAAAACCCAAAAGTCTTATTTTAGCACGAAAATTGCACAATGGGCCAAAAATGCCCCACGGGCACCAAAATTGGATCACGGGGCATCTCAGACCTTAAAACTAAAAATTGCTCCGAGCATTACGGTTTTTTATGCCTAAGAATGCACCAGGGATCACGGGGCACCAAAACCCAAAAGTGTTATTTTCGCACAAACGGCCGAAAATGCATTATCAGCACCAAAATTGATCCACGGGGCACCACAAACCTGATAACTGAAAAGTGTTTCAACATCATGGTTTTCTATGCATAAGAATGCACCAGGGATCACGACGCACCAAAACCCAAAGTTCTTCTTTTCGCACGAAAATTGCACAAATGGCCGAAAATGCATTACCGGCACCAAAATTGGACCACGGGGCTCCACGGACCTCAAAACTAAAAAGTGTTCCAAGCATTATGGTTTTTTATGCATAAGAATGCACCAGGGATCACGGGGCACCCAAACCCAAAAGTCTTATTTCGCACGAAAAATGCACAATCGGCGAAAAATGCACCACGGGTACCAAAATCGTACCACGGGGCACCTCGGACTTCAATACTTAAAAGTGGTACGAGCTTTCTGATTTTCTAGGCATAAGAATGCACCAGGGATCACGGGGAACCAAAACCGAAAAGTCTTATTTTCGCACGAAAATTGCACAAACGACGGAAAACGCATTACCGGCACAAAAATTGGGCCATAGGGCACCACGGACCTCAAAACTGAAAATTTTCCAAGCATTAAGGTTTTTTTTGCATAAGAATGCACCAGGGATCACAGGGCACCAAAACCCAAAAGTCTTATTTTCGCCCAAAAAATGCACAAATGTTCGGAAATGCACACCCGGCACCAAAATTGGACCACGGGGCACCATGAACCTCAAGACTAAAAAGTGTTCCGAGCATTTTGGTTTTTTATGCATAAGAATGCACCAAGGATCACGAGGCACAAAAACCCTAAAGTCTTATTTTCGCAAAAAAATTGCACAAAGGCCCGAAAATACACCACAGGAACCAAAATTGGACCACGGGGCACCTCGGACCTCAAAACTGAAAAGTGCTATGAGCATTATGGTTTTTTATGCATAAGAATGCACCAGAGTTCGAAAGGCACCAAAACCCAAATGTCTTATTTTCGCACGAAAATTGCACAAATGGCCGAAAATGCACCACCGGCACCAAAATTGGACCACGGGGTTCCACGAACCTCAAAACTAAGATGTGCTCCAAGCAATATGGTTTTTTATGCATAAGAATGCACCAGGGATCACGAGGCACCAAAACCCAAAAGTCTTATTTTCGCAAGAAAATTACACAATGGGACAAAAATGCACCACCGGCACCAAAATTGGACCACGGGGCACCTCGGATCTCAAAATTGAAAAGTGCTCTAAGCATTATGGTTTTTTATGCATAAGAATGCACCAGGGATCACAGGGCACCAAAACCCAAAAGTCTTATTTTTGAAATAAAACTGCACAATGGGCCAAAAATGCACCACAGGCACCAAAATTGAACCACGGGGCACCTCGGAAATCAAAACTAGTAAGTGTTCTGAGCAATATGGTTTTTTATGAGTAAGAATGAACCAGGGATCACGGGGCACCAAAACCCAAAAGTCTTATTTTCGCACGAAAATTGTACAATGGGCCGAAAAAGCACTACGCGCACCAAACTTGGACCACGGGGCACCTCGGACCAAAAATTTAAAAGTTCTCTGAGCATTATGGTTTCTTATGCATAAGAATGCACTAGGAATCACGGGGCAATAAAACCCAAAACTGTTATTTTCGCACGAAAATTGGACAATGGGCCGAAAATACACCACGGGCACCAAAATTGGACCACGGGGCGCCTTGGACGTCAATACTTAAAAAAGAGGTCCGTCCATTATGGTTTTTTATGCATAAGAATGCACCAGGGGTCATGGGGCACCAAAACCCAAAAGTCTTATTTTCGCACGAAAATTGCCCAACTGGCCGAAAATGCATTATCGGCACCAAAATTGGACCACGGGGCAGCATAGACCTCAAAACTGAAAATTATTCCGAGCATTATGGTTTTTTTATGCATAAGAATGCCCCAGGGATCACCGGGTACCAAAATGAAAATGTTTCATTTTCGCACGAAAATTGGACAATGGGCCGAAAATACACCCTGGGCACCAAAATTGGACCACGGGGCACCTCGGACCTCAAAACTGAAAAGTGCTCTGTGCATTATGGTTTTTATGCATAAGAATGCACCAGGGATCACGGGGCACCAAAATCCAAAAGTCTTATTTTAGATCGAAAATTGCACAATAGGCAGAAAATACACCACGGGCACCAAAATTGGACCACGGGGGACCTTGGACCTCAAGACTGAAAAGTGCTATGAGCATTATGGTTTTTTATGCATAAGAATGCACCAGGATTCGAAGGGCACCAAAACCCAAAAGTCTTTTTGTCGCACGAAAATTGCTCAAATGGCCGAAAATGCACCACCGGCACCAAAATTGGTACACGGGGCACCACGGACCTCAAAACTAAAAAGTGCTCCGAGCATTATGGTTTTTTATGCATAAGAATTCACCAGGGATCATGGGGCACCAAAACCCAAAAGTCTAATTTTCGCCCAAAAAATGCACAAATGTCCAAAAATGCACACCCGACACCAAAATTGGACCACGGGGCTCCACGAACCTCAAGACTGAAAAGTGTTCCAAGCATTATGGTTTTTATGCATAAGAATGCACCAAGGATTACGGGGCACAAAAACCCAAAAGTATTATTTTCGCATGAAAATTGTACAAAGGTCCGAAAATGCACCACGAGCACCAAAATTGGACCACGGGGCACCACGGACCTCAAAACTAAAAGGTTCTCTAAGAATTATGGGTTTTTATGCATAAGAATGCACCAGGGATCATGGGGCACCAGCATCCAAAAGTCTTATTTTAGATCGAAAATTGCACAATAGGCCAAAAATGCACCACAGGCACCAAAATTGGACCACGGGGTACCTCGGACCTAACAAACTGAAAATTACCCCGAGAATTATCATTTTTTATGCATTAGAATGCATCAGGGATCACGGGGCACCAAAACCTAAAAGTTTTATTTTCGCACGAAAATTTCACAAATGGCCGAAAATGCACCACCGGCAACAAAATTGGACCACGGGGCACCTCGGACCTGAAAACTGAAAAGTACTCTGAGCATTATGGTTTTTTATGCATAAGAAAGCACCAGAGATCACGAGGCACCAAAACCCAAAAGACTGATTTTCGCACGAAAATTGCACAAATGTCAGAAAATGCAACACAGGCACAAGAATTCGACCACGGGATACCACGTACCTCAAAACTGAAAAGTGCTCCTAGCATTATGTTTTTTATGTATAATAATGCACCAGGGATCACGAGGCACCAAAACCCAAAAGTCTTATTTTCGCACAAAAATTGCACAATTTGCCGAAAATGCACCACGGGCACCAAAATTTGGCCAAGGGCCACCTCGGACATCAATACTAAAAGTGTTCTTAGCATTACGATTTTTTATGCATAAGAATGCACCAGGGATCCCGGGGCACCAAAACCCAAAAGTCTTATTTTCGCACGAAAATTGCACAAGGGGCCGAAAATGCATGACGTGCACCAAAATTGGACCATGGGGCACCTCGGACCTCAAAACCTAAAAGTGCTCCAAGAATTATGGTTTTATATGCATAAGAATGCACTAGGGATCACGGGACACTAAAACCCAATTATTTTCGCACGAAAATTGCACAAATGGCCGAAAATGCATTACCGGCATCAAAATTAGACCATGGGACACGACGGACCTCAAAATTGAAAAGTGTTCTGAGCATTATGGTTTTTTATGCATAAGAATGCACCACGGATCACGGGGCACAAAAACCCAAAAGTCTTATTTTCGCACAAAAATTGCGTAATGGGCCGAAAATGCACCACGGGCACCAAAATTGGACCACGGGGCACCTCGGACCTCAAAATTGAAAAGTGCTATGAGTATTATGGTTGTTTATGTATAAGAATGCGCCAGGGATCACGGGGCACCAAAACCCAAAGGTCTTATTTTCGCTTAAAAATTGCACAATAGGCCAAAAAGGTACCACGGGCACCAAAATTGGACCACGGGTCACCTGGGACCTCAAAACTTAAAAGTGGTCCAAGCATTATGGTTTTTTATGCAGAAGAATGCACCAGGGATCACAGGGCACCAAAACCCAGAAGTCTTATTTTCGCACGAGAATTGCACAAATGGCCGAAAATGCATTACCGACATCAAAATTAGACCATGGGGCACCACGGATCTCAAAATTGAAAAGTGTTCTGAGCATTATGGTTTTTTATGCATAAGAATGCACCACGGATCACGGGGCACAAAAACCCAAAAGTCTTATTTTCGCACAAAAATTGCACAATGGGCCGAAAATGCCCCACGGGCACCAAAATTGGACCACGGGGCACCTCGGACCTCAAAATTGAAAGTGCTATGAGTATTATGGTTGTTTATGCATAAGAATGCACCAGGGATCAACGGGCACCAAAACCCAAAGGTCTTAATTTCGCTTAAAAATTGCACAATAGGCCAAAAAGGCACCACGGGCACCAAAATCGGACCACGGGTCACCTGGGACCTCAAAACTTAAAAGTGGTCCAAGCATTATGGTTTTTTATGCAGAAGAATGCACCAGGGATCATGGGGCACCAAAACCCAAAAGTCTTATTTTTGCACGAAAATTGCACAAATGGCCGAAAATGCATTACCAGCACCAAAATTAGACCACGGGGCACCACGAACCTCAAAACTGAAAAGTGTTCCGAGCATTATGGTTTTTTATGCATAAGAATGCACCAGGGATCATGGGGCACCAAAACCCAAAAGTCTTATTTTCCGACGAAAATTTCACAAATGGCCGAAAATGCACCACTGACACCACTTATGCATGAAATACCATAATGCTCTGAGCAGTTTTCATTTGTGAGGTCCGTGGTCCCCCATGGTCCAATTTTGGTGTCCGTGGTGCATTTTATGCCCATTGTGCAATTTTTGTGCGAAAATAAGACTTTTGGGTATTGGTGCCCCGTGATCCTTGTTGCATCCTGATGCATAAAAACCATAATGCTCGGAGCACTTTTTAGTTTTGAGGTCCGTGGTGCCCCTTGGTCCAATTTTGTTGCCCGTGGTGCATTTTCGGCACTTTGTGCAATTTTGTTTCCAAAATAAGACTTTTAGGTTTTTGTGCCCCGTGATCCCTATGCATTCTTATGCATAAAAAACCATAATGCTCGTAGAAATTTTAAGTTTTCAGGTCCGTGGTGCCCCGTGGTCCAATTTTGCTGCCTGTGGTGCATTTTCAGCATATGGTGCAATTTTCGTGCCAAAATAAGACTTTTGCGTTTTGGTGCCCCGTGATCCTTGGTGCATCCTTATGCATAAAAAACCATAATGCTCAGAGCTCTTTTCAATTTTGAGGTCCGTGGTGTCCAATGCTCCAATTTTGGTGCCCCGTGGTACATTTTTGGCCCATGGTGTAATTTCGTGCCAAAATAAGACTTTTGGGTTTTAGTGCCCCGTGATCCCTGGTGGATTCTTATGCATAAAAAACCGTCAAGCTAGGAGCACTTTTCAGTTTTGTGGTTAGTGGTGCCCCGTGGTCCAATTTTGGTGTCCGTGGTAGATTTTCGGCCCATGGTGCAATTTTCATGCCAAAATAAGACTTTTGCGTTTTGGTGCCCCATGATCCTTGTTGCATGCTTATGCATAAAAAAACATAATGCTCAGAGCACTTTTTAGTTTTGAGGTCCGTGGTGCCCCATGGTCCGATTTTTGTGCCCGTTGTGGATGTTCGACACATGGTCCAATATTCGTTCCAAAATCAGACTTTTGGGTTTTGGTGCCACGTGATCCCTGGAGAATTCTTATGCAGAAAATACCATAATTCTCATAGCACTTTTCAATTTTGAGGTTTGTGGGGTCCCGTTGTCCAATTTTGGTGCCCGTGGTGCAATTTCGGCCCATGGTACAATTTTCGTGCCAAAATAAGACTTTTGGATTTCGTGCCCCGTGATCCCTACGGCATTCTTATGCATAAAAAACCATAATGCTTTAAGCACTTTTCAGTTTTGAGGTCCGTGGACCCCCACGGTCCAATTTTGGTGGCCGTTGTGCATTTTATGCCCATTGTGCAATTTTTGTACGAATTATTATGCATAAAAAACCATAACGCTTGGAGCACTTTTTAGTTTTGAGGTCTGTGGTGCCTCTTGGTCCAATTTTGGTGCTCGTGGTGCATTTTCGGCAGACGGTGCAATTTTCGTGCCAAAATAAGACTTTGGGGTTTTGGTACATCCTTATGCATAAAAAACCATAATGCAATTTTCGGATCACTTTTCAGTTTTGAGGTCCGTGGTGCCACGTGTCCAATTTTGGTGCCCGTGGTGCATTATCGGCCCATTGTGCAATTTTCATGCGAAAATAAGAGTTTTGGGTTTTGGTGCCCCGTGATCCCTGGTGCATTCTTCTGCATAAAAAACCATAATTCTCAGAGCACCTTTTCGTTTTGAGGTCCATTGTGCCCCGGGGTCCAATTTTGGTGCCCGTGGTGCATTTTCAGCACATGGTGCAATTTTCGTGCCAAAAGAAGACTTTTGGGTTTTGGTGCCCTGTGATCCTTGGTGAATCCTTATGCATAAAGAACCATAATGCTCGGAGCACTTTTCAGTTTTCAGGTCCGTGGTGTCCCGTGGTTCAATTTTGGTGCCCGTGGTGGATTTTCGACCCATGGTGCAATTTTCGTGCCAAAATAAGACTTTTGGGTTTTGGAGCCCCGTGATCCTTGTTGCATCCTTATGCCTAAAAAACCATAATGCTCAGAGCACTTCTAAGTTTTCAGGTCCGTGGTGCCCCGTGGTCCAATTTTGGTGTCCGTGGTACATTTTCGGCACATGGTGCAATTTTCATGCCAAAATAAGACTTTTGCGTTTTGGTGCCCCGTGATCCCTAAGGCATTCTATGCATAAAAACCATAATGCTCTGAGCATTTTTCATTTTTGAGGTCCGTGGTCCCCCATGGTCCACTTTTGGTGTCCTGGTGCATTTTATGCCCATTGTGCAATTTTCGTGCAAATTATTATGCATAAAAAACCATAATGCTTGGAGAACTTTTCAGTTTTGAGGTCCGTGGTGTACCGTGATCCAATTTTGGTGCCCGTGGTGGATTTTCGACCCATGGTGCAATTTTCGTGCCAAAATAAGAATTTTGAGTTTTGGTGCCTCGTGATCCTTGTTGCATCCTTATGCATAAAAAACCATAATGCCCGGAGCACTTTTTTAGTTTTGAGGTCCGTGGTGCCCCGTGGTCCAATTTTGGTGTATTTTCGGCACATGGTGCAATTTTTGTGCCAAAATAAGACTTTTGGGTTTTGGTGCCCTGTAATCCTTGGTGCATCCTTATGTATAAAAAACCATAACGCTCTGAACACTTTTCAGTTTTGAGGTCCGTGGTGCCCCGTGGTCCAATTTTTGTTTTTGTGGTGCGTATTCGGTCCATTGTGCAATTTTCGTTCAAAAAATAAGACTTTTGAGTTTTGGTGCCACGTGATCCCTGGTGCATTCTTATGCATAAAATACCATAAGGCTCGAAGCACTTTTCGGTTTCTAGGCCCGTGGTGCCCCGTGGTCCAAATTTGGTGCCCATTGGTGCATTTTCGGCCCACGATGCAATTTTCGTCCCAAAATAAGACTTTTTGGTATTGGTGCCCCGTGATCCCTGGTGAATTCTTATGCATAAAAAACTATATAGTAAGGATCACTTTTCAGTTTTGAGGTCAGTGGTGCCCCGTTATCCAATTTTGGTGCCCGTGGTAGATTTTCGACCCGTGGTGCAATTTCCATGCCAAAATAAGACTTTTGGGTTTTGGTGCCCCATGATCCATGTTGCATCGTTATGCATAAAACACCATAATGCTTAGAGCACTTTTAGTTTTGAGGTCCGTGGTGCCCCATGGTCCAATTTTGGTGCATGTGGTGGATTTTCGGCAAATGGTCCAATTTTCGTGCCAAAATAAGACTTTTGGGTTTCGGTGCCACGTGATACCTGGTCCATTCTTATGCATAAAATACCATCTTGCTCAGAGCACTTTTCAGTTTTGAGGTCATTGGTGCCCCGTTGTCCAATTTTGGTGCCCGTAGAACATTTTCGGCCCATGGTCCAATTTTCGTGCGAAAATAAGACTTTTGGGTTTTGGTGCCCCGTGATCCTTGGTGCATTCTTATGCATAAAAAACCATAATGCTTGGAGCACTTTTAAGTTTTCAGGTCCGTGGTGCCCCGTGGTCCAATTTTGGTGCGCGTGGTGCATTTTCGGCCATTTGTGTAATTTTCATGCGAAAATAAGACTTCTGGGTTTTGGTGCCCCGTGATCCCTGGTGCATTCTTATGCATAAAAAACCATAATGCTAGGAGCACTTTTCAATTTTGAGGTCCGACGTGCCCCGTGGTCCAATTTTGGTGCCCGTGGTGCATTTTCGGCCCATTGTGCAATTTACGTGCGAAAATAGGACTTTTGGGTTTTGGTGCCCCATGATCCATGGTGCATTCTTATGCATAAAAACCATAATGCTTGGAGCACTTTTCAGTTTTGAGGTCTGTGGTGCCCCGTGGTGCGATTTTGGTGCCGATGGTGCATTTTCGGCCATTTGTGTAAATTTCATGCAAAAATAAGACTTTTGGGTTTTGGTGCCTCGTGATCCCTGAAGCATTCTTATGCATAAAAAACCATAATGCTCGGAGCACTTTTCAGTTTTGCGGTCCGACATGCCCCGTGTTCCAATTTTGGTGCCCGTGGTGCATTTTCGGCCCATTGTGCAATTTACGTGCGAAAATAGGACTTTTGGGTTTTGGTGCCCCGTGATCCCTGGTGCATTCTTATGCATCAAAACCATAATGCTTGGAGCACTTTTCAGTTTTGATTTCCATGGTGCAATTTTGGTGCCGGTGGTACATTTTCGGCCATTTGTGTAATTTTCATACCAAAATAAGACTTTTGGGTTTTGGTGCCTCGTGATCCCTGAAGCATTCTTATGCATAAAAAACCATAATGCTCAGAGCACTTTTCAGTTTTGAGGTCCGACATGCCCCGTGTTCCAATTTTGGTGCCCGTGGTGCATTTTCGGCCCATTGTGCAATTTACGTGCGAAAATATGACTTTTGGGTTTTGGTGCCCCGTGATCCCTGGTGCATTCTAATGCATAAAAAACTATAATTCTCGGAGCACTTTTCAATTTTGAGGTCCGAGGTGCATTGTGGACCAAATTTGGTGCCCGTTGTGCATTTTCGGCCCATTGTGCAATTTTCGTGCAAAAATAAGACTTTTGGGTTTTGGTGCCCCGTGATCCCTGGTGCATTCTTATGCATAAAAAACCCTAATGCTCGACACACTTTTTAGTTTTGAGGTTCGTGGTGCCCCGTGGTCCAATTTTGGTGCCGATGGTGCATTTTCGGCCATATGTGCAATTTTGTGCTGAAATAAGACTTTTACATTTCGGTGCCCTGTGATCCCTGGTGCATTCTTATGAATGAAAAACCATAATGCTTGGAGCACTTTTAAGTTTTGAGGTCCGTGGTGCCTCGTGGTCCAATTTTGGTGTTAGTGGTGCATTTTCGGCCATTTGTGCAATTTTCATGCGAAAATAAGAGTTTTGGGTTTTGGTGCCTCGTGATCCCTAGTGCATTCTTATGCATAAAAACCATAATGCTTGGAGCACTTTTCAGTTTTGATTTCCGTGGTGCAATTTTGGTGCCGGTGGTGCATTTTCGGCCATTTGTGTAATTTTCATGCAAAAATAAGACTTTTGGGTTTTGGTGCCTCGTGATCCCTGAAGCATTCTTATGCATAAAAAACCATAATGCTCAGAGCAATTTTCAGTTTTGAGGTCCGACGTGCCTCGTGTTCCAATTTTGGTGCCCGTGGTGTATTTTCGACACATTGTGCAAATTACGTGCGAAAATAGGACTTTTGGGTTTTGGTGCCCCGTGATCCCTGGTGCATTCTTATGCATAAAAAACTATAATGCTCGGAGCACTTTTCAATTTTGAGGTCCGAGGTGCACGTTGTACATTTTCGGCCTATTGTGCAATTTTCGTGCAAAAATAAGACTTTTGGGTTCTGGTGCCCCGTGACCCCTGCTGCATTCTTATGCATAAAAATCCATAATGCTTGAAGCACTTTTCAGTTTTGAGGTCCGTGGTGCCTCGTGGTCCAATTTTGGTGCCGGTGGTGCATTTTCGGTCATTTGTGCAATTTTCATGCAAAAATAAGACTTTTGGGTTTTGGTGCCCCATGATCCTTGGTGCATTCTTATGCATAAAATACCGTAATGCTTCAGAGCACTTTTCAGTTTTGAGGTCCGAGGTGCCCCATGGTCCAATTTTGGTACCCGTGGTGCATTTTCGGCCCATTGTGCAATTTTCGCGCAAAAATAAGACTTTTGGTTTTTGGTGCCCCGTGATCCCTGGTGCATTCTTATGCATAAAAAACCAAAATGCTCTAAGAACATATCAGTTTTGAGGTCCGAGGTGACCCGTGGTCCAAATTTGGTGCCCGTGGTACATTTTCGGCCATTTGTGCAATTTTCGTGCGAAAATAAGACTTTGAGGTTTTGGTGCCCCGTGAACCCTGGTGCATTCTTATGCATAAAATACCATAATGTTTCAGAGCACTTTTCAGTTTTGGGGTCCGAGGTGCCCCGTCGTCCAGTTTTGGTGCCGGTGGTGCATTTTCGGCCCATTGTGCATTTTTCGTGCGAAAATAAGAATTTTGTATTTTCCTGCCCCATGATCCCTGCTACATTCTTATGCATAAAAAACCATAATGCTTGAAGCACTTTTCAGTTTTGAGGTCCGTGGTGCCCCGTGGTCAAATTTAGGTGCTGGTGGTGCATTTTCGGCCATTTGTGCAATTGTCATTCGAAAATAAGACTTTTGGGTTTTGGTGCCCAGTGATCCCTAGTGCATTCTTATGCATAAAATACCGTAATGCTTGGAGCACTTTTCAGTTTTGAGGTCCGAGGTGCCCCGAGGTCCAAGTTTGGTGCCGGTGGTGCATTTTCGACCCATTATGCAATTTTCATGCGAAAATAAGACTTTTGGGTTTTTGTGCCCATTGATCCCTGGTGCATTTTTATGCATAAAATACCAAAATGCTCCGAGTACTTTTCAGTTTTGAGGTCCGAGGTGACCCGTGGTCCAATTTTTGTGACCGTGGTACATTTTCGGCCATTTGTTCAATTTTCATGCGAAAATAAGACTTTTGGGTTTGGGTGTACCATGATCCCTGGTGCATTCTTATCCATTAAAAAAACCGTAACGCCCGAAGCACTTTTCAATTTTGAGGTCTGAGGTGCCCCGTGGTCCAATTTTGGTGCCCGTGGTGCATTTTTGGCCCATTATGCAATTTTCGTGCGAAAATAGGACTTTTGGGTTTTGGTGCGCCGTTATCCATGGTGCATTCTTAAGCATAAAAAAGCATAATTTTTAGAGAACTTTTCAGTTTTAAGGTCCGAGATGCCCCGTGGTCCAATTTTGGTGCCGGTGGTGCATTTTCGGCCCATTGTGCAATTTTCGTGCGAAAATAAGAATTTTGGGTTTTGGTGTCCCGTGATCCCTGGTGCATTCTTATGCATAAAAAACATAATGCTCGGAGCACTTTTCAGTTTTGAGGTACGTGGGGCCACGTGGTCCAATTTTGGTGCCGGTGGTGCATTTTCTTCTATTTGTGCAATTTTCGTGCGAAAATAAGACTTTTGGGTTTTGGTGCCCCGTGATCCATTGTCCATTTTTATGCATAAAAATCTTAATGCTCATAGCACTTTTCAGTTTTGAGGTCCATGGTGCCCCGTGGTCCAATTCTGGTGCCGGTGGTGCATTTTCTACTATTTGTGCAATTTTCCTGCGAAAATAAGACATTTGGGTTTTGGTGCCCCGTGATCCATGGTGCACTGTTATGCATAAAAAAACGTAATGCTTGAAGCACTTTTCAGTTTTGAGGTCCATGGTGCCCCGTGGTCCAATTTTGGTGTCGGTGCTGCATTTTGGGCCATTTGTACAGTTTTCATGCAAAAATAAGACTTTTGGGTTTTGGTCCCCCGTGATCCCTAGTGCATTCTTATGCATAAAATACCATAATACTTCGGAGCACTTTTCAGTTTTGAGGTCCGAGGTGCCCCGTGATCCAATTTTGGTGCCCGTGATACATTTTTGGCCCATTATGCAATTTTCGTGCGAAAATAGGACTTTTGGATTTTGGTGCCCCGTGATCCCTGGTGCTTTCTTATGCATAAAATACCATATTGCTTGGAGCACTTTTCAGTTTTGAGGTCCGAGGTGCCCCGTGGTCCAACTTTGGTGCCGGTGGTGCATTTTCGGCCCATTGTGCAATTTTCGTGCGAAAATAAGACTTTTGGGTTTTGGTACCCCGTGATCACTGGTGCATTCTTATGCATAAAATACCATAATGCTTGGAGCACTTTTCAGTTTCGACGTCTGTGGTGCCCCGTGGTCCAATTTTGGTGCGGCGGGTGCATTGACGCCCATTTGTGCAATTTTTGTGCGAAAATAAGGCTTTTGGGTGTTTGTGGCCCATGATCCCTGTGCATTCTTATGCATAAAAAACCATCATGCTCGGAGAACTTTTCAGTTTTGAGGTCCGAGGTGCCCCGTGGTCCAACTTTGGTGTCGGTGGTGCATTTCGGCCATTTGTGCAATTTTTGTTCAAAAATAAGACTTTTGGGTTTTGGTGCCCAGTGATCCCTGGTGCATTCTTATGCATAAAAGTCCATAATGCTCGGAACTCTTTTTCAGTTTTGAGGTCTGTGGTGCCCCGTGGTCCAATTTTGGTGTCGGTGGTGCATTTTCGGTCATTTGTGCAATTTTCGTGCAAAAATAAGACTTTTGGGTTTTGGTGCCCCATGATCCCTGGTGCATTCTTATGCATAAAATACCGTAATGCTTCAGAGCAGTTTTCAGTTTTGAGGTCTGAGGTGCCCTGTGGTCCAATTTTGGTACCCGTGGTGCATTTTTGGCCCATTGTGCAATTTTCATGCAAATATAAGACTTTTGCTTTTTGGTGCCCCGTGATCCTTGTTGCATTCTTATGCATAAAAAACCAAAATGCTTTGAGAACATATCAGTTTTGAGGTCCGAGGTGACCCGTGGTCCAATTTTGGTGCCCGTGGTACATTTTCGGCCATTTGTGCAATTTTCATGCGAAAATAAGACTTTTAGGTTTAGGTGCCCCGTGAACCCTGGTGCATTATTATGCATAAAATACCATAATGCTTCATAGCACTTTTTAGTTTTCAGGTCCGAGGTTCCCCGTCGTCCAATTCTGGTGCCGGTGGTGCATTTTCGGCCCATTGTGCAATTTTCGTGTGAAAATAAGATTTTTGGATTTTGCTGCCCCATGATCCCTACTACATTCTTATGCATAAAAAACGATAATGCTTAAAGCACATTTCAGTTTTGAGGTCCGTGGTGCCCCGTGGTCCAATTTAGGTGCTGGTGGTGCATTTTCGGCCATTTGTGCAATTTTCCTGCGAAAATAATACTTTTGGGTTTTGGTGCCCCGTGATCCATGTGCATTCTTATGCATAAAAAAAGATAATGCTCGGAGCACTTTTCAAATTTGGGGTCCGAGGTGCCCCGTGGTCCAATTTTGTTGGCCGTGGTGCATTTTCGGCACATTGGGTAATTTTCGTGCGAAAATAAGACTTTTGGGTTTTGGTGCCTCGACATCCCTGGTGCATTTTTAAGCATAAAAAACCATAATGCTCATAGAAATTTTCAAGTTTGAGGTCCGAGGTGCCTCGTGGTCCAATTTTGGTGCTGGTGGTGCATTCTCGGCCATTTTTGTAATTTTCGTGCGAAAATAAGACTTTTGGGTTTTGGTACCCCGTGATCCTTGGTGCATTCTTATGCATAAAAAACAATAATGCTCGGAGCACTTTTCATTTTTGCGGTCCAAGGTGCCCCGTGGTCCAATTTTGGTGCCCGTGGTACATTTTCGGCCAGTTGTGCAATTTTTATGCGAAAATAAGACTTTTAGGTTTAGGTGCCCCGTGAACCCTGGTGCATTCTTATGCATAAAATACCATAATGCTTCAGAGCAGTTTTTAGTTTTCAGGTCCGAGGTGCCCCGTCGTCCAATTTCGGTGCCGGTGGTGCATTTTCGGCCCATTGTGCAATTTTCGTGTCAAAAATAAGATTTTTGGGTTTTGGCGCCCCGTGATCCCTGGTTCATTCTTATGCATAAAAAACAATAATACTCAGAACTCTTTTCAGTTTTAAGGTCCGAGGTGCCCCGTAGTCCAATTTTTGTGCCCGTGGTACATTTTGGGATATTTGTGCAATTTTCATGCGAAAATAATACTTTTGGGTTTTGGTGCCCTGTGATCCTTGGTGCATTCTTATGCATTAAAAACAATAATACTCGAAAATCTTTTCAGTTTTGAGGTCCGAGGTGCCCCGCTGTCCAATTTTGGTGATCGTGGTACATTTTCAGCCATTTGTGCAATTTTCATACGAAAATAAGCCTTTTGGGTTTTGGTGCCCCGTGATCCCTGGTGCATTCTTATGCGTAAAAAACCATAATGCTCGGAACACTTTTCAGTTTTGAGGTCCATGGAACCTCGTGGTCCAATTCTGGTTTCGATGGTGCATTTGCGGCCATTTGTGCAATTTTAATGCGAAAATAAGCATTTTGGGTTTTCGTGCCCGGTGATCCCTGGTGCATTCTTATGCATAAAAAACCATCATGCTCGGAGCTCTTTTCACTTTTGAGGTCCATGGTTCCCCGTGGTCCAATTCTGGTGCTGGTGGTGCATTTTTGGCCATTTGGGCAATTTTCGTGCGAAAAGAAGACTTTTGGATTTTGGTGCCCCTTGATCCCTGGTGCATTCTTAAGCATAAAAATGCATTCTATGCATAAGAATGCACCAGGGATCACGAGGCACCAAAACCCAAAAGTCTTATTTTCGCACGAAAATTGCACAAAAGGCCGAAAATGCACCACCGGCACCAAAATTGGACCACGAGGCACCACTGACTTAAAAACTGAAAAGTGTTCCGAGCATTATGATTTTTTGTGCATAAGAATGCACCAAGGATCACGGGGCACCAAAACCCAAAAGTCTTATTTTTGCACGAAAATTGAACTAAGGTCCGAAAATGCTCCACAGGGCACCTCGGACCTCAAAACTTAAAAGTGCTCCGAGCATTATTGTTTTCTATGCATAAGAATGCACCAGGGATCACAGGGCACCAAAACCCAAGTCTTATTTTCGCACGAAAATTGTACAAATAATCGAAAATGCACCACGGGCACCAAAATTGGACCACGAGGCACCACAGACCTAAAAATTGAAAAGTGTTCCAAGCATTATGGTTTTTTATGCATAAGAATGCACCAAGGATCACAAGGCACCAAAACCCAAAAGTCTTATTTTCGCACGAAAATTGCACAAAGGGCCGAAAATGCACCACGGGCACCAAAGTTGGACCACGGGGCACCTCGGACCTCAAAACTGAAAAGTATGCTTAGCGTTATGGTTTTTTTATGCATAACAATGCACCAGGGATCACGGGGCACCAAAACCCAAATGTCCTATTTTCACCCGATAAATGAACTAACGCCCGAAAATGCACACCCCGCACCAAAATTGGACCACGGGGCACGTCGGACCTCAAAACTTAAAAGTGCTCCGAGCATTATGGTTTTTTATGCATAAGAATGCACCTGGGATCACGGGCACCAACACCAAAAGTCTTATTTTCGCACGAAAATTGCTCAAATGGCCGAAAATGCACCACCGGCACCAAAATTGGACCACGAGGCACCACATACCTAAAAACTGAAAAGTTTTCCAGGCATTATGGTTTTTTATGCATAAGAATGCACCAGGGATCATGGGGCACCAAAACCCAAATGTCTTTTTTCGCCCGAAAAATGAACAAATGTCCGAAAATGCACCACCGGCACCAAAATTGGACCACGGGGCACCTCAGACTTCAATACTTAAATGTTGTCCGAGCATTATGGTTTTTTATGCCTTAGAATGCACCAAGGATCATGGGGCACCAAAACCAAAAAGTCTTATTTTCGCACGAAAATTGCTCAAATGGCCGAAAATGCATTACCGGCACCAAAATTAGACCACGGGGCACCACCGACCTCAAAACTGAAAAGTGTTCCAAGCATTAAGGTTTTTTAAGCATAAAAATGCACTAGGGATCATGGGGCACCAAAACCCAAAAGTCTTATTTTCGCACGAAAATTGAACTAAGGGCCGAAATGCTCCACGGGCACCAAAATTGGACCACGGGGCACCTCGGACCTCAAAACTTAAAAGTGCTCCGAGCATTATGGTTTGCTATGCATAAGAATTCACCAGGGATCATGGGGCACCAAAACCCAAAAGTCTTATTTTCGTATGAAAATTGCACAAATGGCCGAAATTGCACCACCGGCACCAAAATTGGACCACGAGGCACCACAGACCTAAAAACTGAAAAGTGTTCCGAGCATTACGGTTTTTTATGCATAAGAATGCACCAAGGATCACGGGGCACCAAAACCCAAAAGTCTTATTTTGGCACGAAATTGCACCATGGGCCGAAAATGCACAACGGGACACCAAAATTGGACCACGGGGCACCACGGACCTCAAAACTGAAAAGTGCGCTTAGCGTTATGGTTTTTTATGCATAAGAATGCACCGGGGATCACGGGGCACCAAACCCCAAAGGTCTTATTTTCACCCGAAAATGCACCACCGACACCAAAATTGGACCACGGGGCACCATGAACCTCAAGACAGAAAAGTGTTCCGAGCATTATGGTTTTTTATGCATAAGAATGCACCAAGGATCACGGGGCACCGAAACCCAAAAGTCTTATTTTCGCACGAAAGTTGAACTAAGGGCCGAAAATGCACCGCAGGCACCAAAATTGGACCACGGGGCACCTCGGACCTCCAAACTTAAAATTGCTCCGAGAATTATGGTTTTTTATGCATAAGAATGCACCAGGGATCTTGGGGAACCAAAACCCAAAAGTCTTATTTTCGCACGAAAATTGCTGAAATGGTCGAAAATGCACCACCGGCACCAAAATTGGACCACGAGGCATCGCGGATATCAAAACTTAAAAGTGTTTCGAGAATTATCTTATTTTATGCATAAGAATGCACTAGGGATCACGGGGCACCAAAACCCAAAAGTCTTATTTTCGCCCGAAAAATGAACAAATGCCCGTAAATGCACACCCGACAGCAAAATTGGACCACGAGGGTCAACAAACCTCAAGACAGAAAAGTGTTCCGAGAATTATGGTTTTTTATGCATAAGAATGCACCAAGGATCACGGGGCACCAAAACCCAAAAGTCTTATTTTCGCACGAAAATTTTCCAAAGGGCAAAAAATGCACCATGGGCACCAAAATTGGACCACGGGGCATGTTGGACCTCAAAACTTAAAAGTGCTCAGAGCATTATGGTTTTTTATGCATAACAATGCACCAAGGATCACGGGCACCAAAACCCAAAAGTCTTATTTTCGCACGAAAATTGCTCAAATGGCCGAAAATGCACCACCGGCACCAAAACTGGACCACGAGGCACCACAGACCTAAAAATTGAAAAGTTTTCCAAGCATTATGGTTTTTTATGCATAAGAATGCACCAGGGATCACGGGGTACCAAAACCCAAAAGTCTTATTTTCTCCCAAAAAATCAATAAATGTCCGAAAATGCACCACCGGCACCAAAATTGGACCATGAGGCACCTCGGACTTCAACACTTAAAAGTGGTCCGAGCATTATGGTTTTTTATGCCTTAGAATGCACCAAGGATCACGGGGCACCAAAAACCAAAACTCTTATTTTTGCACGAAAATTGCTCCAATGGCCGAAAATGCATTACCGACACCAAAATTGGACCACGGGGCACCACGGACCTCAAAACTGAAAAGTGTTCCAAGCATTAAGGTTTTTTAAGCATAAGAATACACCAGGGATCACGGGGCACCAAAACCCAAATGTCCTATTTTCACCCGATAAATGAACTAATGCCCGAAAATGCACACCCGGCACCAAAATTGGACCACGGGGCACGTCGGACCTCAAAACTTAAAAGTGCTCCAAGCATTATGGTTTTTTATGCATAAGAATGCACCAGGGATCACGGGTACCAACACCAAAAGTCTTATTTTAGCACAAAAATTGCTCAAATGTCCGAAAATGCACCACCGGCACCAAAATTGGACCACGGGGCACCTCAGACTTCAATACATAATTGTGGTCCGAGAATTATGGTTTTTTATGCCTTAGAATGCACCAAGGATCATGGGGCACCAAAACCAAAAAGTCTTATTTTCGCACGAAAATTGCTCAAATGGCCGAAAATGCATTACCGGCACCAAAATTAGACCACGGGGCACCACGGACCTCAAAACTGAAAAGTGTTCCTAGCATTAAGGTTTTTTAAGCATAAAAATGCACTAGGGATCATGGGGCACCAAAACCCAAAAGTCTTATTTTCGCACGAAAATTGAACTAAGGGCCGAAAATGCTCCACGGGCACCAAAATTGGACCACGGGTCACCTCGGACCTCAAAACTTAAAAGTGCTCCGAGCATTATGGTTTGCTATGCATAAGAATTTACCAGGGATCATGGGGCACCAAAACCGAAAAGTTTTATTTTCGCACGAAAATTGCACAAATGGCCGAAAATGCACCACCGGCACCAAAATTGGACCATGAGGCACCACAGACCTAACAACTGAAAAGTGTTCCGAGCATTACAGTTTTTTATGCATAAGAATGCACCAAGGATCACGGGGCACCAAAACCCAAAAGTCTTATTTTCGTACGAAAATTGCACAAAGGGCCGAAAATGCACCACGGGCACCAAAGTTGGACCACGGGGCACTTCGGACCTCAAAACTGAAAAGTGCGCTTAGCGTTATGGTTTTTTATGCATAAGAATGCACCGGGGATCACGGGGCACCAAACCCCAAATGTCTTATTTTCGCTCGAAAATTGCCCAAATGGCCGAAAATGCACCACCGACACCAAAATTGGACCACGAGGCACCACAGACCTAAAAAATGAAAAGTGTTCTGAGCATTATGGTTTTTTATGCATAAGAATGCACCAAGTATCACGGGGCACCAAAACCCAAAAGTCTTATTTTCGCACGAAAATTGCGCAAAGGGCCGAAAATGCACCACCGGCACCAAAATTGTACCACGAGGCACCACAGACCTAAAAACTGAAAAGTGTTCTGAGCATTATGGTTTTTTATGCATAAGAATGCACCAAGGATCACGGGGCACCAAATCCCAAAGTCTTATTTTCGCACGAAAATTGCAGAAATGGTCGAAAATGCACACCCGGCACCAAAATTGGACCACGGGGCACCACGAACCTCAAGACAGAAAAGTGTTCCGAGCATTATGGTTTTTTATGCATAAGAATGCACCAGGGAATGCAGGGCACCAAAACCCAAAAGTCTTATTTTCTCACTAAAATTGCACAAATGGCCGGAAATGCACCACTGGCACCAAAATTGGACCACGGGGCACCACGAACATCAAAACTGAAAAGTTTTCCAAGCATTATGGTTTCTTTTGCATAAGAATGCACCAGGGTTCACGAGGCACCAAAACCCAAAAGTTTTATTTTCGCACAAAAATTGCAAAATGGGACGAAAATGCACCCCGGGCATCAAAATTGGACCACGGGGAACCTCGGACCTCAAAACTAAAAAGTGCTATGAGCATTATGTTTTTTTATGCATAAGAATGCACTAGGGATCACGAGGCACCACAACCCAAAAGTCTTATTTTAGCACGAAAATTGCACAATGGGCCGAAAATGCACCTCGGGCATCAAAATTGGACCACGGGGAACCTCGGACCTCAAATCTGAAAAGTGCTCTGAGCATTATGGTTTTTTATGCATAAGAATGCACCAGGGATCACGGGAAACCAAAACCTAAAAGTCTTATTTTTGCACTAAAATTGCACAAATTGTCGAAAATGCACCACCGGCACCAAAACTGGACGACGGGGCACCTGGGACCTCAAAACTTAAAAGTTCTCCAAGCATGATGGTTTTTTAGGCATTAGAATGCACCAGGGATCACGAGGCACCAAAACCTAAAAGTCTTATTTTCGCACGAAAATTACTCAAATGGCCGAAGAAGCATTACCGGCACCAGAATTGGAACACGGGGCACCACAGACCTCAAAACTAAAAAGTGTTCCGAGCATTATGGTGTTTTATGCACAAGAATGCACCAGGGATCACGGGGCACCAAAATCCAAAAGTCTTATTTTCGCACGAAAATTGCACAATGGGCCGTAAATGCACCACGGGCACCAAAATTGAACCATGGGGTACCTCAGACCTCAAAACTTAAAAGTTCGTCGAGCATTATGGTTTTTTATGCATAGGAATGAACCAGGGATCACGGGGCACCAAAACCCAAAAGTCTTATTTTCGCACGAAAATTTCACAAAAGGCCCAGAATTCACCATCGGCACCAAAATTGGACCACGGGACACCACGGACTTCAAAACTTAAAAGTACTCCAAGAATTATGGTTTTTTATGCATAAGAATGCACCAGGTATCACAGGGCACCAAAACCCAAAAGTCTTATTTTCGCACGAAAATTGCATAAATGGCCGAAAATGCACCACGGTCACAAAAATTGGACCACGCGGCACCTCGGACTTGAAAACTTAAAAGTTATCCGAGCATTATGGTTTTTTATGCATAAGAATGCACCAGGGATCACAGGGCACCAAAACCCAAAAGTCTTATTTTCGCTCGAAAATTTCACAAATGGCCGAAAATGCACCGTCGCCACCAAAATTTGACCACGGGGAACCACGGACCTCAAAACTGAAAAGTGCTCCAACCGTTATGGTTTTTCATGCATAAGAATGCACCAAGGATCACGGGGCACCAAAACTCAAAAGCCTTATTTTCGCACGAAAAATTGCCCAAATGGCCGAAAATGCACCACTAGCACCAAAATTGGACCATGGGGCACCACGGACCTCAAAACTGAAAAGTGCTTATGCAATGAGAATGCACCAGGGATCACGGGGCACCAAAACCCAAAAGTCTTTTTTTCGCACGAAAATTGCTCAAATTGACGAAAATGCACCACTGGCACCAAAATTGGACCATGGGGCTCCTTGGACCTCAAAACTGAAAAGTGTTATGAGCATTAATGCATAAGAATGCACCAGGGATCACGGGGCACCTAAACCCAAAAGTCTTATTTTTGCACGAAAATTTCACAAATGGCCGAAAATGCACCACCGACACCAAAATTGGACCACGAGGCACCTGGGACCTCAAAATTTAAAAGTGGTTCAAGAATTACAGTTTTCTATGCATAAGAATGCAACAGGGATCACGGGGCACCAAAATCCAAGAGTCTTCTTTTCGCACGAAAATTGCACAAGGGGACGAAAATGCACGACGACACCAAAATTGGACCACGAGGCACCTGGGACCTCAAAACTTAAAAGTGCTCCAAGCATTATGGTTTTTTATACATAAGAATGCGCACCAGGGATCATGGGGTACCAAAACCCAAAAGTCTTATTTTCGCACGAAAATTGCACAATTGGCCGAAAATGCTACACCAGAACCAAAATTGGGCCACGGGGCACGACGAACCTCAAAACTGAAAAGTGCTTAAAGAATTATGGTTTTTTATGCATAAGAATGCACCAGGGAATGCAAGGCACCAAAACCCAAAAGTCTTATTTTCTCACTAAAATTGCACAAATGGCCGAAAATGCACCACTGGCACCAAAATTGGACCACGGGGCACCACGAACATCAAAACTGAATTGTTTTCCAAGCATTATGGTTTCTTTTGCATAAGAATGCACCAGGGTTCACGAGGCACCAAAACCCAAAAGTTTTATTTTCGCACAAAAATTGCAAAATGGGACGAAAATGCACCCCGGGCATCAAAATTGGACCACGGGGCACCTCGGACCTCAAAACTAAAAAGTGCTATGAGCATTATGTTTTTTTATGCATAAGAATGCACTAGGGATCACGAGGCACCACAACCCAAAAGTCTTATTTTAGCACGAAAATTGCACAATGGGCCGAAAATGCACCTCGGGCATCAAAATTGGACCACGGGGAACCTCGGACCTCAAATCTGAAAAGTGCTCTGAGCATTATGGTTTTTTATGCATAAGAATGCACTAGGGATCATGGGAAACCAAAACCTAAAAGTCTTATTTTTGCACTAAAATTGCACAAATTGTCGAAAATGCACCACCGGCACCAAAACTGGACGACGGGGCACCTGGGACCTCAAAACTTAAAAGTTCTCCAAGCATGATGGTTTTTTAGGCATTAGAATGCACCAGGGATCACGGGGCACCAAAACCTAAAAGTCTTATTTTCGCACGAAAATTGCTCAAATGGCCGAAAAAGCATTACCGGCACCAGGATTGGAACACGGCGCACCACAGACCTCAAAACTAAAAAGTGTTCCGAGCATTATGGTTTTTTATGCATAGGAATGAACCAGGGATCACGGGGCACCAAAACCCAAAAGTCTTATTTTCGCACGAAAATTTCACAAAAGGCCCAGAATTCACCATCGGCACCAAAATTGGACCACGGGACACCACGGACCTCAAAACTTAAAAGTACTCCAAGAATTATGGTTTTTTATGCATAAGAATGCACCAGGTATCACAGGGCACCAAAACCCAAAAGTCTTATTTTCGCACGAAAATTGCATAAATGGCCGAAAATGCACCACGGTCACAAAAATTGGACCACGCAGCACCTCGGACTTGAAAACTTAAAAGTTATCCGAGCATTATGGTTTTTTATGCATAAGAATGCACTAGGGATCACAGGGCACCAAAACCCAAAAGTCTTATTTTCGCTAGAAAATTTCACAAATGGCCGAAAATGCACCGTCGCCACCAAAATTTGACCACGGGGAACCACGGACCTCAAAACTGAAAAGTGCTCCAACCGTTATGGTTTTTCATGCATAAGAATGCACCAAGGATCACGGGGCACCAAAACTCAAAAGCCTTATTTTCGCACGAAAATTGTCCAAATGGCCGAAAATGCACCACCAGCACCAAAATTGGACCACGGGGCACCACGGACCTCAAAACTGAAAAGTGCTTATGCAATGAGAATGCACCAGGGATAATGGGGCACCAAAACCCAAAAGTCTTTTTTTTGCACGAAAATTGCACAAACGGACGAAAATGCACCACCAGCACCAAAATTGGACCACGGGGTACCACGAACCTCAAAACTGAAAAGTGTTGCGAGCATTATGTATTTTTATGCATAAGAATGCACCAGGGATCACAGGGCACCAAAACCCGAAAGTCTTATTTTCGCACGAAAATTGCACAATGGGGCAAACCTGCATCAAGGGCACAAAAAATGGACCCCGGGGCAGCTCGAACCTCAATACTTAAAAGTTCTCCTAGAATTATGGTTTTTTATGCATAACAACGCACCAGGCATCACGGGGCACCAAAACCCAAAATTCTTGTTTTCGCACGAAAATTGCATAAATGGCAAAAAATGCACCACCGGCACCAAAATTTGACCACGGGGCACCACAGACCTCACAACTGAAAAGTGTTCCGAGCATTATGGTATTTTATGCATCAGAATGCACCAGGGATCATGGGGCACCAAAACCCAAAAGTCTTATTTTCGCACGAAAATTGCACAATGGGCCGAAAATGCACCACGGCCACCAAAATTGGATGAACGGGAACCTCGGACCTGAAAATTGAAAAGTGCTCCGAGCATTATGGTTTTTTATGCATAAGAATGCACCAGGGATCACGGTGCACCAAAGCCCAAAAGTCCTATTTTCGCATGAAAATTGCACAAATGGCCGACAATACACCACCGACACCAAAATTGGACCATTGGGCACCTCGAACCTCAAAACTGAAAAGTTCTCCAAGCATTATATTTTTTTATGCATAAGAATGCACCATGTATCAGGTGGCACCAAAACCCAAAAGTCCTATTTTCGCACAAAAAATGCACAATGGGCCGAAAATGCACCACGGGCACCAAAATTGGACCACGGGGAACCTCGAACCTCAGAACTGAAAAGTGCTCCAAGCATTATGGTTTTTTAAGGATATGAATGCACCAGGGATCACAGGGCACCGAAACCCAAAAGTCTTATTTTCGCGTTAAAGTTGCACAAATGGCCGAAAATGCAACACGGGCACCAAAATTGGACCACGGGGCACCTCAGACCTCAAAACTGAAAAGTGCTCTCAGCATGATGGTTTTTTATGCATAAGAATGCACCAGGGATCACGGGGCACCAAAACCAAAAAGTCTTATTTTCGCACGAAAATTGTACAATGGGCCGAAAATGCACCACGTGCACCAAAATTGGACTACAGGGCACCACGAACCTCAAAACTGAAAAGTGTGTTGAGCATTATGGTTTTTTATGCATAAGAATGCAACAGGGATCATGGGGTACCAAAACCCAAAAGTCTTATTTTTGCACGAAAATTGTACAAATGGCCGTAAATGCACCACCGGCACCAAAATTGGACCACGGGGCACCTCGGACCTCAAAACTGAAATGTTCTCTTAGAATTATGGTTTTTTGTGCATAAGAATGCCCCATAGATCACGGGGCACCAAAACCCAAAAGTCCTATTTTTGCACAAAAATTCCATAATGGGCTGATAATGCACCACAAACACGAAAATTGGACAAGCGGCACCACGGACTTCAAAACTGAAAAGAGTTCCGAGCATTATGGTTTTTTATGCATAAGAATGCACCAGGGAGCACGGGGCACAAAAACCCAAAAGTCTTATTTTTTGCATGAAAATTGCACATTGGGACGAAAATGCAACACGAGCACCAAAATTGGACCACGGGACACCTAGGACCTCAAAACTGAAAAGTGCTACGAGCCTTATCATTTTTTATGGATAAGAATGCACCAAGGATCATGGGGCACCAAAACCCAAAAGTCTTATTTTCGCATGAAAATTGCACAAATGGCCGAAAATGTACCACGGGCACCAAAATTCGACCACGGGGCACCTCGGACCTCAAAACTGAAAATTGCTCAGAGCATTATGGTTTTTTATGCATAAGAATGCACCAGGGATCACGTGGCACCAAAACCCAAAAGTCTTATTTTGGCACGAAAATTGGACCATATGCCGAAAATCCACCATTGGCACCAAAATTGGACCACGGGGCACCACGGAACTCAAAACTGAAAAGTGCACTGAGCATTATGGTTTTTTATGGACAAGGATGCACCAAGGATCCCGGGGCACCAAACCCCAAAACTCTTATTTTCGCACGAAAATTGCACAATGGGTCGATAATGCACCACAAACACCAAAATTGGACCATGGGGGACCACGGACCTCAAAACTGAAAAGTGCTCAGAGCATTATGGTTTTTTATGCATAAGAATGCCCCAGGGATCACGGGGCACCAAAACCCAAAAGTCTTATTTTTGCACGAAAATTGTACCATGGGCTGAAAATGCACCATGCGCACCAAAATTGGACAACCGGGCACCACAAACCTCAAAACTGAAAAGTGCTATGAGCATTATGGTATTTTATGCAAAAGAATGCACCAGGGATCACGTGACACCAAAACCCAAAAGTCTTATTTTGGCACGAAAATTGGACCATATGCCAAAAATCCACCACGACACCAAAATTGGACCACGGGGAACCATTGACCGCAAAACTAAAAAGTGCTCCGAGCATTATCTTTTTTTATGCATAAGAATCCACCAGGGATCACGGGACACAAAAACCCAAAAGTCTCATTTTCGCAGGAAATTGCACCAAGGGCCAAAAATGCACAACGGGGCACCAAAATTGGAGCACTGGACACCACGGACCTCAAAACTGAAAAGAGCTCTGAGCATTATGGTTTTTGATGCATAAGGCTGCACCATGGATCATGGGGCACCAAAACGCAAAAGTCTAATTTTGGCACGAAAATTGCACCATGTGCCGAAAATTCACCACGGGCACAAAAATTGGACCACGGGCACCACGGACCTGAAAACTTAAAAGTGGTCTGAGCATTATGATTTTTTATTCATAAGAATGCACTAGGGATCACGGGGCACCAAAACCCAAAAGTCTTATTTTCACACGAAAATTGGACCATGTGCCGAAAATCCACCACGAGCACCAAAATTGGAGCACGGGGCACCACAGATCTCAAAACTGAAAAGTGCTCCAAGCATTATGGTTTTCTATGCATAAGGATGCACCAAGGATCACAGGGCACCAATACCCAAAAGTCTTATTTTGGCCCAAAAATTGCACAATGTGCCGAAAATGCACCACGGGCACCAAAATTGGACCACGGGGCAGCACGGACCTCAAAACTAAAAGGTTCTCTGAGCATTATAATGTTTCACGCAAAAGAATGCACCAGGGATTATGGGGCACCAAAACCGAAAAGTCTTATTTTCGCACGAAAATTGCACAATGGGCCGATAATACAGCAAGGGCACCAACATTGGACACGAGGCACCACGGACCTCAAAACTAAAAGGTGCTCTGAGCATTATGGTGTTTTACGCAAAAGAATGCACCAGGGATCACGGGGCACCAAAACGTAACAGTCTTATTTTGGCACGAAAATTGCACCGTGTGCCGAAAATCCACCACGAGCACCAAAATTGGAGCACGAGGCACCACAGGCCTCAAAATTAAAAAGTGCTCCGAGCATTACGGTTTTTATGCATAAGGATGCACAAGGGATCATGGGGCACCAAAACCCAAAAGTCTTATTTTGGCACGAAAATTGCACCATGGGCCGAAAATACACCACGGGCACCAAAATTGGATAATTGGGCACCACAGACCTCAAAATTGAAAAGTGCTCTGAGCATTATGGTATTTTATGCATAAGAATGAACCAGGGATCACGTGGCACCAAAACCCAAAAGTCTTATTTTGGCACGAAAATGGACCATGTGCCGAAAATCAACCACGGGCACCAAAATTGGACCACGGGGCACCACGGACCTCAAAACTAAAAAGTGCTCCGAGCTTTATGGCTTTTTTATGTATAACGATGCAACAACGATCACGGGGCACCCAAACCCAAAAGTCTTATTTTGGCATGAAAGTTGCACCATGGGCCGAAAATCTACCACGGGCACAAAAATTGGACAACGGGGCACCACTTACCTCAAAACTGAAAATTGCTCTGAGCATTATGGTTTTCTATGCATAAGGATGCACTAAGGATCACAGGGCACCAATACCCGAAAGTCTTATTTTGGCCAGAAAATTGCACCATGTGCCGAAAATGCACCACAGGCACCAAAATTGGACCTCGGGGCACAACGGACCTCAAAACTAAAAGGTGCTCTGAGCATTATGGTGTTTTACGCAATAGAATGCACCAGGGATCATGGAGCACCAAAACCCAAAAGTCTTATTTTCGCACGAAAATTGTAAAATGGGCCGATAATGCACCACGGGCACCAAAATTGGACACGGGGCACCACGGACCTCAAAATTGGAAAGTGCTCCGAGCATTATGGTTTTTTATGCATAAGGATGCACCAAGGATCACGGGGCACCAAAAACCAAAAGTCTTATTTTGGCACGAAAATTGCACCATGTGCCGAAAATGCACCACGGGCACCAAAGTTGGACCACGAGGCACCACAGACCTCAAAACTAAAAAGTGCTCTGAGCATTATGGTTTTTTATGCATCATAATTCGCACGAAAATTGCACAATGGGCATAAAATGCACCACAGACACCAAAACTGGAGCATGGGGGACCACGAACCTCAAAACTGAAAAGTGCTCATAGCATTATGGTTTTTTATGCATAAGAATGCCCCAGGGATCACGGGGCACCAAAACCCAAAAGTCTTATTTTGGCACGAAAATTGCACCATGGACCGAAAATGCACCACGGGCACCAAAAATTGGACAACGGGGCACCACAGACCTCAAAATTGAAAAGTGCTCCGAGCATTACGATATTTTATGCATAAGAATGCACAAGGGATCACGTGGCCCGAAAACCCAAAAGTGTTATTTTGGCACGAAAATTGCACCTTGGGCCGAAAATTCACCATGTGCACCAAAATTGGAAAACGGGGCACCACAGACCTCAAAACTGAAAGTGCTCCAAGAATTGTAGTATTTTATGCATCAGAATGCACCAGGGATCACGGGGTACCAAAACCTAAAAGTCTTATTTTGGCACGAAAATTGAACCATGCGCCGAAAATCCACCACGGGCACCAAAATTGTACCACGGGGCACCACGGACCTCAAAACTAAAAAGTGCTTCGAGCATTATGGTTTTTTATGCATAACGATGCAATAAGGATCACGGGGGACCCAAACCCAAAAGTCTTATTTTGGCATGAAAATTGCATCATGGGTCAAAAATCTACCACGGGCACCAAAATTGGACAACGGGGCACCACTGACCTCAAAACTGAAAAGTGCTCCGAGCTTTATAGTTTTTTATGCATAAGAATCCACCAGGGATCACGGGGCACCAAAACCCAAAAGTCTTATTTTGGGATGAAAATTGTACCATGGGCCGAAAATCACCAATGGGTAACAAAATTGGACGACGGGGCACCACAGACCTAGAAACCGAAAAGTGCTCCAAGCCTTATGGTTTTTTATGCATAAGAATGCACCAGGGATCACGTGGCTCAAAAACCCAAAAGTGTAATTTTGGCACGAAAATTGCACCATGTACCGAAAATGCACCAGGGGCACCAAAATTGGACCATGAGGTACCACATACCTCAAAACTAAAAAGTGCTTCGAGCATTATGTTTTTTATGCATAATAATTCGCACGAAAATTGCACAATGGGATTAATATGCACCACAGACACCAAAATTGGACCATGGGGGACCACGAACCTCAAAACTGAAAAGTGCTCAGAGCATTATGGTTTTTTATGCATAAGAATGCCCCAAGGATCACGGGGCACCAAAACCCAAAAGTCTTATTTTGGCACGAAATTTGCACCATCGGCCGAAAATGCACTAGGGGCACCAAAATTGGACCATGAGGCACCATAGACCTCAAAACTAAAAAGTGCTCCGAGCATTATGTTTTTTATGCATAATAATTCGCACGAAAATTGCACAATGGGCATAAAATGCACCACAGACACCAAAATTGGACCATGGGGGACCAGGGACCTCAAAACTGAAAAGTGCTCAGAGCATTATGGTTTTTTATGCATAAGAATGCCCCAGGGATCACGAGGCACCAAAACCCAAAAGTCTTATTTTGGCACGAAATTTGCACCATGGGCCGAAAATGCACCAGGGGCACCAAAATTGGACCATGAGGCACCACAGACCTCAAAACTAAAAAGTGCTCCGAGCATTATGTTTTTTATGCATAATAATTCGCACGAAAATTGCACAATGGGCATAAAATGCACCACAGACACCAAAATTGGACCACGGGGGACCACGGACCTCAAAACTGAAAAGTGCTCAGAGCATTATGGTTTTTTATGCATAAGAATGCCCTAGGGATCACGGGGCACCAAAACCCAAAAGTCTTATTTTGGCACGAAATTTGCACCATGGGCCGAAAATGCACCAGGGGCACCAAAATTGGACCATGAGGCACCACAGACCTCAAAACTAAAAAGTGCTCCGAGCATTTTGTTTTTTGTGCATAATAATTTGCACGAAAATTGCACAATGGGCATAAAATGCACCACAGACACCAAAATTGGACCATGGGGGACCACGGACCTCAAAACTGAAAAGTGCTCAGAGCATTATGGTTTTTTATGCATAAGAATGCCCCAGGGATCACGGGGCACCAAAACCCAAAAGTCTTATTTTGGCACGAAATTTGCACCATGGGCCGAAAATGCACCACGGGCACCAAAATTGGACCACGGGGCACCACCGACCTCGAAACTGAAACGTGCTCCGAGCTTTATGGTTTTTTATGCATAAGAATACACCAGGGATCACGGGGCACCAAAACCCAAAAGTCTTATTTTGGGACGAAAATTGCACCATGGGCCGAAAATGCACCAATGGGCACCCAAATTGGACAACGGGGCACCACGAACCTAGAAACTGAAAAGTGCTCTGAGCCTTATGGTTTTTTATGCATAAGAATGCACCAGGGATCACGTGGCACCAAAACCCAAAACTCTTATTTTTGCATGAAAATTACACCATGTAATGAAAATCCACCACGGTACCAAAATTGGAACACAGGGCGCCATGGACCTCAAAACTATAAAGTGCTCCGAGCATTATGGTTTTTTATGCATAACGTTGCAACAAGGATCACGGGGCACCCAAACCCAAAAGTCTTATTTTGGCATGAAAATTGCACCATGGGCCGAAAATATCCCACGGGCACCAAAATTGGACCACGGGGCACCACTGACCTCAAAACTAAAAAGTGCTCCGAGCTTTATGGTGTTTTATGCATAAGAATCCACCAGGGATCATGGGGCACCAAAACCCAAAAGTCTTATTTTGGGACAAAAGTTGCACCATGGGACGAAAATGCACCAATGGGTACCAAAATTAGACAACGGGGCACCACAATCCTACAAACTGAAAAGTGCTCCGAGCATTATGGTTTTTTTGCATAAGATTTCACAAGAAGATTGCTCAATGACCAGAAAATGCACCTCTGACACGAAAATTGTAGCACGGGGCACCACGGACCTCAAAACTGAAAAGTGCTCAGAGCATTATGGTTTTTTATGCATAAGAATGCCCCCGGGATCACGGGCCACCATAACCCAAAAGTCTTATTTTCGCACGAAAATTGCACAATGGGCCAAAAATGCACCGAGGCCACAAAAATGGACCACGGGGCAACTTGGAAATCAAAACTTTAAAGTGCTCCGAGCACCATGGTTTTTTATGCATAAGAATGCACCATGGATCATGGGGCACCAAAACCCAAAAGTCTTATTTTCGCACGAGAATTGCACAATGGGCCGAAAATGCACCCGGGCACCAAAATTGGACCATGGGGCACCTCGGACCTCAAAACTTAAAAGTCCTTCAAGCATTATGGTTTTTTATGCATAAGAATGCACCAGGGATCACGGGGCACCAAAACCCAAAAGTCTTATTTTCGCACGAAAATTGCACCATGGACCGAAATGCACCCCCGGCACCAAAACTGGACCGCGGGGTGCTACGAACCTCAAGACTGAAAAGTGTTCCAAGCATTGTGGTTTTCATGCATAAGAATGCACCAAGGATCATGGGGCACCAAAACCCAAAACTCTTATTTTCGCAAGAAATTTGCAAAAATGGCCAAAAATGCACCATGGGGAACCTCGGACCTCAAAACTGAAAAGTGTTATGATTATTATGGTTATTTATTCATAAGAATGCTCCAGGGATCATGGGACACCAAAACCCAAAAGTCTTATTTTCACACAAAAATTGCACAAACGGCCGAAAATGCACCACGGGCACCAAAATTGGACCACGGGGCACCTCGGACCTCAAAACTAACAAGTGCTATGAGTATTATGATTTTTTATGCATAAGAATGCACTAGGGATCATAGGGCACCAAAACCCAAAAGTCATATTTTCGCACGAAAATTTCACAAATGGCCGACAATGCACCATCGGCACCAAAATTGGACCACGGGGCACCATGGACCTCAAAACTGAGAAGTGCTCCAAGCATTATGGTTTTTTATGCATAAGAATGCACCAAGGATCACGAGGCACCAAAACCCAAAAGTTTTATTTTCGAACGAAAATTGCACAATGGGCCGAAAATGCATCACAGACACCAAAATTGGACCATGGGGCACCACGGACGTCAAAATTGAAAAGTTTTCCAAGCCTTATCATTTTTTATGCATAAGAATGCACCAGGGATCACGGGCACCAATACCCAAAAGTCTTATTTTCCTACGAAAATTGTACAATGGGCCAAAAATGCACCCCCGGTACCAAAATTGTACCACGGGGCACCACGGACCTCAAAACTGAAAAGTGCTCCAAGCATTATGGTTTTTTTCTGCATAAGAATGCACCAGGGATCACGGCGCACCAAAACCCAAAAGTCTTATTTTCGCACAAAAATTGTACAAACGGCAGAAAATGCACCACGGGCAACAAAATTGGACCACGGGGCACCTCGGACCTCAAAACTGAAAAGTGCTCTTAGAATTATGGTTTTTTATGCATAAGAATGCACGAGGGATCACCGGGCACCAAAACCCAAAAGTGTTATTTTCGCACGAAAATTGCACAAATTGTCGAAAATGCGCCACCGGCTCCAAAATTGGACCACGAGGCATCATGGACCTCAAAAATGAAAAGTGTTCCACGCATTATGGGTTTTTATGCATAAGAATGCACCAGGGATCACGGTGCACCAAAACCCAAAAGTCTTATTTTCGCACGACAACTGTACAATGGGCCGAAAATGCACCATGGCACCAAAATTGGACCACGCGACACCTTGATCTTCAATACTTTAAAGAGGTCCCGGCATTATGGTTTTTTATGCATAAGATTGCACCAGGGATTACGGGGCACCAAAACCCATAAGTCTTATTTTCGCAGGAAAATTTCACAAATTGCCAAAAATGCACTACCAGCACTAAAATTGGACCACGAAGCACCATGAACCTCAAAACTGAAAAGTGTTCCAAGCATTATCATTTTTTATGCATAAGAATGCCCCACAGATCACGGGGCACCAAAGCCCAAAAGCCTTATTTTTGCACGAAAATTGCACAATAGGCCGAAAATGCACCACGAGCACCAAAATTGGACAACGGGGGACCTCGGACCTCAAAACTGAAAAGTGCTCCAACCATTATGGTTTTTTATGCATAAGAATGCACCAGGGATAACGGGGCACAAAAACCCAAAAGTCTTATTTTCGCATGCAAATTGCACAAATGGCTGAAAATGCATTACCGGCACCAAAATCGGACCACGGGGCACCACAGACCTCAAATCTGAAAAGTGTTCCAAGCATTATGGTTTTTTATGCATAAGAATGCACCATGGATCACGGGGCACCAAAACCCAAAAGTTTTATTTTCGCACGAAAATTGCACAATGGGCCGAAAATGCACCACGGGCACCAAAATTGGACAACGGGGTCACCTAGGACCTCAAAACTGAAAAATGTTCCGAGCATTACGATTTTTTATGCATAAGAATGCACCAGGGACCACGGGGCACCAAAACCCAAAAATTTTATTTTCGCACGAAAATTGCACCTCGGGCACCAAAATTGGACCACGAGGCACCTCGGACTTCAATACTGAAATGTGGTCCGAGCATTATGGTTTTTTAAGCATAAGAATTCTCCAGGGATCACGGGGCACCAAAACCCAAAAGTCTTATTTTCGCACGAAAATTGCTCAAATGGCCGAAAATACATTACCAGCACCAATGTTGGACCACGGGGCACCACAGACCTCAAAACTGAAAAGTGTTATGAGCATTAAGGTTTTTTATGCATAAGAATGCACCAGGGATCACGGGGCACCAAAACCCAAAAGTCTTATGTTTGCACGAAAATGCACAACCGGCACCAAAATTGGACCACGAGGCACCGCGAACCTCAAAACTGAAAAGTGTTCTGAGCATTATGGTTATCTATGCATAAGAATGCACCATGGATCACGGGGAACCAAAACCCAAAAGCCTTATTTTTGCACGAAAATTGCACAATGGGCCGAAAATGCATCACGGGCACCAAAATTGGACCATCGGGCACCTCGGACTTCAATACTTAAAAGTGGTCCGAGCATTATGGTTTTTTATGCATAAGAATGCACCAGGGATCACGGGGCACCAAAATCCAAAAGTCTTATTTTCGCACGAAAATTTAACAAATGGCAAAAAATGCACCACCGTCACCAAAATTGGACCACGGGACACCACGGACCTCAAAATTGAAGAGTGTTCCGAGCATTATGGTTTTTTATGCATAAGAATGCACCAGGGATCACGGGGCACCAAAACCAAAAAGTCTTATTTTCGCACGAAAATTGCCCAATTGGCCGAAACTGCACCACCGACACCAAAATTTGACCACGGGGCACCACGGACCTCAAAACTGAAAAGTACTATGAGCATTATGATTTTTTATGCATAAGAATGCACCAGGGATCACGGGCACCAAAACCCAAAAGTCTTTTTGTCGCACGAAAATTGCACAAATGGACGAAAATGCACCACCGGCACCAAAATTGGACCATGCGGCTCCTTGGACCTCAAAACTGAAAAGTGTTATGAGCATTATGATTTTTTATGCATAAGAATGCACCAGGGATCACGGGGCACCAAAACCCAAAAGTCTTATTTTTGCATGAAAATTTCACAAATGGTCGAAAATGCACCACCGACACCAAAATTGGACCACGAGGCACCTGGGACCCTCAAAATTTAAAAGTGGTTCAAGAATTACGGTTTTCTATGCATAAAAATGCAACAGGGATCACGGGGCACCAAAATCCAAGAGTCTTCTTTTCGCACAAAAATTGCACAAGGGGACGAAAATGCACGACGACACCAAAATTGGACCACGGGGCACCTGGGACCTCAAAACTTAAAAGTGCTCCAAGCATTATGGTGTTTTATACATAAGAATGCACCAGGGATCACGGGGTACGAAAACCCAAAAGTCTTATTTTCGCACGAAAATTGCACAATTGGCCGTAAATGCTACACCGAAACCAAAACTGGAAAGTGCTTAAAGAATTATGGTTTTTTATGCATAAGAATGCACCAGGGAATGCAGGGCACCGAAACCCAAAGGTCTTATTTTCTCACTAAAATTGCACAAATGGCCGAAAATGCACCACTGGCACCAAAATTGGACCACGGGGCACCACGAACATCAAAACTGAAAAGTTTTCCAAGCATTATGGTTTCTTTTGCATAAGAATGCACTAGGGATCACGAGGTACCACAACCCAAAAGTCTAATTTTAGCACGAAAATTGCACAATGGGCCGAAAATGCACCCCGGGCATCAAAATTGGACCACGGGGAACCTCGGACCTCAAAACTAAAAAATGCTATGAGCATTATGGTTTTTTATGCATAAGAATGAACCAGAGATCACGGGAAACCAAAACCCAAAAGTCTTATTTTTGCACTTAAATTGCACAAATGGCCGAAAATGCGCCATCGGCACCAAAACTGGACGACAAGGCACCTGGGACCTCAAAACTTAAAAGTTCTCCAAGCATGATGGTTTTTTATGCATTAGAATGCACCAGGGATCACGGGGCACCAAAACCTAAAAGTCTTATTTTCGCACGAAAATTGCTCAAATGGCCGAAAAAGCATTACCGGCACCAGAATTTGAACACGGGGCACCACGGACCTCAAAACTGAAAAGTGTTCCGAGCATTATGGTGTTTTATGCACAAGAATGCACCAGGGATCACGGGGCACCAAAATCCAAAAGTCTTATTTTCGCACTAAAATTGCACAATGGGCCGTAAATGCACCACGGACACCAAAATTGAACCATGGGGTACCTCAGACCTCAAAACTTAAAAGTTCTCTGAGCATTATGGTTTTTTATGCATAGGAATGAACCAGGGATCACGGGGCACCAAAACCCAAAAGTCTTATTTTCGCACGAAAATTGCATAAATGGCCGAAAATGCACCACGGGCACAAAAATTGGACCACGCGACACCTCGGACTTGAAAACCTAAAAGTTATCCGAGCGTTTTGGTTTTTTATGCATAAGAATGCACCAGGGATCACAGGGCACCAAAACCCAAAAGTCTTATTTTCGCTCGAAAATTTCACAAATGGCCGAAAATGCACCGTTGCCACCAAAATTTGACCACGGGGAACCACGGACCTCAAAACTGAAAAGTGCTCCAACCATTATGGTTTTTCATGCATAAGAATGCACCAAGGATCACGGGGGCACCAAAACTCAAAAGCCTTATTTTCGCACGAAAATTGCCCAAATGGCCGAAAATGCACCCCCCAGCACCAAAATTGGACCACGGGGCACCACGGACCTCAAAACTGAAAGGTGCTTATGCAATGAGAATGCACCAGGGATCAGGGGCACCAAAACCCAAAAGTCTTTTTTCCGCACGAAAATTGCACAAATGGACGAAAATGCACCACCGGCACCAAAATTGAACCACGGGGCACCTTGGACCTCAAAACTGAAAAGAGCTATGAGCATTATGATTTTTAATGCATAAGAATGCACCAGGGATGACGGGGCACCAAAATCCAAAAGTCTTATTTTCGCACGAAAATTTAACAAATGGCAAAAAATGCACCACCGTCACAAAAATTGGACCACGGGGAACCACGGACCTCAAAATTGAAGAGTGTTCCGAGCATTATGGTTTTTTATGCATAAGAATGCACTAGGGATCACGGGGCACCAAAACCAAAAAGTCTTATTTTCGCACGAAAATTGCCCAAATGGCCGAAAAGGCACCACCGACACCAAAATTGGACCACGGGGCACCACGGACCTCAAAACTGAAAAGTACTATGAGCATTATAATTTTTTATGCATAAGAATGCACTAGGGATCACGGGGACCAAAACCCAAAAGTCTTTTTTGTCGCACGAAAATTGCACAAATGGACGAAAATGCACCACCGGCACCAAAATTGGACCATGGGGCTCCTTGCACCTCAAAACTGAAAAGTGCTATGAGCATTATGATTTTTTATGCATAAGAATGCACCAGGGATCACGGGGCACCAAAACCCAAAAGTCTTATGTTTGCACGAAAATTTCACAAATGGCCGAAAATGCACCACCGACACCAAAATTGGACCGCGGGGCACCACGGACCTCAAAACTTAAAAGTTCTCCAAGAATTATGGTTTTTTATGCATAAGAATGCTCCAGGGATCACGGGGCACCAAAACCCAAAAGTCTATTTTCGCACAAAAATTTCACAAATGGCCGAAAGTGCACCACCGTCACCAAAATTGGACCACGAGGCACCACATACCTCAAAACTGAAAAGTGCTCCAAGCATTATGGTTTTTTATGCATAAGAATGCACCAGGGATCACGGGACACCAAAACCTAAAAGCCTTATTTTCGCACGAAAATTGCACAATCGGCCAAAAATGCACCACGGCCACCAATATTGGACCACGGGGTGCCAATATTGGACCACGGGGCACCTCCAACCTCAAAACTTTAAAGTTCTCCGAGCATTATGGTTTTTTATGCATAAGAATGCACCAGGAATTACGGGGTACCAAAACCCAAAAGTCTTATTTTCGTACGAAAATTGCACATTGGGCCGAAAATGCACCACGGGCACCAATATTCGACCACGGGGCACCTCGGACCTCAATACTTAAAAATGGTATGAGCGTTATGGTTTTTTATGCATAAGAATGCACCAGGGATCATGGGGCACCAAAATCCAAATGTCTTATTTTCGCACGAAAATTGCACAATGGGTTGAAAATGCACCACGGGCACCAAAATTGGAGCACGGGGCACGTTGGGCGTCAAAACTGAAAAGTGCTCCGAGCATTTTGGTTTTTTATGCAGAAGAATGCACCAGGGATCACGGGGCTCCAAAACCCAAAAGTCTTATTTTCGCACTTAAAATTGCACGAATGGCCGAAAATGCATCACCGGCACCAAAATTGGACCACGAGGCACCACGGACCTCAAAACTGAAAAGTGTTCCGAGCAATTTATTTTTTTATGCATAAGAATGCACCAGGGATCATGGGGCTCCAAAACCCAAAAGTCTTATTTTCGCACGAAAATTGCACAAATGGCCGAAAATGCACCACCGGTGTGACGTTGTAGTTTCCTAATTGTATGATTAAGTGTTTGACTAATAATGCAAAAGAAAAATTAAAATTAAAATTATGTTGAAATAATATAATAATTTACTTAAGTTCTATGTTGTGTTATGTGCTGAAGATTTATTTCTTCTTTCCTAGAGATTTCTTAGCTGATTTTAAGTTGGTAAGTCCAGTTCCTTCTTATTCTTGATTTCTAAGTAACTTCTTCATCTCTTCCCAAGAACATGAGAAATAGGTCTTGGTTAGATTTTAAGAGATGAGAGAAATCTTGATTTTTGAGTTTACTTTGATGTTGTTTTAGGTGTCTCCTAATTGATTTTGTAACAAAACTTGAGGATAGATCACTCGAGAACCTCGAAGTTATCCTCTCTAGCTTTTCTTCTTCTTCACGGTTTGAGTAAAGAGCTGTAGGTAAGGGAAGCTTCATAACTGTTTGAAATAATCTAGTGGTGATATGTTTGGAATTATGTTTCTATTTGTATGCTTTAAAGATCTGTTATGATGATGTGATGATTTTTGCTCTCTTGATGTTTTGATGATTTGAGCTGAGTTTCTTGTGATATCATGTTATTGTGCTTTGGAATGATATTGTAAGTGATGGAAATGGTTTCAAAATCTTTGAAACATGTGTTCGTAATGGGTTTTGAAAGGTTCTGGGCTTTGCAGAAAGCCACTCGTCCAAAGAAAAACCATCGTCCATCTACCTATACTACAACTAAAAACAACGTCCAGTGAATACTAGAGAGTAGTAAAACCGGCGTCCAATGATTCAGTGTCTAATGACCCGCGTCCAGTGGTGCCTTATGTTCAGTAAAGTCTGACGTCCAGTAATGGTGGTTGTGAAATTATGAGGGTGTGTTTAACAGAGAATCAGAACCTAGTCTTGTTACGAACGAGGATGTTGGATATGCCACTATTTTGGTTCTAGAACTATGTTAGGAAATTCACATTTTTGGTTAACATTGATGTTGAGTTATGAGTAAGAACTCAAGTGTTGAGAATGCCTTACTTGTGCTTATTGAACTGCTGGATGGGTTCATAAGCTTGATTTGAGAAAAATGGTGAATTTATAACATAGAGGGAACGTGTGGCAATCAGAGTTATTGAGTTGTGTATGATATTGCATAAGGGTAGGCACGTAAGTTGAGGGTACTAGGTGGGCTCTCAACCTAGTGCTAGAGGATTTCGTGATGGCCAATGGTGGGCGTATAGAATAGACAAGTGGGCAAATTCCTAAAGATGGAAGGTTTTGCAAACCTGACAGAGGTAAGCCAATACCAACACTTGTCTATATTCGATTAAATTCACACTTCCTCCACATGGTGGCTCAAGGGACTCCCTGAATGGTCTAAGTTGAGACTAATGGTAGGGGATGGGGCCTATGGGGACCGCCCAAAAGTTGTTGAAATCTCCATGGAGTCGAGTCAGCATAATGTTGCATGATGATATTGATGTATGGAATGATACCTGAAGTGAACTGAATATTTATTGTGAATGATGTTGATTGAAATCGTGTATATTCTATCATTCTTTTTATAAGTAAGCTTACCCTTGCAATTTGTGTTTGTATTGTTTTACTGCAATGATCGTGTGGTTAACACGGGAGCAGGTAGCAGTGATGGTGCTGGCTCTCATGCTAGTCACGATTGAAGATTGGACGATCCTCCTGCTATGTTGATTGGATGATCCTAAGATTGGACGATCCTCCTGTTTTGCTAATTTTGTTCTAGTATATATGTACATATTAGGGGGACCAGCTTAGGATTTTGTATAAATATTAAGATTAGTGTGAACGTTCTCTACAAGGGGATCTTTCTTCTGATGTTATATGTATCCTCGTATTTTAAGGTGTAAATCGGTATATTATATTTGGACGATGTGGTGATGAACGTTTTATGTAGGTACATATGTATGTATTTTAAATGTGAAAAATTTATACGTTCTTTCACATGATAATAATTAAATAGAGAGTTTAGTATAACATATCTGTAACGAAGTTTTTGGGTCGTTACAACCGGCACCAAAATTTTACCACGGGGCACCATGTAACTCAAAACTGAAGAGTGCTCCAAGCATTATGGTTTTTTACACATGCACCAGGGATCACGGGACTCCAAAACCCAAAAGTCTTATTTTCGCACGAAAATTGCACAAATGGTCGAAAATGCACCATCGGCACCAAAATTGGACCACGGGGCACCACGGAACTCAAAAATGAAAAGTGCTCCAAGCATTACGGTTTTTTACGCATAATAATGCACCAGGTATCATGGGGCACCAAAACACAAAAGTCTTATTTTCGCACGAAAATTGCACAAATGGCTGACAATGCACCACGGGCACCAAAATTGGACCACGGGACACCTTGGACCACAATACTTAAAAGTGGTCTGAGCGTTATGGTTTTTTATGCACAGGAATGCACCAGGGATCACGGGGCACCAAAACCCAAAAGTCTTATTTTCGCACAAAAAATGCACAATGGGCTGAAAATGCACCACGGGCACCAATATTCAACCACGGGGCACGTCGGACCTCAAAAATGAAAAGTGCTCAGAGCATTATGGTTTTTTATGCAGAAGAATGCGCCAGGGATCATGGGGCACCAAAACGCAAAAGTCTTATTTTTGCACGAAAATTGCACAAATGGCCAAAAATTCACCACCGGCAACAAAATTGGACCACGGGGCACCATGCACCTCAAAACTGAAAAGGGCTCCAAGAATTATGGTTTTTTATGCATAAGAATGCACCAGGGATCATGGTGCACCAAAACCCAAAAGTCTTATTTTCACACGAAAATTGCATAAATGGCCGAAAATGCACCACGGCCACAAAAATTGGACCACGGGGCACCACGGACCTCGAAAATGAAAAGTGCTCCAAGCATTATTGTTTTTTATGCATAAGAATGAACCAGGGATCACGGGGCTCCAAAACCCAAAAGTCTTATTTTGGCACGAAAATTGCATAAATGGTGGAAAATGCACCACCGGCACCAAAATTGGACCACGGGGCACCACGGAACTCAAAACTGAAAAGTGCTCCAAGCATTATGGTTTTTTACGCATAATAATGCACCAGGTATCACGGGGCACCAAAACCCAAAAGTCTTATTTTCACACGAAAATTGCACAAATGGCTGAAAATGCACCACGGGCACCAAAATTGGACCACGGGCACCTCGGACCACAATACTTAAAAGTGGTCCGAGCGTTACGGTTTTTTATGCATAAGAATGCACCAGGGATCACGGGGAACCAAAACCCAAAAGTCTTATTTTCGTACGAAAAATGCACAATGGGCTGAAAATGCACCACAGGCACCAAAATTGAACCACGGGGCACGTCGGACCTCAAAACTGAAAAGTGCTCCGAGCATTATGGTTTTTTATGCAGAAGAATGCGCCAGGGATCACGGGGCACGAAAACCCAAAAGTATTATTTTTGCATGAAAATTGCACAAATGGCCAAAAATGCACTACCGGCAACAAAATTGGACCACGGGGCACCATGCACCTCAAAATTGAAAAGGGCTCCAAGCATTATGGTTTTTTATGCATAAGAATGCACCAGGGATCACGGTGCACCAAAACCCAAAAATCTTATTTTCGCACAAAAATTGCATAAATGGCCGAAAATGCACCACGGGCACAAAAATTGGACCACGGGGCACCACGAACCTCAAAAATGAAAAGTGCTCCAAACATTATTGTTTTTTATGCATAAGAATGCACTAGGGATCACGGGGCTCCAAAATCCAAAAGTCTTATTTTCGCACAAAAATTGCACAAATGGTCAAAAATGCACCACCTGCACCAAAATTGGACCACGGGGCACCACGAAACTCAAAACTGAAAATTGCTCAGAGCATTATGGTTTTTATGCATAATAATGCATCAGGGATCACGGGGCACCAAAACCCAAAAGTCTTATTTTCTCACGAAAAATTGACAATGGGCTGAAAATGCACTCCGGGCACCAAAATTGGACCACGGGGCATGTCGGACCTCAAAATGGAAAAGTGCTCCGAGCATTATGGTTTTTTATGCAGAAGAATGCGCCAGGGATCACGGGGTACCAAAACCCAAAAGTATTATTTTTGCACGAAAATTGCACAAATGGCCAAATATGCACCACCGGCAACAAAATTGGACCACGGGGCACCATGCACCTCAAAACTGAAAAGGGCTCCAAGCATTATGGTTTTTTATGCATAAGAATGCACCAGGGATCATGGTGCACCAAAACCCAAAAGTCTTATTTTCGCACGAAAATTGCATAAATGGCTGAAAATGCACCACCGGCAACAAAATTGGACCACGGGGCACCATGCACCTCAAAACTGAAAAGGGCTCCAAGCATTATGGTTTTTTATGCATAAGAATGCACCAGGGATCACGGTGCACCAAAACCCAAAAGTCTTATTTTCGCACGAAAATTGCATAAATGGCCGAAAATGCACCACGGGCACAAAAATTGGACCACGGGGCACCACGGAACTCAAAACTGAAAAGTGCTCCAAGCATTATGGTTTTTTACCCTAATAATGCACCAGGTATCACGGGGCACCAAAACCCAAAAGTCTTATTTTCGCACGAAAATTGCACAAATGGCTTACAATGCACCACGGGCACCAAAATTGGACCGCGGGACAACTTGGACCACAATACTTAAAAGTGGTCTGAGTGTTATGGTTTTTTATGCACAGGAATGCACCAGGGATCACGGGGCACCAAAAACCAAAAGTCTTATTTTCGCACAAAAAATGCAAAATGGGATGAAAATGCACCACGGGCACCAAAATTCAACCACGGGGCACGTCGGACCTCAAAAATGAAAAGTGCTCAGAGCATTATGGTTTTTTATGCAGAAGAATGCGCCAGGGATCACGGGGTACCAAAACCCAAAAGTCTTATTTTCGCAAGAAAATTTCACAACTGGCCGAAAATGCACCACCGGCACCAAAATTGGACCACGGGGCACCACGGACGTCAAAACAGAAAAGTGCTCCTAGCATTATGGTTTTTTATGCATAAGAATGCATCAGGGATCACCAGGCACCAAAACGCAAAAGATTTATTTTCGCAAGAAAATTGCACAGTGAGCCGAAAATGCATCACGGGCACCAAAATTGGACCACGGGGAACCTCGGACCTCAAAACATAAAAGTGCTCCGAGCATTATGGTTTTGTATGCATAAGAATGAACCAGGGATCACGGGGCACCAAAACCCAAAAGTCTTATTTTCGCACGAAAATTGCACAAAGGGCCGAAATTGCATCACGGGCACCAAAATTGGACCACGGGGCACCTCGGACCTCAAAACTTAAAAGTGCTCCAAGCATTATGGTTTTTTATGCATAAGAATGCACAAGTGATAATGGGGCACCAAGACCCAAAAGCCTTATTTTCGCACGAAAATTGCACAATGGGTCGAACATGCACCACGGGCACCAAAATTGGACCATGGGGCACCTCGGACCTCAAAACTTATAAGTACTCCAAGCATTATGGGTTTTTATGCATAAGAATACACCTGGGATCATCGGGCACCAAAACCAAAAAGTCTTATTTTCGCAAGAAAATTGCACAAATGGCCGAAAATGCACCACGAGCACCAAAATTGGACCACGGGTCACCACGGACCTCAAAACTGAAAAGTGCTCAAAGCATTATGGATTTTTTATGCATAAGATTGCACCAGGGATCACAGGGCATCAAAATCCAAAAGTCTTATTTTCGTACGAAAATTTCACAACTGGCCGAAAATGCACCACCGGCACCAAAATTAGACCACGAGGCACCACAGACCTCAAAACCTAAAAGTGCTTCGAGCATTATGGTTTTTTATGCATAAGAATGCACCACCGGCACCAAAATTGGACCACGAGGCAGCACGAACCTCAAAACCTAATAGTGCTCCGAGCATTATGGTTTTTTATGCATAAGAATGCACCAGGGATCACGGGGCACTAAAACCCAAAAGTCTTATTTTCGCACGAAAATTGCACAATGGGACGAAAATGCATCACGGGCACCAAAATTGGACCACGGGGAGCGTCGGACCTCACAACTTTAGAGTGCTCCGAGCATTAGGATATTTTATGCATAAGAATGAACCAGGGATCACAGGGCGCCAAAACCCAAAAGTCTTATTTCGTACGAAAATTTCACAACTGGCCGAAAATGCGCCACGGGCACCAAAATTTAACCACGGACCCCAAAACTGAAAAGTGCTCCAAGCATTATGGTTTTTTATGCATAAGAATGCACCAGGGATCACGGGGCACCAAAACCCAAAAGTCTTATTTTCGCACGAAAATTGCACGATGGGCCGAAAATGCACCACGGGCACCAAAATTGGACCACGGCGCACCTCGGACCTCAAAACTAAAAAGTGCTCCGAGTATCATGGATTTTTATGCATAAGAATGCACCAGGGAATACAGGGCACCAAAATCCAAAAGTCTTATTTTCGCACGAAAATTGCACATTGGGCCGAAAATGCACCACGGGTACCAAAATTGGACCACGGGGCACCTCAGACCTCAAAATTGAAAAGTTTTCTGAGTATAATGGATTTTTATGCATAAGAATGCACCACGGATCACGGGGCACCAATACCCAAAAGTCTAATTTTCACACGAAAATTGCACTAACGGCCGAAAATGCACCACGGGCACCAAAATTGGACCACGGGGCTCCTCGAACCTCAAAACTGAAAAGTTCTATGAGCATTATTTTTTTTTGTGCATAAGAATGCACCGGGGTTCACAGGGCACCAAAATTCAAAAGTCTTATTTTCGCACGAAAATTGTACCAATGGCCGAAAATGCACAACGGGCACCAAAATTGGACCACGGGGCACCACAAACCTTAAAACTGAAAAGTGTTCCAAGCATTATAGTTTTTTATGTACAACAATGCACCAGGGATCACGGGGCACAAAAACCGAAAAGTCTTACTTTTGCAAGAAAATTGCACAAATAGACGAAAATGCACCACATGCACCCAAATTGGGCCACGAGGCACCACGAACCTCAAACATGAAAAGCGTTCCAAGAATTATGGTTTTTTATGTATAAGAATCCACCAGGGATCACGGGGCCCCAAAACCCAAATGTCTTATTATCGCAAGAAAATTGCACAAATGGACTAAAATGCACCACCGGCACCAAAATTGGACCACGAAGCACCACAGACCTCAATACTGAAAAGTGTTCCAATCATTATAGTTTTTTATGCATAAGAATGCACCAGGGATCACGGGGCACCAAAACCCAAAAGTCTTCATTTCGAACGAAAATTCCACAATGGGCCGAAAATGCATCATGGGCACCAAAATTTGACCATGGGGCACCTCGGACCTCAAAACTGAAAAGTGCTCCAAGCATTATGGTTTTTTATGCATAAGAATGCACCCGGGATCACGGGGCACCAAAACCCAAAAGTCTTATTTTTGCATGAAAATTGCCCAAATGGAGGAAAATGCACCACCGGCACCAAAATTAGACGACGGGCCACCACAAACCTCAAAACTTAAAAGTTCTCTGAGTAATATGGTTTTCTATGCATAAGAATTCACCATGGAACACTGGGCACCAAAACCCAAAATTCTTATTTTTGCACGAAAATTGCACAATGGGCCGAAAATACACCACGGGCACCAAAATTGGACCACGAGGCAGCACGGACCTCAAAACTGAAAAGTGTTCAGAGCATTATGGTTTATTCTGCATAAGAATGCACCAGGGATCGTGGGTACCAAAACCCAAAAGTCTTATTTTCGCAAGAAAATTGTACAAATGGCCGAAAATGCACCCCCGGCACCAAAATTAGACCATGGGGCACCACGGACCTCAAAACTGAAAAGTACAACGAGCATTATGGCTTTTTATCCATAAGAATGCACCAGCATTCATAGGGCACCAAACCCAACAGTCCTATCTTCGCATGAAAATTGCACAAATTGCTGGAAATGCACCACGGGCACGAAAATTGGACCATGGGGCACGTCGGACCTCAAAACTGAAAAATGCTCCAAGCATTATGGTTTTTTACTCATAAAAATAAACCAGGGATCATGGGGCACCAAAACCCAAGAGTCTTATTTTCGAACGAAAATTGCACAATGGGCCGAAAATGCACCACGGGCACCAAAATTGGACCACAAGGGACCTCGGACCTCAAAACTGAAAAGTGCTCCGAGCATTATGGTTTTTTATGCATAAGAATGCACCAGGGATCACGGGTCACCAAAACCCAAAAGTCTTATTTTGGACAAAAATTGCACAAATGGCCGGAAATGCACCCCGACACCAAAATTGGACAACGGGGCACCACGAACCTCAAGACTGAAAAGTTTTCTGAGCATTATGGTTTTTTATGCATAAGAATGCACTAAGGATCACGGGGCACCAAAACCCAAAAGTCTTATTTTCGCACGAAAATTGCACCACTGGGCACCAAAATTGGACCACGGGGCACGTCGCACCTCAAAACTGAAAAGTGCTACAAGCATTATGGTTATTTATCCATAAGAATGCACCAGCATTCACAGGGCACCAAACCCAACAGTCCTATCTTCGCATGAAAATTGCACAAATGGCTGGAAATGCACCACCGGCACCAAAATTGGACCACGGGGCACCACGAACCTCCAGACTGAAAAGTGTTCCATGCATTATGGTTTTTTATGCATAAGAATGCACCAAGGATCACGGGGCACCAAAACCCAAAAGTCTTATTTTCGCACGAAAATTGCACAAAGGGTCGAAATTGGACCACGGGCACCAAAATTGGACCACGGGGCACGTCGCACCTCAAAACTGAAAAGTGCTATGAGCAATATGGTTTTTTATCCATAAGAATGCACCAGGGTTCACAGGGCACCAAACCCAACAGTCCTATTTTCGCACGAAAATTGCACAAAAGGCTGGAAATGCACCACCGGCACCAAAATTGGACCAGGAGGCACCACGGACCTCAAAAATGAAAATTGCTCCAAGCATTATGGTTTTTTATGCATAAGAATGCAGCAGGGATCATGGGGCACCAACACCCAAAAGTCTTATTTTCGCACGAAAATTGTACAATGGGCTGAAATGCACCACAGGCACCAGAATTGGACTACGGGGCACGTCGGACCTCAAAATTCAAAAATGCTCTGAGCATTATGGTTTTCTTTGCATGAAATTGCACCAGGGATCACGGGGAACGAAAACCCAAAAGTCTTATTTTCGCACGAAAATTGCACAAATGGTCGAAAATGCAGCACCGACACCAAAATTGGACCACGAAGCACCACAGATCTCAAAACTGAAAAGTATTCTGAGCATTATGGTTTATTCTGCATAAGAATGCACCAGGGATCACGGGGCACCAAATCCAAAAAGTCTTATTTTCGCCCAAAAATTGAACAATAAGCCGAAAATGCATCACGGGCACAAAAATTTGACCACGGGGCACCACAGACCTCAAAATTAAAATTGAACCAAGCATTGTGGTTTTTTATGCATAAGAATGCTCCAGGGATCATGGGGTACCAAAACCCAAAAGTCTTACTTTCGTACGAAAATTGCACAACTGGCGGAAAATGCACCACCGGCACCAAAATTGGACCACGAGGCACCATGGACCTCAAAACAGAAAAGTGTGCCGAGCATTGTGGTTTTTTATGCATAAGAATGCATCAAGGATCACGGGGCACCAAAACCCAAAAGTCTTATTTTCGCACGAAAATTGCACAAACGGCCGAAAATGCATTACCGGCACCAAAATTGGAGCACGGGGCACCACAGACCTCAAATTGAAAAGTGTTCTGAGCATTATTGTTTATTATGCATAAGAATGCACCAGGGATCATGGGGCACCAAGACCCAAAAGTCTTATTTTTGCACGAAAATTCCACAATGGGCCGAAAATGCACCATGGGCACCAAAATTGGACCACGGGGCACCACAAACCTCATATCTTACAAGTTCTCCGAGCATTATGATTTTTTATGCATAAGAATGCACCAGGGATCACGGGGAACCAAAACCCAAAAGTCTTATTTTCGCAAGAAAATTGCACAATGGGCCGAAAATGCACAACGGTCACCAAAATTGGATCACGGGGCATCTCGGACCTCAAAACTGAAAAGTACTATAATATTATGGTTTTTTATACATAAGAATGCACGAGGGATCACGGGGCAGCAAAACCCAAAAGTCTTATTTTCGCCTGAAAATTGCACAAATTGTCGAAAATGCACCCCCGACACAAAAATTGGACCACGGGGCACCATGAACCCCAAGACTGAAAAGTGTTCTCAGCATTGTGGTTTTTTATGCATAAGAATGCACCAAGGATCACGAGGCACCAAAACCCAAAACTCTTACTTTCGCACGAAAATTGCACAAACGGCCGAAAATGCACCACTGGCACCAAAATTGGACCACGGGGCACCATGGACCTCAACACTAGGAAGTGCTCCAAGCATTATGGTTTTTTATGCATAAGAATGCACAAGGGATCAGGAGGCACCAAAACCCAAAAGCCTTATTTTCGTACGAAAATTGCAAAATGGGCCGAAAATGCACTACATGCACCAAAATTGGACCACGGGGCACTGTGGACGTCAAAACTAAAAGTGCTCCAAGTATTATGATTTTTTTTTGCATAAGAATGCCCCAGGGATATTTGGGCACCAAAACCCAAAAGTCTTATTTTTGAATGAAAATTGCACAATGGGCCAAAATTGCATCACGGGCAACAAAATTGGACCACGTGGCACCACGAACCTCAAATTGAAAAGTGCTCCGAGCATTATGGTTTTTTATGCATAAGAATGCACCAGGGATCACAGAGCACCAAAACCCAAAAGTCTTATTTTCGCACGAAAATTGCACAAAGGGCCGAAAATGCACCACCAGCACTAAAATTGGACCACGGGGCACCACGAACTTCAAGACTGAAAATTGTTCCAAGCATGATGCTTTTTTATGGAAAAGAATTCACTAGGAATCATGGGGCACCAAAACCAAAAAGTCTTATTTTCGCACGAAAATTGCACCAAGGGCCGAAAATGCACCACGAGCACCAAAATCGGACCACGGGGCACCTGGGACCTCAAACTGAAAAGTTTTATGAGCATTATGGTTTTTTATTCTTAAGAATGCACCAGGGTTCACAGGGCACCAAAACCCAAAAGTCTTAATTTCGCACGAAAATTGCACCAATTGCCGAAAATGAACCACGGGAACCAAAATTGGACCACGGGGCACCTCGGAACTCAAAACTGAAAAGTGCTCTGAGCATTATGGTTTTTTATGCAGAAGAATGCGCTGGATCACAGGGCACCAAAATCCAAAAGTCTTATTTTTGCACGAAAATTGCACAAATGGCCAAAAATGCACCACCGGCAGCAAAATTGGACCACGGGGCACCATGCACCTCAAAACTGAAAAGGGCTCCAAGCATTATGGTTTTTTATGCATAAGAATGCGCCAGGGATCATGGGGCACCACAATCCAAAAGTCTTATTTTCGCACGAAAATTGCGCAATGAGCTGAAAATGCACCACGGGCACCAAAATTGGACCACGGGGCACGTCGGACCTCAAAACTGAAAAGTGCTCCAAGCATTATGGATTTTTATGCATAAGAATGCATGAAGGATCACGGGCACCAAAACCCCAATTCTTATTTTCGTACGAAAATTGCACAAATGGCCGAAAGTGCACCATCAACACCAAAATTGGACCACCGGGCACCACGGACCTTAAAACTGAATTGTGCTCTAAGCATTATGGTTTTTTATGCTTAAGAATGCACCATGGATCATGGGGCACCAAAACCCAAAAGTCTTATTGTCGCACGAAAATTGCACAAATGGCCGAAAATGCACCACCGGCACCAAAATTGGACCACGGGGCACCACGAACCTCAAAACTGAAAAGTGTTCCAAGCATTATGGTTTTTATGCATAAGAATGCACCAGGGATCATGGGGCACCAAAACCCGAATGTCTTATTTTCGAACGACAATTGCACAATGGACCGAAAATGCACAACGTGACCAAAATTGGACAACGGGGCACCTTGGACCTCAAAACTAAAAAGTGCTCTAAGAATTATGGTTTTTTATGCATAAGAATTCACTAGGGATCATGGGGTACCAAAACCCAAAAGTCTTATTTTCGCATGAAAATTGCATAATGAGCCAAAAATGCACCATGGGCAGCAAAAATTGAACCACGGGGCACCACGGACCTTAAAAATGAAAAGTGTTGCAAGCATTCTGGTTTTTTATGCATTACAATGCACCAGGGATCATGGGGCACCAAAATCCAAAAGTCTTATTTTCACATGAAAATTGCACAAATGGCCGAAAATGCAGCATCGGCACCAAAATTGGACCATGGGTGACCACGGACCTCAAAACTGAATTGTGCTCCAAGCATTATGGTTTTTTATGCTTAAGAATGCACCAGGGATCACGGGGCACCAAAACCCAAAAGACTTATTTTAGCACGAAAATTGCACAAATGGCCGAAAATGCGCCACCAGCACCAAAATTAGACCACGGGGCATCACAGACCTCAAAACTGAAAAGTGCTCCAAGCATTATGGTTTTTTATGCTTAAGAATGCACCAGGGATCACAAGGCACCAAAACTGAAAAGTCTTATTTTTGCACGAAAATTGCACAAAAGGCCGAAAATGCACCACAGGCACCAAAATTGACCACGGGGCACCAGGGACCTTAAAAAAGAAAAGTGTTACAAGCATTATGGTTTTTTATGCATTAGAATGCACCAGGGATCACGGGGAATCAAAACTCAAAAGTCTTATTTTCGCACGAAAATTGCACAATGAGGCGAAAATGCACCACGGTCACCAAAATTGGACGACGGGGCACGTCGGACCTCAAAATTGAAAAGTGCTCCGAGAATTATGGTTTTTTATGCATAAGAATGCACCAAGGATCACGGGGAACCAAAACCCAAACGTCTTATTTTCGCACGAAAATTGCACAATGGGCCGAAAATGAACTACAGGCAGCAAATTTTGACCACGGGGCACCTCGGCCTCAATACTTAAAAGTGCTCTGAGCATTATGGTTTTTTATGCATAAGAATTCACTAGGGATCACGGGGTACCAAAACCCAAAAGTCTTATTTTCGCATGAAAATTGCACAATGAGCCGAAAATGCACCACGGGCACCAAAATTGGACCACGGGGGCACCATGAACCTTAAAAATGAAAACCATAATGCTTGGAGCACTTTTTAATTTTTGAGGTCCGAGGTGCCCCTTAGAGCATTTTTGGCCTATTCTGCAATTTTCCTGCGAAAATGAGACTTTTGGGTTTTGGTGCTCCGTGATCCATCGGGCATTCTTATTCATAAAAAACCATAATGCTCGGAGAACTTTTAAGTATTGAGGTCCGAGGTGCCCCGTGGTTCAATTTTGGTGCCTGTTGTGCATTTTCGACCCATTGTGCACTTTTCCTGCGAAAATAAGACTTTTAGGTTTTCGTGCCCCGTAATCCTTGAGGCACTCTTATGCATAAAAATCCATTATACTCGAAACACTTTTCAGTTTTGAGGTCTGTGGTGCCCCGTGGTCCAATTTTGGTACCGGTGGTGCATTTTCGGCCATTTGTGAAATTTTCGTGCAAAAACAAGACTTTTAGGTTTTGGTGCCCCGTGATCCCTTGTGCATTCTTATGCATAAAAACCAGAATGCTTGGAGCACTTTTCAGTTTTGAGGTTCGTGGTGCCCCACGGTCCAATTTTGGTACCGGTGGTGCATTTTCGGCCATTTGTGAAATTTTTGTGCAAAAATAAGACTTTTGGGATTTGGTGCCATGTGAACCCTGGTGCATTCTTATGCATAAAAAACCATAATGCTCATAGCACTTTTCAGTTTTAAGGTCCGAGGTGCCCCGTGGTCCAATTTTGGTGCCCGTGGAGCATTTTCGGCCCATTGTGCAATCTTCGTGCGAAATTAGACTTTTGGGTTTTGGAGCCCCGTGCTCCCTGGTGCATTCTTATGCATAAAAAACCAAAATGGTTGGAGCACTTTTCAGTTTGGAGGTTTGTGGTGCCCCGTGGTCCAATTTTTTTGCCGGTGGTACATTTTCGGCCATTTGTGTAATTTTCGTGCGAAAATAAGACTTTTGGGTTTTGGTGCCCCGTGATCCCTGGTGCATTATGATGCATAAAAAACCATACTGCTTGGAGAACTTTTAAGTTTTTAGGTCCTAGGTGCCCCATCGTCCAGTTTTGGTGCCCCTGGTGCATTTTCGGCCCATTGTGCAATTTTTGTTCGAAAATAAGACTTTTAAGTTTTGGTGCCCAGTAATTCCTGGTGCATTATTATGCATAAAAAACCATAATGCTAGGTGCCCTTTTCAGTTTTGAGGTCTATGGTGCCCCGTGATCCATTTTTGGTGCCGGTGGTGCATTTTCGGCCATTTGTGAAATTTTCGTGCGAAATTTAGAGTTTTGGGTTTTGGTGCCCCGTGATCCCAAGTGCATAAAAAATGATAATATTTGGAGCACTTTTCCGTTTTGAGGTCTGTGGTTCCCCGTGATCCCAAGTGCATTCTAATGCATAAAAAACCATATTACTTGGATCACTTTTCCGTTTTGAGGTCCGTGGTTCCCCGTGGTCCAATTTTGGTCCTGGTGGTGCATTTTCGGCAATTTGTGAAATTTTCGTGCGAAAATAAGACTTTTGGGTTTTGGTGCCCCGTGATCCTTGGTGCATTCTTATGCAATAAAAACCATAATGCTCGGAACACTTTCAATTTTGAGGTCCGTGGTGCCCCGTGGTCCAATATTGGTACCGGTAATCCATTTTCGGCAATTTGTGCAATATTTGAGTGAAAATAAGACTTTTAGGTTTTGGTACCCCGTGATCCCTGGTACGTTCTTATGCATAAAAAAACCATAATGCTTGGAGTACTTTTTAGTTTTGAGGTCCGTGGTGCCCCGTGGTCCAATTTTAATGACGGTGGTGCATTTTTGGCAATTTGTGCAATTTTCGTGCGAAAATAAGACTTTTGTGTTTTGGTGCCCCATGATCCCTGGTGCATTTTTATGCATAAAAAACCATAATGCTTGGAGCACTTTTCAGTTTTGAGGTCCTTGGTGTCCCGCGGTCCTGTTTAGGTGCCGGTGGTGCATTTTTGGCCATTTGTGAAATTTTCGTACGAAAATAGGACTTTTGGGTTTTGGTGCCCCGTGATCCGTGTGGCATTCTTATGCATAAAAAACCATAATGCTCAGAAGTGTTTTCAGTTTTGAGGTTCCTGCTGCCCCGTGGTCCAATTTTGGTGCCGGTGGTGCATTTTCGGCCATTTGTGCAATTTTCCTGCGAAAATAAGATTTTTTGGTTTTGGTGCCCCGTGATCCATGGTGCATTCTTATGCATAAAAAACCATAATGATTGGTGCACTTTTAAGTTTTGAGGTCCGTGGTTACCCGTGGTCCAATTTTGGTGCTGATGGTGCATTTTCGGCCATTTGTTAAATTTTCGTGCGAAAATAAGAGTTTTGGGTTTTTGTGCCTTGTGAACCCTGGTGCATTCTTATGCATAAAAAACCATAATGCTCATAGTACTTTTCAGTTTTGAGGTCCGAGGTGCCTCGTGGTCCAATTTTGGTGCCTATGGTGCATTTTCGGCCTTCTATTCAATTTTCGTGCGAAAATAAGCCTTTTGGGTTTTGGTGTCCCGCGATCCTTGGTGCATTCTTATGTTATGCATAAAAAACCATAATTCTCGGAACACTTTTCAGTTTTGCGGTCTATGGTGCCCCGTGGTCCAATTTTGGTGTCAGTAATGCATTTTCGGCCATTGGTGCAATTTTCGTGCGAAAATAAGACATTTCAGTTTTGGCTCCCCGTGATCCCTGGAGCATTCTTATGCATAAAAAACCATAATGGTTAGACCACTTTTAAGTATTGAGGTCCGAGGTATCCCGTGATCCAATTTTGGTGGCCGTGGTGCATTTTCGGCCCATTGTGCAATTTTCGTGCGAAAATAAGACTTTTGGGTTTTGGTGCCCCGTGATCCCTGGAGCATTCCTATGCATAAAAACCCATAATTCTCATAGCACTTTTCAGTTTTGATGTCCGAGGTGCCCCGTGGTCTAATTTTGGTGCCCGTGGTTCATTTTCGGCCCTTTGTTCAATTTTCGTGCAAAAATAAGACTTTTGGGTTTGGGTGCCCCGTGATCCCTGGTGCATTCTTATCCATAAAAAACGATAATGCTTGGAGCACTTTTATGTTTTGAGGTCCGTGGTGCCCCGTGGTCTAATTTTGGTGTCGGTGGTGCATTTTCGGCCATTTGTGAAATATTCGTGCGAAAATAAGAATTATGGGTTTTGGTTCCCCGTGATCCCTGGTGCATTTTTATGCATAAAAAACCATAATGCTCAAAATACTTTTCAGTTTTGAGGTTCGTGGTGCCCCGTGGTCCAATTTTTGTGTCGGTGGTGCATTTTCCGCCATTTGTGCAATTTTCGTGTGAAATTAAGACTTTTGGGTTTTGGTGCCCCTTCATCCCTGGTGCATTATTTTGCACAAAAAATCATAATACTCAGAGAACTTTTAAGTTTTAAGGTCCGAGGTGCCCCGTGGTCCAATTTTGGTGCCCGTGTTGCATTTTCGGTCCATTGTGCAATTCTCGTGCGAAAATTAGACTTTTGGATTTTGGTGCCACGTGATCCTTGGAGTATTCTTATGCATAAAAACCCATAATGCTCTGAGCACTTTTAAGTTGTCAGGTCCGAGGTGCCCCGTGATCCAATTTTGGTGCCCGTGGTGCATTTTCGGCCTTTTGTTCAATTTTCGTGCGAAAATAAGACTTTTGGGTTTTGGTGCCCTGTGATCCCTGGTGCATTCTTATCCATAAAAAACGATAATGCTTGGAGCACTTTTATGTTTTGAGGTCCGTGGTGCCCCGTGGTCTAATTTTGGTGTCGGTGGTGCATTTTCGGCCATTTGTGAAATATTCATGCGAAAATAAGAATTATGGGTTTTGGTTCCCCGTGATCCCTGGTGCATTTTTATGCATAAAAAACCATAATTCTTGGAGCACTTTTCAGTTTTGAGGTATGTGGTGTCCCATGGTTCAATTTAGGTGCCGATGGTGTATTTTCAGCCATTCGTGAAATTTTCGTGCGAAAATAAGACTTTTGGGTTTTGGTGCCCCGTCATCCCTGGTGCATTATTATGCATCAAAAATCATAATGCTCAGAGAACTTTTAAGTTTTATGGTCCGAGGTGCCCTGTGGTCCAATTTTGGTGCCCGTGGTGCATTTTCGGCCCATTGTGCAATTTTCGTGCGAAAATAAGACTTTTGGGTTTTGGTGCCCTGGATCCCTGGTGCATTCTTATGCATAAAAAACCGTAATGCTTGGAGCACTTTTCACTTTTGACGTCCGTGGTACCCCGTGGTCCAATTTTGGTGCCGATGGTGCATTTTCAGCCATTTATGAAGTATTCGTGCAAAAATAAGACTTTTGGGATTTGTTGCCCCATGATCCGTGGTGCATTCTTATGCATAAAAAACCATAATTCTCAGAATTCTTTTCAGTTTTGAAGTTCCTGGTGCCCCGTGGTTCAATTCTGCTGCCGGTGGTGCATTTTCGACCATTTGTGAAATATTCGTGCGAAAATAAGACCTTTGGGTTTTGGTGCCCCGTGATCCGTGGTGCATTATTATGCATAAAAAACCATAATGCTCGATAGTGTTTTTTGTTTTGAGGTTCCTGGTATCCCGTGGTCCAATTTTTGTGCCAATGGTGCATTTTCAGCCATTTGTGAAATATTCGTGCGAAAGTAAGACTTTTGGGTTTTGGTGCCCTGTGATCCGTGGTGCATTCTTATGCATACAAAACCATAATGCTTGGAAGTCTTTCAGTTTTCAGGTTCCTGGTGCCCTGTGGTTCAATTCTGGTGTCGGTGGTGCATTTTCGGCCATTTGTGAAATATTCGTGCCAAAATAAGACTTTTGGGTTTTGGTGCCCCGTGATCCGTCGTGCATTCTTATGCATAAAAAACCATAATGCTCGGTAGTGTTTTCAGTTTTGTGGTTCCTGGAGCCCCGTGGTCCAATTTTGGTGTCGGTGCTGCTTTTTCGGCCATTTGTGCAATTTTCCCGCGAAAATAAGAATTTTGGGTTTTGGTGCCCCGTGATCCTTGGTGCATTCTTATGCATAAAAAACCATAATTCTTGGAGCACTTTTTAGTTTTGAGGTCCGTGGTGCCCCGTGGTCCAATTTTGGTGCCGATGGTGCATTTTCGGGCATTTGTTAAATTTTCGTGTGAAAATAAGAGTTTTGGGTTTTGGTGCCCTGTGAATCCTGGTGCATTCTTATACATAAAAAACCATAATGCTCATAGCACTTTTAAGTTTTGAGGTCCGAGGTGCCCCGTGGTCCAATTTTGGTGCCCGTGGTGCATTTTCGGCCCTTTGTTCAATTTCTGTGCGAAAATAAGACTTTTGGGTTTTGGTACCCCGTGATCCTTGGGGCATTCTTGTGCATAAAAAACCGTAATGCTCGGAACACTTTTCAGTTTTGAGGTCTATGGTGCCTCGTGGTCCAATTTTGGTGCAGGTAATGCATTTTCAGCCATTTGTGCAATTTTCATGCGAAAATAAGACTTTTGGGTTCTGGTGCCCCGTGATCCCTGGTGCATTTTTATGCATAAAAAACCATAATGCTTGGACCAGTTTTCAGTTTTGAGGTCCGTGGTGTCCCGCGGTCCAATTTAGGTGCCGGTGGTGCATTTTCGGCCCATTGTGCAATTTTCGTGCGACAATAAGACTTTTGGTTTTGGGTGCCCTGCGATCCCTTGTGCATTCTTATGCATAAAAAACCATAATGCTCGGAAGTCTTTTCAGTTTTGAGGGTCTTGGTGCCCCGTGGCCCAATTTTGGTGTCGGTGGTGTATTTTCGGCCATTTGTACAATTTTCGTGCGAAAATAAGACTTTTGGATTTTGTTGCCCCATTATTCCTAGTGCATTCTTATGCATAAAAAACCATAATACTTGGAATACTTTTTCAGTTTTGAGGTCCGTGGTGTCCCGTGGTCCAATTTAGGTGTCGGTGGTGCATTTTCGGCCATTTGTGCAATTTTTGTGCGAAAATAAGACTTTTTGGTTTGGGTGCCCCGAGATCCGTGGTGCATTCTTATGCATAAAAAATCATAATGCTCGGAGAACTTTTAAGTTTTGAGGTCCGAGGAGCCCCGTGGTCCAATTTTGGTGTCCGTTTTGCATTTTCGGCTCATTGTGCAATTTTCGTGCGAAAATAAGACTTTTGGATTTTGGTGCCCTGCGATCCCTGGTGCATTCTTAAGCATAAAAAACCATAATGCTTGGAGCACTTTTCAATTTTGAGGTCCGTGGTACCCCGTGGTCCAATTTTGGTGCCAGTGGTGCATTTTCAGCCATTTGTGAAATATTCGTGCGAAAATAAGACTTTTGGGTTTTTGTGCCCCATAATCCGTGGTGCATTCTTATGCATAAAAAACCATAATGCTCGGAAGTCTTTTCAGTTTTGTGATTCTTGGTGACCCGTGGTTCAATTTTGGTGCCGGTGGTGCATTTTCGGCCATTTGTGCAATTTTCATGCGAAAATAAGACTTTTGGGTTTTGGTGCCCGGTGATCCCTAGTGCATTCTTATGCATAAAAAACTATAATGCTTGGAGCACTTTTCATTTTTGAGGTCTATGGTGCCCCATGGTTCAATTTCGGTGCCGGTAATGCATTTTTGGCATTTGTGCAATTTTTGTGCGAAAATAAGACTTTTGGGTTTTGGTGCCGCGTGATCCCTAGTGCATTTTTATGCATAAAAAACCATAATGCTTGGAGCACTTTTCAGTTTTGATGTCCGTGGTGTCCCGCGGTCCAATTTAGGTGCCGGTGGTGCATTTTCGGCCATTTGTGAAATTTTCGTGCGAAAATAAGACTTTTGGGTTTGGGTGCCCCGTCATCCTTGGTGCATTCTTATGCATAAAAAATCATAATGCTCGGAGAACTTTTAAGTTTTGAGGTCCGAGGTGCCTCGTGGTCTAATTTTGGTGCCTGTGTTGCATTTTCGGCCCATTGTGTAATTTTCGTGCGAAAATAAGACTTTTGGGTCTTGGTGCCCTGTGAACCCTGGTGCATTCATATGTATAGAAAACCATAATGCTAATAGCACTTTTCAGTTTTGAGGTCCGAGGTACCCCGTGGTCTAATTTTGGTGCCCGTGGTGCATTTTCGGCCCTATGTTCAATTTTCGTGCGAAAATGAGACTTTTGGGTTTTGGTGCCCCGTGATCCCTGGTGCATTCTTATTCATAAAAAAACTTAATGCTCAGAGCACTTTTCAGTTTTGAGGTCCGAGGTTCCCCGTGTTCCAATTTTGGTGCCCGGTGTGCATTTTCGGCCCATTGTGCAATTTTTGTGCGAAAATAAAACTTTTGGGTTTTGGTTCCTTGTGATCCCTGCTACATTCTTATACATAAAAAGCCATAATGCTTGGAACACTTATCAGTTTTGAGGCTCGTGGTGCCCCGTGGTCCAATTTTGGTGCTGGTGGTGCATTAACGTCCATTTGTGCAATTTTCGTGCGACAATAAGACCTTTGGGTTTTGGTGCCCTATGAACCCTGGTGCATTCTTATGCATAAAAAACCATTATGCTCATAGCACTTTTCAGTTTTCAGGTCCGAGGTGCCACGTGGTCCAATTTTGGTGACCGTAGGGCATTTTCAGCCCTTTGTGCAATTTTCGTGCGAAAATAAGACTTTTGCTTTCCACAGTCTTCGCCTTCTCTACTAATGCAGGAAACTCCCTAATAGCCATAGGGACAATCATCCGCTTCACCTCTTGCTTCAAACCTTCTTCAAATTTTCTACACCTCCAAGCTTCAGTAGTAGCTTGAGAATAAAAACGAGCTAAGTGTTCAAACTTAGTCGCATATTCATGAACTGTTAGGTTGCCTTGCTCTAACTTCATGAATTCTGCCTCTTTAGCATATGTAGCACTATCTGGAAAATACCTCTCCAGAAAGCGCTCCCTGAAATTTCCCCAAGTGAGGGGTTCTCCACGTGCCTCCATCATTTGTTGAGTTCCTTGCCACCAAAACTCTACTTCATCAGTTAACATATATGTGGCAAAAGTAACCTTTCTATCTTCAGGACATGCCATTGCCCTAAAGATCTTTTCTAAAACTCTTATCCAGTTATCAGCTACATCCGGATCAGAGTTTCCTTTAAATGGTGGTGGATCATTCTTCCTAAATTCAGCCAATCCTTGATATTCAGGTGGGATTACTGTTCGAGCTGCTTGGGCAGTAACCTGAGTGGCCTCTAATTGTGCCAAGGCTGCTTGATGCTGATGAGCCATAGTAGCACTCTGTTGTTGCATCGCAGCTGCCATTACTTCCATGGCATGGGCCATTTGGGCCATATCAGAGGGAGGAGAAGGAACAGGAGGTCTAGGTGGTCTCACCATCCTAACAGAAGACCAAACCAAGTTAGAGAATAACATTGGTTAAAGTCTTCTACTCGTCATGTCAATCATACACAGCAAAAACATAATAGACCTATCCCCATAGGTTCGTCCAAAAGATACTAGCAGGAAATTTCAAGAGAAACTATCCTTGATCTCGGTTTTCGCCTGCCATAATGTCCTATTCGTCGCTCAAAGTATTGAGATGGCCAGTCTCAATATTTTACGACATTGCAACTAGGATTTATGGTATAACGAACAACCAAAACATTCAACATCCTCAAATAGCTTCACAACAACCACATAAGAAACATAGAAGACACATAATGCACAGTCCGATTTGAATCGAACTGCTCTGATACCACTATTGTAACGACCCAACTTCATTACAGATATGTTATACTAAACTCTCTATTTAATTATTATCATGTGAAAGAACGTATAAATTTTTTTTTCACATTTAAAATACATACATATGTACCTACATAAAATGTTCATCACTGCATCGTCCAAACATAATATACCGATTTACACCTTAAAATACGAGGATACATATAACATCAGAGGAAAGATCCCCTTGTAGAGAACGTTCACACTAATCTTAATATTTATACAAAATCCTAAGTTGGTCCCCCTAATCTGTACATATATACTAGAACAAAATTAGCAAAACAGGAGGATCGTCCAATCTTAGGATCGTCCAATCAACATAGCAGGAGAATCGTCCAATCTTCAGTCGTGACTAGCATGAGAACCAGTACCATCACTGCTACCTGCTCCCGTGTTAACCACATGATCATTGCAGTAAAACAATACAAACAAGAATTGCAAGGGTAAGCTTACTTATAAAAAGAATGATATAATATACACAATTTCAAACAACATCATTCACAATAAATATTCAGTTCACTTCAGGTATCATTCCATACATCAATATCATCATGCAACATTATGCTGACTCGACTCCATGGAGATTTCAACAACTTTCGGGCGGTCCCCATAGGCCCCATCCCCTACCATTAGTCTCGCCTTAGACCATTCAGGGAGTCCCTTGAGCCACCATGTGGAGGAAGTGTGAATTTAATCCGATATAGACAAGTGTTGGTATTGGCTTACCTCTGTCAGGTTTGCAAAACCTTCCATCTTTAGGAATTCGCCCACTTGTCTATTCTATATGCCCGCCATTGGCCACCACGAAATCCTCCAGCACTAGGTTGAGAGCCCACCTAGCACCCTCAACTTACGTGCCTACCCGCATGCAATATCATGCACAACTCTGATTGCCACACGTTCCCTCTATGTTATAAATTCACCATTTTTCTCAAATCAAGCTTATGAACCCATCCAGCAGTTCAATCAGCACAAGTAAGGCATTCTCACACCTCGAATCCTTACTCACAACACAACACTAAATTTCACTAAGGGTGAATTTCCTAACATAGTTCTAGAACCAAAGTGGTGGCAGATCCAACATCCTCGTTCGTAATAAGACTAGGTTCTGATTCTCTGTTAAACACACCCTCAAAATTTCACAACCACCATCGTTGGACGTCAGACTTTACTGAACATAAGACACCACTGGACGCGGGTCATTATACACTGAATCATTGGACACTGGTCACTAGACACTGGGTCATTGGACGCTGGTCATTAGACACTGGTTTTACTACACTCTAATATTCACTGGATGTTGGTTTTTAGTCGTAGTATAGATAGATGGACGATGGTTTTCTTTGGATGAGTGGTATTCTGCAGAGTCCAGAACCTTTCAAAACCCATTACGAACCTAAGTTTCAAAGATTTTGAAACCATTTTTCCAACACTTACAATATCATTCCAAAGCACAACAACATATTATCACAACAACTCAGCTCAAATCATCAAAACATCAAGAGGACAAAAATCATCACATCATCATAACAGATCTTTCAAGCATTCAAACAGAAACAGAATTCCAAACATATCACCACCATATTAGTCAAACAAGTTTAAAGCTTCCCTTACCTACAGCTCTTGACTCAAACCGTGAAGAAGAAAAGCTAGAGAGGATAACTTTGAGGTTCTCGAGTGATCTGTCCTCAAGTTTTGTTACAGAATCAACTAGGAGACACCAACTTAAAATCAGCCAAAAACTCTCTAGGAAAGAAGAAATAAATCTTCAAGTTCAGGTAGAAAAGTAGCTCTCTCACTCACCGTAAGGAAACTTATAGAAAAAGAAAGATAAGAATGAAGGAGAATGGAAGAAACAGGAAGCTTGACACGTTCACTTAAGAGATTTGCATGAAATTTTGCTAGTAACACCTCCATTTCCTCTAAAAACACCCCCTTTTCTTATTTTTTTTTTCTTCTTCTACAACTTACGAAATTTACGTAAAATTCCTAACAACAACCTTACCTTCTAAACCCGACCTTACATGAAATATTATCAACAACATTATAGCACATAACAACACAATCTATTTATTAATTCTTTTATACATAATATAGCTTTAAATTTAATTTCCTCTTGTATTATCAATCAAACACTTGAAAGAAATCACGACATTACAATTCTCCCCAACAAGAAAATTTTCGTCCTCGAAAATTCGCTTACCTGGAAAGAGATAAGGGTATTGTTCACGTACTTTATCTTCAAGTTCCCATGTAGCATCACCCGTAGTATCACGCCATATAACTTTAACCAAACTAATAGCTTTGCCCCTAAGCTGTTTAGTCTCTTGATCCTTAATCCTGATTGGACGAGTCTCAAGCGTCCAGTCCTCTCGTACTTGTATCACATCCGGCTCAATGATATGAGTAGGATCAGAAACATACTTCCTCAATTGAGACACATGTAATACATTGTGCAAGTTGGCTAGAGTAGGTGGTAAAGCCATTTCATAAGCCACTGGACCTATGCGTCTAAGGATTTGATAGGGTCCAATGAACATAGGTGTAAGCTTCTTCGACTTAATTGATCGTCCAATACCCGTAGTTGGTGTAACCTTTAGAAACACATGATCACCCGCTTCAAACTCGAGTGGCCTTCTACGTTTGTCCGCATAAGATTTCTGTCTACTTTGTGAGGCCTTCATCCTTTCTTGAATTAACTTAATCTTCTCTGTAGTCTGTTGTAACATCTCTGGCCCTACTACCATATTCGTTCCATCTTGGTACCAACAAAGAGGTGTTCTACACCTTCTACCATACAAAGCTTCAAATGGTGCCATACCAATACTAGCATGAAAACTGTTATTGTAGGTAAATTCTACCAAAGGTAAAACTTCATCCCAACTTCCAAGATGATCCAAAACACATGCCCGCAACAGATCTTCTAGTGATTGGATCGTTCTCTCAGATTGTCCATCAGTTTGTGGGTGATAAGCAGAACTAAATCTCAACTTAGTTCCTAAGGCTTTTTGCAAACTTTGCCAAAATCTTGAAGTAAATCTTGGGTCTCTGTCCGAAATGATACTAGACGGCACTCCATGCAATCTTACTATCTCTCTGATATACAATTGAGTGAACTTCTCCAAAGAATACGTCATGTTAACAGGTAAGAAATGAGCACACTTTGTTAATCTATCAACTATCACCCATACGGCATCACAACCTCTAGTTGTCCTAGGCAAACTGGATACAAAATCCATAGTAATACTGTCCCATTTCCACTCTGGAATCTCTATTGCTTGCAACAAACCACCAGGCCTTTGATGTTCTACTTTAGCCTTCTGACAAGTTAAACATGCTGCTACATATTGTACCACATCTCTCTTCATACCAGACCACCAAAACATCTTCCTCAAATCTTGATACATCTTAGTCATACCGGGATGTAGACTAAGTTTACTTTTATGACCTTCGTCCAATATGAGTCTTTTTAACTCAATGTCTTGTGGTACACAAATTCTACCTTTGAATCTAAAAATTCCATCATCACCCAAACTAAAGTCTATTGCTTTATCCGTACCCAACAACTCCATTGTTTTACTCAAGCTAGGATCCAATAACTGTTTCTCCTTAATCATTCCCAGAAAATTATTAGTCACAGTTAACATACCACAACTAAGGTGATCGTAGGTCACTTCAACATACAAGTTCAAATCTCTAAACTTCTCCACCAATTCTAACTCTTTCACCATCAAAGTGGACATCTGGACGGTCCTTCTGCTAAGGGCATCAGCTACCACGTTAGCTTTACCTGGATGGTACATCAATTGAAATTCATAATCCTTCAAAAACTCCATCCATCGCCTTTGTCTCATATTGAGCTCCTTCTGATCAAACAAGTATTTTAAACTCTTGTGATCACTAAATACATCGAATTTAGCTCCATAAAGATAATGTCTCCATATTTTCAAGGCAAACACCACTGCTGCTAACTCCAAGTCATGAGTGGGATAGTTGCTCTCATGAGTCTTCAACTGTCTTGAGGCATAAGCCACAACTTTCCTTCCTTGCATCAACACACAACCCAAACCTTGATGAGATGCATCACAATAAACTTCAAAAGGTTCACTAGTATTAGGGATTACAAGGACAGGAGAAGAAGTCAACCTTTGCTTCAATTCGAGAAAACTCTGTTCACAAGCTTCAGTCCATGCAAATGATTGGTCCTTGCGAGTAAGTTGGGTCAATGGTGTTACTATCTTAGAGAATCCTTCTATGAATCTCCGATAGTATCCAGCTAATCCAACAAAACTTCTAATCTCTGTGGCTGTCTTTGGACGTTCCCATTGCAAAACTGCTTCTACTTTTGAAGGATCCACTGCAATCCCTTCAGCTGAGATTACATGACCCAAAAACTTCACTTCTTCTAGCGAAAACTCACACTTGGAGAGTCTTGCATACAATTGCTTTTCTCTCAAAATCTCCAATACAACTCTTAAATGGTCTTCATGCTCTTCACGAGTACGGGAGTAGATAAGAATGTCGTCGATGAACACCACAACAAACTTATCCAAAAATGGATGAAAGATCCTATTCATGTAATCCATGAATATAGCAGGAGCATTCGTCACTCCAAAAGGCATGACCACATACTCATAATGTCCATACCGAGTCCGAAAAGTTGTTTTCGGTATGTCCTCCTCTTTCACCCTTATCTGATGATACCCCGACTTCAAATCAATTTTCGAGAAAATCTTTGCTCCACGCAACTGGTCCATCAAATCATCTATCCTTGGCAAAGGATATTTATTCTTGATAGTGAGCTTATTCAACTGACGATAATCAACACATAATCTAGAACCACCATCTTTCTTCTTGACTAATAACACAGGTGCTCCCCAAGGAGAAACACTAGGTCTGATCATTTCCTTCTCCAACAAATCTTCAATTTGTTTCTTCAGTTCAGCTAATTCAGCGGGTGCCATCCTATAAGGAGTTATTGACACTGGTCCCACACCTGGAACTAGTTCAATAGCAAACTCAACCTCTCTTTGTGGAGGTAAGTCAGGTACTTCTTCAGGAAAGACTTCAGGAAAATCTCTAATAACTGCTATAGAATTCAAGTCAAGATCACCCTTGACTTCCAAGAAAGAAAGGACCACAAAACACGAAGCTCCTTCCTTCAAAGAAACTTGTGCTTCCTTTGCAGAAATAAATTCAAGATCTTCGTGATCAGGGAATACAAGAGTCTTTTGAGCACAATCTATAAGAATACGATTGGAGGACAACCAATCCATTCCTAAGATTATGTCCAAATCCATCAAAGGGAGGCAAATCAAGTTAACCTTGTACTTGCGTCCATTGATTAAAACAGGACACCCCACGCATACTAAAGAAGTCACCACAGGGGTGGCTGTAGGAGTAGAGACATGCAAATCAAACAACAAAGGACACGTAGACATTTTCAATCTTTTCACACAATCATAAGAAATGAAGGAATGGGTAGCTCCAGAATCAAACAAAACAGATAAAGAGTTACCGTCCACTTCACACACACCTTGCACAAGATCATCAGATTTGGACGCTTCTACTTCATTCATAGCAAAAACTCTTCCAGCTATCTTAGGCTTCTCAACCTTTGGTGCATTTCTTGCTGGTGCAGCTCTATCATTAACTTGGCAATCTCTTGCTATATGCCCGGGCTTCTGACATTTGAAACAAATTATCTCCTTATAAGTACAACGAGTGCTGTAATGTGGACCACCACACCTGAAACATCTAATTCCTTGAGCTCCTGATTGAGCTACAACTAGACTTCCCTGAGACTGTTGGGGTCTAAAATAAGGTTTCTTCTGAAAATTTCCCTTTTTACTGCCTGAGGGTCCATCACCATGAGTCCTTATTACTCTACTACCACCCTCTAGGCGTTCCACAGTCTTCGCCTTCTCTACTAATGCAGGAAACTCCCTAATAGCCATAGGGACAATCATCCGCTTCACCTCTTGCTTCAAACCTTCTTCAAATTTTCTACACCTCCAAGCTTCAGTAGTAGCTTGAGAATAAAAACGAGCTAAGTGTTCAAACTTAGTCGCATATTCATGAACTGTTAGGTTGCCTTGCTCTAACTTCATGAATTCTGCCTCTTTAGCATATCTAGCACTATCTGGAAAATACCTCTCCAGAAAACGCTCCCTGAAATTTCCCCAAGTGAGGGGTTCTCCACGTGCCTCCATCATTTGTTGAGTTCCTTGCCACCAAAACTCTGCTTCATCAGTTAACATATATGTGGCAAAAGTAACCTTTCTATCTTCAGGACATGCCATTGCCCTAAAGATCTTTTCTAAAACTCTTATCCAGTTATCAGCTACATCCGGATCAGAGTTTCCTTTAAATGGTGGTGGATCATTCTTCCTAAATTCAGCCAATCCTTGATATTCAGGTGGGATTACTGTTCGAGCTGCTTGGGCAGCAACCTGAGTGGCCTCTAATTGTGCCAAGGCTGCTTGATGCTGATGAGCCATAGTAGCACTCTGTTGTTGCATCACAGCTGCCATTACTTCCATGGCATGGGCCATTTGGGCCATATCAGAGGGAGGAGAAGGAACAGGAGGTCTAGGTGGTCTCACCATCCTAACAGAAGACCAAACCAAGTTAGAGAATAACATTGGTTAAAGTCTTCTACTCGTCATGTCAATCATACACAGCAAAAACATAATAGACCTATCCCCATAGGTTCGTCCAAAAGATACTAGCAGGAAATTTCAAGAGAAACTATCCTTGATCTCGGTTTTCGCCTGCCATAATGTCCTATTCGTCGCTCAAAGTATTGAGATGGCCAGTCTCAATATTTTACGACATTGCAACTAGGATTTATGGTATAACGAACAACCAAAACATTCAACATCCTCAAATAGCTTCACAACAACCACATAAGAAACATAGAAGACACATAATGCACAGTCCGATTTGAATCGAACTGCTCTGATACCACTATTGTAACGACCCAACTTCATTACAGATATGTTATACTAAACTCTCTATTTAATTATTATCATGTGAAAGAACGTATAAATTTTTTTTTCACATTTAAAATACATACATATGTACCTACATAAAACGTTCATCACTGCATCGTCCAAACATAATATACCGATTTACACCTTAAAATACGAGGATACATATAACATCAGAGGAAAGATCCCCTTGTAGAGAACGTTCACACTAATCTTAATATTTATACAAAATCCTAAGTTGGTCCCCCTAATCTGTACATATATACTAGAACAAAATTAGCAAAACAGGAGGATCGTCCAATCTTAGGATCGTCCAATCAACATAGCAGGAGAATCGTCCAATCTTCAGTCGTGACTAGCATGAGAACCAGTACCATCACTGCTACCTGCTCCCGTGTTAACCACATGATCATTGCAGTAAAACAATACAAACAAGAATTGCAAGGGTAAGCTTACTTATAAAAAGAATGATATAATATACACAATTTCAAACAACATCATTCACAATAAATATTCAGTTCACTTCAGGTATCATTCCATACATCAATATCATCATGCAACATTATGCTGACTCGACTCCATGGAGATTTCAACAACTTTCGGGCGGTCCCCATAGGCCCCATCCCCTACCATTAGTCTCGCCTTAGACCATTCAGGGAGTCCCTTGAGCCACCATGTGGAGGAAGTGTGAATTTAATCCGATATAGACAAGTGTTGGTATTGGCTTACCTCTGTCAGGTTTGCAAAACCTTCCATCTTTAGGAATTCGCCCACTTGTCTATTCTATATGCCCGCCATTGGCCACCACGAAATCCTCCAGCACTAGGTTGAGAGCCCACCTAGCACCCTCAACTTACGTGCCTACCCGCATGCAATATCATGCACAACTCTGATTGCCACACGTTCCCTCTATGTTATAAATTCACCATTTTTCTCAAATCAAGCTTATGAACCCATCCAGCAGTTCAATCAGCACAAGTAAGGCATTCTCACACCTCGAATCCTTACTCACAACACAACACTAAATTTCACTAAGGGTGAATTTCCTAACATAGTTCTAGAACCAAAGTGGTGGCAGATCCAACATCCTCGTTCGTAATAAGACTAGGTTCTGATTCTCTGTTAAACACACCCTCAAAATTTCACAACCACCATCGTTGGACATCAGACTTTACTGAACATAAGACACCACTGGACGCGGGTCATTATACACTGAATCATTGGACACTGGTCACTAGACACTGGGTCATTGGACGCTGGTCATTAGACACTGGTTTTACTACACTCTAATATTCACTGGATGTTGGTTTTTAGTCGTAGTATAGATAGATGGACGATGGTTTTCTTTGGACGAGTGGTATTCTGCAGAGTCCAGAACCTTTCAAAACCCATTACGAACCTAAGTTTCAAAGATTTTGAAACCATTTTTCCAACACTTACAATATCATTCCAAAGCACAACAACATATTATCACAACAACTCAGCTCAAATCATCAAAACATCAAGAGGACAAAAATCATCACATCATCATAACAGATCTTTCAAGCATTCAAACAGAAACAGAATTCCAAACATATCACCACCATATTAGTCAAACAAGTTTAAAGCTTCCCTTACCTACAGCTCTTGACTCAAACCGTGAAGAAGAAAAGCTAGAGAGGATAACTTTGAGGTTCTCGAGTGATCTGTCCTCAAGTTTTGTTACAGAATCAACTAGGAGACACCAACTTAAAATCAGCCAAAAACTCTCTAGGAAAGAAGAAATAAATCTTCAAGTTCAGGTAGAAAAGTAGCTCTCTCACTCACCGTAAGGAAACTTATAGAAAAAAGAAAGATAAGAATGAAGGAGAATGGAAGAAACAGGAAGCTTGACACGTTCACTTAAGAGATTTGCATGAAATTTTGCTAGTAACACCTCCATTTCCTCTAAAAACACCCCCTTTTCTTATTTTTTTTTTCTTCTTCTACAACTTACGAAATTTACGTAAAATTCCTAACAACAACCTTACCTTCTAAACCCGACCTTACATGAAATATTATCAACAACATTATAGCACATAACAACACAATCTATTTATTAATTCTTTTATACATAATATAGCTTTAAATTTAATTTCCTCTTGTATTATCAATCAAACACTTGAAAGAAATCACGACATTACAGTTTCCATGATCCCTGGTGCATTCTTATGCATTAAAAACCATAATGCTTGGAGCACTTTCCATTTTTGAGGTCCGTGGTGCCCCGTGGTCCAATTTTGGTGCCCGTGGTGCATTTTCGGCCCATGGGGCAATTTTTGTGCCAAAATAAGACTTTTGGGTTTTGGTGCCCCGTGATCCCTAGGGTATTCTTATGCATAAAAAACGATAATGCTTTGAGTACTTTTCAGTTTTGAAGTCTGTGGTGCCCCGTGGTGCAATTTTCGTGTCCGTGGTGCATTTTTCTACTGATTGTGCAATTTTCGTGCGAATTCTTATGCATAAAAAACTATCATGGTCGGGGCTCTTTTTAGTTTTGAGGTCTGTGGTGCCCCGTTGTCCGATTTTGGTGCCCTTGGTGCATTTTCGGCATATGATGCAATTTTCTTGCCAAAATAAGACTTTTGGGTTTTGGTGCCCCGTGATCCCTTGTGCATCGTTATCCATAAAAAACAATAATGCTCGGAGCACTTTTAAGTTTGTAGGTCCGTGGTGCCCCGTGGTCCAATTTTGGTGCCTGTGGTGGATTTTCGACACATGGTCCAACTTTCGTGCAAAAATAAGACTTTTCGGTTTTGGTGCCCCGTGATCCTTGGTGCACCCTTATGCATAAAAAACCATAATGCTCGAAGCTCTTTTCAGTTTTAAGGTCCGTGGTGTCCAGTGGTCCAATTTTGGTGCCCCGTGGTGCATTTTTGGCCCATGGTGCAATTTTCTTGCCAAAATAAGACTTTTGGGTTTTGTTGCCCCGTGATCCCTAGTGGATTCTTATGCATAAAAAGCCATAAAGCTCGGAGCACTTCTCAGTTTTGAGGTCCTTGGTGCCTCGTGGTCCAATTTTCGTGCCCGTGGTAAATTTTCGGCCATTTGTGCAATTTTCGTTCAAAAATAAGACTTTTGAGTTTTGGTGCCCCGTTATCCCTGGTGCATTTATATGCATAAAAAACCATAACACTCTAAGTAATTTTCAGTTTTGAGGTCCGTGGTGCCCCGTGGTGCAATTTTATTGACTGTGGTGCATTTTCATTGACCGTGGTGCATTTTCGGCCCATGGTGCAATTTTCGTGCAAAAATAAGACTTTTGGTTTTTGGTGCCCCATGATCCCGGGTGCATTCTTATGCATAAAACCCATTATGCTCTAAGCACTTTTCAATTTTGAGGTCCATGGTGTCCCGCGGTCCAATTTTGGTGCCTGTGGTAGATTTTCTGCCCCTGGTGAAATTTTCGTGCCAAAATAAGACTTTTGGGTTTTGGTGCCCCATGATCCCGGGTGCATTCTTATGCATAAAACCCCATAATGCTTCGAGCACTTTTCAGTTTCGAGGTCCGTGGTGCTCCGTTGTCCAATTTTGGTGCCCATGGTGCAATTTTGGCCCATGGTACAATTTTTGTGCCAAAATAAGACTTTTGGGTTTTGTGCCCCGTGATCCCTGGGGCATTCTTATGCATAAAAAACCATAATGCTCTGACCACTTTTCAATGTTGAGGTCAGTGGTGGCCCGTGGTCCAATTTTCGTGTCCGTGGTGCATTTTCTGATAATTGTGCAATTTTAGTGCGAACTCTTCTGCATAAAAAACCATAATGCTTGGAACACTTTTCAGTTTTGAGGTCCGTGGTGCCCCGTGTCCCATTTTGGTGCCCGTGGTGCATTATCGGCCCATTGTACAATTTTCGTGCGAAAATAAGACTTTTGGGCTTTGGTGCCCCGTGATCCCTGGTGCATTCTTATGCATAAAAAACCATAATGATCAGAGCACCTTTTAGTTTTGAGGTCAGTGTTGCCCCGTGGTCCAATTTTGGTGCCCGTGGTGCATTTTCGGCACATGGTGCAATTTTCATGCCAAAATAAGACTTTTGGGTTTTGGTGCCCCGTGATCCTCAGTGCATCCTTATGCATAAAAAACCATAATGCTCGAAGCACTTTTTAGTTTTGAGGTCCGTGGTGCCCCGTGGTCGAATTTTGGTACCTATGGTGGATTTTCGACACATGGTCCAATTTTCGTGCCAAAATAAGACTTTTGGGTTTTTGTGCCATGTGATTCCTGGTGCATTCTTATGCATAGAATGCCATAATGCTCGGAGCACTTTTTAGTTTTGTAGTCTGTGGTGCCCCGTTGTCCAATTTTGGTGCCCGTGGTGCAATTTTCATGCCAAAATAAGAGTTTTGGGTTTTGGTGCCCCGTGATCCCTATGGCATTCTTATGCTTAAAAATCCATAATGCTCTGAGCACTTTTCCGTTTTGAGGTCCATGGTCCCCCATGGTCCAATTTTGGTGTGCGTGGTGCATTTTATACCCATTGTGCAATTTTCGTGCAAATTATTATGCATAAAAAACCATAATGCTCGGTGCACTTTTCAGTTTTGAGGTCCGTGGTGCCCCGTGGTCCATTTTTGGTGCCCAGGGTGGATTTTCGTCCAATGGTGCAACTTTCGTGCCAAAATAAGACTTTTGAGTTTTGGTGCCCCGTGATCCTTGTTGCATCCTTATGCATAAAAAACAATAATGTTCGGAGCACTTTTTAGTTTTGAGGTCCATGGTGCCCCGTGGTTCAATTTTGGTGCCCGTGGTGCATTTTCGGCACATGGTCCAATTTTCTTGCCAAAATAAGACTTTTGGGTTTTGGTGCCCCGTGATCCCTGGTACATTCTTATGCATAAAAAACCATAATGCTCTGAGAACTTTTCAGTTTTGAGGTCCATGGTCCCCATTGGTCCAAGTTTGGTGTCCGTGGTGCATTTTATGCCCACTGTTCAATTTTCGGACGAATTATTATGCATAAAAAACCATAATGCATGGAACATTTTTCTGTTTTGAGGTCCGTGGTGCCCCGTGTCCAATTTTGGTGCCCATGGTGCATTTTCGGCCATTTGTGCAATTTTCGTGCGAAAATAAGACTTTTAGGTTTTGGTGCCCCGTGATCCCTGGTGCATTTATATGCATAAAAAACCATAATGCTCGGAGCACTTTTAAGTTTTGAGATCCGAGGTGACCCGTTGTCCAATTTTGGTGCCCGTGCTGCATTTTTAACCCATTGTGCAATTTTCGTGCAAAAATAAGACTTCTGGGTTTTGGTGCCCCGTGATCCTTGGTGCATTCTTACGCATAAAAAACCATATTGCTCGGAACTCTTTTCAGTTTTGAGGTCCGTGGTGCCCCGTGGTCCAATTTTGGTGCCGGTGGTGCATTTTCGGCCATTTGTGCAATTTTCGTACGAAAATAAGACTTTTGAGTTTTGGCGCCCCGTTATCCCTGGTGCATTCTTATGCATAAAAAACCATAATGCTCGGAGCACTTTTCACATTTGAGGTCCATGGTGCCCGTGGTACAATTTTGGTGCCGGTGGTGCATTTTCGACCAATTGTGCAATTTTCGTGCGAATATAATACTTTTGGGTTTTGGTGCCCCGTGATCCCAGGTGCATTCTTATGCAAAAAAAACCATAATGCTTGGAATACTTTTCAGTTTTGAGGTCCGTGGTACCCCGTGGTCCAATTTTGTTGCCGGTGGTGCATTTTCGGTCGTTTATGCAATTTTCGTGCAAAAATAAGACTTTTGGGTTTTGGAGCCACGTAATCCCTGGTGAATTCTTATGCATAAAAAACCATAAAGCTCGGAGCACTTTTAAGTTTTGAGGTCCGAGGTGCCCCGTTGTCGAATTTTGGTGCTTGGGCTGCATTTTTTACCAATTGTGCAATTTTCGTGCGAAAATAAGACTTCTGGGTTTTGGTGCCCCGTGATCCTTGCTGCATTCTTATGCATAAAAAACCATATTGCTCGGAACACTATTCAGTTTTGAGATCCGTGGTGTCCTGTGGTCCAGTTTTGGTGCCGATGGTGCATTTTCGGCCATTTGTGCAATTTTCGTGCGAAAATAAGACTTTTGGGTTTTGGTGCCCCGTGATCCCTGGTGCATTTTTATGCATAAAAAACTGTAATGCTCGGAGCAATTTTCACATTTGAGGTCCATGGTGCCCCGTGGTCCAATTTTGGCGCCGGTGGTGCATTTTCGGCCATTTGTGCAATTTTCATGTGAATATAATACTTTTGGGTTTGGTCCCCCGTGATCCCTGGTGCATTCTTATGCATAAAAAACCATAATGCTTGGAACACTTTTCAGTTTTGAGGTCTGTGCTACCCCTTCGTCCAATTTTGTTGCCAGTGGTGCATTTTCGGCTATTTGTGCAATTTTCGTGCGAAAATAAGACTTTTGGGTTTTGGTGCCCCGTGATCACTGGTCCATTCTTATGCATAAAAAACTATAATGCTTCGAGCACTTTTAAGAATTGAGGTCCGAGGTGCCCCTTGGTCAAATTTTTGTGCCCGTGGTGCATTTTCGGCCCATTGTGAAATTTTCGTGCGAAAATAAGACTTTTGGGTTTTGGTGCCCCGTGATCCCTGGTGCATTCTTATGCATAAAAAACCATAATTCTCAGAGCACTTTTCACATTTGAGGTCCATGGCGCCCTGTGGTCCAATTTTGGTGTCGATGGTGCATTTTCGGCCATTTGTGAAATTTTGGTGCGAATATAATACTTTTGGGTTTTGGTGCCCCGTGATCCCCTGGTGCATTCTTATGCACAAAAAACCATAATGCTTGGAACACTTTTCAGTTTTGAGGTCCGTGGTACCCCGTAGTCCGATTTAGTTGCCGGTGGTGCATTTTCGGCCCATTGTGCAATTTTCGTGCGAAAATAAGACTTTTGGGTTTTGGTGCCCCACGATCCCTGGAGCATTCTTATGCATAAAAAACCATAATGCTCGGAGCACTTTTCACATTTGAGGTCCATGGTGCCCTGTGGTCCAATTTTGGTGTCGGTGGTGCATTTTCGGTCATTAGTGCAATTTTTGTGCGAAAATAAGACTTTTGGGATTTGGTGCCCCATGATCCCTGGTGCATTCTTATGCATAAAAAACCATAATACTTGGAGCACTTTTGAGTTTTGAGGTCCATGGTGCCTCGTGGTCTAATTTTGGTGGCGGTGGTGCATTGTCGGTCATTTGTGAAATTTTCGTGCGAAGATAAGTGTTTTGGGTTTTGGTTCCCCGTGATCCCTGGTGCATTCTAATGCATAAAAAACCATAATTCTTGTAGCACTTTTAAGTTTTGAGGTCCCAGGTTCCCCTTCGTCCAATTTTGGTGCTCATGGTGCATTATCGGCCCATTGTACAATTTTCGTGCGAAAATAACACTTTTGGGTTTTGGTGCCCCGTGATCCCTGGTGCATTCTTATGCATAAAAAACCATAATTCTCGAAACACTTTTCAGTTTTGAGATTCGTGGTGCCCCATGGTCCAATTTTGGTGTTGGTGGTGAATTTTTGGCCATTTGTGCAATTTTCGTGCGAAAATAAAACTTTTGGGTTTTGGTGCCCCGTGATCCCTAGTGCATTCTTATACATAAAAAACCATAATTCTCGGAGCTCTTTTAAGTATTGAGGTATGAGGTTCCCCGTGGTCTAATTTGGTGCCCGTGGTGCATTTATTGCCCATAGTGCAATTTTCGTGCGAAAATAAGACTTTTGGGTTTTGGTGCACCGTGATCCCTGGTACATTCTTATGCCAAAAAAACCATAATGGTCGGAGCACTTTTCCGTTTTGAGGTCCGAGGTGCCCCGTGGTACAATTTTGGTGCCGGTGGTGCATTTTCTGCCCATTGTGCAATTTTCGTGCAAAAATAAGACTTTTGGGTTTTGTTCCCCCGTGTTCCCTGGTGCATTCTTATGCATAAAAAACCATAATGCTCGGAACACTTTCAGTTTTGAGGTCCGTGGTGCCCCGTGGTCCAATTTTGGTGCCGGTGGTGCATTTTCAGCCATTTATGCAATTTTCGTGCGAAAATAAGACTTTTGGGTTTTCTTGTCCCGTGATCCCTGGTGCACTCTTATGCATAAAAAACCAAAATGCTCAGCGCACTTTTCAGTTTTGAGGTCCGAGGTGCCCTGTGGTCCAATTTTGGTGATCGTTGTGTATTTTCGGCCCATTGTGAAATTTTGGTAAGAAAATATGACTATTGGGTTTTGGTTCCCCGTGATCCCTGGTGCATTCTTCTGCATAAAAACCCATAATGCTCTGAACACTTTTCAGTTTTGAGGTTCGTGGTGCCCCATGTTCCAATATTGGTGCCGATGATGCATTTTCGGTGATTTGTGCAATTTTTGTGCGAAAAAAATACTTTTGGGTTTTGGTGCCCCATGATCTCTGGTGCATTCTTATGCATAAAAAACCATAATACTTGGAGCACTTTTGAGTTTTGAGGTCCATGGTGCCTCGTGGTCCAATTTTGGTATCGTTGGTGCTTTGTCGGCCATTTGTGAAATTTTTGTGCGAAGATAAGTCTGTCAGGTTTTGGTTCCCTATGAACCCTGGTGCATTCTTATGCATAAAAACGCATAATGCTCGGAGAACTTTTAAGTTTTGAGGTCTGACGTGCCCCGTGGTCCAATTTTTTTGCCCGTAATGCATTTTCGGCCCATTGTGCAACTTTCGTGCGAAAATAAGACTTTTGGGTTTTGGTGCCCCGTGATCCCCGGTGCATTCTTATGCATAAAAACCCATAATGCTCTGAACAGTTTTCAGTTTTGAGGTTTGTGGCGCCCCGTGGACTAATTTTGGTGCCGGTAATGCATTTTCGGCCATTTGTGGAATTTTTGTGCGAAAATAAGACTTTTGGGTTTTGGTGCCCCGTGATCCCTTGTGCATTCTTATGCCTAAAAGACCATAATGCTCGAAACACTTTTCAATTTTGAGGTCTGTGGTGCCCTGTCGACCAATTTTGGTGCCGGTAATGCATTTTCGGTCATTTGTGGAATTTTCGTGCGAAAATAAGACTTTTGGGTTTTGGTGCCCCGTGATCCCTTGTGCATTCTTATGCATAAAAAGCATAATATTTGGAGCACTTTCCAGTTTTGACGTCCATGGTGCCTCGTGGTCCAATTTTGGTGCCTGTGGTGCATTTTCGGCCATTTGTGAAATATTCGTGCGAAAATAAGACTTTTAGGTTTTGGTTCCCCGTGATCCCTGGTGCATTCTAATGCATAAAAAACCATAATGGTTGGTGCACTTTTAAGTTTTGAGGTCCCAGGTTCCCATTCGTCCATTTTGTTGCCCATGGTGCATTATCGACCCATTGTGCAATTTTCGTTGCGAAAATAACTATAATGCTTTTGGGTTTTGGTGCCCTGTGATCGCTTGTGCATTCTTATGCCTAAAAAACTATAATCCTCGAAACACTTTTCAGTTTTGAGGTTTGTGGTGCCCCGTGGACCAATTTTTGTGCCGATAATGCATTTTCGCTCATTTGTGGAATTTTCGTGCGAAAATAAGACATTTGGGTTTTGATACCCTGTGATCCCTGGTGCATTCTAATGTATAAAAAACCATAATGCTTGGAGCACTTTTAAGTTTTGAGGTCCCAGGTTACCTGTCGTCCAATTTTGGTGCCCATGGTGCATTATCGGCCTTCGTGCGAAAATAAGACTTTCGGGTTTTGGTCCCCCGTGATCCCTGGTGTATTCTTATGCAAAAAAAAAACCATCATGCTCGAATCACTTTTAAGTTTTGAGGTCCGAGGTGCCTCGTGGTCCAATTTTGGTGCCCGTGGTGCATTTTCCGCCCATTGTGCAATTTTCGTGCGAAAATAAGACTTTTGGCTTTTTGGTCCCCCATGATCCCTGGTGAATTCTTATGCATAAAAAACCATAATGCTCGGAACACTTTTCAGTTTTGAGGTCCGTGGTGCAACGAGGTCCAATTTTGGTGCCGGTGGTGCATTTTCGGCCATTTGTGCATTTTTCGTGCGAAAATAAGACTTTTGGGTTTTGGTGCCCCGTGATCCCTGGTGCATTCATATGTATAGAAAACCATAATGCTCAGAACAATTTTCAGATTTGAGGACCGTGGTGCCCCGTGGTCCAATTTTGGTGTTGGTAATGCATTTTCGGCCCTTTGTTCATTTTTTGTACGAAAATAAGACTTTTGGGTTTTGGTGCCCCGTGATCCCTGGTGCATTCTTGTGCATAAAAAACCATAATGCTCGGAACACTTTTCAGTTTTGAGGTCCGTGGTGCCCCGTGGTCCAATTTTGGTGCCGGTGGTGAATTTTTGGTCGTTTGTGCAATTTTCGTGCGAAAATAAAACCTTTGGGTTTGCGTGCCCCGTGATCCCTAGTGCATTCTTATACATAAAAAACCATATACGTGCCAGAGATGTTACAGCAGACTATCGAAAAGATTAAGTTGATTCAAGAAAGGATGAAAGCCTCACAAAGTAGACAGAAATCTTATGCAGATAAACAAAGAAGACTACTTCAGTTTGAAATGGGTGATTATGTTTTTCTGAAAGTTACACCAACTACGGGTATTGGACGATCAATTAAGTCAAAGAAGCTTACACCAAAGTTTATTGGACCTTATCAAATCCTTCGACGCATAGGTCCAGTGGCTTATGAGATAGCTTTACCACCTACTCTAGCCAACTTACACAATGTATTACATGTGTCTCAATTGAGGAAATATGTTTCTGATCCTACTCATATCGTTGAACCAGATGTTATACATATACGAGAGGATTGGACGCTTGAGAGTCGTCCAGTCAGGATTGAGGATCAAAAGACTAAGCAGCTTAGGGGCAAAACTATTAATTTGGTTAAAGTTATATGGAGTAATGCTACGGGTGATGCTACATGGGAACTTGAAGATAAAATGCGTGAACAATACCCTTATATATTTCCAGGTACGCGAATTTTTTAGGACGAAAATTTTCTTGTTGGGGAGTATTGTGACGTTGTAGTTTTCCTAATATTATGATTAAGTGTTTGACTAATAATACAAGAGAAAAATTAATAGTAAATTATGTTGATATAATATAATAATTTACTAAGTTCTATGTTGTGCTCTGTGTTGTGGTATTACTCTTGGATTTAATTAGGTGTTGGACTTAGAGTGTGTGTTGAGACATTTTCGGGATTTTTACGAGAGTTCCATAAGTTGTAGAAGAAAATAATAAGAAAATGGAGTGTCTTTAGAGGAAAGGTATAGACAAATAGCAAAATTCCATGAAAATCTTCTTATTAAATGTGCAAAGCTTCCTGTTTCTTCCATTCTCCTTCAGTCTTATCTTTCTTTTTCTATAAGTTTCCTTACCGTGAGTGAGAGAGCTATTTTCTACCTTAGCTTGAAGCTGGATTTCTTCTTTCTTAGAGATTCTTAATTGATTTTAAGTTGGTAAGTCCAGTTCCTTCTTATTCTTGATTTCTAAGTAACTTCTTCATCTCTTCCCAAGAACATGAGAAATAGGTCTTGGTTAGATTTTAAGAGATGAGTAAAATCTTGATTTTTGATTTTACTTTGATGTTGTTTTAGGTGTCTCCTAGTTGATTCTATAACAAAACTTGAGGACAGATCACTCGAGAGTCTCAAAGTTGTTATCTCTAGCTTTTTCTTCTTCACGGTTTGAGTCAAGAGCAGTAGGTAAAGGAAGCTTCATAACTGTCTGAAATGATCTAGTGGTGATATGTTTTGGAATTCTGTTTCTGGTTGTATGCTTTAAAGATTTGTTATGATGATGTGATGATTTTGCTCTTGATGTTTGAGTGATTTGAGCTGAGCTTGTTGTGATAATATGTGGTTGTGCTTTGAATTGATATTGTAAGCGATGGAAATGGTTTCAAAATCTTTGAAACATGTGTTCATAGTGGGTTTTGAAAGGTTCTGGACTCTGTAGAAAACTCCTCGTCCAAAGAAAACCATCGTCCATCTACCTATACTATAACTAAAAACAGCGTCCAATGATCTCATTGTATAAGACCAGCGTCCAATAATATCATTGTATAATACCAACGTCCAATGATATTATTGTATACTACCAGCGTCCAATGATTTCATTGTATAAGACCAGTGTCCAATGATCCAGTGTCAAACAACCGCGTCCAGCGGTACCTTAGGTTCAGTAAAGTCTGACATCCAGTAATGGTGGTTGTGAAATTCTGAGGGTGTGTTGAGCAGAGAATCAGAACCTAGTCTTGTTACAAACAAGGATGTTGGATATGCCACTATTTTGGTTCTAGAACTATGTTAGGAAATTCATATTTTTGGTTAACGATGATGTTGAGTTGTGAGTAAGGGTCAAGTGTTGAGAATGCCTTACTTGTGCTTATTAAACTACTAAATGGGTTCATAAGATTGATTTGAGAAAAATGGTGAATTTATAACATAGAGGGAACGTGTGGCAATCTGAGTTGTTGAGTTGTGTATGATATTGCATACGGGTAGGCACGTAAGTTGAGAGTGCTAGGTGGGCTCTCAACCTAGTGCTGGAGGATTTCGTGATGGCCAATGGTGGGCATATAGAATAGACAAGTGGGCAAATTCCTATAGATGGAAGGTTTTGCAAACTTGATAGAGGTAAGCCAATACCCACACTTGTCTATATTCGATTAAATTCACACTTCCTCCGCAAGGTAGCTCAAGGGACTCCCTGAATGGTCTAAGGTGAGACTAATGGTAGGGGATGGGGCCTATGGGGACCGCTCGAAAGTTGTTGAAATCTCCATGGAGTCGAGTCAGCATAATGTTGCATAATGATATTGATGTATGGAGTGATGCATGAAGTGAATTGAATATTTATTGTGAATGATGTTGACAGAATTTTTTGTATATTCGATCATTTTTTTTATAAGTAAGCTTACCCTTGTAATTTGTGTTTGTATTGTTTTACTGCAATGATCGTGTGGTTAACACGGGAGCAGGTAGCAGTGATGGTGCTGGCTCTCATGCTAGTCATGATTGAAGATTGGACGATCCTCCTGTTATGTTGATTGGACTATCCTAAGATTGGACGATCCTTCTGTTTTGTTGATTTTGTTATAACATATATGTATATATTACGGGGACCAGCTTAGGATTTAGGTATAGATATTAATCTGGTGTGAATGTCTTCTACAAGGGGATCTTTCTTACGATATTACAATTGGACGATGTGATGATGAATGTTTTATGTAGGTACATATGTATGTATTTTAAATGTGAAAAATTTATACATTCTTTCACATGGAAATAAATTAATTGAGCGTTTAGTATAACATATCTATAACCAAGATGGGTCGTTACACATTCTTATGCATAAAAAACAATAAAACTCAGAACACTTTTCAATCTTGAGGATCGTGGTGCCCCGTCGTCCAATTTTGGTGTCGGGGTTGCATTTTCGGCCATTTGTGCATTTTTTCGTGCAAAAATAAGACTTTTGGGTTTTGGTGCTCCGTGATCCCTGATGCATTCTTATGCATAAAAAACTTTAATGCTTGGAGAACTTTTCAGTTTTCAGGTCCGAGGTGCCCCGTGGTCTAATTTTTGTGCCCGTGGTGATTTTCGGCCCATTGTGCAATCTTCGTGCGAAAATAAGACTTTTGGTTTTTGGTGCCCTATGATCCATGGTGCATTCTTATGCATAAAAAACCATAATGCCTGTAGAATTTTTCAGTTTTGAGGTCCGTGTTGCCCTGTGGTCCAATTTTGGTGCCGGTGGTGCATTTTCGGCCATTTGTGCAATTTTCATGCGAAAATAAGACTTTTGGGTTTTGGAGTCCTGTGAAACTTGGTGCATTCTTATGCCTAAAAAACCATAATGCGTGAAACACTTTTCAGTTGAGGTCCGTGGTGCCCCGTGGTCCAATTTAGGTGTCGGTGGTGCATTTTCGGCCATTTGTGCAATTTTCGTGAGAACATAAGACTTTTGGGTTTTGGTGCCCCGTGATCCTTGGTGCATTCTTATGCATAAAAAACCAGAATGCTCGGAACACTATTTAGTCTTGAAGTTTGTGGTTCCCTGTGGTCCAATTTTGGTGTCGGGGGTGCATTTTCGGCCATTTGTGCAACTTTCGTGCGAAAATAAGACTTTTGGGTTTTGGATCCCTGTGATCCCTGGTGTATTCTTATGCATAAAAAATGATAATGCTCAGAGCACTTTTCAGTTTTGAGGTTCGAGGTGCCCCGTGGTCTAATTTTGGTGCCCGTTGTGCAATTTCGGCACATTGTGCAATTTTTGTGCGAAAATAAAACTTTTGGGTTTTAGTGCCCCATGATCCCTGGTGCAATCTTATGCATAAAAAACCATAATGCTCGGAACACTTTTCAATTTGAGGCCCGTTTGGGTTTTGGTGCCCCGTGATCCATGGTGCATTGTTATGCGTAAAAAACCAGAATGCTCAGAACACTTTTAAGTCTTGAAGTTTATGGTTCCCCGTGGTCCAATTTTGCTGCCGGGGATGCATTTTTGGACATTTGTGCAATTTTCGTGCGAAAATAAGACTTGTGGGTTTTGGATCCCCGTGATCCCTGGTGTATTCTTATGCATAAAAAACCATAATGCCCAGAGCACTTTTCAGTTTTGAGATCCGAGGTGCCCCGTGGTCCAATTTTGGTGCATGTGGTGCATTTTTGGCACATTGTGCAATTTTCGTGAAAAATTAAGACTTTTGGGTTTTAGTGCCCCGTGATCCCTGGTGCATTCTTATTAATAAAAAACCATAATGCTCAGAACACTTTTCAGTTTTGAGGTCCGTGGTGCCCTGCGGTCCAATTTTGGTGCCGATGGTATATTTTCAGCCATTTGTGCAATTTTCGTGCGAAAATAAGAATTTTGGGTTTTGGTGCCCCGTGATCCTTGGTGCATTCTTATGCATAAAAAACCAGAATGCTCAGAACACTTTTCAGTCTTGAAGTTCCTGGTGCCCCGTGATCCAATTTTGGTGTCGGGGGTGCATTTTCGGCCATTTGTGAAATTTTTGTGTGAAAATAAGACTTTTGTGTTTTGGTGCCCCATGATCCATGGTGGATGCCTATGCATAAAAAACCATAATGCTTGGAGCACCTTTGAGTTTTAAGGCCCCAGGTGCCACGTGGTCCAATTTTGGTGCCCGTGGTGCGTTTTCGGCCCATTGTGCAATCTTCGTGCGAAAATAAGACTCTTGGGTTTTGGTGCCCCGTGATCCCTGGTGCATTCTTATGCATAAAAAACCATAATGCTTGCAGCATTTTTCAGTTTTGAGGTCCGTGTTGCCCCGTGGTCCAATTTTTGTGACGGTGGTGTATTTTCGGCCATTTGTGCAATTTTCATGCGGAAATAAGACTTTTGGGTTTTGGTGCCCTGTGAACCCTGGTTAATTCTTATGCATAAAAATCCATAACGCTCATAGCACTTTTCAGTTTTAAGGTCCGAAGTGCCCCGTGATACAATTTTGGGGCCCGTGGTGCATTTTCGGCCCATTGTGCAATTTTAGTGCGAAAATAAGACTTTTTAGTTTTAGTGCCCCGTGATCCCTGGTGCATTCTTATGCATAAAAAACTATAATGCTCGGAACACTTTTCAGTTTTGAGGTCCGTGGTGCCTCGTGGTCCAATTTAGGTGTCGGTGGTGCATTTTCGGCCATTTGTGCAATTTTCGTTCGAAAATAAGACTTTTGGGTTTTGGTGCCCCGTGATCCTTGGTGCATTCTTATGCATAAAAAACCATAATGCTCAGAATACTTTTCAGTCTTTAGGTTCATGGTACCCCGTGGTCCAATTTTGGTGCCAGGGGTGCATTTTCGGCCATTTGTACAATTTTTGGGCGAAAATAAGACTTTTGGGTTTTGGTGCCCCGTGATCCCTGGTGCATTCTTATGTAGAAAAAACCATAATGCTTAGAGCACTTTTCAGTTTTGGGGTTCGTGGTGCCCCGTGGTCCAATTTTGGCGTTGGTGGTGCATTTTCAGCCATTTGTGCAATTTTTGTGCGAAAATAAGATTTTTCGGTTTTTGTGCCTCATGATTCCTGGTGCATTCTTATGCATAAAAAACCATATTGCTTGGACCACTTTTAAGTATTGAAGTCCGAGGTGCCCCGTGGTCTAGTTTTGGTGCCCGTGGTGCATTTTCGGACCATTGTGCACTTTTCGTGCTAAAATAAGGCTTTTGGGTTTTGGTGCCCCGTGATCCCTGGTGCATTCTTATGCATAAAAAAGCATAATGCTTGCAGCATTTTTCAGTTTTGAGGTCCGTGTTGCCCCGTGGTCCAATTTTTGTGACGGTGGTGTATTTTCGGCCATTTGTGCAATTTTCATGCGGAAATAAGACTTTTGGGTTTTGGTGCCCTGTGAACCCTAGTTAATTCTTATGCATAAAAATCCATAACACTCATAGCACTTTTCAGTTTTAAGGTCCGAAGTGCCCCGTGATACAATTTTGGTGCCCGTGGTCCATTTTCGGCCAATTGTGCAATTTTAGTGCGAAAATAAGACTTTTTGGTTTTAGTGCCCCGTGATCCCTGGTGCATTCTTATGCATAAAAAATTATAATGGTCGGAACACTTTTCAGTTTTGAGGTCCGTGGTGCCTCGTGGTCCAATATAGGTGCCGGTGGTGCATTTTCGGCCATTTATGCAATTTTCGTTCGAAAATAAGACTTTTGGGTTTTGGTGCCCCGTGATCCTTGGTGCATTCTTATGCATAAAAAACCATAATGCTCAGAATACTTTTCAGTCTTTAGGTTCGTGGTACCCCGTGGTCCAATTTTGGTGCCAGGGGTGCATTTTCGGCCATTTGTACAATTTTCGGGCGAAAATAAGACTTTTGGGTTTTGGTGCCCCGTGATCCCTGGTGCATTCTTATGCAGAAAAAACCATAATGCTTGGACCACTTTTAAGTATTGAAGTCCGAGGTGCCCCGTGGTCTAGTTTTGGTGCCCGTGGTGCATTTTGGACCATTGTGCAATTTTCGTGCTAAAATAAGACTTTTGGGTTTTGGTGCCCCGTGATAACTGGTGCATTCTTATGCATAAAAACCATAATGCTCAGAGCACTTTTCAGTTTTGAGGTCCGAAATGCCCTGTGGTCCAATTTTGGTGCCCAAGGTGCATTTTCGGCCCATTGTGTAATTTTCGTGCAAAAATAAAACTTTTGTGTTTGGTGCCCCGTGATCCCTGGTGCATTCTCATGCATAAAAAAACCATAATGGTCATAGCACTTATCTGTTTTGAGGCCCGAGGTGCCCCGTGGTCCAATTTTGGTGCCCGTGGTGCATTTTCGGTCCTTTGTTCAATTTTCGTGTGAAAATAAGACTTTTGGGTTTTTTTGCCCCGTGATCCTTGGTGCATTCTTATGCATAAAAAAACCATAATGCTCGGAACACTTTTCAGTCTTGAGGTTTGTGGTAACCCCGTGGTCCAATTTTGGTGTCGGGGTTGCATTTTCGGCCATTTATGCATTTTTCGTGCAAAAATAAGACTTTTGGGTTTTAGTGCCCCGTGATCCCTGATGCATTCTTATGCATAAAAAACCTTAATGCTCGGAGCACTTTTCAGTTTTGAGGTTGGAGGTGCCCCGTGGTTTAATTTTTGTGCCCGTGGTGAATTTTCGGCCCATTTTGCAATTTTCGTGCTACAATAAAACTTTTGGGTTTTAGTGCCCCGTGATCCCTGGCTTATGCATAAAAAATCATGATGCTCAGAACACTTATAAATCTCGAAGTTCGTGGTGCCCCTTGGTCCAATTTTGGTGTCGGGGGTGCAATTTCGGCTATTTGTGCAATTTTTGTGCGAAAATAAGACTTTTTGGTTTTGTGCCCCATGATCCTTGGTGCATTCTTATGCATAAAAAACCAGAATGCTCGGAACACTTTTCAGTCTTGAAGTTCGTGGTGCCCCGTGGTCCAATTTTGGTGTCGAGGGTGCATTTTCAGCCATTTGTGCAATTTTCGTGCAAAAATAAGACTTTTGGGTTTTGGTTCCCCGTGATCCCTGGTGCATTCTTATGCATAAAAAACCATAATGATTGGAGCACTTTTAAGTTTTGAGGTCCCAGGTGCCACGTGGTCCAATTTTGGTGCCCGTGGTACGTTTTCGGCCCATTGTGCAATCTTCTTGCGAAAATAAGACTTTTGGGTTTTGGTGGCCCGTGATCCTTGATGCATTATTATGCATAAAAAACCTTATTGCTCGGAGAACTTCTCAATTTTCAGGTCCGAGGTGCCCCGTGGTCTAATTTTTGTGCCCGTGGTGCATTTTCGACCCATTTTGCAATTTTAGTGCGAAAATAAGACTTTTGGGTTTTAGTGGCCCGTGATCCATGGTGCATTCTTATGCTTAAAAACCCATAATTCTTAGAAGAATTTTCAGTTTTAAGGTTCGTGGTGCCCCGAGGTCCAATTTTGGTGCTGGTGGTGCATTTTCGGCCATTTGTGAACTTTTTGTGCAAAAATAAGACTTTTGGGTTATGGTGCCCCGTGATCCCTAGTGCATTCTTATGCATAAAAAACCAATATACCTGGTGCAGTTTTCAGTTTTGAGATCCGTGGTGCCCCGTGGTACAATTTTGGTGCCCGTGGTGCATTTTCAGCCCTTTTTTCAATTTTCGTGCGAAAATAAGACTTTTGGCTTTTGGTGGCCCGTGATCCTTGGTGCTTTCTTATGTATAAAAAACCATAATGCTCGGACCACTTTTAAGTTTTGAGGTCCGAGGTGCCACGTGGTCCAATTTTGGTGCCGGTGGTGCATTTTCAGCCCATTGTGCAATTTTCGAGCGAAAATAAGGTTTTTGGGTTTTTGTGCCCCGTGATACCTGGTGCATTCTTATGCATAAAAAACCCCAATGCTCGGAACACTTTCCAATTTTGAGGTTCGTGTTGCCCCGTGGTCCATTTTTATGGTCTGTGGTGCATTTTCGGCCCATCGTGCAATTTTCGAGCGAAAATAAGGTTTTTGGGTTTTTGTGCCCCATGATACCTGGTGCATTCTTATGCATAAAAACCCCAATGCTCGGAACACTTTTCAATTTTGAGGTTCGTGTTGCCCCGTGGTCCATTTTTATGGTCTGTGGTGCATTTTCGGCCCATCGTGCAATTTTCATGCGAAAATAAGGCTTTTGGGTTTTGTTGCCCCGTGATCCCTGGTGCATTCTTATGCATAAAAAACCATAATGCTCAGAACACTTTTCAATTTTGAGGTTCGTGGTGCCCCGTGGTCCAATTTTAATGTCGGTGCTGCATTTTCGGCCATTTGTGCAATTTTCGTGCAAAAATAAGACTTTTGGTTTTGGTGCCCCGTGATCCCTTGTGCATTCATATGCATAAAAAACCTTAATGCTCGGAACACTTTTCAGTTTTGAGGTCTGTGGTGCCCCATGGTCCAATTTTGTTGTTGGTTATGCATTTTCGGCCATTTGTGCAATTTTCGTGAGAAAATAAGACTTTTGGGTTTTGGTGCCCTGTGAACCCTAGTGCATTCTTATGCATAAAAAACCATAATGCTCAGAGCACTTTTCAGTTTTGAGGTTCGAGATGCCTCGTGGTCCAATTTTGGGGCCCGTGGTGCATTTTCGGCCCATCGTGCAATTTTCGTGCGAAAATAAGGCTTTTGGGTTTTGGTGCCCCGTGATCCCTGGTGCATTCTTATGCATAAAAAATGATAATGCTCGGAACACTTTTTAGTTTTGGGGTTCATGGTGCCCCGGGGTCCAATTTTGGCGTTGGTGTTGCATTTTCAGCCATTTGTGCAATTTCGTGCGAAAATAAGACTTTTCGATTTTTGTGCCTCGTGATTCATGGTGCATTCTTATGCATAAAAAATGATAATGCTTGGACCACTTTTAAGTATTGAAGTTCGAGGTGTCCTGTGGTGCATTTTCGGACCTTTGCGCAATTTTCGTGCTAAAATAAGACTTTTGGGTTTTGGTGCCCCATGATAACTGGTGCATTCTTATGCATGAAAACCATAATGCTCAGAGCACTTTTCAGTTTTGAGGTCCGAAATGCCCTGTGGTCCAATTTTGGTGCCAAAGGTGCAGTTTCGACCCATTGTGTAATTTTCGTGCTAGAATAAAACTTTTGTGTTTGGTGCCCCGTGATCCTTGGTGCATTCTCATGCATAAAAAAACCATAAAGCTCAGAACACTTTTCAGTTTTGATGTTCGTGGTGCCCCGTGGTCCAATTTTGGTGCCGGTGGTGCATTTTCGGCCATTTGTGCAATTTTCGTGCGAAAATAAGACTTTTGGGTTTTAATGCCCCATGTTTCGTGGTGCATTCTTATGCATAAAAAACCATAATGCTTGGAGCACTTTTCAGTTTTGAGGTCCGTGGTGCCCCGTGGTCCAATTTTGGTGACGATGGTGCATTTTCGGCCAATTAAGAAATTTTCGTGCGAAAATTAGACTTTTGGGTTTTGGTGCCCCGTGATCCTTGGTGCATTCTTATGCATAAAAATCCGTAATGGTCGGAGAACTTTTAAGTTCTGAGGTCTGAGGTGCCCCGTCGTCCAATTTTGGTGCCCGTGGTACATTTCGGCTCATTTTGCAATTTTCGTGCGAAAATAACACTTTTGGGATTTTGAGCCCCATCATCCCTAGTGATTCTTATGCATAAGAAACCGTAATGCTTGCAGCACCTTTCACTTTTGAGGTTCGTGGTGCCCCGTGGTTCAATTTTGGTGTCGGTGGTGCATTTTCGGCCATTTGTGCAATTTTCGTGCGAAAAATATGACTTTTGGATTTTGGTGCCCGATGATCCCTAGTGCATTCTTATACATAAAAAACCATAATGCTTGGAGCACTTTTCAGTTTTGAGGTCCGAGGTGCCCCGTGGTCCAATTTTGGTGCCGATGGTGCATTTTCGGCCAATTAGGAAATTTTCGTGCGAAAATAAGACATTTGCATTTCGGTGCCCTGTCATCCTTGGTGCAATCTTATGCATGAAAAACCATAATTCTCGGAACAATTTTCAGTTTTGAGGTCCGTGGTGCCCCGTGGTCCAATTTTGGTGTCGGTAATCTATTTTCGGCCATTTGCGCAAATTTCGTACGAAAATAAGACTTTTGGGTTTTGGTGGCCCGTAATCCCTTGTGCATTCTTATGCATAAAAAACCATAATGCTTGGAGCACTTTTCAGTTTTGAGGTCCGTGGTGCCCCGTGGTCCAATTTTGGTGACGATGGTGCATTTTCGGCCAATTAAGAAATTTTCGTGCGAAAATTAGACTTTTGGGTTTTGGTGCCCCGTGATCCTTGGCGCATTCTTCTGCATAAAAAACCATAATGGTCGGAGAACTTTTAAGTTCTGAGGTCCGACGTGTCCCGTGGTCCAATTTTGGTGCCCGTGGTGCATTTTTGGCCCATTGTGCAATTTTCTTGCGAAAGTAAGACTTTTGGGTTTTGGTGCCCTGTGATCCCTGGAGCAATCTTAAGCATAAAAAAGCATAATGCTCTTAACAATTTTCAATTATGAGGTCTGTGGTGCGCCATGGTCCAATTTTGGACCGGGTAATGCATTTTCGGCCATTTGTGCAATTTTCGTGCGACAATAAGACTTTTGGGTTTTGATGCCCCCTGATCCTTGGTGCATTCTTATGCATAAAAAACCATAATTCTCGGACCACTTTTAAGTATGGAGGTCCGAGGTTCCCCGTCGTCCAATTTTGGTGCCCGTGGTACATTTCGGCCCATTTTGCAATTTTCGTGTGAAAATAACACTTTTGGGTTTTTGAGCCCCATCATCCCTAGTGATTCTTATGCATAAGAAACCATAACGCTTGGAGCACTTTTCGGTTTTGAGGTTCGTGGTGCCCCGTGGTCCAATTTTGGTGCCGGTGGTGCATTTTCGGCCATTTGTGCAATTTTCGTGCGAAAATATGACTTTTGGATTTTGGTGCCCGGTGATCCCTAGTGCATTCTTATACATAAAAAACTATAATGCTTGGAGCACTTTTCAGTTTTGAGGTCCGAGGTGCCCCGTGGTCCAATTTTTGTGCCGATGGTGCATTTTCGGCCAATTAAGAAACTTTCGTGCGAAAATAAGACATTTGCATTCCGGTGCCCCGTCATCCTTGGTGCAATCTTATGCATAAAAAATCATAATTCTCGGAACAATTTTCAGTTTTGAGGTCCGTGGTGCCCCATGGTCCAATTTTGGTGCCGGTAATGCATTTTCGGCCATTTGCGCAATTTTCGTGCGAAAATAAGACTTTTGGGTTTTGGTGGCCCGTAATCCCTAGTGCATTCTTATGCATAAAAAACCATAATGCTTGGAGCACTTTTCAGTTTTGAGGTCCGTGGTGCCCCGTGGTCCAATTTTGGTGACGATGGTGCATTTTCGGCCCATTGTGCAATTTTTGAGCGAAAATAAGGTTTTTGGGTTTTTGTGCCCCGTGATACCTGGTGCATTCTTATGCATAAAAAACCACAATTCTTGGAACACTTTTCAATTTTGAGGTTCGTGTTGCCCCGTGGTCCATTTTTATGGTCTGTGGTGCATTTTCGGCCCATTGTGCAATTTTCATGCGAAAATAAGGCTTTTGGGTTTTGTTGCCCCGTGATCCCTGGTGCATTCTTATGCATAAAAAACCATAATGCTCGGAACACTTTTCAATTTTGAGGTTTGTGGTGCCCCGTGGTCCGATTTTAATGTCGGTGCTGCATTTTCGGCCATTTGTGCAATTTTCGTGCAAAAATAAGACTTTTGGTTTTGGTGCTCCGGGATCCCTTGTGCATTCATATGCATAAAAAACCTTAATGCTCGGAACACTTTTCAGTTTTGAGGTCAGTGGTGCCCCATGGTCCAATTACGTTGTCGGTTATGCATTTTCGGCCATTTGTACAATTTTCGTGCGAAAAAAAGACTTTTGGGTTTTGGTGCCCTGTGAACCCTAGTGCATTCTTATGCATAAAAAACCATAATGCTCAGAGCACTTTTCAATTTTGTGGTTTGAGATGCCTCGGGGTCCAATTTTGGGGCTCGTGGTGCATTTTCGGCCCATCATGCAATTTTCGTGCGAAAATAAGGCTTTTGGGTTTTGGTGCCCCGTGATCCCTGGTGCATTCTTATGCATAAAAAATGATAATGCTCGGAACACTTTTTAGTTTTGGGGTTCGTGGTGCCCCGTGATCCAATTTTGGCGTTGGTGTTGCATTTTCAGCCATTTGTGCAATTTTCGTGCGAAAGTAAGACTTTTCGGTTTTGGTGCCTGGTGATTCCTTATGCATTCTTATGCATAAAAAATGATAATGCTTGGACCACTTTTAAGTATTGAAGTCCGAGGTGTCCCGTGGTTTAGTTTTGGTGCCCGTGGTGCATTTTCGGACCTTTGCGCAATTTTCGTGCTAAAATAAGACTTTTGGGTTTTGGTGCCCCATGATAACTGGTGCATTCTTATGCATGAAAACCATAATGCTCAGAGAACTTTTCAGTTTTGAGGTCCGAAATGCCCTGTGGTCCAATTTTGGTGCCAAAGGTGCAGTTTCGACCCATTGTGTAATTTTCGTGCGAGAATAAAACTTTTGTGTTTGGTGCCCCGTGATCCTTGGTGCATTCTCATGCATAAAAAAACCATAATGCTCAGAACACTTTTCAGTTTTGATGTTCGTGGTGCCCCGTGGTCCAATTTTGGTGCCGGTGGTGCATTTTCGGCCATTTGTGCAATTTTCGTGTGAAAATAAGGCTTTTGGGTTCTAATGCCCCATGTTTCGTGGTGCATTCTTATGCATAAAAAACCATAATGTTTGGAGCACTTTTCAATTTTGAGGTTCGTGGTGCCCCGTGGTCCAATTTTGGTGCCGGTGGTGCATTTTCGGCCACTTGTGCAATTTTCGTGCGAAAATATGACTTTTGGATTTTGGTTCCCGATGATCCCTAGTGCATTCTTATACATAAAAAACCATAATGCTTGGAGCACTTTTCAGTTTTGAGGTCCGTGGTGCCCCGTGGTCCAATTTTGGTGACGATGGTGCATTTTCGGCTAATTAAGAAATTTTCGTGCGAAAATTAGACTTTTGGGTTTTGGTGCCCCGTGATCCTTGGTGCATTCTTCTACATAAAAAACCATAATGGTCGGAGAACTTTTAAGTTCTGAGGTCCGACATATCCCGTGGTGCAATTTCGACCATTTGTGCAATTTTCGTGCAAAAATAAGACTTTTCGGTTTTGGTGCCCTATGAACCCTGGTGCATTCTTATGCATAAAAAACCATAATAAGCATAGCACTTTTCAGTTTTGACGTCTGAGGTGCCCTGTGGTCCAATTTTGGTGCCCGTGGTGCATTTTCGGACCTTTCTTCAATTTTTGTGCGAAAATAAGACTTTTGGGTTTTCGTGCCCCGTGATCCTTGGTGCATTCTTATGCATAAAAAACCATAATGCTCGAAACACTTTTCAGTTTTGAGGATCGTGGTGCCCCGTGGTCCAATTTTCTTGCCCGTGGTGCATTTTCGGCCCTTTCTGTAATTTTCGTGCGAAAATAAGACTTTTGGGTTTTGGCGCCCTGTGATCCTTGGTGCATTCTTATGCATGAAAAACCATAATGCTCGGAACACTTTTCAGTGTTGAGGTTCGTGGTGCCCCGTGGTCCAATTTTGGTGCCAGGGGTGCATCTTCGGCCATTTGTGCAATTTTCGTGCGAAAATAAGACTTTTGGGTTTTGGTTCCCTGTTATCCCTGGTGCATTCTTATGCATAAGAAACCATAATGCTTAGAACACTTTTCAGTTTTGGGGTCTGTGGTGCCTCGTGGTCCAATTTTGGTGCCAGTGGTGCATTTTCGGCCATTTGTGCAATTTTCGTGCAAATATAAGACTTTTTGGTTTTGGTGCCCCGTGATCCCTAGTGCGTTCTTATGCATAAAATACCGTACTGCTCAGAGCACTTTTCAGTTTTGAGTTCCGAGTTACCCCGTGGTCCAATTTTCGTGCCCGAGGTGTACTTTCGTCCCATTGTGAAATTTTCCTGCGAAAATGAGACTTTTGGGTTTTGGTGCCCCGTGATCCCTGCTGCATTTTTGTGCATAAAAACATAACGGTCTGAGAACTTTTAATTTTTGAGGTTTGTGGTGTCCCGTGGTCCAATTTTTATGCCAACGATGCATTTTTGGCCCATTGTGGAATTTTCGTGTGAAAATAAGACTTTTGGGTTCTGGTGCCCCATGATCCCTGGTGCTTTCTTATGCATAAAAAACCATAATGCTCGGGGCCGTTATCAATTTTGAGGTCCGAGGTGCCCCGTGGTCCAATTTTGGTGCCAGTGGTGCATTTTTGGTCTATTATACAATTTTCATGCGAAAATGAGACTTTTGGGTTTTGATGCCCCGTGATCCCTGGTCCATTTTTATGCATAAAAAACCATATTGCTAAGAGCACTATTCTTTTTTGAGGTCCGTGGTGCCTCGTGGTCCAATTTTGGTGCCGGTGGTGCAATTTCGGCCCATTGTGCAATTTTCGTGCGAAATAAGACTTTTGGGTTTTGGTTCCCCGTGATCCCTGGTGCATTCTCATGCATAAAAAACCATAATGCTCGGAACACGTTTCAGTTTTGAGGTCCGTGGTCCCTCGTGGTCAAATTTTGGGGTCAGTGGTGCATTGTCAGCCATTTGAGCAATTTTCATGCGAAAATGAGACTTTTGGGTTTTGGTGCCCCATGATCCATGGTGCATTTTTATGCATACAAAACCATATTGCTCAGAACACTTTTCAGTTTTGAGGTTCGTGGTGCCGTATGGTAAAATTTTGGTGCCGGTGGTGCATTTTCCGCCATTTGTGCAATTTTCGTGCGAAAATAAGACTTTTGGGTTTTGGTGCCCCATGATCCCCGGTGCATTCTTATGCATAACAAACCATAATGCTCATACCACTTTTCAGTTTTGAGGTCCGTGGTGCCCCGTGGTCCAATTTTGGTGCCTGGGGTGCATTTTCGGCATATTGTGGAATTTTCGTACGAAAATAAGACTTTTGGATTTTGGTGCCCCGTGATCCCTAGTGCATTCTAATGCATAAAAAACCATAATGCTCAGACCACTTTACGGTTTTGAGGTCCGTGGTGCCTCGTGGACCAATTTTGGTGCCGGTGGTGCATTTTCTGCCATTTGTGCAATTTTCGTACGAAAATAAGACTTTTGGGTTTTGGTGCCCCATGATTCCTGGTGTTTTCTTATGCATAAAAAACCATAATGTTCGGAGCACTTTTCAGTTTTGACGTTCGAGGTGCTCCGTGGTCCAATTTTGGTGCCCGTGGTGCATTTTCGGCCCATTGTGCAATTTTCATGCGAAAATTAGACTTTTGGGTTTTGGTGCCCCGTGATCCATGGTGCATTTTTATGCATACAAAACCATATTGCTCAGAACACTTTTCAGTTTTGAGGTCCGTGGTGCCGTAAGGTAAAATTTTGGTGCCGGTGGTGCATTTTCGGCCATTTGTGCAATTTTCGTGCGAAAATAAGACTTTTGGGTTTTGGTGCCCTGTGATCCTTGGTGCATTCTTATGCATAAAAGACCATAATGCTTGGAGAACTTTTCAGTTTGGAGGTCAAAGGTGCCCCGTGGTCCAATTTTGGTGCCCCTGGTGCATTTTCGGCCCGTTGTACAATTTTCGTGCGAAAATAAGACCTTTGGTTTTTGGTGCCCCGTGATCCTTGGTGAATTCTTATGCATAAAAAACCTTAATGCTCAGAACACTTTTCTGTCTTGAGGTTCGTGGTGCCCCGTGGTACAATTTTTGTGTCGGGTGTGCATTTTCGAACATTTGTTCATTTTTCGGGCGAAAATAAGACTTTTGGGTTTTGGTGCCCCGTCATCCCTGGTGCATTCCTATGCATAAAAAACCTTAATGCTCGGAAAACTTTTCAGTTTGGAGGTCCGGGGTGCCCCGTGGTCCAATTTTGATGTCGGTAATGCATTTTCGGCCATTTATGCAATTTTTGTGCAAAAATAAGACTTTTTGGTTTTGGTGCCACATGATCCCTGGTGCATTCTTATGCATAACAAACCATAATGCTCAGAGCACTTTTCAGTTTTGAAGTCCGAGGTGCTCCGTGGTCCAATTTTGGTGCCCGTGGTGCATTTCCCGCCCATTGTGCAATTTTCGTGCGAAAATTACACTTTTTGGATTTGGTGCCCCGTGATCCCTGGTGCATTCTTATGCGTAAAAACCATAATGCTCGGCACACTTTTCAGTTTTGAGGTCCGAGGTGTCCCGTGGTCCAATTTTGGTGCTCGTGGTGCATTTTCGGCCATTTGTGAAATTTTCGTGCGAAAGTAAGACTTTTGGGTTTTGGTGCCCCATGATCCCTGGTGCATTCTCATGCATAAAAAACCATAATACTCGGAACACGTTTCAGTTTTGAAGTCCGTGGTTCCTCGTGGTCAAATTTTGGTGGCGGTGGTGCATTGTCGGCCATTTGAGTAATTTTCGTGCGAAAATAAGACTTTTGGGTTTTGGTCACCTGTGATCCCTGGTGCAATCTTATGGATAAAAAACCATAATGCTCAGAGCACTTTTCAGTTTTGAGGTCCGAGGTGCCCCGTGGTCCAATTTTGGTGCCCATGGTGCATTTTTGGCGCATTGTACAATTTTTGTGCTAAAATTAGACTTTTGGGTTTTGGTGCCCCTTGATCCCCGGTGCATTCTTATGCATAACAAACCATAATGCTCAGACCACTTTTCAGTTTTGAGGTCAGAGGTGCCCCGTGGTCCAATTTTTGTGCATGGGGTGCATTTTCGGCATATTGTGGAATTTTCGTACGAAAATAAGACTTTTGGGTTTTGGTGCCCCGTGATCCCTAGTGCATTCTAATGCATAAAAAACCATAATGCTCAGACCACTTTTCGGTTTTGAGGTCCGTCGTGCCTCGTGGACCAATTTTGGTGCCGGTGGTGCATTTTCTGCCATTTGTGCAATTTTCTTGCGAAAATAAGACTTTTAGGTTTTGGTGCCCCATGATCCCTAGTGCTTTCTTATGCATAAAAAACCATTATGCTCGGAGCACTTTTCAGTTTTGACGTTCGAGGTGCCCCGTGGTCCAATTTTGTTGCCCGTGGTGCATTTTCGGCCCATTGTGCAATTTTCATGCGAAAATGAGACTTTTGGGTTTTGGTGCCCCGTGATCCATGGTGCATTTTTATGTATACAAAACCATATTGCTCAAAACACTTTTCAGTTTTGAGGTCCGTGGTGCCGTATGGTAAAATTTTGGTGCCGGTGGTGCATTTTCGGCCATTTGTGCAATTTTCGTGCGAAAATAAGACTTTTGGGTTTTGGTGCCTTGTGATCCATGGTGCATTTTTATGCATAACAAACCATATTGCTCATAGTACTTTTCAGTTTTGAGGTCCGAGGTGCCTCGTGGTCCAATTTTGGTGCCTATGGTGCATTTTCGGCCCTCTATTCAATTTTCGTGCGAAAGTAAGACTTTTGGGTTTTGGTGCCCCGCGATCCTTGGTGCATTCTTATGCATAAAAAACCATAATTCTCGGAACACTTTTCAGTTTTGTGGTCTATGGTGCCCCGTGGTCCAATTTTGGTGTCGGTAATGCATTTTCGGCCATTGGTGCAATTGTCGTGCGAAAATAAGACATTTGGGTTTTGGCTCCCCGTGATCCCTGGAGCATTCTTATGCATAAAAAACCATAATGGTCAGACCACTTTTAAGTATTGAGGTTCGAGAGTGCCCCGTGGTCTAATTTTTGTGCCCGTGGTGATTTTCGGCCCATTGTGCAATCTTCGTGCGAAAATAAGACTTTTGGATTTTGGTGGCCCGTGATCCTTGATGCATTATTATGCATAAAAAACCTTATTGCTCGGAGAACTTCTCAATTTTCAGGTCTGAGGTGCCCCGTGGTCTAATTTTTATGCCCGTGGTGCATTTTCGACCCATTTTGCAATTTTAGTGCGAAAATAAGACTTTTGGGTTTTAGTGCCCCATGATCCCTGGTGCATTCTTATGCATAAAAAATGATAATGCTCGGAACACTTTTTAGTTTTGGGGTTCGTGGTGCCCCGGGGTCCAATTTTGGCGTTGGTGTTGCATTTTCAGCCATTTGTGCAATTTCGTGCGAAAATAAGACTTTTCGGTTTTGGTGCCTCGTGATTCATGGTGCATTCTTATGCATAAAAAATGATAATGCTTGGACCACTTTTAAGTATTGAAGTCTGAGGTGTCCCGTGGTCTAGCTTTGGTGCCCGTGGTGCATTTTCGGACCTTTGCGCAATTTTCGTGCTAAAATAAGACTTTTGGGTTTTGGTGCCCCATGATAACTGGTGCATTCTTATGCATGAAAACCATAATGCTCAGAGCACTTTTCAGTTTTGAGGTCCGAAATGCCCTGTGGTCCAATTTTGGTGCCAAAGGTGCAGTTTCGACCCATTGTGTAATTTTCGTGCTAGAATAAAACTTTTGTGTTTGGTGCCCCATGATCCTTAGTGCATTCTCATGCATAAAAAAACAATAAAGCTCAGAACACTTTTCAGTTTTGATGTTCGTGGTGCCCCGTGGTCCAATTTTGGTGCCGGTGGTGCATTTTCGGCCATTTGGGCAATTTTCGTGCGAAAATATGACTTTTGGATTTTGGTGCCCGGTGATCCCTAGTGCATTCTTATACATAAAAAACCATAATGGTTGGAACACTTTCAGTTTTGAGGTCCGAGGTGCCCCGTGGTCCAATTTTGGTGCCGATGGTGCATTTTCGGCCAATTAAGAAATTTTCGTGCGAAAATAAGACATTTGCGTTCCGGTGCCCCATCATCCTTGGTGCAATCTTATGCATAAAAAACCATAATTCTCGGAACAATTTTCAGTTTTGAGGTCCTTGGTGCCCCGTGGTCCAATTTCGGTGCCGGTAATGCATTTTCGGCCATTTGCGCAATTTTCGTGCGAAAATAAGACTTTTGGGTTTTGGTGGCCCGTAATCCCTGGTGCATTCTTATGCATAAAAAACCATAATGCTTGGAGCACTTTTCAGTTTTGAGGTCCGTGGTGCCCTGTGGTCCAATTTTGGTGACGATGGCGCATTTTCGGCCCATTGTGCAATTTTTGAGCGAAAATAAGGTTTTTGGGTTTTTGTGCCCCGTGATACCTGGTGCATTCTTATGCATAAAAAACCACAATTCTCGGAACACTTTTCAATTTTGAGGTTCGTGTTGCCCCGTGGTCCATTTTTATGGTCTGTGGTGCATTTTCGGCCCATTGTGCAATTTTCATGCGAAAATAAGGCTTTTGGCTTTTGTTGCCCCGTGATCCCTGGTGCATTCTAATCCATAAAAAACCATAATGCTCGGAACACTTTTCAATTTTGAGGTTTGTGGTGCGCCGTGGTCCAATTTTAATGTCGGTGCTGCATTTTCGGCCATTTGTGCAATTTTCGAGCAAAAATAAGACTTTTGGTTTTGGTGCCCCGTGATCCCTTGTGCATTCATATGCATAAAAAACCTTAATGCTCGGAACACTTTTCAGTTTTGAGGTCTGTGGTGCCCCATGGTCCAATTTTGTTGTCGGTTATGCATTTTCGGCCATTTGTGCAATTTTCGTGCGAAAATAAGACTTTTGGGTTTTGGTGCCCTGTGAACCCTAGTGCATTCTTATGCATAAAAACCATAAAGCTCAGAGCACTTTTCAGTTTTGTGGTTTGAGATGCCTCGGGCTCCAATTTTGGGGCTCGTGGTGCATTTTCGGCCCATCATGCAATTTTCGTGCGAAAATAAGGCTTTTGGGTTTTGGTGCCCCGTGATCCCTGGTGCATTCTTATGCATAAAAAATGATAATGCTCAGAACACTTTTTAGTTTTGGGGTTCGTGGTGCCCCGTGGTCCAATTTTGGTGTTGGTGTTGCATTTTCAGCCATTTGTGCAATTTTCGTGCGAAAATAAGACATTTGCGTTCCGGTGCCCCGTCATCCTTGGTGCAATCTTATGCATAAAAAACCATAATTCTCGGAACAATTTTCAGTTTTGAGGTCCGTGATGCCCCGTGGTCCAATTTTGGTGCCGGTAATGCATTTTCGGCCCATTGTGCAATTTTTGGGCGAAAATAAGGTTTTTGGGTTTTTGTGCCCCGTGATACCTGGTGCATTCTTATGCATAAAAAACCACAATTCTCGGAACACTTTTCAATTTTGAGGTTCGTGTTGCCCCGTGGTCCATTTTTATGGTGTGTGGTGCATTTTCGGCCCATTGTGCAATTTTCATGCGAAAATAAGGCTTTTGGGTTTTGTTGCCCCGTGATCCCTGGTGCATTCTTATCCATAAAAAACCATAATGCTCGGAACACTTTTCAATTTTGAGGTTTGTGGTGCCCCGTGGTCCAATTTTAATGTCGGTGCTGCATTTTCGGCCATTTGTGCAATTTTCGAGCAAAAATAAGACTTTTGGTTTTGGTGCCCCGTGATCCCTTGTGCATTCATATGCATAAAAAATCCTAATGCTCGGAACACTTTTCAGTTTTGAGGTCTGTGGTGCCCCATGGTCCAATTTTGTTGTCGGTTATGCATTTTCGGCCATTTGTGCAATTTTCGTGCGAAAATAAGACTTTTGGGTTTTGGTGCCCTGTGAACCCTAGTGCATTCTTATGCATAAAAAACCATAATGCTCAAAGCACTTTTCAGTTTTGTGGTTTGAGATGCCTCGGGGTCCAATTTTGGGGCTCGTGGTGCATTTTCGGCCCATCATGCAATTTTCGTGCGAAAATAAGGCTTTTGGGTTTTGGTGCCCCGTGATCCCTGGTGCATTCTTATGCATAAAAAATGATAATGCTCGGAACACTTTTTAGTTTTGGGGTTCGTGGTGCCCCGTGGTCCAATTTTGGCGTTGGTGCTGCATTTTCAGCCATTTGTGCAATTTTCGTGCGAAAATAAGACTTTTCGGTTTTGGTGCCTGGTGATTCCTGGTGCATTCTTATGCATGAAAAACGATAATGCTTGGACCACTTTTAAGTATTGAAGTCCGAGGTGTCCCGTGGTTTAGTTTTGGTGCCCGTGGTGCATTTTCGGACCTTTGCGCAATTTTCGTGCTAAAATAAGACTTTTGGGTTTTGGTGCCCCATGATAACTGGTGCATTCTTATGCATGAAAACCATAATGCTCAGAGAACTTTTCAGTTTTGAGGTCCGAAATGCCCTGTGGTCCAATTTTGGTGCCAAAGGTGCAGTTTCGACCCATTGTGTAATTTTCGTGCGAGAATAAAACTTTTGTGTTTGGTGCCCCGTGATCCTTGGTGCATTCTCATGCATAAAAAAACCATAATGCTCAGAACACTTTTCAGTTTTGATGTTCGTGGTGCCCCGTGGTCCAATTTTGGTGCCGGTGGTGCATTTTCGGCCATTTGTGCAATTTTCGTGCGAAAATAAGGCTTTTGGGTTCTAATGCCCCATGTTTCGTGGTGCATTCTTATGCATAAAAAACCATAATGCTTGGAGCACTTTTCAGTTTTGAGGTCCGTGGTGCCCCGTGGTCAAATTTTGGTGACGATGGTGCATTTTCGGCCAATTAAGAAATTTTCGTGCGAAAATTAGACTTTTGGGTTTTGGTGCCCCGTGATCCTTGGTGCATTCTTATGCATAAAAATCTGTAATGGTCGGAGAACTTTTAAGTTCTGAGGTCCGAGGTGCCCCGTTGTCCAATTTTGGTGCCCGTAGTACATTTCGGCCCATTTTGCAATTTTCGTGCGAAAATAACACTTTTGGGTTTTTGAGACCCATCATCCCTAGTGATTCTTATGCATAAGAAACCATAATGCTTGGAGCACTTTTCAATTTTGAGGTTCGTGGTGCCCCGTGGTCCAATTTTGGTGCCGGTGGTGCATTTTCGGCCATTTGTGCAATTTTCGTGCGAAAATATGACTTTTGGATTTTGGTTCCCGATGATCCCTAGTGCATTCTTATACATAAAAAACCATAATGCTTGGAGCACTTTTCAGTTTTGAGGTCTGTGGTACCCCGTGGTCCAATTTTGGTGACGATGGTGCATTTTCGGCCAATTAAGAAATTTTCGTGCGAAAATTAGACTTTTGGGTTTTGGTGCCCCGTGATCCTTGGTGCATTCTTCTGCATAAAAAACCATAATGGTCGGAGAACTTTTAAGTTCTGAGGTCCGACATATCCCGTGGTGCAATTTCGACCATTTGTGCAATTTTCGTGCAAAAATAAGACTTTTCGGTTTTGGTGCCCTATGAACCCTGGTGCATTCTTATGCATAAAAAACCATAATAAGCATAGCACTTTTCAGTTTTGACGTCTGAGGTGCCCCGTGGTCCAATTTTGGTGCCCGTGGTGCATTTTCGGACCTTTCTTCAATTTTTGTGCGAAAATAAGACTTTTGGGTTTTCGTGCCCCGTGATCCTTGGTGCATTCTTATGCATAAAAAACCATAATGCTCGAAACACTTTTCAGTTTTGAGGATCGTGGTGCCCCGTGGTCCAATTTTCTTGCCCGTGGTGCATTTTCGGCCCTTTCTGTGATTTTCGTGCGAAAATAAGACTTTTGGGTTTTGGTGCCCCGTGATCCCTAGTGCGTTCTTATGCAGAAAATACCGTACTGCTCGGAGCACTTTTGGGTTTTGAGTTCCGAGTTACCCCGTGGTCCAATTTTCGTGCCCGAGGTGCACTTTCGTCCCATTGTGAAATTTTCATGCGAAAATGAGACTTTTGGGTTTTGGTGCCCCGTGATCCCTGCTGCATTTTTGTGCATAAAAACATAATGGTCTAAGAACTTTTAAGTTTTGAGGTCCGTGGTGCCCCGTGGTCCAATTTTGGTGCCTGTGGTGCATTTTCGGCCCATTGTGGAATTTTCGTGCGAAAATAAGACTTTTGGGTTCGGGTGCCCTGTGATCCCTGGTCCATTTTTATGCATAAAAAACCATATTGCTCAGAGCACTATTCTTTTTTGAGGTCCGTGGTGCCTTGTGGTCCAATTTTGGTGCCGGTGGTGCAATTTCGGCCCATTGTGCAATTTTCGTGCGAAATAAGACTTTTGGGTTTTGGTTCCCCGTGATCCCTGGTGCATTCTCATGCATAAAAAACCATAATGCTCGTAACACATTTCAATTTTGAGGTCCGTGGTCCCTCGTGGTCAAATTTTGGTGTCAGTGGTGCATTGTCAGTCATTTGAGCAATTTTCATGCGAAAATGAGACTTTTGGGTTTTGGTGCCCCGTGATCCATGGTGCATTTTTATGCATACAAAACCATATTGCTCAGAACACTTTTCAGTTTTGAGGTTCGTGGTGCCGTATGGTAAAATTTTGGTGCCGGTGGTGCATTTTCGGCCATTTGTGCAATTTTTGTGCGAAAATAAGACTTTTGGGTTTTGGTGCCCCATGATCCCCGGTGCATTCTTATGCATAACAAACCATAATGCTCAGACCACTTTTCAGTTTTGAGGTCCGTGGAGCCCCGTGGTCCAATATTAGTGCCTGGGGTGCATTTTCGGCATATTGTGGAATTTTCGTACGAAAATAAGACTTTTGGATTTTGGTGCCCCATGATCCCTACTGCATTCTAATGCATAAAAAACCATAATGCTCAGACCACTTTACGGTTTTGAGGTCCGTGGTGCCTCGTGGACCAATTTTGGTGCCGGTGGTGCATTTTCTGCCATTTGTGCAATTTTCGTACGAAAATAAGACTTTTAGGTTTTGGTGCCCCATGATCCCTGGTGTTTTCTTATGCATAAAAAACCATAATGCTTGGAGCACTTTTCAGTTTTGACGTTCGAGGAGCTCCGTGGTCCAATTTTGGTGCCCGTGGTGCATTTTCGGCCCATTGTGCAATTTTCATGCGAAAATTAGACTTTTGGGTTTTGGTGCCCCGTGATCCATGGTGCATTTTTATGCATACAAAACCATATTGCTCAGAACACTTCAGTTTTGAGGTCCGTGGTGCCGTATGGTAAAATTTTGGTGCCGGTGGTGCATTTTCGGCCATTTGTGCAATTTTCGTGCGAAAATAAGACTTTTGGGTTTTGGTGCCCTGTGATCCTTGGTGCATTCTTATGCATAAAAGACCATAATGCTTGGACAACTTTTCAGTTTGGAGGTCAAAGGTGCCCCGTGGTCCAATTTTGGTGCCCCTGGTGCATTTTCGGCCCGTTGTACAATTTTCGTGCGAAAATAAGACCTTTGGTTTTTGGTGCCCCATGATCCTTGGTGAATTCTTATGCATAAAAAACCTTAATGCTCAGAACACTTTTCTATCTTGAGGTTCGTGGTGCCCCGTGGTACAATTTTTGTGTCGAGTGTGCATTTTCGGACATTTGTTCATTTTTCGGGCGAAAATAAGACTTTTGGGTTTTGGTGCCCCGTCATCCCTGGTGCATTCCTATGCATAAAAAACCTTAAAGCTCGGAAAACTTTTCAGTTTGGAGGTCCGGGGTGCCCCGTGGTCCAATTTTGATGCTGGTAATGCATTTTCGGCCATTTATGCAATTTTTGTGCGAAAATAAGACTTTTTGGTTTTGGTGCCCCATGATCCCTGGTGCATTCTTATGCATAACAAACCGTAATGCTCAAACTGCTTTTCAGTTTTGAGGTCCGAGGTGCCCCGTGGTCCAATTCTGGTTCCCGGGGTGCATTTTCGGCCAATTGTGGAATTTTCGTACGAAAATAAGACTTTTGGGTTTTGGTACCCCGTGATCCCTGGTGCATTCTTATGCATAAAAAGCCATAATGCTTGGAGCACTTTTATGTTTTGAGGTCTAAGGTGCCCTGTGGTCCAATTTTGGTGCCCTTGGTGCATTTTCAGGCAATTGTACAATTTTCGTGCTAAAATAAGAGTTTTGGGTTGTGAGGCCCCGTGATCCCTGGTGCATTCTTATGCATAACAAACCATAATGCTCAGAGCACTTTTCAGTTTTGAAGTCCGAGGTGCTCCGTGGTCCAATTTTGGTGCCCGTGGTGCATTTTCGGCCCATTGTGCAATTTTCGTGCGAAAATTACACTTTTTGGATTTGGTGCCCCGTGATCCCTGGTGCATTCTTATGCGTAAAAACCATAATGCTCGGCACACTTTTCAGTTTTGAGGTCCGAGGTGTCCTGTGGTCCAATTTTGGTGCTCGTGGTGCATTTTCGGCCATTTGTGAAATTTTCGTGCGAAAGTAAGACTTTTGGGTTTTGGTGCCCCATGATCCCTGGTGCATTCTCATGCATAAAAAACCATAATACTCGAAACACATTTCAGTTTTGAGGTCCGTGGTTCCTCGTGGTCAAATTTTGGTGGCGGTGGTGCATTGTTGGCCATTTGAGTAATTTTGTGCGAAAATAAGACTTTTGGGTTTTGGTCACCTGTGATCCCTGGTGCAATCTTATGGATAAAAAACCATAATGCTCAGAGCACTTTTCAGTTTTGAGGTCCGAGGTGCCCCGTGGTCCAATTTTGGTGCCCATGGTGCATTTCTGGCGCATTGTACAATGTTTGTGCTAAAATTAGACTTTTGGGTTTTGGTGCCCCTTGATCCCCGATGCATTCTTATGCATAACAAACCATAATGCTCAGACCACTTTTCAGTTTTGAGGTCAGAGGTGCCCCGTGGTCCAATTTTGGCGCCTGGGGTGCATTTTCGGCATATTGTGGAATTTTCGTACGAAAATAAGACTTTTGGATTTTGGTGCCCTGTGATCCCTAGTGCATTCTAATGCATAAAAAACCATAATGCTCAGATCACTTTTCGGTTTTGAGGTCCGTCGTGCCTCGTGGACCAATTTTGGTGCGGTGGTGCATTTTCTGCCATTTGTGCAATTTTCGTGCGAAAATAAGACTTTTAGGTTTTGGTGCCCCATGATCCCTGGTGTTTTCTTATGCACAAAAAACCATAATGTTCGGAGCACTTTTCAGTTTTGACGTTCGAGGTGCCCCGTGGTCCAATTTTGTTGCCCGTGGTGCATTTTCGGCCCATTGTGCAATTTTCATGCGAAAATGAGACTTTTGGGTTTTGGTGCCCCGTGATCCATGGTGCATTTTTATGCATACAAAACCATATTGCTCAGAACACTTTTCAGTTTTGAGGTCCGTGGTGCCGTATGGTAAAATTTTGGTGCCGGTGGTGCATTTTCGGCCATTTTTGCAATTTTCGTGCGAAAATAAGACGTTTGGGTTTTGGTGCCCTGTGATCCTTGGTGCATTCTTATGCATAAAAGACCATAATGCTTGGAGAACTTTTCAGTTTGGAGGTCAAAGGTGCCCCGTGGTCCAATTTTGGTGCCCCTGGTGCATTTTCGGCCCGTTGTACAATTTTCGTGCGAAAATAAGACCTTTGGTTTTTGGTGCCCCGTGATCCTTGGTGAATTCTTATGCATAAAAAACCTTAATGCTCAGAACACTTTTCTATCTTGAGGTTCGTGGTGCCCCGTGGTACAATTTTTGTGTCGGGTGTGCATTTTCGGACATTTGTTCATTTTTCGGGCGAAAATAAGACTTTTGGGTTTTGGTGTCCCGTCATCCCTGGTGCATTCCTATGCATAAAAAACCCTAATGCTCGGAAAACTTTTCAGTTTGGAGGTCCGGGGTGCCCCGTGGTCCAATTTTGATGCTGGTAATGCATTTTCGGCCATTTATACAATTTTTGTGCGAAAATAAGACTTTTTGGTTTTGGTGCCCCATGATCCCTGGTGCATTCTTATGCATAACAAACCGTAATGCTCAAACCGGTTTTCAGTTTTGAGGTCCGAGGTGCCCCGTGGTCCAATTCTGGTTCCCGGGGTGCATTTTCGGCCAATTATGGAATTTTCGTACGAAAATAAGACTTTTGGGTTTTGGTGCCCCGTGATCCCTGGTGCATTCTTATGCATAAAAAGCCATAATGCTCGGAGCACTTTTATGTTTTGAGGTCTGAGGTGCCCCGTGGTCCAATTTTGGTGCCCGTGGTGCATTTTCAGGCAATTGTACAATTTTCGTGCTAAAATAAGAGTTTTGGGTTGTGAGGCCCCGTGATCCCTGGTGCATTCTTATGCATAACAAACCATAATGCTCAGAGCACTTTTCAGTTTTGAAGTCCGAGGTGCTCCGTGGTCCAATTTTGGTGCCCGTGGTGCATTTTCGGCCCATTGTGCAATTTTCGTGCGAAAATTACACTTTTTGGATTTGGTGCCCTGTGATCCCTGGTGCATTCTTATGCGTAAAAACCATAATGCTCGGCACACTTTTCAGTTTTGAGGTCCGAGGTGTCCCGTGGTCCAATTTTGGTGCCTGTGGTCCATTTTCGGCCCATTGTCCAATTTTCATGCGAAAATGAGACTTTTGGGTTTTGGTGCCCCGTGATCCATGGTGCATTTTTATGCATACAAAACCATATTGCTCAGAACACTTTTCAATTTGAGGTCCGTGGTGCCGTATGGTAAAATTTCGGTGCCGGTGGTGCATTTTCGGCCATTTGTGCAATTTTCGTGCGAAAATAAGACTTTTGGGTTTTGGTGCCCTATGATCCTTGGTGCATTCTTATGCATAAAAGACCATAATGCTTGGAGCACTTTTTATTTTGGAAGTACGAGGTGCCCCGTGGTCCAATTTTGGTGCCCGTGGTGCATTTTCGGCCCATTGTACAATTTTCGTGCGAAAATAAGACCTTTGGTTTTTGGTGCCCCGTGATCCTTGGTGAATTCTTATGCATAAAAACCCATAATGCTTAGAACACTTTTCTGTCTTGAGGTTCGTGGTGCCCCGTGGTACAATTTTGGTGTCGGGTGTGCATTTTCGGACATTTGTTCATTTTTCGGGCGAAAATAAAACTTTTGGGTTTTGGTGCCCCGTCATCCCTGGTGCATTCCTATGCATAAAAAACCTTAATGCTCGGAACACTTTTCAGTTTGGAGGTCCGGGGTGGCCTGTGGTCCAATTTTGATGCGGGTAATGCATTTTCGGCCATTTATGCAATTTTTGTGCGAAAATAAGACTTTTTGGTTTTGGTGCCCCGTGATCCCTGGTGCATTCTTATGCGTAAAAACCATAATGCTCGGCACACTTTTCAGTTTTGAGGTCCGAGGTGTCCCGTGGTCCAATTTTGGTGCCTGTGGTGCATTTTCGGCCCATTGTCCAATTTTTGTGCGAGAATAAGACTTTTGGGTTTTGGTGCCCATGATCCCTGGTGGATTCTCATGCATAAAAAACCATAATGCTCGAAACACTTTTCAGTTTTGAGGTCCGTGGTTCCTCGTGGTCAAATTTTGGTGCCGGTGGTGCATTTTCGGCAATTTGTGCAATTTTCGTGCGAAAATAAGACTTTTGGGCTTTGGTCACCCGTGATCCCTGGTGCATTCTTATGCATAAAAAAACATAATGCTCAGAGCACTTTTCAGTTTTGAGGTCCGAGGTTCCCCGTGGTCCAATTTTGGTGTCCGTGGTGCCCTTTCAGCTCATTGTGCAATTTTCGTGCAAAAATAAGACTTTTGGGTTTTGGTCCCCCATGATCCCTGGTGTATTCTTCTGCATAAAAAACCGTAATGCTCGAAGCACTTTTCAGTTTTGAGGTTCGTGGTGCACCGTGGTCCAATTTTGGTGCCAGTGGTGCATTTTCCGCCATTTGTGAAATTTTCGTGCGAAATAAAACTTTTGGGTTTTGGTGTCCCGTGATCCCTGGTGCATTGTTATGCATAAAAACCATAATACTGGGAGCACTTTTATGTTTTGAGGTCCGTGGTGCCTTGTGGTCCAATTTTGCTACCTGTGGTGCTTTTTCGGCTCATTGTGCAATTTTCGTGCGAAAATAAGACTTTTTCGGTTTTGGTGCCCCGTGATCCTTGGTGCATTCTTATACATATAAAACCATAATGCTTCGAGCACTTTTCAGTTTTGAGGTCCGTGGTGCATTTTCGGCACCTGGGGCAATTTTCGTGCCAAATTAAGACTTTTGTGTTTTGGTGCCCCATTCTCGTTGATGCATCCTTATGCATAAAAAACCATAATGCTCGAAGCACTTTTCAGTTTTGAGGTCCGTGGTGCCCCATGGTCCAATTTTGGTGCCCGTGGTGCATTTTTGGTCCATTATGCATTTTTGACCATTATGGTTTTTTGTGCATCAGAATTCCCTAAGGATCATGGGCACCAAAATCCAGAAGTCTTATTTTGGCACAAAAATTGCACCATGGGCCAAAAATGCACCATGGGGCACCAAAATTGGACCACTGGACACCACGGACCTCAAAATTGAAAATTGCTTTGAGAATTATGGTTTTTTATGCATAAGAATCCACAAGGGATCACGAGGCTCCAAAACCCAAAATTCTTATTTTGGCACGAAAATTGCTCCATGTGCCGAAAATGCACCACGGGAACCAAAATTGGACCACGGGGCACCACGGACCTCAAAACTAAAAGGTTCTCTAATCATTATGGTTTTTTTATGTATAAGGATGCACCAAGGATCTCGGGGCACCAAAACACAAAAGTCTTATTTTGGCACAAAATTTGCACCTGGTGTCGAAAATGCACCACGGGGACCAAAATTGGACCACAGGACACCACGAACCTCAAAACTGAAAAGTGCTTTGAGCATTATGGTTTTTTATGCATTAGAATGCACCAGGGATCACGGGGCACCAAAACCCAAAAGTCTTATTTTCGCACGAAAATTGCACAGTTGGGCGAAAATACACCAAGGGCACAAAAACTAGACCACGGCGCACCACGGGTCTCAAAACTGAAATGTGCATCGACGATTACGGTTTTTTATGCATTAGAATTCCCTAGGGATCACGGGGCAGAAAAACTAAAAATTCTTATTTTTGCACGAAAATTGCACCTTGGGCCAAAAATGCACCACGGGCACCAAAATTTGACCCCGGGGCACCACGGACCTCAAAGCTAAAAAGTGGTCTGAGCATTATGGTATTTTATGCATAAGAATGCACCAGGGATCACGGGGCACCAAAACCCAAAAGCTTATTTTCGCACGAAAATTGCAGAAATGGAAGAAAATGAACCACCGGCACCAAAATTGGACCATGGGGCACCACAGACCTGAAAACTGAGAAGTGTTTTGAGCATTATGGTGTTTTATGGATAACAATGCATCAGGGATCACGGGGCACCAAAACCCAAAAGTCTTATTTTCGCACGAAAATTGCACAAATGGTCGAAAATGCACCATCGGCACCAAAATTGGACCACGGGGCACCACGGACCTCAAAACTGAGAAGTGTTTCAAGCATTATGGTTTTTTATGGATAAGAATGCACCAGGGATCACGAGGCACCAAAATCCAAAAATCTTATTTTCGCGCGAAAATTGCACAATGGCCGAAAATGCAACGCGGGCACCAAAATTGCACCACGAGGCACCTGGGACCTCAAAACTTAAAAGTGCTCCAAGCATTATGATTTTTTATGCCTAAGAATGCACCAGGGATCACGGGGCACCAAAGCCCAAAAGTCTTTTTTTTGCACAAAAATTGAACAATGGACCGAAAATGCAGCACGGTCATCAAAATTGGACAACGGGGCACCTCGGACCTCAAAACTGAAAAGTGCTTTGAGCATTATGGTTTTTTATGCATAAGAATGCACCAGGGATCACAGGGCACCAAACTCCAAAAGTCTTACTTTCGCACGAAAATTTAACAAATGGCAAAAAATGCACCACGGGCACCAAAATTGGACCATGGGGCACAACGGACCTCAACATTGAAAAGTGTTCTGAGCATTATAGTTTGTTATGCATAAGAATGAACCAGGGATCATGAGGCATCGAAACCCAAAAGTCCTATTTTTGCACGAAAATTGTACAAATGGTCGTAAATGCACCCCTAGCACCAAAACTAGACCACGTGGCACCTCGGACCTCAAAACTTAAAAGTGCTCTGAGCATTATGGTTTTTTATGCATAAGAATGCACAAAGATCCCGGGGCACCAAAACCAAAAGTCTTATTTTCGCACGAAAATTGCACAAATGGCCGGAAGTGCAACCCTGGCACCAAAATTGGACCACGGGGCACCACGAAGCTCAAGACTGAAAAGTGTTCTGAGCATTATGGTTTTTCATGCCTAAGAATACACCAGGTATCACGCGGCACCAAATCCCAACAGTCTTATTTTCGCACCAAAATTGCACAATGGCCGAAAATGCACCTTGGGGACCAAAATTGGACCACGACGCACCTCGGACCTTAAAATTGAAAGGTGCTCCGAGCATTATGGTTTTCTATGGATAATAATGCACCAGGGATCACAAGGCACCAAATCCCAAAAGTCTTATTTTCGCACGAAAATTGCACAAATGGCCGAAAATGCACCACCGACGCCAAAATTGGACCACGGGGCACCACGGACCTCAAAACTGAGAAGTGTTCCGAGCATTATGGTTTTTTATGCATAAGAATGCACCAAGGGTCCTGGGGCACCAAAACCAAAAGTTTTATTTTCGCACGAAAATTTAACAAATGGCCGAAAATGCACCCTTGGCACCAAAATTGGACCATGGGGCACCACGAAGCTCAAGACTGAAAAGTGTTCTGAGCATTATTGTTTTTTACGCATAAGAATGCACCAAGGATCCCGGGGCCCCAAAACCCAAAATTCTTATTTTCGCACGAAAATTGTCCAAAGGGCCGAAAATGCACCACTGGCACCAAAATTGAGCCACGGGGCACCTTGGACCTCAAAACTGAAAAGTGCTATGAGCATTTTGGTTTTCTATGCATAAGAATGAACCAGGGATCACAAGGTACCAAATCCCAAAAGTCTTATTTTCGCACGAAAATTGTACAAATGGCGGAAAATGCACCACAGACACCAAAATTGGACCACGGGTACCACGGACCTCAAAACTGAAAAGTTTTCCGAGCATTATGGTTTTTTATGCATAAGAATGCACCAGGGATCACAGGGCACCAAACTCCAAAAGTCTTACTTTCGCACGAAAATTTAACAAATAGCAAAAAATGCACCACCGGCACCAAAATTGGACCATGGGGCACAACGGACCTCAAAATTGAAAAGTGTTCTGAGCATTATAGTTTGTTATGCATAAGAATGAACCAGGGATCATGAGTTATCGAAACCCAAAAGTCGTATTTTCGTACGAAAATTGTACAAATGGCCGTAAATGCACCCCTAGCACCAAAACTAGACCACGTGGCACCTCGGACCTCAAAACTTAAAAGTGCTCTGAGCATTATGGTTTTTTATGCATAAGAATGCACAAAGATCCCGGGGCACCAAAACCAAAAGTCTTATTTTCGCACGAAAATTGCACAAATGGCCGGAAGTGCAACCCTGGCACCAAAATTGGACCACGGGGCACCACGAAGCTCAAGACTGAAAAGTGTTCTGAGCATTATTGTTTTTTACGCATAAGAATGCACCAAGGATCCCGGTGCCCCAAAACCCAAAAGTCTTATTTTCGCACGAAAATTGCCCAAAGGGCCGGAAATGCACCACGGGCACCAAAATTGAGCCACGGGGCACCTCGGACCTCAAAACTGAAAAGTGCTATGAGCATTTTGGTTTTCTATGCATAAGAATGAACCAGGATCACAAGGCACCAAATCCCAAAAGTCTTATTTTCGCACAAAAATTGCACAAATGGCGGAAAGTGCACCACCGACACCAAAATTGGACCACGGGGCACCACGGACCTCAAAACTGAAAAGTTTTTCGAGCATTATGGTTTTTTATGCATAAGAATGCACCAGGGATCACAGGGTACCAAACTCCAAAAGTCTTACTTTCGCACGAAAATTTAACAAATGGCAAAAAATTCACCACCGGCACCAAAATTGGACCATGGGGCACAACGGACCTCAAGATTGAAAAGTGTTCTGAGCATTATAGTTTGTTATGCATAAGAATGAACCAGGGATCATGAGGCATCGAAACCCAAAAGTCCTATTTTCGCACGAAAATTGTACAAATGGCCGTAAATGCACCCCTAGCACCAAAACTAGACCACGTGGCACCTCGGACCTCAAAAGTTAAAAGTGCTCTAAGCTTTATGATTTTTTATGCATAAGAATGCACAAAGATCCCGGGGCACCAAAACCAAAAGTCTTATTTTCGCACGAAATTTGCACAAATGGCCGGAAGTGCAACCCTGGCACCAAAATTGGACCACGGGGCACCACGAAGCTCAAGACTGAAAAGTGTTCTGAGCATTAAGGTTTTTCATGCCTAAGAATGCACCAAGGGTCCCGGGGCACCAAAACCAAAAGTGTTATTTTCGCACGAAAATTTAACAAATGGCCGAAAATGCACCCTTGGCACCAAAATTGGACCATGGGGAACCACGAAGTTCAAGACTGAAAAGTGTTCTGAGCATTATGGTTTTTTACGCATAAGAATGTACCAAGGATCCCGGGGCCCCAAAACCCAAAAGTCTTATTTTCGCACGAAAATTGCCCAAAGGGCCGAAAATGCACCACGGGCACCAAAATTGAGCCACGGGGCACCTCGGACCTCAAACCTGAAAAGTGCTATGAGCATTATGGTTTTCTATGCATAAGAATGAACCAGGGATCACAAGGCACCAAATCCCAAAAGTCTTATTTTCGCACGAAAATTGCACAAATTGCGGAAAATGCACCACCGACACCAAAATTGGACCACAGGGCAGCACGGACCTCAAAACTGAAAAGTTTTCCGAGCATTATGGTTTTTTATGCATAAGAATGCACCAGGTATCACAGGGCACCAAACTCCAAAAGTCTTACTTTCACACGAAAATTTAACAAATGGCAAAAAATGCACCACCGGCACCAAAATTGGACCATGGGGCACAACGGACCTCAAAATTGAAAAGTGTTCTGAGCATTATAGTTTGTTATGCATAAGAATTAACCAGGGATCATGATGCATCGTATCCCAAAAGTCCTATTTTCGCACGAAAATTGTTCAAATGGCCGTAAATGCACCCCTAGCACCAAAACTAGACCACGTGGCACCTCGGACCTCAAAACTTAAAAGTGCTCTGAGCATTATGGTGTTTTATGCATAATAATGCACAAAGATCCCGGGGCACCAAAACCAAAAGTCTTATTTTCGCACGAAAATTGCACAAATGGCCGGAAGTGCAACCCTGGCACCAAAATTGGACCACGGGGCACCACGAAGCTCAAGACTGAAAAGTGTTCTGAGCATTATGGTTTTTCATGCCTAAGAATACACCAGGTATCACGCGGCACCAAATCCCAACAGTCTTATTTTCGCACCGAAATTGCACAATGGCCGAAAATGCACCTTGGGGACCAAAATTGGACCACAACGCACCTCGGACCTTCAAATTGAAAGGTGCTCCGAGCATTATGGTTTTCTATGGATAATAATGCACCAGGGATCACAAGGCACCAAATCCCAAAAGTCTTATTTTCGCACGAAAATTGCACAAATGGCCGAAAATGCACCACCGACGCCAAAATTGGACCACGGGGCACCACGGACCTCAAAACTGAGAAGTGTTCCGAGCATTATGGTTTTTTATGCATAAGAATGCACCAAGGGTCCCGGGGCACCAAAACCAAATGTGTTATTTTCGCATGAAAATTTAACAAATGGCCGAAAACGCACCCTTGGCACCAAAATTGGACCATGGGGCACCACGAAGCTCAAGACTGAAAAGTGTTCTGAGCATTATTGTTTTTTACGCATAGGAATGTACCAAGGATCCCGGGGCCCCAAAACCCAAAAGTCTTATTTTCGCACGAAAATTGCCCAAAGGGCCGAAAATGCACCACGGGCACCAAAATTGAGCCACGGGGCACCTCGGACCTCAAAACTGAAAAGTGCTATGAGCATTATGGTTTTCTATGCATAAGAATGAACCAGGGATCACAAGGCACCAAATCCCAAAAGTCTTATTTTCGCACGAAAATTGCACAAATGGCGGAAAATGCACCACCGACTCCAAAATTGGACCACGGGGCACCACGGACTTCAAAACTGAAAAGTTTTCCGAGCATTATGGTTTTTTATGCATAAGAATGCACCAGGGATCACAGGGCACCAAACTCCAAAAGTCTTACTTTCGCACGAAAATTTAACAAATGGCAAAAAATGCACCACCGGCACCAAAATTGGACCATGGGGCACAACGGACCTCAAAATTGAAAACTGTTCTGAGCATTATAGTTTGTTATGCATAAGAATGAACCAGGGATCATGAGGCATCGAAACCCAAAAGTCCTATTTTCGCACTCAAATTGTACAAATGGCCGTAAATGCACCCCTAGCACCAAAACTAGACCACGTGGCACCTCGGACCTCAAAACTTAAAAGTGCTCTGAGCATTATGGTTTTTTATGCATAAGAATGCACAAAGATCCCGGGGCACCAAAACCAAAAGTCTTATTTTCGCACGAAAATTGCACAAATGGCCGGAAGTGCATCCCTGACACCAAAATTGGACCACGGGGCACCACGAAGCTCAAGACTGAAAAGTGCTCTGAGCATTATGGTTTTTCATGCCTAAGAATACACCAAGTATCACGCGGCACCAAATCCCAACAGTCTTATTTTCGCACCAAAATTGCACAATGGCCGAAAATGCACCTTGGGGACCAAAATTGGACCACGACGCACCTCGGGCCTTAAAACTGAAAGGTGCTAGGAGCATTATGGTTTTCTATGGATAATAATGCACCAGGGATCACAAGGCACCAAATCCCAAAAGTCTTATTTTCGCACAAAAATTGCACAAATGGCCGAAAATGCACCACCGACGCCAAAATTGGACCACGGGGCACCACGGACCTCAAAACTGAGAAGTGTTCCGAGCATTATGGTTTTTTATGCATAAGAATGCACCAAGGGTCCCGGGGCACCAAAACCAAAAGTTTTATTTTCGCACGAAAATTTAACAAATGGCCGAAAATGCACCCGTGGCACCAAAATTGGACCATGGGGCACCACGAAGCTCAAGACTGAAAAGTGTTCTGAGCATTATTGTTTTTTACGCATAAGAATGCACCAAGGATCCCGGGGCCCCAAAACCCAAAAGTCTTATTTTCGCACGAAAATTGTCCAAAGGGCCGAAAATGCACCACTGGCACCAAAATTGAGCCACGGGGCACCTCGGACCTCAAAACTGAAAAGTGCTATGAGCATTTTGGTTTTCTATGCATAAGAATGAACCAGGGATCACAAGGCACCAAATTCCAAAAGTCTTATTTTCGCACGAAAATTGTACAAATGGCGGAAAATGCACCACAGACACCAAAATTGGACCACGGGTAACACGGACCTCAAAACTGAAAAGTTTTCCGAGCATTATGGTTTTTTATGCATAAGAATGCACCAGGGATCACAGGGCACCAAACTCCAAAAGTCTTAATTTCGCACGAAAATTTAACAAATGGCAAAAAATGCACCACGGGCACCAAAATTGGACCATGGGGCACAACGGACCTCAAAATTGAAAACTGTTCTGAGCATTATAGTTTGTTATGCATAAGAATGAACCAGGGATCATGAGGCATCGAAACCCAAAAGTCCTATTTTCGCACGAAAATTGTACAAATGGCCGTAAATGCACCCCTAGCACCAAAACTAGACCACGTGGCACCTCGGACCTCAAAACTTAAAAGTGCTCTAAGCATTATGGTTTTTTATGCATAAGAATGCACAAAGATCCCGGGGCACCAAAACCAAAAGTCTTATTTTCGCACGAAAATTGTACAAATGGCCGGAAGTGCAACCCTGGCACCAAAATTGGACCACGGGGCACCACGAAGCTCAAGACTGAAAAGTGTTATGAGCATTATGGTTTTTCATGCCTAAGAATGCACCAAGGGTCCCGGGGCACCAAAACCAAAAGTGTTATTTTCGCACGAAAATTTAACTAATGGCCGAAAATGCACCCTTGGCACCAAAATTGGACCATGGGGAACCACGAAGTTCAAGACTGAAAAGTGTTCTGAGCATTATGGTTTTTTACGCAGAAGAATGTACCAAGGATCCCGGGTCCCCAAAACCCAGAAGTCTTATTTTCGCACGAAAATTGCCCAAAAGGCCGAAAATGCACCACAGGCACCAAAATTGAGCCACGGGGCACCTCGGACCTCAAAACTGAAAAGTGCTATGAGCATTATGGTTTTGTATGCATAAGAATGAACCAGGGATCACAAGGCACCAAATCCCAAAAGTCTTATTTTCGCACGAAAATTGCACAAATGGCGGAAAATGCACCACCGACACCAAAATTGGACCACGGGGCACCACGGACCTCAAAACTGAAAAGTTTTCCGAGCATTATGGTTTTTTATGCATAAGAATGCACCAGGTATCACAGGGCACCAAACTCCAAAAGTCTTACTTTCGCACGAAAAATTAACAAATGGCAAAAAATGCACCACCGGCACCAAAATTGGACCATGGGGCACAACGGACCTCAAAATTGAAAAGTGTTCTGAGCATTATAGTTTGTTATGCATAAGAATTAACCAGGGATGATGATGCATCGAAACCCAAAAGTCCTATTTTCGCACGAAAATTGTACAAATGGTCGTAAATGCACCCCTAGCACCAAAACTAGACCACGTGGCACCTCGGACCTCAAAACTTAAAAGTGCTCTGAGCATTATGGTGTTTTATGCATAAGAATGCACAAAGATCCCAGGGCACCAAAACCAAAAGTCTTATTTTCGCACGAAAATTGCACAAATGGCCGGAAGTGCAACCCTGGCACCAAAATTGGACCACGGGGCACCACGAAGCTCAAGACTGAAAAGTGTTCTGAGCATTATGGTTTTTCATGCCTAAGAATACACCAGGTATCACGCGGCACCAAATCCCAACAGTCTTATTTTCGCACCGAAATTGCACAATGGCCGAAAATGCACCTTGGGGACCAAAATTGGACCACAACGCACCTCGGACCTTAAAATTGAAAGGTGCTCCGAGCATTATGGTTTTCTATGGATAATAATGCACCAGGGATCACAAGGCACCAAATCCCAAAAGTCTTATTTTCGCACGAAAATTGCACAAATGGCCGAAAATGCACCACCGACGCCAAAATTGGACCACGGGGCACCACGGACCTCAAAACTGAGAAGTGTTCCCAGCATTATGGTTTTTTATGCATAAGAATGCACCAAGGGTCCCGGGGCACCAAAACCAAAAGTGTTATTTTCGCACGAAAATTTAACAAATGGCCGAAAATGCACCCTTGGCACCAAAATTGGACCATGGGGCACCACGAAGCTCAAGACTGAAAAGTGTTCTGAGCATTATTGTTTTTTAGGCATAGGAATGTACCAAGGATCCCGGGGCCCCAAAACCCAAAAGTCTTATTTTCGCACGAAAATTGCCCAAAGGGCCGAAAATGCACCACGGGCAACAAAATTGAGCCACGGGGCACCTCGGACCTCAAAACTGAAAAGTTCTATGAGCATTATGGTTTTCTATGCATAAGAATGAACCAGGGATCACAAGGCACCAAATCCCAAAAGTCTTATTTTCGCACGAAAATTGCACAAATGGCGGAAAATGCACCACCGACTCCAAAATTGGACCACGGGGCACCACGGACCTCAAAACTGAAAAGTTTTCCGAGCATTATGGTTTTTTATGCATAAGAATGCACCAGGGATCACAGGGCACCAAACTCCAAAAGTCTTACTTTCGCACGAAAATTTAACAAATGGCAAAAAATGCACCACCGGCACCAAAATTGGACCATGGGGCACAACGGACCTCAAAATTGAAAAGTGTTCTGAGCATTATAGTTTTTTATGCATAAGAATGAACCACGGATCATGAGGCATCGAAACCCAAAAGTCCTATTTTCGCACGAAAATTGTACAAATGGTCGAAAATGCACCCCTGGCACCAAAACTAGACCACGTGGCACCTCGGACCTCAAAACTTAAAAGTGCTCTGAGCATTATGGTTTTTTATGCATAAGAATGCACAAAGATCCCGTGGCACCAAAACCAAAAGTCTTATTTTCGCACGAAAATTGCACAAATGGCCGGAAGTGCAGCCCTGGCACCAAAATTGGACCACGGGGCACCACGAAGCTCAAGACTGAAAAGTGTTCTGAGCATTATGGTTTTTCATGCCTAAGAATACACCAGGTATCACGCGGCACCAAATCCCAACAGTCTTATTTTCGCACCGAAATTGCACAATGGCCGAAAATGCACCTTGGGGACCAAAATTGGACCACAATGCACCTCGGACCTTAAAATTGAAAGGTGCTCCGAGCATTATGGTTTTCTATGGATAATAATGCACCAGGGATCACAAGGCACCAAATCCCAAAAGTCTTATTTTCGCACGAAAATTGCACAAATGGCCGAAACTGCACCATCAACGCCAAAATTGGACCACCGGGCACCACGGACCTTAAAACTGAATTGTGCTCCGAGCATTATGGTTTTTTATGCATAAGAATGCACCAGGGATCACGGGGCACCAAATTCCAAAAGTCTTATTTTCGCACGAAAATTTAACAAATGGCAAAAAATGCACCACCGGCACCAAAATTGGACCACGGGGCACAACGGACCTCAAAATTGAAAACTGTTCTGAGCATTATAGTTTGTTGCATAAGAATGAACCAGGGATCATGAGGCATCGAAACCTAAAAGTCCTATTTTCGCACGAAAATTGTACAAATGGCCGTAAATGCACCCCTAGCACCAAAACTAGACCACGTGGCACCTCGGAACTCAAAACTTAAAAGTGCTCTGAGCATTATGGTTTTTTATGCATAAGAATGCACAAAGATCCCGGGGCACCAAAACCAAAAGTCTTATTTTCGCACGAAAATTGCACAAATGGCCGGAAGTGCAACCCTGGCACCAAAGTTGGACCACGGGGCACCACGAAGCTCAAGACTGAAAAGTGTTCTGAGCATTATGGTTTTTCATGCCTAAGAATACACCAGGTATCACGAGGCACCAAATCCCAACAGTCTTATTTTCGCACCAAAATTGCACAATGGCCGAAAATGCACCTTGGGGACCAAAATTGGACCACGACGCACCTCGGACCCTAAAACTGAAAGGTGCTCCGAGCATTACGGTTTTCTATGGATAATAATGCACCAGGGATCACAACGCACCAAATCCCAAAAGTCTTATTTTCGCACGAAAATTGCACAAATGGCCGAAAATGCACCACCGACGCCAAAATTGGACCACGGGGCACCACGGACCTCAAAACTGAGAAGTGTTCCGAGCATTATGGTTTTTTATGCATAAGAATGCCCCAAGGGTCCCGGGGCACCAAAACCAAAAGTGTTATTTTCGCATGAAAATTTAACAAATGGCCGAAAATGCACCCTTGGCACCAAAATTGGACCATGGGGCACCACGAAGCTCAAGACTGAAAAGTGTTCTGAGCATTATTGTTTTTTAGGCATAGGAATGTACCAAGGATCCCGGGGCCCCAAAACCCAAAAGTCTTATTTTCGCACGAAAATTGCCCAAAGGGCCGAAAATGCACCACGGGCAACAAAATTGAGCCACGGGGCACCTCGGACCTCAAAACTGAAAAGTTCTATGAGCATTATGGTTTTCTATGCATAAGAATGAACCAGGGATCACAAGGCACCAAATCCCAAAAGTCTTATTTTCGCACGAAAATTGCACAAATGGCGGAAAATGCACCACCGACTCCAAAATTGGACCACGGGGCACCACGGACCTCAAAACTGAAAAGTTTTCCGAGCATTATGGTTTTTTATGCATAAGAATGCACCAGGGATCACAGGGCACCAAACTCCAAAAGTCTTACTTTCGCACGAAAATTTAACAAATGGCAACAAATGCACCACCGGCACCAAAATTGGACCATGGGGCACAACGGACCTCAAAATTGAAAAGTGTTCTGAGCATTATAGTTTTTTATGCATAAGAATGAACCACGGATCATGAGGCATCGAAACCCAAAAGTCCTATTTTCGCACGAAAATTGTACAAATGGCCGTAAATGCACCCCTAGCACCAAAACTAGACCACGTGGCACCTCGGACCTCAAAACTTAAAAGTGCTCTGAGCATTATGGTTTTTTATGCATAAGAATGCACAAAGATCCCGTGGCACCAAAACCAAAAGTCTTATTTTCGCACGAAAATTGCACAAATGGCCGGAAGTGCAGCCCTGGCACCAAAATTGGACCACGGGGCACCACGAAGCTCAAGACTGAAAAGTGTTCTGAGCATTATGGTTTTTCATGCCTAAGAATACACCAGGTATCACGCGGCACCAAATCCCAACAGTCTTATTTTCGCACCGAAATTGCACAATGGCCGAAAATGCACCTTGGGGACCAAAATTGGACCACAATGCACCTCGGACCTTAAAATTGAAAGGTGCTCCGAGCATTATGGTTTTCTATGGATAATAATGCACCAGGGATCACAAGGCACCAAATCCCAAAAGTCTTATTTTCGCACGAAAATTGCACAAATGGCCGAAACTGCACCATCAACGCCAAAATTGGACCACCGGGCACCACGGACCTTAAAACTGAATTGTGCTCCGAGCATTATGGTTTTTTATGCATAAGAATGCACCAGGGATCACGGGGCACCAAATTCCAAAAGTCTTATTTTCGCACGAAAATTTAACAAATGGCAAAAAATGCACCACCGGCACCAAAATTGGACCACGGGGCACAACGGACCTCAAAATTGAAAACTGTTCTGAGCATTATAGTTTGTTGCATAAGAATGAACCAGGGATCATGAGGCATCGAAACCTAAAAGTCCTATTTTCGCACGAAAATTGTACAAATGGCCGTAAATGCACCCCTAGCACCAAAACTAGACCACGTGGCACCTCGGAACTCAAAACTTAAAAGTGCTCTGAGCATTATGGTTTTTTATGCATAAGAATGCACAAAGATCCCGGGGCACCAAAACCAAAAGTCTTATTTTCGCACGAAAATTGCACAAATGGCCGGAAGTGCAACCCTGGCACCAAAGTTGGACCACGGGGCACCACGAAGCTCAAGACTGAAAAGTGTTCTGAGCATTATGGTTTTTCATGCCTAAGAATACACCAGGTATCACGAGGCACCAAATCCCAACAGTCTTATTTTCGCACCAAAATTGCACAATGGCCGAAAATGCACCTTGGGGACCAAAATTGGACCACGACGCACCTCGGACCCTAAAACTGAAAGGTGCTCCGAGCATTACGGTTTTCTATGGATAATAATGCACCAGGGATCACAACGCACCAAATCCCAAAAGTCTTATTTTCGCACGAAAATTGCACAAATGGCCGAAAATGCACCACCGACGCCAAAATTGGACCACGGGGCACCACGGACCTCAAAACTGAGAAGTGTTCCGAGCATTATGGTTTTTTATGCATAAGAATGCCCCAAGGGTCCCGGGGCACCAAAACCAAAAGTGTTATTTTCGCATGAAAATTTAACAAATGGCCGAAAATGCACACTTGGCACCAAAATTGGACCATGGGGCACCACGAAGCTCAAGACTGAAAAGTGTTCTGAGCATTATTGTTTTTTAGGCATAGGAATGTACCAAGGATCCCGGGGCCCCAAAACCCAAAAGTCTTATTTTCGCACGAAAATTGCCCAAAGGGCCGAAAATGCACCACGGGCAACAAAATTGAGCCACGGGGCACCTCGGACCTCAAAACTGAAAAGTTCTATGAGCATTATGGTTTTCTATGCATAAGAATGAACCAGGGATCACAAGGCACCAAATCCCAAAAGTCTTATTTTCGCACGAAAATTGCACAAATGGCGGAAAATGCACCACCGACTCCAAAATTGGACCACGGGGCACCACGGACCTCAAAACTGAAAAGTTTTCCGAGCATTATGGTTTTTTATGCATAAGAATGCACCAGGGATCACAGGGCACCAAACTCCAAAAGTCTTACTTTCGCACGAAAATTTAACAAATGGCAACAAATGCACCACCGGCACCAAAATTGGACCATGGGGCACAACGGACCTCAAAATTGAAAAGTGTTCTGAGCATTATAGTTTTTTATGCATAAGAATGAACCACGGATCATGAGGCATCGAAACCCAAAAGTCCTATTTTCGCACGAAAATTGTACAAATGGCCGTAAATGCACCCCTAGCACCAAAACTAGACCACGTGGCACCTCGGACCTCAAAACTTAAAAGTGCTCTGAGCATTATGGTTTTTTATGCATAAGAATGCACAAAGATCCCGTGGCACCAAAACCAAAAGTCTTATTTTCGCACGAAAATTGCACAAATGGCCGGAAGTGCAGCCCTGGCACCAAAATTGGACCACGGGGCACCACGAAGCTCAAGACTGAAAAGTGTTCTGAGCATTATGGTTTTTCATGCCTAAGAATACACCAGGTATCACGCGGCACCAAATCCCAACAGTCTTATTTTCGCACCGAAATTGCACAATGGCCGAAAATGCACCTTGGGGACCAAAATTGGACCACAATGCACCTCGGACCTTAAAATTGAAAGGTGCTCCGAGCATTATGGTTTTCTATGGATAATAATGCACCAGGGATCACAAGGCACCAAATCCCAAAAGTCTTATTTTCGCACGAAAATTGCACAAATGGCCGAAACTGCACCATCAACGCCAAAATTGGACCACCGGGCACCACGGACCTTAAAACTGAATTGTGCTCCGAGCATTATGGTTTTTTATGCATAAGAATGCACCAGGGATCACGGGGCACCAAATTCCAAAAGTCTTATTTTCGCACGAAAATTTAACAAATGGCAAAAAATGCACCACCGGCACCAAAATTGGACCACGGGGCACAACGGACCTCAAAATTGAAAACTGTTCTGAGCATTATAGTTTGTTGCATAAGAATGAACCAGGGATCATGAGGCATCGAAACCTAAAAGTCCTATTTTCGCACGAAAATTGTACAAATGGCCGTAAATGCACCCCTAGCACCAAAACTAGACCACGTGGCACCTCGGAACTCAAAACTTAAAAGTGCTCTGAGCATTATGGTTTTTTATGCATAAGAATGCACAAAGATCCCGGGGCACCAAAACCAAAAGTCTTATTTTCGCACGAAAATTGCACAAATGGCCGGAAGTGCAACCCTGGCACCAAAGTTGGACCACGGGGCACCACGAAGCTCAAGACTGAAAAGTGTTCTGAGCATTATGGTTTTTCATGCCTAAGAATACACCAGGTATCACGAGGCACCAAATCCCAACAGTCTTATTTTCGCACCAAAATTGCACAATGGCCGAAAATGCACCTTGGGGACCAAAATTGGACCACGACGCACCTCGGACCCTAAAACTGAAAGGTGCTCCGAGCATTACGGTTTTCTATGGATAATAATGCACCAGGGATCACAACGCACCAAATCCCAAAAGTCTTATTTTCGCACGAAAATTGCACAAATGGCCGAAAATGCACCACCGACGCCAAAATTGGACCACGGGGCACCACGGACCTCAAAACTGAGAAGTGTTCCGAGCATTATGGTTTTTTATGCATAAGAATGCCCCAAGGGTCCCGGGGCACCAAAACCAAAAGTGTTATTTTCGCATGAAAATTTAACAAATGGCCGAAAATGCACCCTTGGCACCAAAATTGGACCATGGGGCACCACGAAGCTCAAGACTGAAAAGTGTTCTGAGCATTATTGTTTTTTAGGCATAGGAATGTACCAAGGATCCCGGGGCCCCAAAACCCAAAAGTCTTATTTTCGCACGAAAATTGCCCAAAGGGCCGAAAATGCACCACGGGCAACAAAATTGAGCCACGGGGCACCTCGGACCTCAAAACTGAAAAGTTCTATGAGCATTATGGTTTTCTATGCATAAGAATGAACCAGGGATCACAAGGCACCAAATCCCAAAAGTCTTATTTTCGCACGAAAATTGCACAAATGGCGGAAAATGCACCACCGACTCCAAAATTGGACCACGGGGCACCACGGACCTCAAAACTGAAAAGTTTTCCGAGCATTATGGTTTTTTATGCATAAGAATGCACCAGGGATCACAGGGCACCAAACTCCAAAAGTCTTACTTTCGCACGAAAATTTAACAAATGGCAACAAATGCACCACCGGCACCAAAATTGGACCATGGGGCACAACGGACCTCAAAATTGAAAAGTGTTCTGAGCATTATAGTTTTTTATGCATAAGAATGAACCACGGATCATGAGGCATCGAAACCCAAAAGTCCTATTTTCGCACGAAAATTGTACAAATGGCCGTAAATGCACCCCTAGCACCAAAACTAGACCACGTGGCACCTCGGACCTCAAAACTTAAAAGTGCTCTGAGCATTATGGTTTTTTATGCATAAGAATGCACAAAGATCCCGTGGCACCAAAACCAAAAGTCTTATTTTCGCACGAAAATTGCACAAATGGCCGGAAGTGCAGCCCTGGCACCAAAATTGGACCACGGGGCACCACGAAGCTCAAGACTGAAAAGTGTTCTGAGCATTATGGTTTTTCATGCCTAAGAATACACCAGGTATCACGCGGCACCAAATCCCAACAGTCTTATTTTCGCACCGAAATTGCACAATGGCCGAAAATGCACCTTGGGGACCAAAATTGGACCACAATGCACCTCGGACCTTAAAATTGAAAGGTGCTCCGAGCATTATGGTTTTCTATGGATAATAATGCACCAGGGATCACAAGGCACCAAATCCCAAAAGTCTTATTTTCGCACGAAAATTGCACAAATGGCCGAAACTGCACCATCAACGCCAAAATTGGACCACCGGGCACCACGGACCTTAAAACTGAATTGTGCTCCGAGCATTATGGTTTTTTATGCATAAGAATGCACCAGGGATCACGGGGCACCAAATTCCAAAAGTCTTATTTTCGCACGAAAATTTAACAAATGGCAAAAAATGCACCACCGGCACCAAAATTGGACCACGGGGCACAACGGACCTCAAAATTGAAAACTGTTCTGAGCATTATAGTTTGTTGCATAAGAATGAACCAGGGATCATGAGGCATCGAAACCTAAAAGTCCTATTTTCGCACGAAAATTGTACAAATGGCCGTAAATGCACCCCTAGCACCAAAACTAGACCACGTGGCACCTCGGAACTCAAAACTTAAAAGTGCTCTGAGCATTATGGTTTTTTATGCATAAGAATGCACAAAGATCCCGGGGCACCAAAACCAAAAGTCTTATTTTCGCACGAAAATTGCACAAATGGCCGGAAGTGCAACCCTGGCACCAAAGTTGGACCACGGGGCACCACGAAGCTCAAGACTGAAAAGTGTTCTGAGCATTATGGTTTTTCATGCCTAAGAATACACCAGGTATCACGAGGCACCAAATCCCAACAGTCTTATTTTCGCACCAAAATTGCACAATGGCCGAAAATGCACCTTGGGGACCAAAATTGGACCACGACGCACCTCGGACCCTAAAACTGAAAGGTGCTCCGAGCATTACGGTTTTCTATGGATAATAATGCACCAGGGATCACAACGCACCAAATCCCAAAAGTCTTATTTTCGCACGAAAATTGCACAAATGGCCGAAAATGCACCACCGACGCCAAAATTGGACCACGGGGCACCACGGACCTCAAAACTGAGAAGTGTTCCGAGCATTATGGTTTTTTATGCATAAGAATGCCCCAAGGGTCCCGGGGCACCAAAACCAAAAGTGTTATTTTCGCATGAAAATTTAACAAATGGCCGAAAATGCACCCTTGGCACCAAAATTGGACCATGGGGCACCACGAAGCTCAAGACTGAAAAGTGTTCTGAGCATTATTGTTTTTTAGGCATAGGAATGTACCAAGGATCCCGGGGCCCCAAAACCCAAAAGTCTTATTTTCGCACGAAAATTGCCCAAAGGGCCGAAAATGCACCACGGGCAACAAAATTGAGCCACGGGGCACCTCGGACCTCAAAACTGAAAAGTTCTATGAGCATTATGGTTTTCTATGCATAAGAATGAACCAGGGATCACAAGGCACCAAATCCCAAAAGTCTTATTTTCGCACGAAAATTGCACAAATGGCGGAAAATGCACCACCGACTCCAAAATTGGACCACGGGGCACCACGGACCTCAAAACTGAAAAGTTTTCTGAGCATTATGGTTTTTTATGCATAAGAATGCACCAGGGATCACAGGGCACCAAACTCCAAAAGTCTTACTTTCGCACGAAAATTTAACAAATGGCAAAAAATGCACCACCGGCACCAAAATTGGACCATGGGGCACAACGGACCTCAAAATTGAAAAGTGTTCTGAGCATTATAGTTTGTTATGCATAAGAATGAACCAGGGATCACGAGGCATCAAAACCCAAAAGTCTTATTTTCGCAAGAAAATTGTACAAATGGTCGAAAATGCACCCCTGGCACCAAAACTAGACCACGTGGCACCTCGGACCTCAAAACTTAAAAGTGCTCTGAGCATTATGGTTTTTTATGCATAAGAATGCACAAAGATCCCGTGGCACCAAAACCAAAAGTCTTATTTTCGCACGAAAATTGCACAAATGGCCGGAAGTGCAGCCCTGGCACCAAAATTGGACCACGGGGCACCACGAAGCTCAAGACTGAAAAGTGTTCTGAGCATTATGGTTTTTCATGCCTAAGAATACACCAGGTATCACGCGGCACCAAATCCCAACAGTCTTATTTTCGCACCGAAATTGCACAATGGCCGAAAATGCACCTTGGGGACCAAAATTGGACCACAACGCACCTCGGACCTTAAAATTGAAAGGTGCTCCGAGCATTATGGTTTTCTATGGATAATAATGCACCAGGGATCACAAGGCACCAAATCCCAAAAGTCTTATTTTCGCACGAAAATTGTACAAATGGCCGAAAGTGCACCATCAACACCAAAATTGGACCACCGGGCACCACGGACCTTAAAACTGAATTGTGCTCCGAGCATTATGGTTTTTTATGCATAAGAATGCACCAGGGATCACGAGGCACCAAATTCCAAAAGTCTTATTTTCGCACGAAAATTTAACAAATGGCAAAAATGCACCACCGGCACCAAAATTGGACCATGGGGCACAACGGACCTCAAAATTGTAAAGTGTTCTGAGTATTATTGTTTGTTATGCATAAGAATACACCAGCGATCACTAGCCATAAAAACCCAAAAGTCTTATTTTTGCACGAAAATTGCACAAATGGCCGAAAATGCACCCCTGGCACGAAAACTAGACGACGGGGCACCTCGGACCTCAAAACATAAAAGTGCTCTAAGCATTATGGTTTTTTATGCATAAGAATCCCCCAAGGATCCCGAGGCACCAAAACCAAAAGTCTTATTTTCGCACGAAAATTGCACAAATGGCCGAAAATGCACCCCTAGCACCAAAATTGGATCACTGGGCACCACGAAGCTCAAGACTGAAAAGTGTTATGAGCATTATGGTTTTTTATGCATAAGAATGCACCAAGGATCCCGGGGCACCAAAACCCAAAAGTCTTATTTTCGCACGAAAATTGCCCAAAGGGCCGAAAATGCACCACGGGCCCCAAAATTGGGCCACGAGGCACCTTGGACCTCAAAACTGAAAAGTGCTATGAGCATTATGGTTTTCTATGCATAAGAATGAACTAGGGATCACATGGCACCAAATCCCAAAAGTCTTATTTTAGCACGAAAATTGCACAAATGACCGAAAATGCACCACCGACACCAAAATTGGACCACGGGGCACCACGGACCTCAAAACTGAAAAGTGTTTCGAGCATTATGGTTTTTTATGCATAAGAATGCACCAGGGATCACGGGGCACCAAACTCCAAAAGTCTTACTTTCGCACGAAAATTTAATAAATGGCAAAAAATGCACCACCGGCACCAAAATTGGACCATGGGGCACAACGGACCTCAAAATTGAAAAGTGTTCTGAGCATTATAGTTTGTTATGCATAAGAATGAACCAGGGATCACGAGGCATCAAAACCCAAAAGTCTTATTTTCGCACGAAAATTGTACAAATGGTCGAAAATGCACCCCTGGCACCAAAACTAGACCACGTGGCACCTCGGACCTCCAACCTTAAAAGTGCTCTGAGCATTATGGTTTTTTATACATAAGAATGCACAAAGGATCCCGGGGCACCAAGACCAAAAGTCTTATTTTCGCACGAAAATTGCTCAAATGGCCGGAAGTGCAACCCTGGCACCAAAATTGGACCACGGGGCACCACGAAGCTCAAGATTGAAAAGTGTTATGAGCATTATGGTCTTTTATGCCTAAGAATACACCAGGTATCACGCGGCACCAAATCTCAACAGTCTTATTTTCGCACCAAAATTGCACAATGGCCGAAAATGCACCTTGGGGACCAAAATTGGACCACGACGCACCTCGGACCTCAAAACTGATAGGTGGTCCGAGCATTATGGTTTTCTATGCATAATAATGCACTAGGGATCACAAGGCAGCAAATCCCAAAAGTCTTATTTTCGGACGAAAATTGCACAAATGGTCGAAAATGCACCACCGACACCAAAATTGGACCACGGGGCACCACGGACCTCAAAACTGAAAAGTGTTCCGAGCATTATGGTTTTTTATGCATAAGAATGCACCAGGGATCACGGGGCACCAAACTCCAAAAGTCTTATTTTCGCACAAAAATATAACAAATGGCAAAAAATGCACCACCGGCACCAAAATTGGACCATGGGGCACAACGGACCTCAAAATTGAAAAGTGTTCTGAGTATTATTGTTTGTTATGCATAAGAATGCACCCGGGATCACTAGGCATGAAAACCCAAAAGTCTTATTTTCGCACGAAAATTGCACAAATGGTCGAAAATGCACCCCTAGCACCAAAACTAGACCACGCGGCACCTTGGACCTCAAAACTTAAAAGTGCTTTGAGCATTATGATTTTTTATGCATAAGAATCCACCAAGGATCCCGGGGCACCAAAATCGAAAGTCTTATTTTCGCACGAAAATTGCACAAATGGCCGAAAATGCACCCCTAGCACCAAAATTGGATCACTGGGCACCACAAAGCTCAAGACTGAAAAGTGTTTTGAGCATTATGGTATTTTATGCATAAGAATACACCAAGGATCCTGGGGCACCAAAACCCAAAAGTCTTATTTTCGCACGAAAATTGCACAAAGGGCCGAAAATGCACCACGAGCACCAAAATTGGACCACGGGGCAACTCGGACCTCAAAACTGAAAAGTTCGATGAGCATTATGGTTTTCTATGCATAAGAATGCACCAGGGAGCACAAGGCACCAAATCCCAAAAGTCTTATTTTCGCACGAAAATTGCACAAACGGCCGAAAATGCACCACCGATACCAAAATTGGGCCATGGGGCACCACGAACCTCAAAACTGAAAAGTGTTCCGAGCATTATGGTTTTTTATGCATAAGAATGCACCAGGGATCACGGGGCACCAAACTCCAAAAGTCTTATTTTCGCACGAAAATTTAACAAATGGCAAAAAATGCACCACCGGCACCCAAATTGGACCATGGGGCACAATGGACCTCAAAATTGAAAAGTGTTCTGAGTATTATAGTTTTCTATGCATAAGAATGCACCAGGGATCACTAGGCATCAAAACCAAAAAGTCTTATTTTCACACGAAAATTGCACAAATGGCTGAAAATGCACCCCTGGCACCAAAACTAGACCACGGGGCACGTCGGACCTCAAAACTTAAAAGTGCTCCGAGCATTATGATTTTTTATGCATAAGAATGCACCAACAATCCTGGGGCACCAAAACCAAAAGTCTTATTTTCGCACGAAAATTGCACAAATGGCCGAAAATGCACCCCTGGCACCAAAATTGGACCACGGGGCACCACGAAGCTCAAGACTGAAAAGGGTTCTGAGCATTATGGATTTTTATGCATAAGAATGTACCAAGGATCTCGGGGCACCAAAACCCAAAAGTCTTATTTTCGTACGAAAATTGCACAAAGGGCCGAAAATGCACCACGGGCACCAAAATTGGACCACGAGGCACCTCGGACATCAAAACTGAAAAGTGCTATGAGCATTATGGTTTTTTATGGATAAGAATATGTCGGGGTTCACAGGGCACCAAAACCCAAAAGTCTTATTTTCGCACGAAAATTGCACAAATGGCCGAAAATGCACCCCTGGCACCAAAACTAGACCACGAGGCACCTCGAACCTCAAAACTTAAAAGTGCTCTGAGCATTATGGTTTTTTATGCATAAGAATGCACCAACGATCCTGGGGCACCAAAACCAAAAGTCTTATTTTCGCACGAAAATTGCACAAATGGCTGAAAATGCACCCCTGGCACCAAAATTGAACCATGGGGCACCACGAAGCTCAAGACTGAAAAGGGTTCTGAGCATTATGGATTTTTATGCATAAGAATGCACCATGGGTCACTAGGCACCAAAACCCAAAAAGTCTTATTTTCGCACGAAAATTGCACAAATGGCCGAAAATGCACCCCTGGCACCAAAACTAGACGACGGGGCACTTCGGACCTCAAAACTTAGAAGTGCTCTGAGCATTACGGTTTTTCATGCATAAGAATGCATCAAGGATCCCGTGGCACCAAAACCCAAAAGTCTTATTTTCGCATGAAAATTCCACAAAGGGCGGAAAATGCACCACCGGCATCAAAATTGGACGACGGGGCACCTCGGACCTCAAAACTGAAAAGTGCTATGAGCATTATGGTTTCTTATGGATAAGAATGTACCAAGGTTCACAAGGCACCAAAATCCTAAAGTCTTATTTTCGCACGAAAATTTAATAAATGGCCGAAAATGCAGCACCCGCACCAAAATACGACCAGGGGGCACCACAGACCTCAAAACTGAAAACTACTCCAAGCATTATGGTTTTTTATGCATAAGAATGCACTAGGGATCCCGGGGCAGCAAATCTCAAAAGTTTTATTTTCGCACGAAAATTGTACAAATGGCCGAAAATGCATTACCGGCCCTAAAATCAGACCGTGGGCACCAGGGACCTCAAAACTGAAAAGTGTTCCGAGAATTATGGTTTTTTATGCATAACAATGCACCAGGGATCACTACGCTTCAAAACCCAAAAGTCTAATTTTCGCACGAAAATTGCACAATAGGCCGCAAATGCACCACAGGCACCAAAATAGGACCACGGGGCACCTCGAAGCTTAAAACTTTAAAGTGCTCCGAGTATTAAGGTTTTTTTATGCATAAGAATGCACCAGGGATCACGAGGCACCAAAACCCAAAAGTCTTATTTTCGCACGAAAATTACACAAATGGCCGAAAATGCACCCCGACACCAAAATTGGAGCACGGGGCACCATGACCCTCAGGAATGACAAGCGCTATGAGCATTATGGTTTTTAATGCACAAGAATGCACTAGGGTTCACAGGGCACCAAAACAGAAAAGTCTTATTTTTGCACGAAAATTGCACAAATGGCCGAAAATGCACCCCGGGAACCAAAATCTGACCACGGGGCTCCACGAACCTCAAGACTGAAATCTGTTCCAAGTATTATGGTTTTTTATGCATAAGAATGCACCAAGGATCAAGGGGCACAAAAACCCAAAAGTTTTATTTTCGCACGAAAATTGCACAAATGGCTGAAAATGCACCATCGGCACCAAAATTGGACCACGGGGCACGACGGACGTCAAAACTGATAAGTGTTTCAAGCATTATGGTTTTTTACGCATAAGAATGCACGAGGGATCACGGGGCACGAAAACCCAAAAGTTTTATTTTCGCATAAAAATTGCACAATGGCCCAAAATGCACCACGGGCACCAAAATTGGACCACGGGGCACCATGGACCTCAAAACTGAAAGGTGGTTCGAGCATTATGGTTTCTATGCATAAGAATGCACTAGGGATCACAGGGCACCAAATCCCAAAAGTCTTATTTTCACACAAAAATTGCACAAATGGCCGAAAATGCATTACCGTCCCCAAAATCGGACCATGGGGCACCAGGGACCTCAAAACTAAAAAGTGTTCCGAGAATTACGGTTCTTTATGCATAACAATGCACCAGGGATCATTAGGCTCCAAAACCCAAAAGTCTAATTTTCGCACGAAAATTGCACAATGGGCCGCAAATGCACCACGGGGCACCTCGGACCTCAAAACTTAAAATTTCTCCAAGCATTAAGGTTTTTTATGCATAAGAATGCATCAGGACTCACGGGGCACCAAAACCCAAAAGTCTTATTTTCGCACGAAAATTATACAAATGGCCGAAAATGCACCTTGGCACCAAAATTGGAGCACGGGGCACCACGAACCTCAGGAATGAAAAGCGCTATGAGCATTATGGTTTGTTATGCATAAGAATGCACTAGGGCACCAAAACAGAAAAGTCTAATTTTCGCACGAAAATTGCACAAATCGCGAAAAATGCATCCCCGGAACCAAAATCCGACCACGGGGCACCACAAACCTCAAGACTAAAAAGTGTTCCGAGTATTATGGTTTTTTATGCATAAGAATGCACCAAGGATACCGGGGCACAAAAACCCAAAAGTTTTATTTTCGCACGAAAATTGCACATATGGCCGAAAATGCACCATCAGCACCAAAATTGCACCACAGACCTCAAAACTGATATGTGTTTCGAGCATTATGGTTTTTTATGCATAAGAATGCACCAGGGATCACGGAGCATGAAAACCCAAAAGTTTTATTTTTGCGCGAAAATTGCACAATGGTCGAAAATGCACCACGGACCAAAATTGGACCACGTGGCACCACGACCCTCAGGAATGAAAAGCGCTATGAACATTATGGTTTTTTATGCACAAGAATGCACTAGGGTTCACAGGGCACCAAAACAGAAAAGTCTTATTTTCGCACGAAAATTGCACAAATGGCCGAAAATGCACCCCGGGAACCAAAATTGGACCACGGGGCACCACGACCCTCAGGAATGAAAAGCGCTATGAGAATTATGGTTTTTTATGCACAAGAATGCACTAGGGTTCACAGGGCACCAAAACAGAAAAGTCTTATTTTCGCACGAAAATTGCACAAATGGCCGAAAATGCACCCCGGGAACCAAAATTTGACCACAGGGCACCACGAACCTCAAGACTGAAATGTGTTCCATGTATTATGTTTTTTTATGCATAAGAATGCACCAAGGATCACGGGGCACAAAAACCCAAAAGTTTTATTTTCGCACGAAAATTGCACAAATGGCTGAAAATGCACCATCGGCACCAAAATTGGAGCACGGGGCACCACGACCCTCAGGAATGACAAGCGCTATGAGCATTATGGTTTTTTATGTACAAGAATGCACTAGGGTTCACAGGGCACCAAAACAGAAAAGTCTTATTTTCGCACGAAAATTGCACAAATAGCCGAAAATGCACCCCGGGAACCAAAATCTGACCACGAGGCACCACAAACCTCAAGATTGAAATGTGTTCCGAGTATTATGGTTTTTTATGCATAAGAATGCACCAAGGATCACGGGGCACAAAAACCCAAAAGTTTTATTTTCGCACGAAAATTGCACAAATGGCTGAAAATGCACCATCGGCACCAAAATTGGACCACGGGGCACCTTGGACCTCAAAACTGAAAGGTGCTTCGAGCATTATGGTTTTCTATGCATAAGAATGCACCAGGGATCACAGGGCACCAAATCCCAAAAGTCTTATTTTCACACAAAAAATGCACAATGGGTCGAAAATACACCCTAGGGACCAGAATTGGACCACGGGGCACCTCGAACCTCAAAATTTAAAAGTGCTCCACGCATTATGGTTTTTTATGCATAAGAATGCACCATGGATCATGGGGCACCAAAACCGAAAAGTCTTATTTTCGCACGAAAATTGCACAATGGGCCGAAAATGCACCGGCACCAAAATTCGACCACGGGGCACCTCGGATATTAAAATTGAAAAGTACTGTCAGCATTTTTTTTTATGCATAAGAATGCACCACGGATCATGGGGCACAAAATCCCAAAATGCTTATTTTCGCACAAATTGCAGAATGGGCCGAAAATGCACCATGGGCACCAAAATTAGAGCACGGGGCACCTAGCACCTCAAAATTGAATAGTGCTATAAGCATTATGGTTTTTTATGAATAAGAATGCACCAGGGATTATGGAGCACCAAAACCCAAAAGTCTTATTTTGGCACGAAAATTGCACAAATGGCCTAAAGTGCACCACCGACTCCAAAATTGGACCACGGGGCACCACGGACCTCAAACCTGAAAAGTGCTCCAAACATTATGGTTTGTTATGCATAAGAATGCACCAGGGATCATGGGGCACAAAAACCCAAAAGTCTTATTTTCGCACGAAAATTGAACTAAGGGCCGAAAATGCACCACGGGCACCAAAATGGGACCACGGGGCACCTCGGAACTCAAAACCTAAAAGTGCTCCGAGCACTATGTTTTTTTATGGATAAGAATGCACCAGGGATCACGGGGCACCAAAACCCAGAAGTCTTATTTTCGCACGAAAATTGCACAAAATGGCCGAAAATGCACCACCGGCACCAAAATTGCACCACGAGGCACCACGGACCTCAAAACTGAAAAGTGTTCCGAGCATTATGGTTTCTCATGCATAAAAATGCACCATGGAACATGGGGCACCAAAACCGAAAAGTCTTATTTTCGCACGAAAACAGCACAATGGGTCGAAAATACACCCTAGGGACCAGAATTGGACCACGGGGCACCTCGGACCTCAAAATTGAAAAGAGCTCCACGCATTATGGTTTTTTATGCATAAGAATGCACCATAGATCACGGGGCACCAAAACCGAAAAGTCTTATTTTCGCACGAAAATTGCACAACTGGCCGAAAATGCACCGACACCAAAATTCGACCACGGGGCACCTCGGATAATAAAATTGAAAAGTACTGTTAGCATTATGTTTTTTTATGCATAAGAATGCACCACGGATCATGGGGCACAAAATCCCAAAAGTCTTATTTTCGCACAAAAATTACAGAATTGGTCGAAAATGCACCATGGGCACCAAAATTGGAGCACGGGGCACCTAGCACCTCAAAATTGAATAGTGCTATAAGCATTATGGTTTTTTATGAATAAGAATGCACCAGTGATTATGGGGCACCAAAACCCAAAAGTCTTATTTTGGCATGAAAATTGCACAAATGGCCTAAAGTGCACCACCGACTCCAAAATTGGACCACGGGGCACCACGGACCTCAAAACTGAAAAGTGCTCCAAGCATTATGGTTTGTTATGCATAAGAATGCACCAGGGATCACGGGGCACAAAAACCCAAAAGTCTTATTTTCGCACGAAAATTGAACTAAGGGCCGAAAATGCACCACGGGCACCAAAATTGGACCACGGGGCACCTCGGAACTCAAAACCTAAAAGTGCTCCGAGCATTATGGTTTTTTATGGATAAGAATGCACCAAGGATCACGGGGCACCAAAACCCAGAAGTCTTATTTTCGCACGAAAATTGCACAAAATAGCCGAAAATGCACCACCGGCACCAAAATTGCACCACGAGGCACCACGGACCTCAAAACTGAAAAGTGTTCCGAGCATTATGGTTTCTCATGCATAAAAATGCACCATGGATCATGGGGCACCAAAACTGAAAAGTCTTATTTTCGCACGAAAACAGCACAATGGGTCGAAAATACACCCTAGGGACCAGAATTGGACCACGGGGCACCTCGGACCTCAAAATTGAAAAGAGCTCCACGCATTTTGGTTTTTTATGCATAAGAATGCACCATGGATCACGGGGCACCAAAACCGAAAAGTCTTATTTTCGCACGAAAATTGCACAACGGGACGAAAATGCACCGGACACCAAAATTCGACCACGGGGCACCTCGGATATTAAAATTGAAAAGTACTGTCAGCATTATGTTTTTTTATGCGTAAGAATGTACCACGGATCATGGGGCACAAAATCCCAAAAGTCTTATTTTCGTACAAAAATTGCAGAATGGGCCGAAAATGCACCATGGGCACCAAAATTGGAGCACGGGGCACCTAGCACCTCAAAATTGAATAGTGCTATAAGCATTATGGTTTTTTATGAATAAGAATGCACCAGGGATTATGGGGCATCAAAACCCAAAAGTCTTATTTTGGCACGAAAATTTCACAAATGGCCTAAAGTGCACCACCGACTCCAAAATTGGACCACGGGGCACCGCGGACCTCAAAATTGAAAAGTGCTCCAAGCATTATGGTTTGTTATGCATAAGAATGCACCAGGGATCACGGGACACAAAAACCCAAAAGTCTTATTTTCGCACGAAAATTGAACTAAGGGCCGAAAATGCACCACGGGCACCAAAATTGGACCACGGGGCACCTCGGAACTCAAAATCTAAAAGTGCTCCAAGCATTATGGTTTTTTATGGATAAGAATTCACCAGGGATCACGGGGCACCAAAACCCGGAAGTCTTATTTTCGCACGACAATTGCACAAAATGGCCGAAAATGCACCACCGGCACCAAAATTGCACCACGAGGAACCACGGACTTCAAAACTGAAAAGTGTTCCGAGCATTATGGTTTCTCATGCATAAAAATGCACCATGGATCATGGGGCACTAAAACCGAAAAGTCTTATTTTCGCACGAAAACAGCACAATGGGTCGAAAATACACCCTAAGGACCAGAATTGGACCACGGGGCACCTCGGACCTCAAAATTGAAAAGTGCTCCACGCATTATGGTTTTTTATGCATAAGAATGCACCATGGATCACGGGGCACCAAAACCGAAAAGTCTTATTTTCGCACGAAAATTGCACAACGGGCCGAAAATGCACCTGGCACCAAAATTCGACCACGGGGCACCTCGGATATTAATATTGAAAAGTACTATCAGCATTATGTTTTTTTATGCATAAGAATGCACCACGGATCATGGGGCACAAAATCCCAAAAGTCTTATTTTCACACAAAAATTACAGAATTGGCCGAAAATGCACCATGGGCACCAAAACTGGAGCACGGGGCACCTAGCACCTCAAAATTGAATAGTGCTATAAGCATTATGGTTTTTTATGAATAAGAATGCACCAGTGATTATGGGGCACCAAAACCCAAAAGTCTTTTTTTGGCACGAAAATTGCACAAATTGCCTAAAGTGCACCACCGACTCCAAAATTGGACCACGGGGCACCACGGACCTCAAAACTGAAAAGTGCTCCAAGCATTATGGTTTGTTATGCATAAGAATGCACCAGGGATCACGGGGCACAAAAATCCAAAAGTCTTATGTTGGCACGAAAATTGAACTAAGGACCGAAAATGCACCACGGGCACCAAAATTGGACCACGGGGCACCTCGCAACTCAAAACCTAAAAGTGCTCCGAGCATTATGATTTTTTATGGATAAGAATGCACCAGGGATCACGGGGCACCAAAACCCAGAAGTCTTATTTTCGCACGAAAATTGCACAAAATGGCCGAAAATGCACCACCGGCACCAAAATTGCACCACGAGGCACCACGGACCTCAAAACTGAAAAGTGTTCCGAGCATTATGGTTTCTCATGCATAAAAATGCACCATGGATCATGGGGCACCAAAACCGAAAAGTCTTATTTTCGCACGAAAACAACACAATGGGTCGAAAATACACCCTAAGGACCAGAATTGGACCACGGGGCACCTCGGACCTCAAAATTGAAAAGTGCTCCACGCATTATGGTTTTTTATGCATAAGAATGCACCATGGATCACGGGGCACCAAAACCGAAAAGTCTTATTTTCGCACAAAAATTGCACAGTGGCCGAAAATGCACCGGCACCAAAATTCAACCACGGGGCACCTCGAATATTAAAATTGAAAAGTACTGTCAGCATTATGTTTTTTTTTAATAAGAATGCACCAGGGATTATGGGGCACCAAAACCCAAAAGTCTTATTTTGGCACGAAAATTTCACAAATGGCCTAAAGTGCAGCACCGACTCCAAAATTGGACCACGGGGCACCGCGGACCTCAAAACTGAAAAGTGCTCCAAGCATTATGGTTTGTTATGCATAAGAATGCACCAGGGATCATGGGGCACAAAAACCCAAAAGTCTTATTTTCGCACTAAAATTGAACTAAGGGCCGAAAATGCACCACGGGCACCAAAATTGGAACACGGGGCACCTCGGAACTCAAAATCTAAAAGTGCTCCAAGCATTATGGTTTGTTATGCATAAGAATGCACCAGGGATCATGGGGCACAAAAACCCAAAAGTCTTATTTTCGCACGAAAATTGAACTAAGGGCCGAAAATGCACCACGGGCACCAAAATTGGAACACGGGGCACCTCGGAACTCAAAATCTAAAAGTGCTCCAAGCATTATGGTTTTTTATGGATAAGAATGCACCAGGGATCACGGGGCACCAAAACCCAGAAGTCTTATTTTCGCACGAAAATTGCACAAAATGGCCGAAAATGCACCACCGGCACCAAAATTGCACCACGAGGAACCACGGACCTCAAAATTGATAAGTGTTCCGAGCATTATGGTTTCTCATGCATTAAAATGCACCATGGATCATGGGGCACCAAAACCGAAAAGTCTTATTTTCGCACGAAAACAGCACAATGGGTCGAAAATACACCCTAAGGACCAGAATTGGACCACGGGGCACCTCGGACCTCAAAATTGAAAAGGGCTCCACACATTATGGTTTGTTATGCATAAGAATGCACCAGGGATCACGGGGCACAAAAACCCAAAAGTCTTATTTTCGCACGAAAATTGAACTAAGGGCCGAAATGCACCACGGGCACCAAAATTGGAACACGGGGCACCTCGGAACTCAAAATCTAAAAGTGCTCCAAGCATTATGGTTTTTTATGGATAAGAATGCACCAGGGATCACGGGGCACCAAAACCCCGAAGTCTTATTTTCGCACGAAAATTGCACAAAATGGCCGAAAATGCACCACCGGCACCAAAATTACACCACGAGGCACCACGGACCTCAAAACTGAAAAGTGTTTCGAGCATTATGGTTTCTCATGCATAAAAATGTACCATGGATCATGGGGCACCAAAACCGAAAAGTCTTATTTTCGCACGAAAACAGCACAATGGGTCGAAAATACACCCTAAGGACCAGAATTGGACCACGGGGCACCTCGGACCTCAAAAGTGAAAAGTGCTCCACGCATTATGGTTTTTTATGCATAAGAATGCACCATGGATCATGGGGCACCAAAACCGAAAAGTCTTATTTTCGCACGAAAATTGCACAACGGGCCGAAAATGCACCGGCACCAAAATTCGACCACGGGGCACCTCGGATATTAAAATTGAAAAGTACTGTCAGTATTATGTTTTTTTATGCATAAGAATGCACCACGAATCATGGGGCACAAAATCCCAAAAGTCTTATTTTCGCACAAAAATTGCAGAATGGGCTGAAAATGCACCATGGGCACCAAAATTGGAGCACGGGGCACCTAGCACCTCAAGATTGAATAGTGCTATAAGCATTATGGTTTTTTATGAATAAGAATGCACCAGGGATTATGGGGCACCAAAACCCAAAAGTCTTATTTTGGCACGAAAATTGCACAAATGGCCTAAAGTGCACCACCGACTCCAAAATTGGACCACGGGGCACCACGGACCTCAAAACTGAAAAGTGCTCCAAGCATTATGGTTTGTTATGCATAAGAATGCACCAGGGATCACGGGGCACAAAAACCCAAAAGTCTTATTTTCGCACGAAAATTGAACTAAGGGTCGAAAATGCACCACGGGCACCAAAATTGGACCACGGGGCACCTCGGAACTCAAAACCTAAAAGTGCTCCGAGCATTATGGTTTTTTATGGATAAGAATGCACCAGGGATCACGGGGCACCAAAACCCAGAAGTCTTATTTTCGCACGAAAATTGCACAAAATGGCCGAAAATGCACCACCGGCACCAAAATTGCACCACGAGGCACCACGGACCTCAAAACTGAAAAGTGTTTCGAGCATTATGGTTTCTCATGCATAAAAATGTACCATGGATCATGGGGCACCAAAACCGAAAAGTCTTATTTTCGCACGAAAACAGCACAATGGGTCGAAAATACACCCTAAGGACCAGAATTGGACCACGGGGCACCTCGGACCTCAAAAGTGAAAAGTGCTCCACGCATTATGGTTTTTTATGCATAAGAATGCACCATGGATCACGGGGCACCAAAACCGAAAAGTCTTATTTTCGCACGAAAATTGCACAACGAGCCGAAAATGCACCGGCACCAAAATTCGACCACGGGGCACCTCGGATATTAAAATTGAAAAGTACTGTCAGCATTATGTTTTTTTATGCATAAGAATGCACCACGGATCATGGGGCACAAAATCCCAAAAGTCTTATTTTCGCACAAAAATTGCAGAATGGGCCGAAAATGCACCATGGGCACCAAAATTGGAGCACAGGGCACCTAGCACCTCAAAATTGAATAGTGCTATAAGCATTATGGTTTTTTATGAATAAGAATGCACCAGGGATTATGGGGCACCAAAACCCAAAAGTCTTATTTTGGCACGAAAATTGCACAAATGGCCTAAAGTGCACCACCGACTCCAAAATTGGACCACGGGGCACCACGGACCTCAAAACTGAAAAGTGCTCCAAGTATTATGGTTTGTTATGCATAAGAATGCACCAGGCATCACGGGGCACAAAAACCCAAAAGTCTTATTTTCGCACGAAAATTGAACTAAGGGCTGAAAATGCACCACGGGCACTAAAATTGGACCACGGGGCACCTTGGAACTTCAAAACTGAAAAGTGCTCTGAGCATTATGGTTTTTTATGCATAAGAATGCAGTAGAGATCACGGGGAACCAAAACCAAAAAGAGTTATTTTGGCACGAAATTTGCACCAATGGCAGAAAATGCACCACCGACAGAAGAATTCGACCACGGGGCACCACGGACCTCAAAACTGAAAAGTGCTTTGAGCATTATGTTTTTTATGCATAATATTGCACCAGGGATCACGAGGCACCAAAACCCAAAAGTCTTATTTTCACACGAAAATTGCACAATGGGCCGAAAATGCACCACGAGCACCAAAATTTGACCAAGGGGCACCTCGGACATCATTACTTAAAAGTGGTCCAAGATTTATTGTTTTTTATGCAGAAGAATACACCAGGGATCATGGGGTAGCAAAACCCAAAAGTCTTATTTTCGCAAGAAAATTGCACAAGGGGCCGAAAATGCACGACGGGCACCAAAATTTGACCACGGGGCACCTCGGACCTCAAAACATAAAAGTGCTCCAAGCATTATGGTTTTATATGCATAAGAATGCACCAGGGATCACGGGGCACCAAAACCCAATTATTTTCGCACGAAATTTGCACAAATGGCCGAAAATGCATTACCGGCATCAACATTAGACCATGGGTCACCACGGACCTCAAAATTGAAAAGTGTTCTAAGCATTATGGTTTTTTATGCATAAGAATGCACCACGGATCATGGGGTACAAAAACCCAAAAGTCATATTTTCGCACAAAAATTGCACAATGGGCCGAAAATGCACTACGGGCACCAAAATTGGACCACGGGGCACCTTGGACCTCAAAATTGAAAAGTGCTATGAGAATTATGGTTTTTTATGCATAAGAATGCACCAGGGATCATGGGGTACCAAAACCCAAAGGTCTTATTTTCGCTTGAAAATTGCACAATGGGCCAAAAAGGCACCACGGGCACCAAAATCGAACCACGGGTCACCTGGGACCTCAAAACTTAAAAGTGGTCCAAGCATTATGGTTTTTTATGCAGAATAATGCACTAGGGATCACAGGGCACCAAAACCCAAAAGTTTTATTTTTGCACGAAAATTGCACAAATGGCCGAAAGTGCATTACCGACACCAAAATTAGACCACGGGGCACCACGGACCTCAAAACTGAAAAGTATTCCGAGCATTATGGTTTTTTATGCATAACAATGCACCAGGGATCATGGGGCACCAACATCCAAAAGTCTTATTTTCCCACGAAAATTGCACAAATGGCCGAAAATCCACCACTGGCACCAAAATTAGACCACGGGGCACCACGAAAATAAGATTTTTTTGGTTTTGGTGCCCCGTGATCCCTGGTGCATTCTTATGCATAAAAAACCATAATGCTCTGAGTGCTTTTCAGTTTTGAGGTCCGTGGTGCCCCGTGGTCCAATTTTGGTGATCGTGGTGCATTTTCAACCCACAGTGCAATTTTCGTAAGAAATAAGACTTTTGGGTTTTGGTACCCCATGATCCCTAGTGCATTATTATGCATAAGAAACCATAATACTAGGAGCACTTTTCAGTTTTGAGGCCCGTGGTGCCCCGTGGTCCAATTTTGGTGCCATTGGTGCATTTTCGCCCTATTGTGCAATTTTTGTCCCAAAATAAGACTTTTGGGTTTTGGTACCCTGTGATCCTTGATGCATCCTTATGCATAAAAAACCATAATGCTCTGAGCACTTTTCAGTTTTCAGGTCCGTGGTGCCTCGTGGTCCAATTTTGGTGCCCGTAGTGCATTTTTGGCCCATTGTGGAATTTTTGTGCGAAAATAAGACTTTTGGGTTTTGGTGCCCCATAATCCCTGGTGCATTCTTATGCATAAAAAACCATGATGCTCAAAGCACTTTTCAGTTTTGAGGTCCGTGGTGCCCCATGGTCCAATTTTGCTGCTCGTGGTGCATTTCCGGGTCATGGTGCAATTTTTGTTCCCAAATAAGACTTTTGGGTTTTGGTGCCTCATAGTCCCTGGTGCATTGTTATGAATAAAAAACCATATTGCTCAGAGCACCTTTCAGTTTTGAGGTCAGTGGTGCCCCACGGTCCAATTTTGGTACCTGCGGTGCATTTTCGGCCAATTGTGCAATTTTCGTGCGAAAATAAGAGTTTTGGGTATTGGTGCCCCGTGATCCTTGTTGCATCCTTATGCATAAAAAACCATAATGCTCGGAGCACTTTTTAGTTATGAGATCTGTGGTGCCCCGTGGTCTAATTTTGGTGCCTGTGGTGGATTTTCGACACATGGTCCAATTTTCGTGCAAAAATAAGACTTTTGGGTTTTGGTGCCACACGATTCCTGGTGCATTCTTATGCATAAAATACCGTAATGCTCGGAGCACTTTTCAGTTTTGAGGTATGTGGTGCCCCGTTGTCCAATTTTGGTGCCCGTGGTGCATTTTCGACCCATGGTGCAATTTTCGTGCCAAAACAAGAGTTTTGGGTTTTGGTGCCTCGTGATCCCTAGAGCATTCTTATGCATAAAATGCCATAATGCTCTGAGCACTTTTCAGTTGTGAGGTCTGTGGTCCCCCATGGTCCAATTTTGGTGTCCATGGTGCATTTTATGCCTATTATGCAATTTTAGTGCAATTTATTATGCATAAAAAACCATATTGCTCATAGCACCTTTCAGTTTTGAGGTCAGTGGTGCCCCGTGGTCAATTTTGGTACCCGTGGTGCATTTTCGGCCTATTGTGCAATTTTCGTGCGAAAATAAGACTTTTGGGTAATAGTGCCCCGTGATCCTTGTTGCATCCTTATGCATAAAAAGCCATAATACTCGGAGCACTTTTTAGTTTTGAGGTCCATGGTGCCCCGTGGTCCAATTTTGGTGCCTGTGGTGGATTTTCGACACATGGTCCAATTTTCGTGCCAACATAAGACTTTTGGGTTTTGGGGCCACGTGATTCCTGGTGAATTCTTATGCAGAGAATACCATAATTCTCGGAGCACTTTTCAGTTTTGAGGTTTGTGGGGCCCCGTTGTCCAATTTTTGTGCCCGTGGTGCAATTTCGGCGTATGGTGCAATTTTCATGCCAAAATAAGACTTTTGGGTTTGGTGCCCCGTGATCCCTGGGGCATTCTTATGCATAAAAAAACATAATGCTTTGAGCACTTTTCAGTTTCGAGGTCCGTGGAGAGGTCCGTGGACCCACATGGTCCAATTTTGGTGTCCGTTGTGCATTTTATGCCCATTGTGCAATTTTCGTACGAATTATTATGCATAAAAAACCATAATGCTCGGAGCACCTTTTTAGTTTTGAGGTTTGTGGTGCTTCTTGGTCCAATTTTGGTGCCCGTGGTGCATTTTCGACAAATGGTGCAATTTCGTGCCAAAATAAGACTTTGGGGTTTTGGTACATCCTTATGCATAAAAAACCATAATGCTCGGAGCACTTTTCAGTTTTGAGGTCCGTGGTGCCACGTGTCCAATTTTGGTGCCCATGGTGCATTATCGGCCCATTGTGCAATTTTCGGTCGAAAATAAGAGTTTTGGGTTTTGGTGCCCCGTGATCCCTCTTGCATTCTTCTGCATAAAAAACCATAATGCTCAGAGCACCTTTTAGTTTTGAGGTCTGTGGTGGCCCGTGGTCCAATTTTGGTGCCCGTGGTGCATTTTCGGCACATGGTGCAATTTTCGTGCCAAAAGAAGACTTTTGGGTTTTGGTGCCCCTGTGATCCTTGGTGCATCCTTATGCTTAAAAAATCATAATGCTCGGAGCACTTTTCAATTTTGAGGTCCGTGGTGCCCCGTGGTCCAATTTTGGTGCCCCGTGGTGGATTTTCGACCCATGGTGAATTCTTATGCAGAGAATACCATAATTCTCGGAGCACTTTTCAGTTTTGAGGTTTGTGGGGCCCCGTTGTCCAATTTTGGTGCCCGTGGTGCAATTTCGGCGTATGGTGCAATTTTCATGCCAAAATAAGACTTTTGGGTTTGGTGCCCCGTGATCCCTGGGGCATTCTTATGCATAAAAAAGCATAATGCTTTGAGCACTTTTCAGTTTCGAGGTCCGTGGAGAGGTCCGTGGACCCACATGGTCCAATTTTGGTGTCCGTTGTGCATTTTATGCCCATTGTGCAGTTTTCGTACGAATTATTATGCATAAAAAACCATAATGCTCGGAGCACCTTTTTAGTTTTGAGGTTTGTGGTGCTTCTTGGTCCAATTTTGGTGCCCGTGGTGCATTTTCGGCAAATGGTGCAATTTTCGTGCCAAAATAAGACTTTGGGGTTTTGGTACATCCTTATGCATAAAAAACCATAATGCTCGGAGCACTTTTCAGTTTTGAGGTCCGTGGTGCCACGTGTCAAATTTTGGTGCCCATGGTGCATTATCGGCCCATTGTGCAATTTTCGGTCGAAAATAAGAGTTTTGGGTTTTGGTGCCCCGTGATCCCTCTTGCATTCTTCTGCATAAAAAACCATAATGCTCAGAGCACCTTTTAGTTTTGAGGTCTGTGGTGGCCCGTGGTCCAATTTTGGTGCCCGTGGTGCATTTTCGGCACATGGTGCAATTTTCGTGCCAAAAGAAGACTTTTGGGTTTTGGTGCCCCTATGATCCTTGGTGCATCCTTATGCTTAAAAAATCATAATGCTTGGAGCACTTTTCAATTTTGAGGTCCGTGGTGCCCCGTGGTCCAATTTTGGTGCCCGTGGTGGATTTCCGACCCATGGTGAATTCTTATGCAGAGAATACCATAATTCTCGAAGCACTTTTCAGTTTTGAGGTTTGTGGGGCCCCATTGTCCAATTTTGGTGTCCGTGGTGCAATTTCGGCGTATGGTGCAATTTTCATGCCAAAATAAGACTTTTGGGTTTGGTGCCCCGTGATCCCTAGGGCATTCTTATGCATAAAAAACCATAATGCTTTGAGCACTTTTCAGTTTCGAGGTCCGTGGAGAGGTCCGTGGACCCACATGGTCCAATTTTGGTGTCCGTTGTGCATTTTATGCCCATTGTGCAATTTTCGTACGAATTATTATGCATAAAAAACTATAATGCTCGGAGCACTTTTTAGTTTTGAGGTTTGTGGTGCTTCTTGGTCCAATTATGGTGCCCGTGGTGCATTTTTGGCAAATGGTGCAATTTTCGTGCCAAAATAAGACTTTGGGGTTTTGGTACATCCTTATGCATAAAAAATCATAATGCTCGGAGCACTTTTCAGTTTTGAGGTCCGTGGTGCCACGTGTCCAATTTTGGTGCCCATGGTGCATTATCGGCCCATTGTGCAATTTTCGGTCGAAAATAAGAGTTTTGGGTTTTGGTTCCCCGTGATCCCTCTTGCATTCTTCTGCATAAAAAACCATAATGCTCAGAGCACCTTTTAGTTTTGAGGTCTGTGGTGGCCCGTGGTCCAATTTTGGTGCCCGTGGTGCATTTTCGGCACATGGTGCAATTTTCGTGCCAAAAGAAGACTTTTGGGTTTTGGTGCCCCTGTGATCCTTGGTGCATCTTATGCTTAAAAAATCATAATGCTCGGAGCACTTTTCAATTTTGAGGTCCGTGGTGCCCCGTGGTCCAATTTTGGTGCCCGTGGTGGATTTTCGACCCATGGTGCAATTTTCTTGCCAAAATAAGACTTTTGGGTTTTGGTGCCCCGTGATCCTTGTTGCATCCTTATGCTTAAAAAACCATAATGCTTAGAGTACTTTTAAGTATTCAGGTCCGTGGTGCCCCGTGGTCCAATTTTGGTGCCAGTGGTGCATTTTTGGCTCATGGTGCAATTTTTGTGCCAAAATAAGACTTTCGCGTTTTGGTGCCCTATGATCCTTGGTGCATCCTTATGCATAAAAAACCATAGTGCTCAGAAGTCTTTTCAGTTTTGAGTTCCGTGGTGTCCAGTGCTCCAATTTTGGTGCCCCGTGGTGGATTTTTGGCCCATGGTGCAATTTCGTGCAAAAATAAGACTTTTGGGTTTTGGTGCCATGTGATCCCTGGTGCATTCTTATGCATAAGAAACCATAAGGCTCGGAGCACTTTTTGGTTTCTAGGTCCGTGGTGCCCCGTGGTCCAATTTTGGTGCCCATTGGTGCATTTTCGGCCCATGGTTCAATTTTTGTCCCAAAATAAGACTTTTGGGTTTTGGTGCCCCGTTATCCCTGGTGGATTCTTATGCGTAAAAAACTATAAAGCTCGGAGCACTTTTCAGTTTTGAGGTCAGTGGTGCCCCATTGTCCAATTTTGGTGCCCGTGATAGATTTTCGGCCCATGGTGAATTTTGATGCCGAAATAAGACCTTTGGGTTTGGGTGCCCCGTGATCCTTGTTGCATCGTTATGCGTAAAAAACTATAAAGCTCGGAGCACTTTTCAGTTTTGAGGTCAGTGGTGCCCCATTGTCCAATTTTGGTGCCCGTGATAGATTTTCGGCCCATGGTGCAATTTTGATGCCGATATAAAACCTTTGGGTTTGGGTGCCCCGTGATCCTTGTTGCATCGTTATGCATAAAAAACCATAATGCTGGGAGCACTTTTTAGTGTTGAGGTCCGTGGTGCCCCGTGGTCTAATTTTGGTGCCCGTGGTGGATTTTCGGCACATGGTCCAATTTTCGTGCCAAAATAAGACTTTTGGGTTTTAGTGCCACGTGATTCCTGGTGCATTCTTATGTATAAAATACCATAATGCTCGGAGCACTTTTCATTTTTGAAGTCTGTGGTGCCCCGTTGTCCAATTTTGGTGCCCGTGGTGCATTTTCGGCCCATGGTGCAACTTTGGTGCCAAAATAAGACTTTTGGGTTTTGGTGCCCCCATGATCCCTTGTGCATCCTTATGCATAAAAACCCATAATGCTCGGAGCACTTTTCAGTTTGGAGGTCTGTGGTGCCCCGTGCTCCAATTTTGGTGCTCGTGGTGGTTTTTCGGCACATGGTCCAATTTTCGTGTGAAAATAACTCTTTTGGGTTTTGGTGCCCCGTGATCCCTAGTGCATTCTTATGCATAAAAAACCACAATGCTCAGAGCACTTTTAAGTTTTCATGTCCGTGGTGCCCCGTGGTCCAATTTTTGTGCCCGAGTTGCATTTTCGGCACATGGTGCAATTTTCGTGCGAAAATAAGACTTTTGCATTTTTGTGCCCCGTGATCCTTGGTATAGCCTCATGCATCAAAAACCATAATGCTCAGAGCTCTTTTTAGTTTTGAGGTCCGTGGTGTCCAATGCTCCCATTTTGGTACCCCGTGGTGCATTTTTGGCCCTTGGTGCAATTTCGTGCCAAAATAAGACTTTTGGGTTTTGGTGCCCCGTGATCCCTGGTGGATTCTTATGCATAAAAAACCATAAAGCTTGGAGCACTTTTCAGTTTTGTGGTCAGTGGTGCCCTGTGGTCCAATTTTGGTTCCCGTGGTAGATTTTCGGCCCATGGTGCAATTTTGATGCCAAAATAAGACTTTTTGGTTTTGGTGCCCCGTGATCCTTGTTGCATCCTTATGCATAAAAAACCATAATGCTCGGAGCACTTTTTAGTTTTGAGGTCCATGGTGCCCCATGGTGGATTTTCGGCACATGGTCCAATTTTCGTGCCAAAATAAGACTTTTGGGTGCATTCTTATGCATAAAATACCATAATGCGCAGAGCACTTTTCAGTTTTTAGGTTTATGGTGCCCCGTTGTCCCATTTTTGTGCCTGTGGTGCATTTTCGGCCCGTGGTTCAATTTCCGTGCCAAAATAAAACTTTCGGGTTTTGGTGCCTCGTGATCCCTGGGGCATTCTTATGCATAAAAAACCATAATGTTCTGAGCACTATTCAGTTTTGAGGTCCGTGGTCCCCCATGATCCTATTTTGGTGTCTGTGGTGCATTTTATGCCCATTATGCAATTTTCGTGCGAATTATTATGCATAAAAAACCATAATGCTCGGAGCACTTTTTAGTTTTGAGGTCTGTGGTGCCTCGTGGTCCAATTTGGTGCCCGTGTTGCATTTTCGGCACATGGTACAATTTTCGTGCCAAAATAAGACTTTTGGGTTTTGGTGCCCCATGATCCTTGGTGCATCCTTATGCATAAAAAACCATAATGCTCACAACACTTTTCAGTTTTGAGGTCTGTGGTGCCTCGTATCCAATTTTGGTGCCCGTGGTGCATTATCGGCCCATTGTGCAATTTTTGTGCGAAAATAAGACTTTGGGGTTTTGGTGCCCCGTGATCCCTGGTGCATTCTTTTGCTTAAAACACCATAATGCTCAGATCACCTTTTAGTTTTGAGGTCTGTGCTGCCCCGTGGTCCAATTTTGGTGCCCGTGGTGCATTTTGGGCACATGGTGCAATTTTCGTGCCAAAATAAGACTTTTGCGTTTTGGTGCCCCATGATCCTTGGTGCATCCTTATGCATAAAAAACCATGATGCTTGCACCACATTTCGGTTTTGAGGTCCGTGGTGCCCCGCGGTCCAATTTTGGTGCCCGTGGTGGATTTTCTACCCATGGTGCAATTTTCGTGCCAAAATAAGACTTTTAGGTTTTGGTGCCCCATGATCCTTGTTGCATCCTTGTGCATAAAAAACCATAATGCTCGGAGCACTTTTCAGTTTTGAGTTCCGTGTTGCCCCGTGGTCCAATTTTGGTGCCTGTGGTGGATTTTCGGCACATGGTCCAATTTTCGTGCAAAAATAAGACTTTTGGGTTTTGGTGCCACCTGGTCCCTAGTGCATTCTTATGCATATAAAACCATAAGGCTCGGAGCACTTTTCGGTTTCTAGGTCCGTGGTCCAATATTGGTGCCCATTGGTGCATTTTCGGCCCATGGTGCAATTTACGTCCCAAAATAAGAGTTTTGGGTTTTGGTGCCCCGTGATCCCTGGCGGATTCTTATGCGTAAAAAACTATAAAGCTCAAAGCACTTTTCAGTTTTGAGGTCAGTGGTGCCCATTGTCCAATTGTGGTGCTTGTGGTAGATTTTCGGCCGATGGTGCAATTTTCATGCCAAAATAAGACTTTTGGGTTTGTATGCCCCGTGATCCTTGTTTCATCGTTATGCATAAAAAACCATAATTCTCATAGCACTTTTTAGTTTTGAGGTCCGCGGTCCCCCGTGGTCCAATTTTGGTGCCCGTGGTGGATTTTTGGCACATGGTCCAATTTTCGGGCCAAAATAAGAGTTTCGGGGTGTGGTGCCACGTGATCACTGGTGGATTCTAATGCATAAAAAACCATAAAGCTCATAGCACTTTTCAGTTTCGAGGTCAGTGGTGCCCCGTGGTCCAATTTTGGTGCTCGTGGTGGATTTTCAACACATGGTCCAATTTTCGTCCGAAAATAAGACTTTTTGGTTGAGGTGCCCTGGTGCATTCTTATGCATAAAAAACCATAATGCTCGAGCACTTTTCAGTTTTGAGGTATGTGGTGCCCCGTTGTCCAATTTTGGTGCCCGTTGTGCATTTTCGGCGCATGGTGGAATTTTCATGCCAAAATAAGACTTTTGGGTTTTGGTGCCCCGTAATCCCTTGTGCATCCTTACGCATTAAAAAACCATAATGCTCATAGCTCATTTCAGTTTTGAGGTCTGTGGTGTCCAGTGCTCCCATTTTGGTGCCCCGTGGTGCATTTTTGGCCCTTGGTGCAATTTAGTTCCAAAATAAGACTTTTGGGTTTTGGAGCCACGTGATCCCCGGTGGATTTTTATGCATAAAAAACCATAATGCTCTGAGCACTTTTCAGTTTTGAGGTTCGTGGTACCCCATGGTCGAATATTGGTGTTTGTGGTGCATTTTATGCCCGTTGTGCAATTTTTGTACGAATTATTAGGCATAAAAAACCATAATGCAGGGAGCACTTTTTAGTTTTGAGGTCTGTGGTGCCTCGTGGTCCAATTTTGGTGCCCATGGTGCATTTTCGGCATATGGTGCAATTTTTGTGCCAAAATAAGACTTTTGGGTTTTGGTGCCCCGTGATCCCTTATGCATCCTTATGCATAAAAAACCATAATTATCGTAGCACTTTTCAGTTTTGAGGTTCGTGGTGCCCCGTGTTCAATTTTGGTGCCCGTGGTGCATTATCGGCCCATTGTGCAATTTTCGTGCGAAAATAAGACTTTTTGCTTTTGGTGCCTTGTGATCCCTAGTGCATTCTTTTGCATAAAACACCATAATGCTCAGAGCACCTTTTAGTTTTAAGGTCCGTGCTGCCCTGTGCTCCAATTTTGGTGCTTGTGGTGCATTTTCTGCACATGGTGCAATTTTCGTGCCAAAATAAGACTTTTGGGTATTGGTGCCCCGTGATCCTTGGCGCATCCTTATGCCTAAAAAACCATAATGCTCAGAGCACTTTTCAGTTTTGAGGTTAGTGGTGCCCCATTGTCCAATTTTGGTGCCCGTGGTGGATTTTCTACCCATGGTGCAATTTTAGTGCCAAAATAAGACTTTTGGTGCCCCGTGATCCTTGTTGCATCCTTGTGCATAAAAAACCATAATGCTTGGAGCACTTTTCAGTTTTGAGTTCCGTGTTGCCCCGTGGTCCAATTTTGGTGCCTGTGGTGGATTTTCGACACATGGTCCAATTTTCGTGCAAAAATTAGAATTTTGGGTTTTGGTGCCACGTGATCCCTGGTGCATTCTTATGCATAAAAAACCATAATGCTCAAAACTCTTTTCAGTTTGGAGGTTCGTGGTGCCCCTTGGTCCATTTTTGGTGCCGGTGGTGCATTTTCGGCCATTTGTGCAATTTTCATGCCAAAATAAGACTTTTGGGTTTTGGTGCCCCGTGATCCCTGGTGCATTCTTATGCATAAAAAACTATAATGTTCGGAGAACTTTCCAGTTTTGAGTTCCGAGGTGTCCCGTGGTCAAGTTTTGGTGCCCGTGGTGCATTTTCAACCCAATGTGCAATTTTCGTGCGAAAATAAGACTTTTGGGTTTTGGTGCCCCGTGATCCCTGGTGCATTATTACGCATAAAAAACCATAATGCTCGAAAAACTTTTCAGTTTTTGAGGTCTGTGCTGCCCCGTGGTCCAATTTTGGTGCCGGTGGTGCATTTTCTGCCATTTGTGCAATTTTCGTGCGAAAATAAGAGTTTTAGGTTTTGGTGCCTCGTGATCCTTGGTGCATTTTTATACATAAAAAACCGTAATTGCCAGAGCACTTTTCAGTTTTGAAGTTCGTGGTGCCCCGTGGTCCAATTTTGGTGCCCGTGGTGCATTATCGGCCCCCTGTGCAATTTTCGTGCGAAAATAAGACTTTTCACTTTTGGTGCCCCGTGATCCATGGTGCATTCTTTTGCATAAAACACCATAATGCTCAGAGCACCTTTTAGTTTTAAGGTCCGTGCTGCCCTGTGCTCCAATTTTGGTGCCCGTGGTGCATTTTCTGCACATGGTGCAATTTTCGTGCCAAAATAAGACTTTTGGGTATTGGTGCCCCGTGATCCTTGGCGCATCCTTATGCCTAAAAATCCATAATGCTCGGAGCACTTTTCAGTTTTGAGGTCAGTGCTGCCCCATTGTCCAATTTTTGTGCCCGTGGTGGATTTTCTACCCATGGTGCAATTTTAGAGCCAAAATAAGACTTTTGGTGCCCTGTGATCCTTGTTGCATCCTTGTGCATAAAAAACCATAATGCTCGGAGCACTTTTCCGTTTTGAGTTCCGTGTTGCCCCGTGGTCCAATTTTGGTGCCTGTGGTGGATTTTCGACACATGGTCCAATTTTTGTGCAAAAATTAGAATTTTGGGTTTTGGTGCCACGTGATCCCTGGTGCATTCATATGCATAAAAAACCATAAGGCTCGAAGCACTTTTCGGTTTCTAAGTCCGTGGTGCCCCGTGGTCCAATTTTGGTGCCCGTTGATGCATTTTCGGTACATAGTGCAATTTTCGTCCCAAAATAAGACTTTTGGGTTTTGGTGCCCCATGATCCCTGGTGGATTCTTATGCGTTAAAAATTATAAAGCTCGGAGCACTTTCAATTTTGAGGTCTGTGGTGCCCCGATGTCCAATTTTTGGTGCCCGTGGTGCATTTTCGGCCCATGGTGCAATTTCCGTGCCAAAATGAGAATTTTGGGTTTTGGTGCCCAGTGATCCCTGGGGCATTCTTATGCATAAAAAACCATAATGCTCTAAGCACTTTTCAGTTTTGAGGTCCGTGGTCCCCCATGGTCCAAATTTGGTGTTTGTGGTGCATTATCGGCCCATTGTGCAATTTTTGTGCGAAAATAAGAGTTTTGGGGTTTGGTGCCCCGTGATCCTTGGTGCATCCTTGTCCACAAAAAACCATAATGCTCGGTGCACTTTTCAGTTTTGAGTTTTGTGGTCCCCCATGGTCCAATTTTGGTGTTTGTGGTGCATTATCGGCCCATTGTGCAATTTTTGTGCAAAAATAAGAGTTTTGGGGGTTTGGTGCCCCGTGATCCTTGGTGCATCCTTGTCCACAAAAAACCATAATGCTCGGTGCACTTTTCAGTTTTGAGTTTTGTGGTGCCTCGTGGTCCAATTTTGGTGCCCGTGGTGGATTTTCGGCATATGGTCCAATTTTCGTGCCAAAATAAGACTTTTGGGTTTTGGTGCCACGTGATCCCTAGTCCATTCTTATGCATAAAAAACCATAATGCTCGGAGCAATTTTCAGTTTTGAGGTCCGAGGTGCCCCGTGGTCCAATTTTGGTGCCGATGGTACATTTTCGGCCATTTGTGCAATTTTCATGCGAAAATAAGACTTTTGGGTTTTGGTGCCCCATCATCGTTGTGCATTCTTATCCATAAAAAACGATGAGGCTCATAGCACTTTTCAGTTTTGAGGTTCGAGGTGTCCCGTTGTCCAATTTTGGTGCGCGTGTTGCATTTTCGTCCCAATGTGCAATTTTCATGCGAAAATAAGACTTCTGGGTTTTTGTGCCGCATGCTCCCTGGTGCATTCTTATGCATAAAAAACCATAATGCTCATAACTCTTTTCAGTTTTGACATCTGTGGTGCCCCTTGTCCAATATTGGTGTCGTTGGTGCATTATCAGCCCATTGTGCAATTTTCGTGCAAAAATAGGACTTTTCGATTTTGGTGCCCTGTGATCCATGGTGCATTCTTATGCATAAAAAACCATAATTCTCAGAGAACTTTTTAGTTTTGAGGTCCGAGGTGCCCCGTGATCCAATTTTGGTGCCGGTGGTGCATTTACGGCCATTTGTGCAATTTTCGTGCAAAAATAAGACTTTTGGGTTTTGGTGCCCCGTTATCGCTAGTGCATTCTTACGCATAAAAAACCATAATGCTCAACACATTTTGCAGTTTTGAGGTTCATGGTGCCCCGTAGACCAATTTTGGTGCACATGGTGCATTTTCGGCCCATTGTGCAATTTTCGTGCGAAAACAAGACTTTTGGGTATCGGTGCCCCGTGATCCTTGGTGCATTCTTATCCATAAAAAACCATAATGCTTCGAGCACTTTTCAGTTCTGAGGTCCGAGGTTCCCTGTGGTCCAATTTTGGTGCCCGTGGTGCATTTTCGGCCCATTGTGCAATTTTTGTGAAAAAATAAGACTTTTGGGTTGTGGTGCCCCCTGATACATGGTTCATTCTTATGCATAAAAACCATAATGCTCGGAGAACTTTTCAGTTTTGAGGTCCGAGGTGCCCAGTGGTCCAATTTTGGTGTCGGTGGTGTATTTTCGGACATTTGTGCAATTTTAGTGCGAAAATAGGACTTTTGGGTTTTGGTGCACCGTGACACCTGGTGCATTCTTATGTATAAAAAACCATAATGCTCAGAGCACTTTTCAGTTTTCAGGTCCGAGGTGCCCTGTGGTCCCATTTTGGTGCCTACGGTGCATTTTCGGCCCATTGTGCAATTTTCGTGCGAAAATAAGACTTTTGGGTTTTGGTGCCCCGTGATCCCTGGTGCATTATTATGCTAAAAAACCATAATGCTCGAAACACTTTTAAGTTTTGAGGTCCGAGGTGCACCGTGGTCCAATTTTGGTCCCCGTGATACATTTTCGGCCCATTGTGCAATTTTCGTGCAAAAATAAGACTTTTGGGTTGTGGTGCCCCGTGATCCCTGGTGCATTTTTTTGCATAAAAAACCATAATGCTCAAAGCACTTTTCAGTTTTGAGGTCCGAGGTGCCATGTGGTCCAACTTTGGTGCCTGTGGTGGATTTTCGGCACGTGGTCCAATTTTCGTGCCAAAGTAAGACTTTTGGGTTCTGGTACCACGTGATCCCTGGTGCATTCTTATACATAAAACTCCATAATGCTCGTAGCACTTTTCAGTTTTGAGGTTCGTGGTGCCCTGTGGTCCAATTTTGGTGCCCGTGGTGCATTTTTGGCACCTGGTGCAATTTTCGTGCCAAAATAAGACTTTTGGGTTTTGGTTCCCCGTGATCCTTGGTGCATCCTTATGCATAAAAAAACATAATTCTATGATCACTTCTCAGTTTTGAATGTTATGGTTTTTTATGCATAAGGATGCACTAAGGATCATGAGGCACCAAAACCCAAAAGTCTTATTTTGGCACGAAAATTGCACCAGGTGCCAAAAATGCAACTTGGACACCAAAATTGGACAACGAGGCACCACGAACCTCAACTCAAAATTGTTCCGAGCATTATGGTTTTTTATGCATAAGAATGCCCCAGGCATCACGGTGCACCAAAACCCAAAAGTCTTATTTTGGCATGAAAATTGCACCATGGGCCAAAAATGCACCACGGGGCACGAAAATTCGACCGCTAGACACCACGGACCTCAAAACTGAAAAGTGCTCTGATTATTATGGTTTTTTATGCATAACAATGCACCAGGGATCACGGGGTAGCAAAACCCAAAAGTCTTGTTTTGACACGAAAATTGCACCACGGGCCGAACATGCACCACGGGCACAAATTGACCACGGGGCACCACAAACCTCAAAACTGAAAAGTCCTCTGAGCATTAGGGATTTTTATGCATAATGATGCACCAGGGATCACGGAGCACCAAAACCCAAAAGTGTTTTGTTGGGACGAAAATTGCACAATGGGCCGAAAATGCCCCACGGGTAACAAAATTAGACCACGAGGCAACACGGACCTCAAAAGTGAAAAGTTCTCCGAGCCTTATGGTTTTTTATCCATAAGAATCCCCCAGGAATCACGGGGCACCAAAACCTAAAAGTCTTATTTTCGCACGAAAATTGCACCATAGGCCGAACATCACCATGGGCACAAAAATTGACCACGGGGCACCACGAACCTCAAAACTGAAAAGTGCTCTAAGCATTATGGATTTTTATGCATAAGGATGCACCAGGGATCACGGAGCACCAAAACCCAAAAGTGTTTTGTTGGGACGAAAATTGCACAATGGGCCAAAAATGGCCCACGGGTAACAAAATTGGACCACGGGGCAGCACGAACCTCAAAACTAAAAAGTGCTCTAAGCATTATGGATGTTTATGCATAAGGATGCATCAGGGATCACGGAGCACCAAAACTCAAAAGTGTTTTGTTGGGACGAAAATTGCACAATGGGCCAAAAATGACCAACGGGTAACAAAATTGGACCACGGGGCAGCACTGACCTCAAAACTGAAAAGTGATCTAAGCCTTAAGGTTTTTTATCCATAAGAATCCCCCAGGAATCATGGGGCACCAAAACCCAAAAGTCTTATTTTCGCACGAAAATTGCACAATGGGCCAAAAATGCACCACATGGCACAAAAATTGGACCACTGGACACCACGGACCTCAAAACTGAAAAGTGCTCCAAGCATTAAGGTTTTTTATGCTTAAGAATGCACCAGGGATCATGGGGCACCAAAACACAGAAGTCTTATTTTCGCATGAAAATTGCCCAATGGGCAAAAAATGCACCACGGGACACAAAAATTGGACCATGTCCTAAAATGCTCCACGGGCACCAAAATTTGACCACGGGGCACCACAAACCTCAAAACTGAAGAGGGCTCTGAGCATTATGGATTTGTGTGCATAGGAATGCACTAGAGATCACGGGGCACGAAAATCCAAAAGTCTTATTTTCGCACGAAAATTGCACAATGGGCCGAAAATGCACCACGGGCCAAAATTGGACCACAGGGCACCTCGGACGTCAAAACTTAAAAGTGCTCCAAGCACTTATGGTTTTTTATGGATAAGAATGCACCAGGGATCACGGGACACCAAAACCAAAAAGTCATATTTTCACACGAAAATTGCACAAATGGCCGAAAATGCACTACCAGCACCAAAGTTGGACCATGGGACACCACGAACCTCAAAACTGAAAAGTGCTCCAAGCATTATGGTTTTTTATGCATAAGAATACCCCAAGGATCACGGGGCAACAAAACCCAAAAGTCTTATTTTGGGACTAATTGCACCATGGGCCAAAAATGCACCAAGGGGCACGAAAATTTGACCACTGGACACCACGGACTCAAAACTGAAAAGTGGTCCGAGAATTATGGTTTTTTATGCATAAGAAAGCACCAGGGATCATGGGGCACCGAAACGCAAAAGTCTTATTTTCGCGCGAAACTTGCGCAACGGGCCAAAAACGCACCACGGGTCACAAAAATTGGACCATGTCCTAAAATGCTCCACGGACACCAAAAATGGACAACGGGGCAGCACGGACCTCAAAACTGAAAAGCGTTCAGAGCATTATGGTTTTTTATGCACATGAATGCACTAGGGATCACGGGGCACCAAAACCCAAAAGACCCAAAAGTATCATTTTCGCACGAAAATTGCACAAATGGCCGAAAATGCACCACATGCACCAAAATTGGACCACGGGGAACCTCGGACCTCAAAACTGAAAAGTGCTCCTAGCATTATGGTTTTTTATGCATAAGAATGCACCAGGGATCACGGGGTACCGAAACCAAAAAGTGTTATTTTCGCACGAAAATTGCACAATGGGTCGAAAATGAACCGCGGGCACCAAAATTGCACCACGGGGCACCTCGGACCTCAATACTTAAAACTAGTCCGTGCATTATGGTTTTTTATGCATAAGAATGCACCAGGGATCAAGGGGCACCAAAACCCAAAAGTCCTATTTTCGCACGAAAATTGCACAAATGGCCAAAAATGCACCACCGGCACCAAAATCGGACCACGGGGCACCATGAACACCAAAACTGAAAAGTGTTCCAAGCGTTATGGTTTTTTTTGCATAAGAATGCACCTGGGATCACGGTGCACCAAAACCTAAAAGTCTTATTTTCGCACGAAAATTGCACAAATGTCCGAAAATACACCATCGGCACCAAAATTGGACCACGAGACACCACGGACCTAAAGACTGAAAAGTGTTCCAAGCATTATGGTTTCTTATGCATAAGAATGCACCAAGGATCACGGGGCACCAAAACCCAAAAGTCATATTTTTGCACGAAAATTGCACAAAAGGCTGAAAATGCACCACAGGCACCAAAATTGGAACACGGGGCTCCACGGTCCTCAAAACTGAAAAGGACTCCGAGCATTATGGTGTTTTATTTATAAGAATGCACCAGGGATCATAAAGTCTAATTTTGGCACGAAAATTGGACCTTGTGCCGAAAATCCACCACTGGCGCCAAAATTGGACCAGGGGCACCACGAACCTCAAAACTGAAAATTGCTCCGAGCATTATGGTTTTTTATACATAAGAATGCACCAGGGATCCCGGGGCATCAAAACCCAAAAGTCTTATGTTGGCAGGAAAATTGCAGAGTAGGCCGAATATGCACCACGGGAACCAAAATTGGACCACGGGACACCACGAACCTCAAAATTGAAAAGTTCTACAGGCATCATGGTTTTTTATGCATAAGGATACACGAAGGATCACGAGGCACCAAAACCCAACAGTCTTATTTTGCCACAAAAATTGCAGCATGGGCTAAAAATGCACCACGGGACACCAAAATCGGACCACGGGGCACCGCGGACCTCAAAACTAAAAGTGCTCCGAGCATTATGGTTTTTTATGCATAAGAATACACCAGGGATCACGGGGCACCAAAACCCAAAAGTCTTATTTTCGCACGAAAACTGTATAATGGGCCGAAAATGCACCATGGGCACCAAAATTGGACCACGTGACACCTTGATCTTAAATACTTTAAAGAGGTTCGTGCATTATGCTTTTTTATGTGCAGCAGGGATTACGGGGCACCAAAACCCAAAAGTCTTATTTTCGCACGAATATTATTCAAATGTCCGAAAATGTACCTCCGACACCAAAATTAGACAACGGGCACCGCGAACATCAAAACTGAAAAGTGTTCTTAGCATTATTGTTTTTAATGCATAAGAATGCACCAGGGATCATGGGGCACCAAAACCTAAAAGTCTTACTTTCGCACGAAAATTGCACAATGGACCGAAAAAGCACCACGGGCATCAAAATTGGAAGACAGGGCATCTCGAACCTCAAAACTTAAAAGTTCTCTGAGCATTATGGTTTTTTATGCATAAGAATGTACCAGGGATCACAGGGCACCAAAACCCAAAAGTCTTATTTTCGCACGAAAATTGCACATTTGGCCGAAAATGCACCTCCGGCACCAAAATTTGACCACGGGGCACCACAGACCTCAAAAACTGAAAAGTTTTCCGAGCATTATGGTTTTTTATGCATAAGAATGCACGATGGATAACGGGGCACCAAAATCCAAAAGTCTTATTTTCGCATGAAAATTTCACAAATGGCCGAAAATGCACCACCGTCACCAAAATTGGACCACGAGGCACAACGGACCTCAAAACTGAAAAGTGTTTTGAGCATTATTGTTTTTTATGCATAAGAATGCACCAGTGATCACGGGGCGCCGAAACCCAAAAGTCTTATTTTTGCACGAAAATTGCACAATGGGACGTAAATGCACCACGAGCACCAAAATTGGACCACGGGGCACCTCGGACCACAAAACTGAAAAGTGCTCCGAGCATTATGGTTTTTTATCTATAAGAATGCACTAGGGATCACGGGGCACCCAAAACCCGAAACTCTTATGTTCACACGAAAATTGCACTAATGGCCGAAAATGCACTCTAGGCACCAAAATTGGACCACGGGAACCAAAATTGGAAGACGGGGCACCTCGAACCTCAATACTTAAAAGTGCTCTGAGCATTATGGTTATTTATGCATAAGAATGCACCGGGGATCACGGGGCACAAAAACCCAACAGTCTTATTTTCGCACGAAAATTGCACAAATGGCCGAAAATGCATTACCGTCACCAAAATTGGACCACGGGGCACCACGAACCTCAAAACTGAAAAGTGTTCCAAGCATTATGGTTTTTTATGCATAAGAATGCACTAGGGATCACGGGGGACCAAAACCCAAAAGTCTTATTTTCGCACGAAAATTTCGCAAATGGCCGAAAATGCACCACCTGCACCAAAATTGGACCACGGGGCACCACGAACCTCAAAACTAAAAAGTGTTCCAATCATTATGGTTTTTTATGCATAAGAATGCACCAGGGATCACGGGGCACCAAAACCCAATAGCCTTGTTTTCGTACGAAAATTGCACAAATGGCCGAAAATGCACCACCGTCACCAAAATTGGACGACGGGGCACCACGAACTTCTAAACTGAAAAGTGGTCTGAGCATTACGGTTTTTTATGCATAAGAATGCACCAGGGATCCTGGGGCTTCAAAATCCCAAGGTCTTACATTTTAGCACGAAAGTTGCACAATGATCCGAAAATGCACCCCGGGCATCAAAATTGGACCACGGGGCACCATGGAATTCAAAACTGAAAAGTTCTAAGGGCATCATGGTTTTTTTTTTGCATAAGGATACACCAGGGATCACGTGGCACCAAAACCCAACAGTCTTATTTTGCCACAAAACTTGCAACATGGACAAAAAATGCACCATAGGACACCAAAATCCGACCACGGGGCACCACGGACCTCAAAACTAAAAGTGCACCGAGTATTATGGTTTTTTATGCATAAGAATACACCAGGGATCACGGGGCACCAAAACCCAAAAGTCTTATTTTCGCACGAAAAATCTCCAATGGGCCGAAAATGCACCACGGGCACCAAAATTGGACCATGGCGCACCTTGGACATCAAAACTTAAATGTTCTCCGAGCATTATGCTTTTTTATGCATAAGAATGCACCAGGGATCACGGGGCACCAAAACCCAAAAGCCTTATTTTCGCACGAAAATTGCACCAATGGCCAGAAATGCACCACCGGCACCAAAATTGGACCACGGGACATCACGAAACTCAAAACTGAAAAGTGTTTCGAGCATTATGGTTTTTTATGCGTAAGAATGTACCAGGGATCACGGGGCACCAAAACCCAATAGTCTTATTTTCGCAAGAAAACTGCACAATAGGCCGAAAATGCACCACAGGAACCAAAATTGGACCACGGGGCACATCGAACCTCAAAACTGAAAAGTGCTCTGAGTATTGAGGTTTTTTATGCATAAGAATGCACCAGGGATCACGGGGCATCAAAACCTAAAAGTCTTATTTTCGCACGAAAATTGCACAATGGGCCGAAAATGCATCACGGGCGCCAAAATTGGACCACGGGACAACTTGGACCTCAAAACTTAAAAGTGCTCCAAGTATTATGGTTTTTTATGCATAAGAATGCACCAACGATCACGGGGCACAAAAACCCAAAAGTCTTATTTTCGCAAGAAAATTGCACAAAGGGCCGAACATGCACCACGGGCACCAAAATTGGACCACGGGGCACTACGGTCCTCAAAACTGAAAAGGACTCCGAGCATTATGATTTTTTATGCATAAGAATGCACCAGGGATCACGGGGCACCCAAATCCAAAAGTTTTATTTTGGCACGAAAATTGGACCATGTGCCGAAAACCCACCACTGGAACCAAAATTGGACCACGAGGCACTACGGACCTCAAAACTGAAAAGTGCTCCGAGCATTACCATTTTTTATGCATAAGAATGCACTAGGGATCCCGGGGCTTCAAAATCCCAAAGTCTTATATTTTAGCACGAAAGTTGCACAATGGGCTGAAAATGCACCCCGGGCATCAAAATTTGACCACGGGGCACCATGGACCTCAAAACTGAAAAGTTCTAAGGGCATCATGGTTTTTTATGCATAAGGATACACCAGGGATCACGTGGCACCAAAACCCAACAGTCTTATTTTGCCACAAAACTTGCACCATGGACCAAAAATGCATCATAGAACACCAAAATCCGACCACGGGGCACCACGGACCTCAAAACTAAAAGTGCGCCGAGCATTATGGTTTTTTATGCATTAGAATACACCAGGGATCACGGGGCACCAAAACCCAAAAGTATTGTTTTCGCACAAAAATTGCACAAATGGTCGAATATGCACCCCCGGCACCAAAATTGGACCACGGGGCACCACGAACCTCAAGACTGAAAAGTGTTTCGAGCATTATTGTTTGTTATGCATAGGAAAGCACCAGGGATCAGGGGGCACCAAAACCCAAAAGTCTTATTTTCGCACGAAAATTCTCCAATGGGCCGAAAATGCACCACGGGCACCAAAATTGGACCATGGGGCACCTCGGACCTCAAAACTTAAAAGTTCTCCGAGCATTATGGTTTTTTATGCATAAGAATGCACCAGGAATCACGGGGCACCAATACCCAAAAGCCTTATTTTCGCACGAAAATTGCACAAATGGTCGAAAATGCACCACCGGCACCAAAATTGGACCACGGGGCACCACGAACCTCAAAATTGAAAAGTGTTCTGAGCATTATGGTTTTTTATGCATAAGAATGCACCAGGGATCACGGGGCACCAAAACCCAAAAGTCTTATTTTCGAACGAAAATTGCACAATGGGCTGAAAATGCATCACGTGCACCAAAATTGGACCACGAGGCACCTCAAACCTTAAAACTGAAAAGTTCTCGGAGCATTATGGTTTTCTATGCATAAGAATGCACCAGGGATCACGTGGCACTAAAACCCAAAAGTCTTATTTTCACACGAAAAATGCCCAAATGGTCGAAAATGCATTACCGACACCAAAATTTGACCACGAGGCACCACGGATCTCAAAACTGAAAATTTTTCCGAGCATGATGGTTTTTTATGCATAAGAATGCACTAGGTATCACGGGGCACCAAAATCCACAAGCCTTATTTTCGCAAGAAAATTGCAAACTAGGCCGAAAATGCACCACGGGCACCAAAATTGCATCACCGCGGACCTTAAAACTAAAAAGTGCTCCAAGCAATGTGGTTTTTTATGCATAAGAGTACACCAGGGATCACGTGGCACCAAAACCCAAAAGCCTTATTTTTGCACGAAAATTGCACAATGGGCCGAAAATGCACCACCGGCACCAAAATTGGACCACGGGACACCACGATCCTCAAAACTGAAAAGTGTTATGAGCATTATGGGTTTTTATGCATAAGAATGCACCATGGATCACGGGGCACCAAAATCCAAAAGTCTTATTTTAGCACGAAAACTGTACAATGGGCCGAAAATGCACCACGGGCATCAAAATTGGAAGACGGGGCACCTCGGACCTCAAAACTTAAAAGTTCTCTGAGCATTATGGTTTTTTATGCATAAGAATGCACTAGGGATCACAGGGCACCAAAACCCAAAAGTCTAATTTTCACACGAAAATTGCTCAATGGGCCGAAAATGCACCCCGGGCATCAAACTTGGACCACGAGGCACCTCGGCCCTCAGAACTGAAAAGTGCTATGAGCATTATGGTTTTTTATGCGTAAGAATGCACTAGGGATCACGGGACACCCAAGCCCAAAAGTCTTATTTAAGCACAAAAATTGCACAATGGGCCGAAAATGCACCCCGGGCATCAAAATTGTACCATGGGGCACCTCGGATCTCAAAACTAAAAAGTGCTCTGAGCAATATGGTTTTTTATGCATAAGAATGTACTAGGGATCACGGGTCACCAAAACCCAAAAGTCTTATTTTAGCACGAAAATTGCACAATGGGCCGAAAATGCACCACGGGCACCAAAATTGGACCACGGGGCAGCTCGGACTTCAATACTTAAAAGTGGTCCGAGCATTATGGTTTTTTATGCATAAGAATGTACTAGGAATCACGGGTCACCAAAACCCAAAAGTCTTATTTTAGCACGAAAATTGCACAATGGGCCGAAAATGCAACACGGGCACCAAAATTGGACCATGGGGCACCTCGGACTGCAATACTTAAAAGTGGTCTGAGCATTATGGTTCTTTACGCATAAGAATCCATCAGGGATCACGGGGCACCAGAACCCAAAAGTCTTATTTTCGCACGAAAATTGCACAAATGGCCGAAAATGCATTACCGGCACCAAAATTGGAACACGGGGCATCACGGACCTGAAAACTGAATGGTGTTAGGAGCATCAAGGTTTTTTATGCATAAGAATGCACCAGGGATCCCGAGGCACCTAAATTCAAAAGTCTTATTTTCGCACGAAAATTGCACAAATGGCCGAAAATGCACCACCGGCACCAAAATTGGACCACGGGACACCACGAGCCTCAAAACTAAAAAGTGTTCCAAGCATTATGGTTTTTTATGTATAAGAATGCACCGGGGATCATGGGACACCAAAACCCAAAAGCCTTATTTTCCCACAAAAATTGCACAATGGGCCGAAAATGCACCATGGGCACCAAAATTGGACCACGGGGTACCTCGAACTTCAATACTTAAAAGTGGTCCAAGTATTATGGTTTTTTATGCATAAGAATGCACCAGGGATCACGGCGCACCAAAACCCAAAAGTCTTATTTTAGCACGAAAATTGTACAAATGGTCGAAAATGCATTACCGGCACCAAAATTGGACCACGGGGTACCACAGAAGTCAAAACTGAAAAGTGCTCAGAGCATTATGGTTTTTTATGCATAAGAATGCACCAGGGATCATGGGGCACCAAAACCCAAAAGTTTTATTTTCACATGAAAATTGCACAATGGGCCAAAAATGCACCACGGACACCAAAAGTGGACCACGAGGCACCTGGGACCTCAAAACTTAAAAGTGGTCCAAGAATATATGGTTTTTTATGCATAAGAATGCAACAGGGATCACGGAGCACCAAAATCCAAGTGTCTTCTTTTCGCACGAAAATTGCACAAGGGGACGAAAATGCACGATAGCACCAAAATTGGACCACGGGGCACCTGGGACCTCAAAACTTAAAAGTGCTCCAAGCATTATGGATTTTATACATAAGAATGCACCAGTGATCATGGGGAACCAAAACCGAAAAGTGTTATTTTAGTACGAAAGTTACACAATGGGCCGAAAATGAAACCCCGGGCATCAAAATTGGACCACGGGGCACCTCGGACCTCAAAACTGAAAAGTGCTATGAGCATTATGGTTTTTTATGCATAAGAATGCACCAGGGATCACGGGAAACCAAAACCCAAAAGTCTTATTTCCGCACTAAAATTGCACAAATGGCCGAAAATGCACCACCGGCACCAAAATTGGACCACGGGGCACCATGAACATCAAAACTGAAAAGTGTTCCGAGTATTATGGTTTTTTATGCATAAGAATGCACCAGGGATCACGGGGCGCCAAAACCCAAAAGTCTTTTTTTCCTACGAAAATTGTACAAATGGCCGAAAATGCATTACCGGCACAAAAATTGGAACACGCGGCACCACGGACCTCAAAACTGAAATGTTTTAGAAGCATTAAGGTTTTTTATGCATAAGAATGAACCAGGGATCACGGGGCACCTAAACCCAAAAGTCTTATTTTCGCACGAAAATTGTATAAATTGCCAAAAATGCACCACCGGCACCAAAATTGGACCACGGGACACCACGAACCTCATAACTAAAAAGTATTCCGAGCATTATGGTTTCTTATGTATAAGAATGCACCAGGGATCATGGGGCACCAAAACCCAAAAGCCTTATTTTCCCACGAAAACAGCACCATGGGCCGAAAATGCACCACGGGCACCAAAATTGGACCACGGGGCACCTTGGACCTGAAAACTGAAAAGTGCTCCGAGCATTATGGTTTTTTATGCATTAGAATGCACCAGGGATCACGGGGCAACCAAACCCAAAAGTCTTATTTTCGCATGAAAATTGCCCAATGGGCCGAAAATGCACCACAGGCACCAAAATACGACTACGGGGAACCTCATACCTCAAAATTGGAAAGTGCTCTGAGCATTATGGTTTTTTATGTATAAGAATGCACCAGGGATCACTGGGCACCAAAACCCAAAAGTCTTATTTTCACACTTAAATTGCACAAATGGTCGAAAATGCACCACCGGCACCAAAATTTGACCACGGGGCACCACGAACCTCAAAACTGAAAATTATTCTGAGCATTATGGTTTTTAATGCATAAGAATGCACCACGGATCATGGGGCACAAAAACCGAAAAGTCTTATTTTCGCACGAAAGTTGCGCAAATGGCCGAAAGTACACCACCGGCACCAAAATTGGACCACAGGGCACCACGAACCTCAAAACTGAAAAGTCTTCCAAGCATTATGGTTTTTTATGCATAAGAGTGCACTGAGGATCACGGGGCACCAAAACCCAAAAGTCTTATTTTTGCACAAAAAATTCACAAATGGCCGAAAATGCACCACCGGCACCAAAATTGGACCACGGGGCACCACGGACCCCAAAACAGAAAAGTTGTACAAGCATTATGATTTTTTATGCATAAGAATGCACTAGGGATCACGGGGCACCAAAACCCAAAAGTCTTATTTTCGCACGAAAATTTCACATATGGCCATGAATGCACCACCGGCACGAAAATTGGACTACAGGGCACCATAGACCTCAAAACTGAAAAGTCCTCTGAGCATTATAGTTTTTATGCATAAGAATGCACCATGGATCATGGGGCACCAAAACCCTAAAGTCTTATTTTCGCTCAAAAATTTCAAAAAATGGCCGAAAATGCACCACCGGCACCAACCTCAAAACTTAAAAGTGCTGCAAGCATTATGGTTTTTTATGCATTACAATGCACCAAGGATCAAGGGGCACTAAAACCTAAAAGTCTTATTTTCGCACGAAAATTGCACAAATGGCTGAAAATGCATTACTGGCACCAAAATTGGACCACCGGGCACCACGGACCTCAAAACTGAAAAGTGTTCCGAGCATTATCGTTTTTTATTCATAATAATGAACCAGGGATCACGAGGCACCGAAACCCAAAAGTCTTATTTTCGCACGAAAATTGCCCAAATGGGCGAAAATGCACCACCGGCACCAAAATTGGACCGCCGGGCACGACGGACCTCAAAACTGAAAAGTGCTTATGCATAAGAATGCCCCAGGGATCACGGGGCACAAAAACCCAAAAGTCTTATTTTCGAACGAAAATATCACAATGGGCCGTAAATGCACCACGGGCACCAAAATTTGACCACGGGGTACCATGGACCTCAAAACTTAAGAGTTCTCCGAGCTTTATGGTTTTTTACGCTTAAGAATGAACCAGGGATCACGGGGCACCGAAACCCAAAAGTCTTATTTTCGCACGAAAATTGCCCAAATGGGCAAAAATGCACCACCGACACCAAAATTGGACCACGGGGCACGAGGAACCTCAAAACTGAAAAGTGCTTATGCATAAGAATGCCCCAGGGATCACGGGGCACCAAAACCCAAAAGTCTTATTTTCGAACGAAAATATCACAATGGGCCGTAAATGCACCACGGGCACCAAAATTTGATCACGGGGTACCATGGACCTCAAAACTTAAGAGTTCTCCGAGCATTATGGTGTTTTATGCATAAGAATGAACCAGGGATCACGGGACATCAAAACCCAAAAGTCTTATTTTCGCACGAAAATTGCCCAAAAGGCCGAAAATGCACCACCGGCACCAAAATTGGACCACGGGGCACCACGGACCTCAAAACTTAAAAGTGGTCCAAGCATTACGGTTTTTTATGCATAAAAATGCACTAGGGATCATGGGGTACAAAACCCAGAAGTCTTATTTTCACACGAAAATTTCACAAATGGCTGAAAATGCACCACCGTCACCAAAATTGGACCACGGGGCACCACGGACCTCAAAACTGAAAAGTGTTCCGAGCATTATGGTTTTTTATGCATAAGAATGCACTAGGAATCATGGGGCACCAAAACCCAAAAGTCTTATTTTCGGACGAAAATTTCACAAATGGTCGAAAATGCACCACCGTCACCAAAATTGGACCACAGGACACCACGGACCTCAAAATTGAAAAGTGCTCCAAGAACTATGGTTTTTTATGCATAAGATTGCACCAAGGATCACGAGGGACCAAAACCCAAAAGTCTTATTTTCGCACAAAAATTTCACATATGGCCATGAATGCACCACCGGCACGAAAATTGGACCACAGGGCACCATAGACCTCAAAACTGAAAAATGCTCCGAGCATTATAGTTTTTTATGCATAAGAATGCACCATGGATCATGGGGCACCAAAACCCTAAAGTCTTATTTTCGCTCAAAAATTTCAAAAATGGCCACAAATGCACCACCGGCACCAACCTCAAAACTTAAAAGTGCTTCAAGCATTATGGTTTTTTATGCATTACAATGCACCAAAACCTAAAAGTCTTATTTTCGCACGAAAATTGCACAAATGGCCGAAAATGCATTACTGGCACCAAAATTGGACCATCGGGCACCACGAACCTCAAAACTGAAGAGTTCTCCGAGCATTATGGTTTTTTATGCATAAGAATGAACTAGGGATCACGGGGCACCGAAACCCAAAAGTCTTATTTTCGCACGAAAATTGCCCAAATGGGCGAAAATGCACCACCGGCACCAAAATTGGACCACGGGGCACGACGGACCTCAAAACTGAAAAGTGCTTATGCATAAGCATGCCCCAGGAATCACGGGGCACCAAAACCCAAAAGTCTTATTTTCGAACGAAAATATCACAATGGGCCGTAAATGCACCACGGGCACCAAAATTTGACCACGGGGTACCATGGACCTCAAAACTTAAGAGTTCTCCGCGCATTATGGTTTTTTATGCATAAGAATGAACCAGGGATCACGGGGCACCAAAACCCAAAAGTCTTATTTTCGCACGAAAATTTCACAAAAGGCCGAAAATGCACCACCAGCACTAAAATTGGACCACGGGGCACCACGGACCTCAAAACTTAAAAGTGGTCCAAGCATTATGATTTTTTATACATAAAAATGCACCAGGGATAACGGGGTACAAAACCCAGAAGTCTTATTTTCGCACGAAAATTTCACAAATGGCCGAAAATGCACCACCGTCACCAAAATTGGACCACGGGGCACCACGGACCTCAAAATTGAGAAGTGCTCCAAGAACTATGATTTTTTATGCATAATATTGCACCAAGGATCACGGGGCACCAAAACCGAAAAGTCTTATTTTCGCACGAAAATTTCACATATGGCCATGAATGCACCACCGGCACGAAAATTGGACCACGGGGTACCATGGACCTCAAAACTTAAGAGTTCTCTGAGCATTATGGTTTTTTATGCATAAGAATGAACCAGGGATCACGGGGCACCGAAACCCAAAAGTCTTATTTTCGCACGAAAATTGCCCAAATGGGCGAAAATGCACCACCGGCACCAAAATTCGACCACGGGGTCAACGGACCTCAAAACTGAAAAGTGCTTTTGCATAAGAATACCGCAGGGATCACGGGGCACCAAAACCCAAAAGTCTTATTTTCGAACGAAAATATCACAATGGGCCGTAAATGCACCACGGGCACCAAAATTGGACCACGGGGTACCATGGACCTCAAAACTTAAGAGTTCTCCGAGCATTATGGTGTTTTATGCATAAGAATGAACCAGGGATCACGGGGCACCAAAACCCAGAAGTCTTATTTTCGCACGAAAATTGCCCAAATGGCCGAAAATGCACCACCGGCACCAAAATTGGACCACGGGGCACCACGGACCTCAAAACTGAAAAGTGCTCATGCATAAGAATGCCCCAGGGATCATGAGGCACCAAAACCAAAAGTCTTATTTTCGCACGAAAATTTCACAAATGGCCGAAAATGCACCACCGACACCAGAATTGGACAACGGGGCACCACGGACCTCAAAAATTAAAAGTGCTCCAAGCATTATGGTTTTTTATACATAAGAATGCTTCAGGGATCTTGGGGCACCAAAACCCAAAAGTCTTATTTTCGCACGAAAATTTCACAAATAGCCGAAAATGCACCACCGACACCAAAATTGGACCACAGGGCACCACGGACCTCAAAACTTAAAAGTGGTCCAAGAATTACGGTTTTTTATGCATAAAAATGCACCAGGGATCATGGGGTACAAAACCCAGAAGTCTTATTTTCGCACGAAAATTGCACAAATGGCCGGAAGTGCAACCATGGCACCAAAATTGGACCACGGGGCACCACGAAGCTCAAGACTGAAAAGTGTTCTGAGCATTATGGTTTTTCATGCCTAAGAATACAACAGGTATCACGCGGCACCAAATCCCAACAGTCTTATTTTCGCACCGAAATTGCACAATGGCCGAAAATGCACCTTGGGGACCAAAATTGGACAACGACGCACCTCAGACCTTAAAACTGAAAGGTGCTCCGAGCATTATGGTTATCTATGGATAATAATGCACCAGGGATCACAAGGCACCAAATCCCAAAAGTCTTATTTTCGCACGAAAATTGCACAAATGGCCGAAAATGCACCACCGACGCCAAAATTGGACCACGGGGCACCACGGACCTCAAAACTGAGAAGTGTTCCGAGAATTATGGTTTTTTATGCATAAGAATGCACCAAGGGTCCCAGGGCACCAAAACCAAAAGTGTTATTTTCGCACGAAAATTGCACAAATGGCCGAAAATGCACCACCGACACCAAAATTGGACCACGGGGCACCACGGACCTCAAAACTGAGAAGTGTTCCAAGCATTATGGTTTTTTATGCATAAGAATGCACCAAGGGTCCCGGGGCACCAAAACCAAAAGTGTTATTTTCTCACGAAAATTTAACAAATGGCTGAAAATGCACCCTTGGCACCAAAATTGGACCATGGGGCACCACGAAGCTCAAGACTAAAAAGTTTTCTGAGCATTATTGTTTTTTACGCATAAGAATGCACCAAGGATCCCAGGGCCCCAAAACCCAAAAGTCTTATTTTCGCACGAAAATTGTCCAAAGGGCCGAAAATGCACCACTGGCACCAAAATTGAGCCACGGGGCACCTCGGACCTCAAAACTGAAAAGTGCTATGAGCATTTTGGTTTTCTATGCATAAGAATGAACCAGGGATCACAAGGCACCAAATCTAAAAAGTCTTATTTTCGCACGAAAATTGCACAAATGGCGAAAAATGCACCACGGACACCAAAATTGGACCACGGGGCACCACGGACCTCAAAACTGAAAAGTTTTCCGAGCATTATGGTTTTTTATGCATAAGAATGCACCAGGGATCACAGGGCACCAAACTCCAAAAGTCTTACTTTCGCACGAATATTTAACAAATGGCAAAAAATGCACCACCGGCACCAAAATTGGACCATGGGGCACAACGGACCTCAAAATTGAAAAGTGTTCTAAGCATTATAGTTTGTTATGCATAAGAATGAACTAGGGATCATGAGGCATCGAAACCCAAAAGTCCTATTTTCGCACGAAAATTGTACAAATGGCCGTAAATGCACCCCTAGCACCAAAACTAGACCACGTGGCACCTCGGACCTCAAAACTTAAAAGTGCTCTGAGCATTATGGTTTTTTATGCATAAGAATGCACAAAGATCCCGGGGCACCAAAACCAAAAGTCTTATTTTCGCACGAAAATTGGACAAATGGCCAGAAGTGCAACCCTGGCACCAAAATTGGACCACGGGGCACCACGAAGCTCAAGACTGAAAAGTGTTCTGAGCATTATGGTTTTTCATGCCTAAGAATACACCAGGTATCACGCGGCACCAAATCCCAACAGTCTTATTTTCGCACCAAAATTGCACAATGGCCGAAAATGCACCTTGGGGACCAAAATTGGACCACGACGCACCTCGGACCTTAAAACTGAAAGGTGCTCCAAGCATTATGGTTTTCTATGGATAATAATGCACCAGGGATCACAAGGCACCAAATCCCAAAAGTCTTATTTTCACACGAAAATTGCACAAATGGCCGAAAATGCACCACCGACGCCAAAATTGGACCACGGGGCACCACGGACCTCAAAACTGAGAAGTGTTCCGAGCATTATGGTTTTTTATGCATAAGAATGCACCAGGGATCACGAGGCACGAAATTCCGAAAGTCTTATTTTCGCACGAAAATTTAACAAATGGCAAAAATGCACCACCGGCACCAAAATTGGACCATGGGGCACAACGGACCTCAAAATTGTAAAGTGTTCTGAGTATTATTGTTTGTTATACATAAGAATGCACCAGCGATCACTAGCCATAAAAACCCAAAAGTCTTATTTTTGCACGAAAATTGCACAACTGGCCGAAAATGCACCCCTGGCACCAAAACTAGACCACGGGGCACCTCGGACCTCAAAACTTAAAAGTGCTCTAAGCATTATGGTTTTTTATGCATAAGAATCCACCAAGGATCCCGGGGCACCAAAACCAAAAGTCTTTTTTTCGCACGAAAATTGCACAAATGGCCGAAAATACACCCCTAGCACCAAAATTGGATCACTGGGCACCACGAAGCTCAAGACTGAAAAGTGTTATGAGCATTATGGTTTTTTATGCATAAGAATGCACCAAGGATCCCGGGGCACCAAAACCCAAAAGTCTTATTTTCGCACGAAAATTGCCCAAAGGGCCGAAAATGCACCACGGGCCCCCAAATTGGGCCACGAGGCACCTCGGACCTCAAACTGAAAAGTGCTATGAGCATTATGGTTTTCTATGCATAAGAATGAACTAGGGATCACAAGGCACCAAATCCCAAAAGTCTTATTTTCGCACGAAAATTGCACAAATGACCGAAAATGCACCACCGACACCAAAATTGGACCACGGGGCACCACGGACCTCAAAACTGAAAAGTGTTCCGAGCATTATGGTTTTTTATGCATAAGAATGCACCAGGGATCACGGGGCACCAAACTCCAAAAGTCTTACTTTCGTACGAAAATTTAATAAATGGCAAAAAATGCACCACCGGCACCAAAATTGGACCATGGGGCACAACGGACCTCAAAATTGAAAAGTGTTCTGAGCATTATAGTTTTTTATGCATAAGAATGAACCAGGGATCACGAGGCATCAAAACCCAAAAGTCTTATTTTCGTACGAAAATTGTACAAATGGTCGAAAATGCACCCCTGGCACCAAAACTAGACCACGTGGCACCTCGGACCTCCAAACTTAAAAGTGCTCTGAGCATTATGGTTTTTTATACATAAGAATGCACAAAGGATCCCGGGCCACCAAGACTAAACGTCTTATTTTCGCACGAAAATTGCTCAAATAGCTGGAAGTGCAACCCTGGCACCAAAATTGGACCACGGGGCACCACGAAGCTCAAGACTGAAAAGTGTTAAGAGCATTATGGTCTTTTATGCCTAAGAATACACCAGGTATCACGCGACACCAAATCTCAACAGTCTTATTTTCGCACCAAAATTGCACAATGGCCAAAAATGCACCATGGGGACCAAAATTGGACCACGACGCACCTCGGACCTCAAAACTGATAGGTGGTCCGAGCATTATGGTTTTCTATGCATAATAATGCACTAGGGATCACAAGGCACCAAATCCCAAAAGTCTTATTTTCGCACGAAAATTGCACAAATGGCCGGAAATGCACCACCGACACCAAAATTGGACCACGGGGCACCACGGACCTCAAAACTGAAAAGTGTTCCGAGCATTATGGTTTTTTATGCATAAGAATGCACCAGGGATCACGGGGCACCAAACTCCAAAAGTCTTATTTTCGCACAAAAATATAACAAATGGCAAAAAATGCACCACCGGCACCAAAATTGGACCATGGGGCACAACAGACCTCAAAATTGGAAAGTGTTCTGAGTATTATTGTTTGTTATGCATAAGAATGCACCCGGGATCACTAGGCATGAAAACCCAAAAGTCTTATTTTCGCACGAAAATTGCACAAATGGCCGAAAATGCACCCCTGGCACCAAAACTAGACCACGGGGCACCTCGAACCTCAAAACTTAAAAGTGCTCTGAGCATTATGGTTTTTTATGCATAAGAATGCACCAACGATCCTGGGGCACCAAAACCAAAAGTCTTATTTTCGCACGAAAATTGCACAAATGGCTGAAAATGCACCCCTGGCACCAAAAGTAGACCATGGGGCACCACGAAGCTCAAGACTGAAAAGGGTTCTGAGCATTATGGATTTTTATGCATAAGAATGCACCAGGGGTCACTAGGCACCAAAACCCAAAAAGTCTTATTTTCGCACAAAAATTGCACAAATGGCCGAAAATGCACCCCTGACACCAAAACTAGACGACGGGGCACTTCGGACCTCAGAACTTAAAAGTGCTCTGAGCATTATGGTTTTTTATGCATAAGAATGCATCAAGGATCCCGTGGCACCAAAACCCAAAAGTCTTATTTTCGCATGAAAATTCCACAAAGGGCGGAAAATGCACCACCGGCATCAAAATTGGACGACGGGGCACCTCGGACCTCAAAACTGAAAAGTGCTATGAGCATTATGGTTTCTTATGGATAAGAATGTACCAGGGTTCACAAGGCACCAAAATCCTAAAGTCTTATTTTCGCACGAAAATTTAACAAATGGCCGAAAATGCAGCACCCGCACCAAAATACGACCAATGGGCACCACAGACCTCAAAACTGAAAACTACTCCAAGCATTATGGTTTTTTATGCATAAGAATGCACCAGGGATCCCGGGGCAGCAAATCTCAAAAGTTTTATTTTCGCACGAAAATTGTACAAATGGCCGAAAATGCATTACCGGCCCCAAAATCGGACCGTGGGGCACCAGGGACCTCAAAACTGAAAAGTGTTCCGAGAATTATGGTTTTTTATGCATAACAATGCACCAGGGATCACTACGCTTCAAAACCCAAAAGTCTAATTTTCGCACGAAAATTGCATAATAGGCCGCAAATGCACCACAGGAACCAAAATAGGACCACGGGGCACCTCGGAGCTTAAAACTTTAAAGTGCTCCGAGTATTAAGGTTTTTTTATGCATAAGAATGCACCAGGGATCACGAGGCACCAAAACCCAAAAGTCTTATTTTCGCACGAAAATTACACAAATGGCCAAAAATGCACCCCGGCACCAAAATTGGAGCACGGGGCACCATGACCCTCAGGAATGACAAGCGTTATGAGCATTATGGTTTTTAATGCACAAGAATGCACTAGGGTTCACAGGGAACCAAAACAGAAAAGTCTTATTTTTGCACGAAAATTGCACAAATGGCCGAAAATGCACCCCGGGAACCAAAATCTGACCACGGGGCTCCACGAACCTCAAGACTGAAATGTGTTCCGAGTATTATGGTTTTTTATGCATAAGAATGCACCAAGGATCAAGGGGCACAAAAACCCAAAAGTTTTATTTTCGCACGAAAATTGCACAAATGGCTGAAAATGCACCATCGGCACCAAAATTGGACCACGGGGCACGACGGACCTAAAAACTGATAAGTGTTTCAAGCATTATGGTTTTTTACGCATAAGAATGCACGAGGGATCACGGGGCACGAAAACCCAAAAGTTTTATTTTCGCGCAAAAATTGCACAATGGCCCAAAAGGCACCACGGGCACCAAAATTGGACCACGGGGCACCATGGACCTCAAAACTGAAAGGTGGTTCGAGCATTATGGTTTCTATGCATAAGAATGCACTAGGGATCACAGGGCACCAAATCCCAAAAGTCTTATTTTCACACAAAAATTGCACAAATGGCGGATAATGCACTCCCGGCACCAAAATTGGACCATGGGGCCCCACGGACCTCAAAACTGAAAAGTGTTCCGAGCATTATGGTTTTTTATGCATAAGAATGCACAAAGGATCATGGGGCAGCAAAACCCAAAAGTCTTATTTCGCACGAAAATTGTACAAATGGCCGAAAATGCATTACTGGCACCAAAATTCGACCATGGGGCACCACGAACCTCAGAATTTAAAAGTGTTACGAGCATTACAATTTTTTATGCATTAGAATGCACCAGGGATCACTAGGCACCAAAACCCAGAAGTCTTATTTTCGTACGAAAATTGCACAATGGGCCGCAAATGCACCACGGGCACCAAAATTGGACCACGGGGCACCTCGGACCTCAAAACTGAAAAGTGCTATAAGCATTATGATTTTTTATGCATAAGAATGCACCAGGGGTCATGGGGCAGCAAAACCCAAAAGTCTTATTTCGCACGAAAATTGTACAAATGGCCGAAAATGCATTACCGGCACCAAAATTGGACCATGGGGCACCACGGACCTCAGAATTTAAAAGTGTTACGAGCATTACGATTTTTTATGCATTAGAATGCACCAGGGATCACTAGGCACTAAAACCCAGAAGTCTTATTTTCGTACGAAAATTGCACAATGGGCCGCAAATGCACTACGAGCACCAAAATTGGACCACGGGGCACCTCAGACCTCAAAACTAAAAAGTGCTATGAGCATTATGGTTTTTTTATGGATAAGAATGCACTAGGGATCCCGGGGCAACAAAACCCAAAAGTCTTATTTTCGCATGAAAATTGTACAAATGGCCGAAAATGCATTACCGTCCCCAAAATCGGACCATGGGGCACCAGGGACCTCAAAACTAAAAAGTGTTTCGAGAATTACGGTTCTTTATGCATAACAATGCACCAGGGATCATTAGTCTCCAAAACCCAAAAGTCTAATTTTCGCACGAAAATTGCACAATGGGCCGCAAATGCACCACGGGGCACGTCGGACCTCAAAACTTAAAATTTCTCCAAGCATTAAGGTTTTTTATGCATAAGAATGCACCAGGATTCACGGGGCACCAAAACCCAAAAGTCTTATTTTCGCACAAAAATTATACAAATGGCCGAAAATGCACCTTGGCACCAAAATTGGAGCACGGGGCACCACGAACCTCAGGAATGAAAAGCGCTATGAGCATTATGGTTTGTTATGCATAAGAATGCACTAGGGCACCAAAACAGAAAAGTCTAATTTTCGCACGAAAATTGCACAAATCGCGGAAAATGCATCCCAGAACCAAAATCCGACCACGGGGCACCACAAACCTCAAGACTAAAAAGTGTTCCGAGTATTATGGTTTTTTATGCATAAGAATGCACCAAGGATAACGGGGCACAAAAACCCAAAAGTTTTATTTTCGCACGAAAATTGCACATATGGCCGAAAATGCACCATCAGCACCAAAATTGCACCACAGACCTCAAAACTGATATGTGTTTCGAGCATTATGGTTTTTTATGCATAAGAATGCACCAGGGATCACGGAGCACGAAAACACAAAAGTTTTATTTTTGCGCGAAAATTGCACAATGGCCGAAAATGCACCACGGGCACCAAAATTGGACCACGTGGCACCACGACCCTCAGGAATGAAAAGCGCTATGAGCATTATGGTTTTTTATGCACAAGAATGCACTAGGGTTCACAGGGCACCAAAACAGAAAAGTCTTATTTTCGCACGAAAATTGCACAAATGGCCGAAAATGCACCCCGGGAACCAAAATTTGACCACGGGGCACCACGAACCTCAAGACTGAAATGTGTTCCATGTATTGTGTTTTTTTATGCATAAGAATGCACCAAGGATCACGGGGCACAAAAACCCAAAAGTTTTATTTTCGCACGAAAATTGCACAAATGGCTGAAAATGCACCATCGGCACCAAAATTGGAGCACGGGGCACCACGACCCTCAGGAATGACAAGCTCTATGAGCATTATGGTTTTTTATGTACAAGAATGCACTAGGGTTCACAAGGCACCAAAACAGAAAAGTCTTATTTTCGCACGAAAATTGCACAAATGGCTGAAAATGCACCATCGGCACCAAAATTGGACCACGGGGCACGACGGACCTCCAAACTGATAAGTGTTTCGAGCATTATGGTTTTTTATGCATAAGAATACACGAGGGATCACGGGGCACGAAAATCCAAAAGTTTTCTTTTCGCGCAAAAATTGCACAATGGCCGAAAATGCACCACGGGCACCAAAATTGGACCACGGGGCACCTTGGACCTCAAAACTGAAAGGTGCTTCGAGCATTATGGTTTTCTATGCATAAGAATGCACCAGGGATCACAGGGCACCAAATCCCAAAAGTCTTATTTTCACACGAAAACAACACAATGGGTCGAAAATACACCCTAGGGACCAGAATTGGACCACGGGGCACCTCGGACCTCAAAATTGAAAAGTGCTCCACGCATTATGGTTTTTTATGCATAAGAATGCACCATGGATCACGGGGCACCAAAACCGAAAAGTCTTATTTTCGCACGAAAATTGCACAATGGGCCGAAAATGCACCGGCACCAAAATTCGACCACGGGGCACCTCGGATATTAAAATTGAAAAGTACTGTCAGCATTATTTTTTTTATGCATAAGAATGCACCACGGATCATGGGGCACAAAATCCCAAAAGTCTTATTTTCGCACAAATTGTAGAATGGGCCGAAAATGCACCATGGGCACCAAAATTGGAGCACGGGGCACCTAGCACCTCAAAATTGAATAGTACTATAAGCATTATGGTTTTTTATGAATAAGAATGCACCAGGGATTATGGAGCACCAAAACCCAAAAGTCTTATTTTGGCACGAAAATTGCACAAATGGCCTAAAGTGCACCACCGACTCCAAAATTGGACCACGGGGCACCACGGACCTCAAAACTGAAAAGTGCTCCAAGCATTATGGTTTGTTATGCATAAGAATGCACCAGGGATCACGGGGCACAAAAACCCAAAAGTCTTATTTTCGCACGAAAATTGAACTAAGGGCCGAAAATGCACCACGGGCACCAAAATTGGACCACGGGGAACCTCGGAACTCAAAACCTAAAAGTGCTCCGAGCATTATGTTTTTTTATGGATAAGAATGCACCAGGGATCACGGGGCACCAAAACCCAGAAGTCTTATTTTCGCACGAAAATTGCACAAAATGGTCGAAAATGCACCACCGGCACCAAAATTGCACCACGAGGCACCACGGACCTCAAAATCGAAAAGTGTTCCGAGAATTATGGTTTCTCATGCATAAAAATGCACCATGGATCATGGGGCACCAAAACCGAAAAGTCTTATTTTCGCACGAAAACAGCACAATGGGTCGAAAATACACCCTAAGGACCAGAATTGGACCACGGGGCACCTCGGACCTCAAAATTGAAAAATGCTCCACGCATTATGGTTTTCTATGCATAAGAATGCACCATGGATCACGGGGCACCAAAACCGAAAAGTCTTATTTTCGCACGAAAATTGCACAGTGGGCCGAAAATGCACCGGCACCAAAATTCGACCACGGGGCACCTCGGATATTAAAATTGAAAAGTACTGTCAGCATTATGTTTTTTTATGCATAAGAATGCACCACGGATCATGGGGCACAAAATCCCAAAAGTCTTATTTCGCATAAAAATTGCAGAATGGGCCGAAAATGCACCATGGGCACCAAAATTGGAGCACGGGGCACCTAGCACCTCAAAATTGAATAGTGCTATAAGCATTATGGTTTTTTATGAATAAGAATGCACCAGGGATTATGGAGCACCAAAACCCAAAAGTCTTATTTTGGCACGAAAATTGTACAAATGGCCTAAAGTGCACCACCGACTCCAAAATTGGACCACGGGGCACCACGGACCTCAAAACTGAAAAGTGCTCCAAGCATTATGGTTTGTTATGCATAAGAATGCACCAGGGATCACGGGGCACAAAAACCCAAAAGTCTTATTTTCGCACGAAAATTGAACTAAGGGCCGAAAATGCACCACGGGAACCAAAATTGGACCACGGGGCACCTCGGAACTCAAAACCTAAAAGTGCTCCGAGCATTATGTTTTTTTATGGATAAGAATGCACCAGGGATCACGGGGCACCAAAACCCAGAAGTCTTATTTTCGCACGAAAATTGCACAAAATGGCCGAAAATGCACCACCGGCACCAAAATTGCACCACGAGGCACCACGGACCTCAAAACCGAAAAGTGTTCCGAGCATTATGGTTTCTCATGCATAAAAATGCACCATGGATCATGGGGCACCAAAACCGAAAAGTCTTATTTTCGCACGAAAATAGCACAATGGGTCGAAAATACACCCTAAGGACCAGAATTGGACCACGGGGCACCTCGGACCTCAAAATTGAAAAGCGCTCCACGCATTATGGTTTTTTATGCATAAGAATGCACCATGGATCACGGGGCACCAAAACCAAAAAGTCTTATTTTCGCGCGAAAATTGCACAGTGGGCCGAAAATGCACCGGCACGAAAATTTGACCACGGGGCACCTCGGATATTAAAATTGAAAAGTACTGTCAGCATTATGTTTTTTTATGCATAAGAATGCACCACGGATCATGGGGCACAAAATCCCAAAAGTCTTATTTTCGCACAAAAATTGCAGAATGGGCCGAAAATGCACCATGGGCACCAAAATTGGAGCACGGGGCACCTAGCACCTCAAAATTGAATAGTGCTATAAGCATTATGGTTTTTTATGAGTAAGAATGCACCAGGGATTATGGAGCACCAAAACCCAAAAGTCTTATTTTGGCACGAAAATTGCACAAATGGCCTAAAGTGCACCACCGACTCCAAAATTGGACCACGGGGCACCACGGACCTCAAAACTGAAAAGTGCTCCAAGCATTATGGTTTGTTATGCATAAGAATGCACCAGGGATCACGGGGCACAAAAACCCAAAAGTCTTATTTTCCCACGAAAATTGAACTAAGGGCCGAAAATGCACCACGGGCACCAAAATTGGACCACGGGGCACCTCGGAACTCAAAACCTAAAAGTGCTCCTAGCATTATGGTTTTTTATTGATAAGAATGCACCAGGGATCACGGGGCACCAAAACCCAGAAGTCTTATTTTCGCACGAAAATTGCACAAATTGGCCGAAAATGCACCACCGGCACCAAAATTGCACCACGAGGCACCACGGACCTCAAAACCGAAAAGTGTTCCGAGCATTATGGTTTCTCATGCATAAAAATGCACCATGGATCATGGGGCACCAAAACCGAAAAGTCTTATTTTCGCACGAAAACAGCACAATGGGTCGAAAATACACCCTAAGGACCAGAATTGGACCATGGGGCACCTCGGACCTCAAAATTGAAAAGTGCTCCATGCATTATGGTTTTTTATGCATAAGAATGCACCATGGATCACGGGGCACCAAAACCGAAAAGTCTTATTTTCGCACGAAAATTGCACAGTGGGCCGAAAATGCACCGGCACCAAAATTCGACCACGGGGCACCTCGGATATTAAAATTAAAAAGTACTGTCAGCATTATGTTTTTTTATGCATAAGAATGCACCACGGATCATGGGGCACAAAATCCCAAAAGTCTTATTTTCGCACAAAAATTGCAGAATGGGCCGAAAATGCACCATGGGCACCAAAATTGGAGCACGGGGCACCTAGCACCTCAAAATTGAATAGTGCTATAAGCATTATGGTTTTTTATGAATAAGAATGCACCAGGGATTATGGAGCACCAAAACCCAAAAGTCTTATTTTGGCACGAAAATTGCACAAATGGCCTAAAGTGCACCACCGACTCCAAAATTGGACCATGGGGCACCACGGACCTCAAAACTGAAAAGTGCTCTAAGCATTATGGTTTGTTATGCATAAGAATGCACCAGGGATCACGGGGCACAAAAACCCAAAAGTCTTATTTTCCCACGAAAATTGAACTGAGGGCCGAAAATGCACCACGGGCACCAAAATTGGACCACGGGGCACCTCGGAACTCAAAACCTAAAAGTGCTCCGAGCATTATGTTTTTTTATGGATAAGAATGCACCAGGGATCACGGGGTACCAAAACCCAGAAGTCTTATTTTCGCATGAAAATTGAACAAATTGGCCGAAAATGCACCACCGGCACCAAAATTGCACCACGAGGCACCACAGACCTCAAAACCGAAAAGTGTTCCGAGCATTATGGTTTCTCATGCATAAAAATGCACCATGGATCATAGGGCACCAAAACCGAAAAGTCTTATTTTCGCACGAAAACAGCACAATGGGTCGAAAATACACCCTAAGGACCAGAATTGGACCACGGGGCACCTCGGACCTCAAAATTGAAAAGTGCTCCACGCATTATGGTTTTTTATGCATAAGAATGCACCATGGATCACGGGGCACCAAAACCGAAAAGTCTTATTTTCGCACGAAAATTGCACAGTGGGCCGAAAATGCACCGGCACCAAAATTCGACCACGGGGCACCTCGGATATTAAAATTGAAAAGTACTGTCAGCATTATGTTTTTTTATGCATAAGAATGCACCACGGATCATGGGGCACAAAATCCCAAAAGTGTTATTTTCGCACAAAAATTGCAGAATGGGCCGAAAATGCACCATGGGCACCAAAATTGGAGCACGGGGTACCTAGTACCTCAAAATTGAATAGTGCTATAAGCATTATAGTTTTTTATGAATAAGAATGCACCAGGGATTATGGAGCACCAAAACCCAAAAGTCTTATTTTGGCACGAAAATTGCACAAATGGCCTAAAGTGCACCACCGACTCCAAAATTGGACCATGGGGCACCACGGACCTCAAAACTGAAAAGTGCTCCAAGCATTATGGTTTGTTATGCATAAGAATGCACCAGGGATCACGGGGCACAAAAACCCAAAAGTCTTATTTTCGCACGAAAATTGAACTAAGGGCCGAAAATGCACCACGGGCACCAAAATTGGACCACGGGGCACCTCGGAACTCAAAACCTAAAAGTGCTCCGAGCATTATGGTTTTTTATGGATAAGAATGCACCAGGGATCACGGGGCACCAAAACCCAGAAGTCTTATTTTCGCACAAAAATTGCACCACCGGCACCAAAATTGCACCACGAGGCACCACGGACCTCAAAACTGAAAAGTGTTCCGAGCATTATGGTTTCTCATGCATAAAAATACGCCATGGATCATGGGGCACCAAAACCGAAAAGTCTTATTTTCGCACGAAAATTGAACTAAGGGCTGAAAATGCACCACGGGCACCAAAATTGGACCACGGGGCACCTCGGAACTTCAAAATTGAAAAGTGCTCTGAGCATTATGGTTTTTTATGCATAAGAATGCACTAGAGATCACGGGGAACCAAAACCAAAAAGAGTTATTTTGGCACGAAAATTGCACCAATGGCAGAAAATGCACCACCGACAGAAGAATTCGACCACGGGGCACCACGGACCTCAAAACTGAAAAGTGCTTTGACCAGTATGTTTTTTTATGCATAATAATGCACCAGGGATCACGAGGCACCAAAACCCAAAAGTCTTATTTTCGCACGAAAATTGCACAATGGGCCGAAAATGCACCACGGGCACCAAAATTTGACCAAGGGGCACCTCGGACATCAATACTTAAAAGTGGTCCAGGATTTATTGTTTTTTATGCAGAAGAATACACCAGGGATCATGGGGTAGCAAAACCCAAAAGTCTTATTTTCGCATGAAAATTGCACAAGGGGCCGAAAATGCACGACGGGCACCAAAATTTGACCACGGGGCACCTCGGACCTCAAAACATAAAAGTGCTCCAAGCATTATGGTTTTATATGCATAAGAATGCACCAGGGATCACGGGGCACCAAAACCCAATTATTTTCGCACGAAATTTGCACAAATGGCCGAAAATGCATTACCGGCATCAAAATTAGACCATGGGGCACCACGGACCTCAAAATTGAAAAGTGTTTTGAGCATTATGGTTTTTTATGCATAAGAATGCACCACGGATCATGGGGTACAAAAACCCAAAAGTCGTATTTTCGCACAAAAATTGCACAATGGGCTGAAAATGCACTACGGGCACCAAAATTGGACCACGGGGCACCTTGGACCTCAAAATTGAAAAGTGCTATGAGCATTATGGTTTTTTATGCATAAGAATGCACCAGGGATCATGGGGCACCAAAACCCAAAGGTCTTATTTTCGCTTGAAAATTGCACAATGGGCCAAAAAGGCACCACGGGCACCAAAATCGAACCACGGGTCACCCGAGACCTCAAAACTTAAAAGTGGTCCAAGCATTATGGTTTTTTATGCAGAATAATGCACCAGGGATCACAGGGCACCAAAACCCAAAAGTTTTATTTTTGCACGAAAATTGCACAAATGGCCGAAAGTGCATTACCGGCACCAAAATTAGACCACGGGGCACCACGGACCTCAAAACTAAAAAGTATTCCGAGCATTATGGTTTTTTATGCATAACAATGCACCAGGGATCATGGTGCACCAACATCCAAAAGTCTTATTTTCCCACGAAAATTGTACAAATGGCCGAAAATCCACCATTGGCACCAAAATTAGACCACGGGGCACCACGAAAATAAGATTTTTTTGGTTTTGGTGCCCCGTGATCCCTGGTGCATTCTTATGCATAAAAAACCATAATGCTCTGAGTGCTTTTTAGTTTTGAGGTCTATGGTGCCTCGTGGTCCAATTTTGGTGCCCGTAGTGCATTTTCAGCCCACAGTGCAATTTTCGTAAGAAAATAAGACTTTTGGGTTTTGGTGCCCCGTAATCCCTGGTGCATTCTTATGCATAAAAAACCATGATGCTCAAAGCACTTTTCAGTTTTGAGGTCCGTGGTGCCCCATGGTCCAATTTTGCTGCTCGTGGTGCATTTTCGGGTCATGGTGCAATTTTTGTTCCCAAATAAGACTTTTGGGTTTTGGTGCCTCATAGTCCCTGGTGCATTGTTATGAATAAAAAACCATATTGCTCAGAGCACCTTTCAGTTTTGAGGTCAGTGGTGCCCCACGGTCCAATTTTGGTACCTGCGGTGCATTTTCGGCCAATTGTGCAATTTTCGTGCGAAAATAAGAGTTTTGGGAATTGGTGCCCCGTGATCCTTGTTGCATCCTTATGCATAAAAAACCATAATGCTCAGAGCACTTTTTAGTTATGAGGTCTGTGGTGCCCCGTGGTCTAATTTTGGTGCCTATGGTGGATTTTTGACACATGGTCCAATTTTCGTGCAAAAATAAGACTTTTGGGTTTTGGTGCCACGTGATTCCTGGTGCATTCTTATGCATAAAATACTGTAATGCTCGGAGCACTTTTCAGTTTTGAGGTATGTGGTTCCCCGTTGTCCAATTTTGGTGCCCGTGGTGCATTTTCGACCCATGGTGCAATTTTCGTGCCAAAACAAGAGTTTTGGGTTTTGGTGCCTCGTGATCCCTAGGGCATTCTTATGCATAAAATACCATAATGCTCTGAGCACTTTTCAGTTGTGAGGTCCGTGGTCCCCCATGGTCCAATTTTGGTGTCCATGGTGCATTTTATGCCTATTATGCAATTTTCGTGCAAATTATTATGCATAAAAAACCATATTGCTCATAGCACCTTTCAGTTTTGAGGTCAGTGGTGCCCCGTGGTCAATTTTGGTACCCGTGGTGCATTTTCGGCCAATTGTGCAATTTTCGTGCGAAAATAAGACTTTTGGGTAATGGTGCCCCGTGATCCTTGTTGCATCCTTATGCATAAAAAGCCATAATGCTCGGAGCACTTTTTAGTTTTAAGGTCCATGGTGCCCCGTGGTCCAATTTTGGTGCCTGTGGTGGATTTTTGACACATGGTCCAATTTTCGTGCCAAAAAAAGACTTTTGGGTTTTGGGGCCACGTGATTCCTGGTGAATTCTTATGCAGAGAATACCATAATTCTCGGAGCACTTTTCAGTTTTGAGGTTTGTGGGGCCCCGTTGTCCAATTTTGGTGCCCGTGGTGCAATTTCGGCGTATGGTGCAATTTTCATGCCAAAATAAGACTTTTGGGTTTGGTGCCCCGTGATCCCTGGGGCATTCTTATGCATAAAAAACGATAAAGCTTTGAGCACTTTTCAGTTTCGAGGTCCGTGGAGAGGTCTGTGGACCCACATGGTCCAATTTTGGTGTCTGTTGTGCATTTTATGCCCATTGTGCAATTTTCATACGAATTATTATGCATAAAAAACCATAATGCTCGGAGCACTTTTTAGTTTTGAGGTTTGTGGTGCTTCTTGGTCCAATTTTGGTGCCCGTGGTGCATTTTCGGCAAATGGTGCAATTTTCGTGCCAAAATAAGACTTTGGGGTTTTGGTACATCCTTATGCATAAAAAACCATAATGCTCGGAGCACTTTTCATTTTTGAGGTCCGTGGTGCCACGTGTCCAATTTTGGTGCCCATGGTGCATTATCGGCCCATTGTGCAATTTTCGGTCGAAAATAAGAGTTTTGGGTTTTGGTGCCCCGTGATCCCTCTTGCATTCTTCTGCATAAAAAACCATAATGCTCAGAGAACCTTTTAGTTTTGAGGTCTGTGGTGGCCCGTGGTCCAATTTTGGTGCCCGTGGTGCATTTTCGGCACATGGTGCAATTTTCGTGCCAAAAGAAGACTTTTGGGTTTTGGTGCCCCTGTGATCCTTGGTGCATCCTTATGCTTAAAAAATCATAATGCTCGGAGCACTTTTCAATTTTGAGGTCCGTGGTGCCCCGTGGTCCAATTTTGGTGCCCCGTGGTGGATTTTCGACCCATGGTGAATTCTTATGCAGAGAATACCATAATTCTCGGAGCACTTTTCAGTTTTGAGGTTTGTGGGGCCCCGTTGTCCAATTTTGGTGCCCGTGGTGCAATTTCGGCGTATGGTGCAATTTTCATGCCAAAATAAGACTTTTGGGTTTGGTGCCCCGTGATCCCTGGGGCATTCTTATGCATAAAAAAGCATAATGCTTTGAGCACTTTTCAGTTTCGAGGTCCGTGGAGAGGTCCGTGGACCAACATGGTCCAATTTTGGTGTCCGTTGTGCATTTTATGCCCATTGTCCAATTTTCGTACGAATTATTATGCATAAAAAACCATAATGCTCAGAGCACCTTTTTAGTTTTGAGGTTTGTGGTGCTTCTTGGTCCAATTTTGGTGCCCGTGGTGCATTTTCGGCAAATGGTGCAATTTTCGTGCCAAAATAAGACTTTGGGGTTTTGGTACATCCTTATGCATAAAAAACCATAATGCTCGGAGCACTTTTCAGTTTTGAGGTCCGTGGTGCCACGTGTCCAAAACCCAAAATTTCACATATGGCCATGAATGCACCACCGGCACGAAAATTGGACCACAGGGCACCATAGACCTCAAAATTGAAAAGTGCTCCGAGCATTATAGTTTTTTATGCATAAGAATGCACCATGGATCATGGGGCACCAAAACCCTAAAGTCTTATTTGCGCTCAAAAATTTCAAAAATGGCCGAAAATGCACCACCGGCACCAACCTCAAAACTTAAAAGTGCTTCAAGCATTATGGTTTTTTATGCATTACAATGCACCAAGGATCACGGGGCACCAAAACCTAAAAGTCTTATTTTCGCAAGAAAATTGCACAAATGGCCGAAAATGCATTACTGGCACCAAAATTGGACCACCGAGCACCACGGACCTCAAAACTGAAAAGTGTTCCGCGCATTATGGTTTTTTATGCATAAGAATGCACCAGGGATCAATGGGAACCAAAACCCAAAAGTCTTATTTTCGCACAAAAATTGCACAATGGGCCGAAAATGCACTACGGGCACCAAAATTGGACCACGGGGCACCATCGACATCAAAACTGAATAGTGTTCCAAGCATTATGGTTTTTTATGCATTAGAATGCACTAGGGATCACGTGGCACCAAAATCCAAGACTTATTTTCGCACGAAAATTGCACAATGGGCCGTAAATGCACCACGGGCACCAAAATTGGACCACGGGACACGTCGGACCTCAAAATTGAAAAGCAGTCCGAGCATTGTGGTTTTTTCTGCATAACAATGCACCAGGGATCACGGGGAACCAAAACCCAAAAGTCTTATTTTCGCACGAAAATTGCACAATGGGCCGAAAATGCACTATGGGCAGCAAAATTTGACCACGGGGCACCTCGGCCTCAATACTTAAAAGTGGTCCGAGCATTATGGTCTTTTATGCATAAGAATGCACCAGGGATCACAGGGCACCAAAACCCAAAAGTCTTATTTTCGCACGAAAATTGCACAATGGACCGAAAATGCACCACGTGACCAAAATTGGACAACGGGGCACCTTGGACCTCAAAACTGAAAAGTGCTCTGAGCATTATGCTTTTTTATGCGTAAGAATTCACAAGCAATCACAGGGTACCAAAACCCAAAAGTCTTATTTTCGCATGCAAATTGTACAATGAGCTGAAAATAAACCACGGGAACCGAAATTGGACCACGAGGCACCACGGACCTTAAAAATGAAAAGTGATTCAAGCATTATGGTTTTTTATGCATTAGAATGCACCAGGGATCATGGGGCACCAAAACCCAAAAGTCTTATTTTCACATGAAAATTGCACAAATGATCGAAAATGCAGCACCGACACCAAAATTGGACCACGGGTCACCACGGACCTCAAAACTGAATTGTGCTCCAAGCATTATGGTTTTTTATTCTTAAGAATGCACCAGGGATCACTGGGCACCAAAAGACAAAAGTATTATTTTGCCACGAAAATTGCACAAATGGCCGAAAATTCACCACCGGCACCAAAATTGGACCACGGGGCACCACGGACCTCAAAAGTGAAAAGTGCTCCAAGCATTATGGTTTTTTGTGCTTAAGAATGCACTAGGGATCACGGGGCACCAAAACCCAAAAGTCTTATTTTCACACAAATATTGCACAAATGGTCGAAAATGCACCACGGGTACCAAAATTGGACCATGGGGCACCACGGACCTTAAAAATGAAAAATTTTCCAAGCATTATGTTTTTTTATGCATTAGAATGCACCAGGAATCACGGGGTGCCGGAACCCAAAAGTCTTATTTTCGCATGAAAATTGCACAAATGGCCGAAAATGCAGCACCGGCACCAAAATTGGACCACGGGGCACCACGGACCTCAAAACTGAAAAGTGCTCCAAGCATTATGGTTTTTTAGGCTTAAGATTAAGAATGCACAAGGGATCACGGGGCAACAAAACCCAAAAGTCTTATTTTCTCATGAAAATTGCACAAATGGCCAACAATGCAGCACCGGCACCAAAATTGGACCACGGGGCACCAAGGACCTCAAAACTGAAAAGTGCTCCAAGCATTATGATTTTTTAGGCTTAAGATTAAGAATGCACCAGGGATCACAGGGCACCAAAACCCAAAAGTCTTATTTTCGCATGAAAATTGCACAAATGGCAGAAAATGCAGCACCGACACCAAAATTGGACCACGGGGCACCACAGACCTCAAAACTGAAAAGTGCTCCAAGCATTATGGTTTTTTATGCTTAAGAATGCACTAGGGATCACGGGGCACCAAAACCCAAAAGTCTTATTTTCGCACGAAAATTGCACAAATGGCCGGAAATACACCATCAGCACCAAAATTGGACTATGGGGCACCACGAACCTCAAAACTGAAAAGTGTTCCGAGCATTATGGTTTTTTATGCATAAGAATGCACCAGGGATCACGGGGCACCAAAACCCAAAAGTCTTATTTTCGCACGAAAATTGCACAAATGGTTGAAGATGCACCACCGGCACCAAAATTGGACCACGGACCTCAAAACTGAAAAGTGCTCTAAGCATTATGCTTTTTTATGCTTAAGAATGCACCAGGGATCATGGGGCACCAAAACGTAAAAGTCATATTTTCGCATGAAAATTGCACAAATGGCCGGAAATACACCATCGGCACCAAAATTGGACCACGGGGCACCACGGACCTCAAAACTGAAAAGTATTCCGAGCATTATGGTTTTTTATGCATAAGAATGTACCAGGGATCACGGGGCACCAAAACCCAAAAGTCTTATTTTCGCACGAAAATTGCACAATGGGCCGAAAATGCACCTCGGGAACCAAAATTCGACCATGGGGCACCTCGACCTCAAAACTGAAAAGTGCTTCGAGCATTATTTTTTTTATGCATAAGAATGAACAGGGTTTACAGGGCACCAAAACCGAATAGTCTTATTTTCGCACAAAAATTGGACAATGAGCCAAAAATACACCACGGGTACCAAAATTGGACCACGGGGAACCACGAACATCAAAAATGAAAAGTGTTCCAAGCATTATGGTTTTTTATGCATAAGAATGCACCAGGGATCACGCAGAACCAAAACCCAAAAGTCTTATTTCGCACGAAAATTGCACAATGGGCCGAAAATGCACTACGGGCAGCAAAATTTGACCACGGGGCACCTCAGCCTCAATACTTAAAAGTGGTCCAAGGATTATGGTTTTTTATGCATAAGAATGCACCAGGGATCACAGGGCACCAAAACCCAAAAGTCTTATTTTCGCACGAAAATTGTACAATGGAGCGAAAATGCACCACGTGCACCAAAATTGGAAAACGGGGCACCACGGACCTCAAAACTGAAAAGAGGTACGAGCATTATGGTTCTTTACGTATAAGAATGCACCAGGGATCACGGGGCATTCGTATGAATAAGCCCTTTTCCGTTTTGATGTCCGTCGTGCCCCGTGGTCCAATTTTGGTGCCGGTGGTGCATTTTCGCCCATTTGGGCAATTTTCGTGCGAAAATAAGACTTTTGGGTTTTGGTGCCCCGTGATCCCTGGTGCTTACTTATGCATAAAAAACTATAATGCACGGTGCACTTTTCAGTTTTGAGGTCCGAGGTGCCCCGTGGTCGAATTTTGGTGCCGGTGGTGCATTTTCGGCCCATTGTGCAGTTTTTGTGCGAACATAAGACTTTTGGGTTTTGGTGCCCAGTGATCCCTGGTGCATTCCTATGCATAAAAACCATAATGCTCGAAACACTTTTCAGTTTTGAGGTCCGTGGTGCCTCGTTGTCCAATTTTGGTGCCAGTGGTGCATTTTCGTCCATTTGTGCAATTTTGTGCGAAAATACTACTTTTGGGTTTTGGTCCCCCGTGATCCCTGGTGCATTGTTATGCATAAAAAACCATAATGCTCAAAGCACTTTTCAATTTTTGAGGTCCGAGGTGCCCCGTGGTCCAATTTTGGTGTCCGTCGTGCATTTTTGGCCCATTGTGCAATTTTCATGCGAAAATGAGACTTTTGGGTTTTGGTGCCCCTTGATCCCTGCTGCATTTTTATGCATAAAAAACCATATTGCTTTGAACACTTTTCAGTTTTGAGGTCTCTGGTGCCTCCTGGTCCAATTTTGGTGCCGGTGGTGCATTTTCGGCCATTTGTGCAATTTTTGTGCGAAAAAAAGACTTTTGGGGTTTGGTGCCCCGTGATCCCTAGTGCATTCATATGCATAAAAGACCATAATGCTCAGAGCACTTTTCAGTTTTGAGGTCCGACGTGCCCCGTGGTCCAATTTTGGTGCCCGTGGTGCATTTTCGGCCCATTGTGCAATTTTCGTGCGAAAATAAGACTTTTGGGTTTTGGTGCCTCGTGATCCCTAGTGCATTTTTATGCATAAAAAACAATAATGCTCGGACTAATTTTAAGTATTGAGGTCCGAGGTGCCCCATGTTCAAATTTTGGTGCCCGTGGTGCATTTTCGGCCCATTGTGCCATTTTCGTGCGAAAAAAAGACTTTCGGGTTTTGGTGCCCCGTGGTCCAATTTTGGTGCCGGTGGTCATTTTCGGCCATTTGTGAAATTTTCGGGTGAAAATAAGACTTTTGGGTTTTGGTGCCCTGTGATCCCTGGTTCATTCTTATGCATAAAAAACCATAATACTCGGAGCACTTTCAAATTTTGTGGTCCGAGGTGCCCCGTGGTCCAATTTTGGTGCCCGTGGTGCATTTTCGGCCCAATGTGTAATTTTCAGGGGAAAATAAGACTTTTGGGGTTTGGTTCCCCGTGACCCCTGGTGCATTCTTATGCATTAAAAACCATAAGGCTTGGATCACTTTTTAGTGTTGAGGTTCGTGGTGCCCCGTGGTCCAAATTTGGTGCTGGTGGTGCATTTTCGGCCATTTGTACAATTTTCGTGTGAAAATAAGACTTTTGGGTTTTGGAGCCTCGTCATCCCTGGTGTATTCTTATACATAAAAAATCATAATGCTTGGTGCACATTTTTGTTTTGAGGTCCGAGGTGCCCCATGGTCCAATTTTGGTGCCCGTGGTGCATTTTCGGCCCATTGTGCAATTTTCATGCGAAAATGAGACTTTTGGATTTTTGTGCCCCATGATCCCTGGTGCTTTCTTATGCATAAAAAACCATAATGCTCAGATCACTTTTCAGTTTTGAGGCCCGTGGTGCCTCGTGGTCCAATTTTGGTGCTAGTGGTGCATTTTCGGCCATTTGTGCAAATTTCGTGTGAAAATAAGAATTTAGGGTGTTGGTGCCCTGTGAACCCTGGTGCATTCTTAGGCATAAAAAACAATAATAATCATAGCACTTTTAGGTTTTGGGGTCTGAGGTGCCCCGTGGTACAATTTTGGTGCCGGTGATGCATTTTCGTCCATTTGTGAAATTTTCGTGCGAACATAAGACTTTTGGGATTTGGTGCCCCGTGATCCCTGGTGCATTCTTAAGCATAAAAACCATAATGCTCAGAGCACTTTTAAGTTTTGAGGTCCATGGTGCCCCGTGGTCCAATTTTGGTGCTAGTGGTGCATTTTCGGCCATTTGTGCAATTTTCGTGTGAAAATAAGAATTTAGGGTGTTGGTTCCCTGTGAACCCTGGTGCATTCTTAGGCATAAAAAACAATAATAATCATAGCACTTTTAGGTTTTGGGGTCTGAGGTGCCCCGTGGTACAATTTTGGTGCCGGTGATGCATTTTCGTCCATTTGTGAAATTTTCGTGCGAACATAAGACTTTTGGGATTTGGTGCCCCGTGATCCCTCGGGCATTCTTATGCATAAAAAACCATAATGGTCATAGAACTTTTAAGTTTTGAGGTCCGAGGTGCCCCGTGGTCCAATTTTGGTGCCTGTGGTGCATTTTCGGCCCATACTACAATTTTCTTGCAAAAATAAGACTTTTTCGATTCTGGTGCCCCATAATCCCTGGGGTTTTGTTATGCATAAAAATCCATTATACTCGGAGCACCTTTCAGTTTTGAGGTTCGTGGTGCCCCGTGGTCCAATTTTGGTGCCGGTGGTGCATTTTCGGCCATTTGTGAAATTTTCGTGTGAAAATAAGACTTTTGGGTTTTGTTGCCCTGTGATCCCTGGTGCATTCTTATGCATAAAAAACCATAATGCTTGGAGAACTTTTAAGTTTTGAGGTCCGAGGTGCCCCGTGGTTCAATTTTGGTGCTCGTGGTGCATTTTCAGCCCATTGTGCAATTTTCGTGTGAAAATAAGGCTTTTGGTTTTGGTGCCCTGTGATCCCTGGTTCTTTCTTACGGATAAAAAACCATAATACTTGGAGCACTTTTCAGTTTTCAGGTCCGTGGTGCCCCGTGTTCCAATTTTGGTGCCGATGGTGCATTTTCGGCCATTAGTGCAATTTTTGTGCGAAAATAAGGCTTTTGGGTTTTGGTGCCTTGTGATCCCTGGTGCATTCTTATGCATAAAAAACCATAATACTCGGAGCACTTTCAAATTTTGTGGTCCGAGGTGCCCCGTGGTCCAATTTTGGTGCCCGTGGTGCATTTTCGGCCCATTGTGTAATTTTCAGGCGAAAATAAGACTTTTGGGTTTTGGTTCCCCGTGATCCCTGGTGCATTCTTATGCATTAAAAACCATAAGTCTTGGATCACTTTTCAGTTTTGAGGTTTGTGGTGCCCCGTGGTCCAAATTTGGTGCCGGTGGTGCATTTTCGGCCATTTGTGCAATTTTCGGGTGAAAATAAGACTTTTGGGTTTTGGACCCTCGTCATCCCTGGTGTATTCTTATACATAAAAAATCATAATGCTTGGTGCACATTTTAGTTTTGAGGTCCGAGGTGCCCCATGGTCCAATTTTGGTGCCCGTGGTGCATTTTCGGCCCATTGTGCAATTTTCATGTGAAAATGAGACTTTTGGATTTTTGTGCCCCGTGATCCCTGGCGTTTTCTTATGCATAAAAAACCATAATGCTCAGATCACTTTTCAGTTTTAAGGCCCGTGGTGCCCCGTGGTCCAATTTTGGTGTCGGTGGTGCATTTTCGGCCCGTAGTGAAATTTTCGTGCGAAAATAAGACTTTTGGGATTTTGGTGCCCTGTGATCCCTGGTTTATTCTTATGCATAAAAAACCATAATGCTCGGAGCACTTTTAAATTTTGTGGTCCGAGGTGCCCCGTGGTCCAATTTTGGAGCCCGTGATGCATTTTCGGCCCATTGTGCAATTTTCGTGCGAAAATAAGACTTTTGGGTTTTGGTGCCCCGTGATCCCTGGTGCATTCTTAAGCATAAAAACCATAATGCTCAGAGCACTTTTAAGTTTTGAGGTCCATGGTGCCCCATGGTCCAATTTTGGTGCCCGTGGTGCATTTTCGGCCATTTGTGCAATTTTCGTGTGAAAATAAGAATTTAGGGTTTTGGTGCCCTGTGAACCCTGGTGCATTCTTAGGCATAAAAAACAATAATAATCATAGCACTTTTAGGTTTTGAGGTCTGAGGTGCCCCGTGGTACAATTTTGGTGTCGGTGATTCATTTTCGTTCATTTGTGAAATTTTCGTGCGAACATAAGACTTTTGGGATTTGGTGCCCCGTGATCCCTCGGGTATTCTTATGCATAAAAAACCATAATTCTCATAGAACTTTTAAGTTTTGATGTTCGAGGTGCCCCGTGGTCCAATTTTGGTGCCTGTGGTGCATTTTCGGCCCATTGTACAATTTTCCTGCAAAAATAAGACTTTTTCGATTCTGGTGCCCCGTAATCCCTGGGGCATTCTTATGCATAAAAATCCATTATACTCGGAGCACCTTTCAGTTTTGAGGTTGGTGGTGCCCCGTGGTCCAATTTTGGTGCCGGTGGTGCATTTTCGGCCATTTGTGAAATTTTCGTGTGAAAATAAGACTTTTGGGTTTTGTTGCCCTGTGATCCCTGGTGCATTCTTATGCATAAAAAACTATAATGCTTGGAGAACTTTTAAGTTTTTAGGTCTGAGGTGCCCCGTGGTTCAATTTTGGTGCCCGTGGAGCATTTTCAGCCCATTGTGCAATTTTCGTGCGAAAATAAGGCTTTTGGTTTTGGTTTCCCGTGATCCCTGGTTCATTCTTATGGATAAAAAACCATAATGCTTTGAGCACTTTTCTGTTTTCAGGTCCATGGTGCCCCGTGTTCCAATTTTGGTGCCGATGGTGCATTTTCGGCCATTAGTGCAATTTTCGTGCGAAAATAAGTCTTTTGGGTTTTGGTGCCTTGTGATCCCTGGTGCATTCTTATGCATAAAAAACCATAATGCTTGGATCACTTTTACGTTTTGAGGTCCGTGGTGCCCCGTGGTCCAATTTTGATGTCGGTGGGGCATTGTGAGCCATTTGTGCAATTTTCGTGCGAAAATAAGACTTTTGGGTTTTGGATCCCCGTGATCCCTAGTGAATTCTTATGCATAAAAAACCATAATGCTCAGAGCACTTTTCAGTTTTCAGGTCCGAGGTACCCCGCGGTCCAATTTTGGTTCCCGTGGTGCATTTTCGGCCCATTGTGCAATTTTCGTGCGAAAATAAGACTTTTGGGTTTTGATGCCCCATTATCCCTGGTGCATTCTTATGCATAAAAACCATAATGCTCGGAGCCCTTTTAAGTTTTGAGATCCGAGGTGCCCCGCGATCCAATTTTGGTGCCCGTGGAGCATTTTCGGCCATTTGTGCAATTTTCGTGCGAAAATAAGACTTTTGGGTTTTGGTGCCCCGTGATCCTTGGTGCATTCTTATGCATAAAAACCCATAATGCTTAGAACACTTTTCTGTCTTGAGGTTCGTGGTACCCCGTGGTCCAATTTTGGTGCCGGGTGTGCATTTTCGGACATTTGTTCATTTTTCGGGCGAAAATAAGACTTTTGGGTTTTGGTGCCACGTGATCCCTGGTGCATTCTTATGCATAAAAAACCATAGTACTTGGAGCAGTTTTATGTTTTGAGTTCCGTGGTGCCCCGGGGTCCAATTTTTGTGCCTGTAGTGCATTTTCGACCCATTGTGCAATTTTCGTGCGAAAATAAGACTTTGGGGTTTTGGTGCCCGGGGATCCCTAATGCATTCTTATGCATAAAAAAGCATAATGCTTGGAGCACTTTTCAGTTTTGAGGTCCATGGTGCCCCGTGTTCCAATTTTGGTGCTGGAGGTGCATTTTCAGCCATTTGTGCAATTTTCGTGCGAAAGTATGACATTTGGGTTTTGGTGCCCTGTGAACCCTGGTGCATTCTTATGCATAAAAAACCATAATGCTCACAGCACTTTTCAGTTTTGAGGTCCGTGGTGCCCCGTGTTCCAATTTTGGTGCCTATGGTGCATTTTCGACCATTTGTGCAATTTTCGTGCGAAAATAAGGCTTTTGGGTTTTGGTGCCCTGTCATCCCTGGTGCATTCTTATGCATAAAAAACCATAATGCTTGGAGCACTTTTTTATGTTTTGAGATTCGTGGTGCCCCGTGGTCCAATTTTGGTGCCGGTGGTGCATTGTGGGCCATTTGTGCAATTTTCGTGCGAAAATAAGGCTTTTGGGTTTTAGTGCCCCGTGATCCCTGGTGCATTCTTATTCTTAAAATAGCCTAATGCTTGGAGCACTTTTCATTTTTGAGGTCCGTGGTGCCCTGTGGTCCAATTTTGGTACCCATGGTGCATTTTCGGCCCATTGTGCAACTTTCGTGCGAAAATAAGACTTTTGGGTTTTGGTGCCCCATGATCCCTGGAGCATTCTTATGCATAAAAAACCATAATGCTCGAAATACTTTTCAGTTTTGAGGTCCGTGGTGCCTCCAGGTCCAATTTTGGTGCCGGTGGTGCATTTTCGGCCATTTGTGCAATTTTCGTGTGAAAATAAGACTTTTGGGTTTTGGTTCCCCGTGATCCCTGGTGCATTCTTATGCATAAAAAACCATAATGCTTGGAGCAGTGTTATGTTTTGAGGTCCATGGTGCCCCGGGGTCCAATTTTTGTGCCCGTGGTGCATTTTCGGCCCATTGTGCAATTTTTGTGCGAAAATAAGACTTTGGGGTTTGGTGCCTCGTGATCCCTAATGCATTCTTATGCATAAAAAAGCATAATTCTTGGAGCACTTTCAGTTTTGAGGTCCGTGGAACCCGGTGCTCCAATTTTGGTGCCGGTGGTGCATTTTCGGCCATTTGTGCAATTTCGTACGAAAATAAGACTTTGGGGTTGTGGTGCCCTGTGAACTCTGGTGCATTCTTATGCATAGAAAACCATAATGCTCAAGCACTTTTCAGTTTTGAGGTTCATGGTGCCCCGTGTTCCAATTTTGGTGTCGGTGGTGCATTTTCGGCCATTTGTGCAATTTTCGTGCGAAAATAAGGCTTTTAGGTTTTGGTGCTTTGTGATCCCTGGTGCATTCTTATGCATAAAAAACCATAATGCCTGGAGCACTTTTAAGTTTTGAGGTCCGTGGTGCCCCTTGGTCCAATTTTGGTGCCGGTGGTGCATTGTCGGCCATTTGTACAATTTTCTTGCGAAAATAAGACTTTTGGTTTTGGTGTCCCGTGATCCCTGGTGCATTCTTATGCTTAAAAAAGCATAATGCTTGGAGCGCTTTTCAGTTTTGAGGTCCGTGGTGCCCGTGGTCCAATTTTGGAACCCGTGGTGCATTTTCGGCCCATTATGCAACTTTCGTGCGAAAATAAGACTTTTTGGTTTTGATGCCCCGTGATCCCTAGTGCACCATTATGCATAAAAAAACCGTAATGCTCTGAACACTTTTCAGTTTTCTGGTCCGTGGTTCCCTGTGATCCAACTTGGGTGCCCGTGGTACATTTTTGGCCCATTGTGCAATTTTCATGCGTAAATAAGACTTTTGGGTTTTGGTGCCCCATGATCCCTGGTGCATTCTTATACTTAAATTACGATAATGCTCGGAGAACTTTTCAGTTTTAAGGTCTGTGGTGTCCAGTGGTCAAATTTTGGTGCCCGTGGTGCAATTTCGGCACATGGTGCAATTTTCGTGAGAAAATATGACTTTTGGGTATTAGTGCCCCATAATCCCTAGTGCATTGTTATGCATAAAAAACCATAATGCTCGAAGCACTTTTCAGTTTTGAGGTCTCTGGTGCCCCGCGGTCCAATTTTGGTGCCGGTGGTGGATTTTCGGCCATTTGTGAAATTTTCGTACGAAAATAAGACTTTTGGGTTTTGGTGCCCCGTGATCCCTGGTGCATTCTTATGCATAAAAAAATGATAATGCTTGGAGCACTTTTCAGTTTTGAGGTTGGTGGTGCTTGGTGGTCCAATTTTGGTGCTGGTGGTGCATTTTCGGCCATTTGTGAAATTTTCGTGCAAAAATAAGACTTGAGGGTTTTGGTGCCCGATGATCCCTGGTGCATTCTTATGCATAAAAAACCATAATGCTTGGAGCACTTTTTAGTTTTGAGGTCTGTGGTGCCCCGTGGTCCAATTTTGGTGCCCATTGGTGCATTTTCAACCCATGGTTGAATTTTTGCCCCAAAGTACGACTTTTGGGTTTTGGTGCCTTGTGATCCCTAGTGCATTCATATGAATAAAAAACTATAATGCTTGGAGCACTTTTCAGTTTTGAGTTCCGTGGTGCCCCGTGGTCCAATTTTGGTCCATGATGCAATTTTCGTGCCAAAAAAAGACTTTTGGGTTTTGGTGGCCTGTTATTCCTGGTGCATTCTTATGCATAAAAAACCATAATACTCAGAACATTTTTCAGTTTTGAGGTCTGTTGTGCACCGTGGTCCAATTTTTGTGCCCATGGTGCATTTTCGGCACATGGTGTAATTTTCGTCCCAAAATAAGACTTTTTTGGGTTTTGGTGTCCCGTGATCCTTGGTGCATCCTTGTGCATAAAAACCATATTGTTCATAGCACTTTTCAATTTTGAGCTCCGTGGTGCCCCGTGCTCCAATTTTAGTGCCCATTGGTCCATTTTCGGCACATGGTGCATTTTTCGTGCCAAAATAAGACTTTTGAGTTTTGGTGCCCCATGATCCTTGGTGGATTCTTATGCATAAAAAACCATAATGCTTGGAGCACTTTTCAGTTTTGAGGTTTGTGGTGCCTCGTGGTTCAATTTTTATGGCCCGTGGTGCAACTTTGGCCGTTGGTGCAATTTTCGTCCCAAAATAAGACTTTTGGATTTTGGTGCCCTGTGATCCTTGGTGTATCCTTATGCCTAAAAAACCATTATGCTCAGAGAACTTTTCAGTTTTGAGGTCCGTGGTGTCCCGTGGTCCAATATTGGAGCCCATTGGTGCATTTTCGGCCCATGGTGGAATTTTTTTCCCAAAATAAGACTTTTGGGTTTTGGTGCCCTATGATCCCTGGTGCATTCTTATGCATAAAATTCCATAATGCTTGGAGATCTTTTCAGTTTTGAGGTCTGTGGTACCCCGTGGTCCAATTTTGGTGTCCCGTGGTGCATTTTTTGCCCATGGTGCAATTTTCGTGCCAAAATAAAACTTTTGGGTTTTTGTGCCCCATTATCCCTAGTAGATTCTTATGAATAAAAAACCATAATGCTCAGAGCACTTTTCAGTTTTGAGGTCCGTGGTGCCCCGTGGACCAATTTTGGTGCCTATGGTGCATTTTCGACCATTTGTGCAATTTTCGTGCGAAAATAAGGCTTTTGGGTTTTGGTGCCCTGTGATCCCTGGTGCATTCTTATGCATAAAAAACCATAATGCTTGGAGCACTTTTTTATGTTTTGAGATTCGTGGTGCCCCGTGGTCCAATTTTGGTGCCGGTGGTGCATTGTGGGCCATTTGTGCAATTTTCGTGCGAAAATAAGGCTTTTGGGTTTTAGTGCCCCGTGATCCCTGGTGCATTCTTATTCTTAAAATAGCCTAATGCTTGGAGCACTTTTCATTTTTGAGGTCCGTGGTGCCCTGTGGTCCAATTTTGGTACCCATGGTGCATTTTCGGCCCATTGTGCAACTTTCGTGCGAAAATAAGACTTTTGGGTTTTGGTGCCCCATGATCCCTGGAGCATTCTTATGCATAAAAAACCATAATGCTCGAAATACTTTTCAGTTTTGAGGTCCGTGGTGCCTCCAGGTCCAATTTTGGTGCCGGTGGTGCATTTTCGGCCATTTGTGCAATTTTCGTGTGAAAATAAGACTTTTGGGTTTTGGTTCCCCGTGATCCCTGGTGCATTCTTATGCATAAAAAACCATAATGCTTGGAGCAGTGTTATGTTTTGAGGTCCGTGGTGCCCCAGGGTCCAATTTTTGTGCCCGTGGTGCATTTTCGGCCCATTGTGCAATTTTTGTGCGAAAATAAGACTTTGGGGTTTGGTGCCTCATGATCCCTAATGCATTCTTATGCATAAAAAAGCATAATTCTTGGAGCACTTTTCAGTTTTGAGGTCCGTGGTACCCGGTGCTCCAATTTTGGTGCCGGTGGTGCATTTTCGGCCATTTGTGCAATTTCGTACGAAAATAAGACTTTGGGGTTGTGGTGCCCTGTGAACTCTGGTGCATTCTTATGCATAGAAAACCATAATGCTCACAGCACTTTTCAGTTTTGAGGTTCGTGGTGCCCCGTGTTCCAATTTTGGTGTCGGTGGTGCATTTTCGGCCATTTGTGCAATTTTCGTGCGAACATAAGGCTTTTAGGTTTTGGTGCTTTGTGATCCCTGGTGCATTCTTATGCATAAAAAACCATAATGCCTGGAGCACTTTTAAGTTTTGAGGTCCGTGGTGCCCCTTGGTCTAATTTTGGTGCCGGTGGTGCATTGTCGGCCATTTGTGCAATTTTCTTGCGAAAATAAGACTTTTGGGTTTTGGTGTCCCGTGATCCCTGGTGCATTCTTATGCTTAAAAAAGCATAATGCTTGGAGCACTTTTCAGTTTTGAGGTCTGTGGTGCCCGTGGTCCAATTTTGGAACTCGTGGTGCATTTTCGGCCCATTGTGCAACTTTCGTGCGAAAATAAGACTTTTTGGTTTTGATGCCCCGTGATCCCTAGTGCACCATTATGCATAAAAAAACCGTAATGCTCTGAACACTTTTCAGTTTTCTGGTCCGTGGTTCCCCGTGATCCAACTTGGGTGCCCGTGGTACATTTTCGGCCCATTGTGCAATTTTCATGCGTAAATAAGACTTTTGGGTTTTGGTGCCCCATGATCCCTGGTGCATTCTTATACTTAAATTACGATAATGCTCGGAGAACTTTTCAGTTTTAAGGTCCGTGGTGTCCAGTGGTGAAATTTTGGTGCCCGTGGTGCAATTTCGGCACATGGTGCAATTTTCGTGAGAGAATATGACTTTTGAGTATTAGTGCCCCATGATCCCTAGTGCATTGTTATGCATAAAAAACCATAATGCTCGAAGCACTTTTCAGTTTTGAGGTCTCTGGTGCCCCGCGGTCCAATTTTGGTGCCGGTGGTGGATTTTCGGCCATTTGTGAAATTTTCGTACGAAAATAAGACTTTTGGGTTTTGGTGCCCCGTGATCCCTGGTGCATTCTTATGCATAAAAAAATGATAATGCTTGGAGCACTTTTCAGTTTTGAGGTCGGTGGTGCTTGGTGGTCCAATTTTGGTGCTGGTGGTGCATTTTCGGCCATTTGTGAAATTTTCGTGCAAAAATAAGACTTGAGGGTTTTGGTGCCCGATGATCCCTGGTGCATTCTTATGCATAAAAAACCATAATGCTTGGAGCACTTTTTAGTTTTGAGGTCTGTGGTGCCCTGTGGTCCAATTTTGGTGCCCATTGGTGCATTTTCAACCCATGGTTGAATTTTTGCCCCAAAGTACGACTTTTGGGTTTTGGTGCCTTGTGATCCCTAGTGCATTCTTATGAATAAAAAACTATAATGCTTGGAGCACTTTTCAGTTTTGAGTTCCGTGGTGCCCGGTGGTCCAATTTTGGCCCATGATGCAATTTTCGTGCCAAAAAAAGACTTTTGGGTTTTGGTGGCCTGTTATTCCTGGTGCATTCTTATGCATAAAAAACCATAATACTCAGAACATTTTTCAGTTTTGAGGTCCGTTGTGCACCGTGGTCCAATTTTTGTGCCCATGGTGCATTTTCGGCACATGGTGTAATTTTCGTCCCAAAATAAGACTTTTTTGGGTTTTGGTGTCCCGTGATCCTTGGTGCATCCTTGTGCATAAAAACCATATTGTTCATAGCACTTTTCAATTTTGAGCTCCGTGGTGCCCCGTGCTCCAATTTTAGTGCCCATTGGTCCATTTTCGGCACATGGTGCATTTTTCGTGCCAAAATAAGACTTTGAGTTTTGGTGCCCCATGATCCTTGGTGGATTCTTATGCATAAAAAACCATAATGCTTGGAGCACTTTTCAGTTTTGAGGTTTGTGGTGCCTCGTGGTTCAATTTTTATGGCCCGTGGTGCAACTTTGGCCGTTGGTGCAATTTTCGTCCCAAAATAAGACTTTTGGATTTTGGTGCCCTGTGATCCTTGGTGTATCCTTATGCCTAAAAAACCATAATGCTCAGAGAACTTTTCAGTTTTGAGGTCCGTGGTGTCCCGTGGTCCAATATTGGAGCCCATTGGTGCATTTTCGGCCCATGATGGAATTTTTTTCCCAAAATAAGACTTTTGGGTTTTGGTGCCCTATGATCCCTGGTGCATTCTTATGCATAAAATTCCATAATGCTTGGAGATCTTTTCAGTTTTGAGGTCTGTGGTGCCCCGTGGTCCAATTTTGGTGTCCCGTGGTGCATTTTTTGCCCATGGTGCAATTTTCGTGCCAAAATAAAACTTTTGGGTTTTTGTGCCCCATTATCCCTAGTAGATTCTTATGAATAAAAAACCATAATGCTCAGAGCACTTTTTAGTTTTGAGGTCCGTGGTGCCCCGTGGACCAATTTTGGTGTCCCGTGGCGCATTTTTATCCCATGGTGCAATTTTTATTCCATTTTTACAACGTTTATAAACTTGGGATAGTTTTGGAAATGAGATCATTTGCTAGGCAACTATTTTCATAAGCATACAAATTAGAAAAATAGTTGAGCACAATCCTTTCAAGGTCCTCTTGCGAATCAAAAAGTTGTCCCTCCTCTCTAAGAACATTCATTTGCTTAGTGGCATGCTTTACCTTTACCATTTTGTGAAAAAATGACATGTTGCGATCACCCAAAGAATACCAGTTCAATATGGATTTTTCTTTCCAAAAACACTCCTGATTGTAAAATGCCTATTGTAATTCCAATTGGGCTTGCAGCTCTTGTTCATGAAGAGCCTCTGAAAAATCAATGGAGGCAATGATTTGTTGCACAGCATCAACCTTAGCCAAGGCTTTGTTAACTCGCTGGTGAATGTCTCCAAAAACCAATTTGTTCCAAACCTTTAACTCCATTTTTAACATTTTCAATTTCTGAGTGAGCACATACATGGGGCAGCCCACTACTTCTTTGGACCAAACTGTAACAACTCTTCTACAGTCTGGATGATCCGCCCACACCTTTAAGAATTTAAAAGACGAAGGGAATTTTTTCTCCTCCCGTTGAAGATGTAGCAGTAAGGGATGATGATCAGAGAAGGACCTTGTAAGAGTGCAACAAGAAATGCCTTGCCAAAAATCAAGGCAAGCATTATTGCAAATTGTACGATCCAAACGCATCTCAATATGATCTCTACCTTTGCGTTTGTTGGTCCAAGTGTAACACATCCCCTTTGTAAGCACATGCATTAAAACACAGGAGTCCGACCAAGCACGAAATTCTTCACAAGAAATTTGAGAGGGAAGTCTACCCCCTTTTTTCTCATGAGCACCAAGCACCGCGTTGAAATCCCCTATATAGCACAAGGGGCCTGGGTTTTGCTGTTGCAAGAGAGCCAATTCAGTCCATAAATTACGACAAAGAGTATAGGTCGTGCTAGCATAAATTCCAGCAAAGAACAGAGAAGTATTGTCAATAGTAATCGAAAAAGATACATGCTGCTTAGAGGCAGAGAGGAGCGTCGGAGTAAGATGATTAGCACAAGCCACCCATAAATTAGCTTGTAGAGAAGAACCTCTATCATTACAAGCAAAGAAATTCAGATGAAGTGGCTGCCAAAAAGATGGAGGAATAGAGATCAGATCAATCCATGGTTCAACTAGAATCAGAATGTCTGGCTTATTCATCAGGCAAAGATTTTTAAGGAAATTGCGAGTTGCCTGATTCGCAATCCCTCTTGCATTCCAATAGAGGACTTTCATTAAGCAAGGTTCCTCAAACCTGCCCTTGCTCGGGTTTGGATAGTGGAAACTGCCCCTTTATTTTTCTTTCTTTGCTTTTTTTGTTGTGACTTAGAGAGCACAACTGTAAATGGTTGTTCTGGATCTGCATCAAGACAACGCTCTTTATCCAAACCAAAACTGTTATTCTATTCACACATAATATGTTCAGTATTTAATTGGTCCTCCTCTTCAGCTGCATCCCCTCACAACCGAGATATTGCATGAAGGTCCTGTTGAACTCTAGGAGCAATAGGCGAAACCTCCTCTCTGCCACTGTCTGGGAGTGAGTTGGGCACGTGTTGTTGAGAGCGTTCTTGTGGATTCAGTGATTGCATTCTCAAAGGAGATTCTGGATGCAAAGATGCATCATAAGAGGAGTCATCGGAAACAACATTTTCCTCATCCTCATGGAGCTCTAAACCTTTTCCATGATCCATTTGCTGATTTGGAGCATCCAAACCCGCAACATGTTCATTATGCACCTCCAAATGATTTAAATCTTGGTTAGTCGCACCTTCATTGGCATTGGTCGCAGTATTAGCCTCCACATGATCATGCATGTGAACTGTGTCTCCCTTATGCTTTTGAACCCTAGCAGAATCTTGTGGTTCCGAAGATCCCATTCCAACTTTCTTGGAACATTGCTCAACAGAATGGCCAATAATTTTGCAATGCAGACAGAACCTTGGAAGTTTTTCATAGGAGATACCCACAAAAAATGCATATCCCTCCCTTTCCACTAGGATTTCTTCTGGCAGAGGACTGGTAAGATCCAAATCCACCAGAATACGAGCAAAATGACCGTATGCTCTATTACGAGTGGCATCATCAAGGGAGATGGGGGTGCCAAAACTACTCACAATTTCAAATAGAGTTCTTGGTCGCCAATACTCATGTGGCAAATCATGAATTCGCACCCAGCACTGGGCATTTGTTAACTTTTGCTTGTTTGGGTTAAAGTCTGTTGCCCAATGTGATAGCCTTAAAAGGCCTGGTTGAACATTCCATGCACCAACAACCCAGACGCTTCTAAGATCTTTAGGAGACGTGAAACTGAATTCAAAGAATCCTTTTCCCAAAGGAACCATGCGCCATCTACCAATGGGTTTCCACAATTTGGCCAAATTCTCTTTCAAGTCCTTCGCTTTTAAAGGTTGATCTCCTTTAGCCATAATTAAACGTCCGTGCAAATTATTTTTGCAATCATCCAGACCCTGACAATATTCTTCTTCAGATATCTTCATAGAAAGAGTGTCTCCTTTCATGCATGGACGTGGAAGTTGACTTAGAGAGATATCAAAAGCATTAGTCAATGCTTTTGCAAAAGAATGCTACCGAGGAGGTGGGTTAGCAACCTTCGAAGAGGAAGAAGGGCCAGCATCCAGGAAGCCCCATGGGCAAACCATAGAAGAGTCACCCATGGAGAGCTAGAACCCTAGAACGTATGTAGAGAAACCCTAGCAGAGAAAAACCCTCCCCATTGTCAATATCTCAATAACACATTTATCTACAACTTTCATGAAGACAACAAAACTTAATTAGGTCATCTTATGGATTGTTAATTCATCAACATGAACAAAAATGTGAAGGTAATACATACCCAATTACTCAAATTGTACTTACTAACAAATAACTAACATACATATAGATATAGATATAGACATTGAGTTTTTTGAGAAATATATTTTAATACATTTTTAATTATTTTATTTATTTATATATTTAAGTTTTTTTATTAATTTTTTTATTTTCTATTTTTTTCATTTTATTTTCTAATTTGTTTATCTATATATTTTTTTACTAAATTATTTATTTATTTGCAGTGTGTTCCTTGCGGAAAGTTATGCAAACTGCACATATAATTAGCCAAGATCTGACGTCCCAGTCAAAAGTTATGTCCTTTCAAACTTTAAGCCTCTTTCTGTCAAGCATGTAAGTGCTTATTCAGTGCCTCGTAACTTTCTCTCCCGAAATGCGATCCGGGTGATCTCTATGTCCATATAAAGCTTAAAAAGATACCTACATTTCTCATGAACACATCATCTCCTCGTTCGCCTTGTACAATGGACAAAATTTAATTTCAAGTTTTACATGTCCTTCAATCTCACTCTTCACATATGTGTGCTATTTTCAACATATCTTCAGCTATACAACTCCAAATTACATCAAACCACTGTCAATATCTCAATAATACATTTATCTACAACTTTCATGCAGACAACAAAACTTAATTAGGTCATCTTAAGGATTGTTAATTCATCAACATGAAAAAAAATGTGAAGCTAATGCATACTCAATTACTCAAATTGTACTTACTAACAAATAACAAACATACATAGATATAGACATTGAGTTTTTTTGAGAAATGTATTTTAATACATATTTATTTATTTATTTTTAATTATTAATTTTTTATTTTCTATTTTTTTCATTTGAATTACTAATTTTCTTTATCTATATATTTTTTTATTAAATTATTTATTTTTTTGTAGCGCGTTCGTTGCGAAAAGTTATGCAAAATGCACATATAACTTGCCCAGATCCAACGTTTCAGTCAAAAGACTAACAAATAACTAACAAATAACTAACATATAGATATTGAGTTTTTTGAGAAATATATTTTAATACATTTTTTAAAATTTATTTATTTATTTATTTTTATTAATTTTTTTTGTTTTCAATTTTTTTCATTTTATTTACTAATTTTTTCGATCTATATTTTTTTTTATTAATTAATTTATTTATTAGCACCACGCTCCTTGCGAAAAGTTATGCAAACTGCACATATAATTCGCCCAAATCCGACGTTCCAGTCAAAAGTTATGTCCTTTCAAACATTAAGCCTTTTTCTGTCATGCATGTACGTGCTTATTCAGTACCTCGTAACTTTCTCTCCCGAAATGCGATCAGGGTCATCTCCATGTCCATACAAGGCTTAAACAGATACCTACAATTCTTGTGAACACATCATCTCTTCATTCGCCTTGCACCGTGGATAGAATTCAATTTCAAGTTTGATATGTCATTCAATCTCACGCTTCACATAAGTGCACCATTTTCATCATATATTCAGCTACACAACTCCAAATCACATCAAACCATAGTCAATATCTCAATAACACATTTATCTACAACTTTCATGAACAAAACTAAACTAAATTAGGTCATCTTAAGAATTGTTAATTCATCAACATGAACAAAAATGTGAAGCTAATACATACCCAATTACTCAAATTGTACTTACTAACATACATATAGATATAATAGAAATTTTCTTTTTTGAGAAATATATTTTAATACATTTTTAATAATTTTTTATATATTTAATTTTTTATTATTAATTTTTTTTATTTTCTACTTTTTTTCATTTTATTTACTAATTTTTTTTATCTATATGTATTTTTATTAATTTATTTATTTATTTGTGGAGCGTTCCTCACGAAAAGTTATGCAAAATGCACATATAATTTTCCCAGATCCGTCGTCACAGTTAAAAATTATGTCCTTTCAAACTTTATGCCTCTTTCTGTCATTCATGTACGTGCTTATTCAGTGTCTCGTAACTTTCTCTCCCGAAATGCGATCCGGGACATCTCCATGTCCATACAAGGCTTACACAGATACCTACAATTCTCGTGAACACATCATCCCCTCGTTCGCCTTGCACCGTGGACAGAATTGAATTTCAAGTTTGACATGTCCTTCAATCTCACGCTTCACATATGTGTGCTATTTTCATCATATCTTCAGCTATACAAGTCCAAATCCCATCAAACCACTATCAATATCTCAACAACACATTTATCTACAACTTTCATGAAGAAAAACAAAACTTAATTAGGTCATCTTAAGGATTGTTAATTCATCAACATGAACAAAAATGTGAAGCTAATACATACCCAATTACTCAAATTGTACTTACTAACAAATAACTAACAAACACATAGATATAGATATTGAATTTTTTGAGAAATATATTTTAATACATTTTTAATTATTTATTTATTTATTTATTTTATTTATATATTTAATTTTTTATTTACTAATTTTTTTTATTTTCTATTGTTTTCCTTTTATTTATAGACATTGAGTTTTTTTAGAAATATATTTTAATATAATATTAATTATTTATTTATTTTTAATTTTTTTTTATTTTCCATTTTCCATTTTATTTACAAATTTTTTTTTATCTATATATTTTTTTGGTTAAATTATTTATTTATTTATTTGCAGCACGTTCCTCAGCGAAAAGTTATGCAAAACGCACATATAATTTGCCCATATCCCACGTCCCAGTCAAAAGTTATGTCCTTTCAAACTTTAAGCCTCTTTCTGTCTTGCATGTACATGCTTATTTAGTGCCTTGTAACTTTCTCTCCCAAAATGCGATTCGGGTCATCTCCGTGTCCATACAAAGCTTAAGCAGATACGTTCAACACAATATCTCCTCGTTCGCCTTGCACAGTGGATAGAATTCAATTTCAAGTTTGACATGTCCTTCAATCTCACGCTTCACAAATGTGTGCTATTTTCATCATATCTTCAACCATACAACTCCAAATCATATCAAACCACAGTCAATATCTCAATAACAAATTTATCTACAACTTTCATAAAGACAACAAAACTTAATTAGGTCATCTTAAGGATTATTAATTCATCAACATGAACAAAAATGTGAAGCTAATACATACCCAATTTATAAAATTGTACTTACTAACAAATAACTAACATACATATAGAAATAGATATAGACATTGAGTTTTTTGAGAAATATATTTTAATACATTTTTATTTATTTATTTATTTTATATATTTAATTTTTTATTTATTAATTTTTCATTATCTGTTTTTTTATTTTATTTACTAATTTTTTTCTATATATATTTTTATTAAATTATTTATTTATTTGCGAGACGTTCCTTGTTAAAAGTTATGCAAAATGCATATATAATTTGCCCAGATCCGACGTCCCTGTCAAAAGTTATGTCCTTTCAAACTTTAAGTCTCTTTCTGTCATGAATGTACGTACTTATTCAGTGCCTCGTAACTTTCTCTCCCGAAATGAGATTTGGGTTATCTCAATGTCCATACAAAGCTTAAATAGATACCCACATTTCTCGTGAACACATAATCTCCTCGTTCGCCTTGCACAGTGGACAGAATTGAATTTCAAGTTTGACATGTCCTTCAATCTGACGATTCACATATGTGCGCTATTTTTGTCATATCTTCAGTTATACAACTCCAAAGCCCATCAAACCACTTTGAATAACTCAATAACACATTTATCCACTACTTTCATGAAGACAACAAAACTTAATTAGGTCATCTTAAGGACTGTTATTTCATCAACATGAACAAAAATGTGAAGCTTATACATACCAAGTTACTCAAATTGTACTTACTAACAAATAACTAACAAACATATTGATATAGATATAGACATTGAGTTTTTTGAGAAATATTTTAATACAATATTAATTATTTATTATTTTATTTATTTTCTATTTTTCCATTTTATTTACTAATTTTTTTATCTATATATTTTTTGCTAAATTATTTATTTATTTATTTGCAGCACGTTCCTCAGCGAAAAGTTATGCAAAATGCACATATAATTTGCCCATATCCCACGTCCCAGTCAAAAGTTATGTCCTTACAAACTTTAAGTCTCTTTCTGTCTTACATGTACGTGCTTATTTAGTGCCTTGTAACTTTCTCTCCCAAAATGTGATCTGGGTTATCTTCGTGTCCATACAAAGCTTAAACAGATACCTTCAACACAATATCTCCACGTGCACCTTTCACAGTGGACAGAATTCAATTTCAAGTTTGACACGTCCTTCAATCTAATGTTTCACAAATGTGCGCTATTTTTATCATATCTTCAACTATACAACTCCAAATCATATCAAACCACTGTCAATATCTCAATAACAAATTTATCTACAACTTTCATGAAGACAACACAACTTAATTAGGTCATCTTAAGGATTGTTAATTCATCAACATGAATAAAAAAGTGAAGCTAATACATACCAAATTACTCAAATTGTACTTACTAACAAATAACTAACATACATATAGATATAGATATAGACATTGAGTTTTTTGAGAAATATATATTAATACATTTTTAATTATTTATTTATTTATTTTATTTATATATTTAGTTTTTTATTTATTAATTGTTTTATTATCTATTTTTTCATTTTATTTACTATTTTTCTGTATGTTTATTTATTAAATTATGTATTTATTTGCAGCGTGTTCCTCTCAAAAAGTTATACAAAATGCACATATAATTTTCCCAGATCCAACGTCCCAGTCAAAATTTATGTCCTTTCAAACTTTAAGCCTCTTTCTGTCTTTCATGTACGTGCTTATTCAATGCCTCGTAACTTTCTCTCCCAAAATGCGATCCGGGTCATCTCCGAGTCCATGCAAAGCTTAAACAAATTCCTACATTTCTCGTGAACACATCATTTCCTCTTTCGCCTTGTACAGTGGACAGAATTAAATATCAAGTTTGTCATGTCCTTCAATCTCACGCTTCACATATGTGCGCTATTTTCAACATATCTTCAGCTAAACAACTCCAAATCACATCCAACCACTGTCAATATCTCAATAACACATTTATGTACAACTTTCATGAAGACAACAAAACTTAATTAGGTCATCTTAAGGATTGTTAATTCATCAACATGAACAGAAATGTGAAGCTAATACATACCCAATTGTTTAAATTGTACTTACTAACAAATAACTAACATAATATAGATATAGATATAGACATTGAGTTTTTTGAGAAATATACATTTTTAATTATTTATTTATTTATTTTATTTTTTATTTATCAATTTTTTTTAATTTCTATTTTTTCATTTTACTTACTAATTTTTTATCTATATATTTTTTTGTTAAATTATTTATTTATTTATTTGCAGCGCGTTCCTCAGTGAAAAGTTATGCAAAGCGCACATATAATTTGCGTAGATCCGACGTCCCAGTCATAAGTTATGTCCTTTCAAACTTTAATCCTCTGTTTGTCATGCATGTACTTATTCAGTGCCTCGTAACTTTCTCTCCCAAAATGCTATCCGGGACATCTCTGTGTCCATACAAGGCTTAAACAGATACCTACATTTCTCGTGAACACATAATCTCCTCGTTCGCCTTGCACAGTGGACAGAATTACATATCAAGTTTGACATGTCCTTCAATCTCACACTTCACATACGTGTCCTATTTTTCGTCATATCTTCAACTATACAACTCCAAATCATAAAAAAAAATAGCAAATATCTCAATAACACATTTATCTACAACTTTCATGAAGACAACAAAACTTAATTAGGTCATCTTAAGGATTGTTAATTCATCAACATGAACAAAAATGTGAAACTAATACATACCCAATTTCTCAAATTGTACTTACTAACAAATAACTAACATACATATAGATATAGATATAGACATTGAGTTTTTTGAGAAATATATTTTAATACATTTTTAATTATTTATTTATTTATTTTATTTTTTATTTATCAATTTTTTTATTTTCTATTTTTTCATTTTATTTACTATTTTTTCTGTATGTTTATTTATTAAATTATGTATTTATTTGCAGCGTGTTCCTCTCAAAAAGTTATACAAAATGCACATATAATTTTCCCATATCCAACGTCCCAGTCAAAATTTATGTCCTTTCAAACTTTAAGCCTCTTTCTGTCTTTCATGTACGTGCTTATTCAGTGCCTCGTAACTTTCTCTCCCAAAATGCGATCCGGGTCATCTCCGAGTCCATGCAAAGCTTAAACAAATTCCTACATTTCTCGTGAACACATCATTTCCTCTTTCGCCTTGTACAGTGGACAGAATTAAATATCAAGTTTGTCATGTCCTTCAATCTCACGCTTCACATATGTGCGCTATTTTCAACATATCTTCAGCTAAACAACTCCAAATCACATCCAACCACTGTCAATATCTCAATAACACATTTATGTACAACTTTCATGAAGACAACAAAACTTAATTAGGTCATCTTAAGGATTGTTAATTCATCAACATGAACATAAATGTGAAGCTAATACATACCCAATTGTTTAAATTGTACTTACTAACAAATAACTAACATACATATAGATATAGATATAGACATTGAGTTTTTTGAGAAATATACATTTTTAATTATTTATTTATTTATTTTATTTTTTATTTATCATTTTTTTAATTTCTATTTTTTCATTTTACTTACTAATTTTTTTGTTAAATTTTTTATTTATTTATTTGCAGCGCGTTCCTCAGTGAAAAGTTATGCAAAGCGCACATATAATTTGCGTAGATCCGACGTCCCAGTCATAAGTTATGTCCTTTCAAACTTTAATCCTCTGTTTGTCATGCATGTACGTGCTTATTCAGTGCCTCGTAACTTTCTCTCCCAAAATGCTATCCGGGACATCTCTGTGTCCATACAAGGCTTAAACAGATACCTACATTTCTCGTGAACACATAATCTCCTCGTTCGCCTTGCACAGTGGACAGAATTACATATCAAGTTTGACATGTCCTTCAATCTCACGCTTCACATACGTGCCCTATTTTTCGTCATATCTTCAACTATACAACTCCAAATCATAAAAAAAAATAGCAAATATCTCAATAACACATTTATCTACAACTTTCATGAAGACAACAAAACTTAATTAGGTCATCTTAAGGATTGTTAATTCATCAACATGAACAAAAATGTGAAACTAATACATACCCAATTTCTCAAATTGTACTTACTAACAAATAACTAACATACATATAGATATAGATATAGACATTGAGTTTTTTGAGAAATATATTTTAATACATTTTTAATTATTTATTTATTTATTTTATTTTTTATTTATCAATTTTTTTATTTTCTATTTTTTCATTTCATTTACTAATTTTTTTATATATATTTTTTTTATTAAATTATTTATTTATTTGCAGAGATTTCCTTAGCGAAAAGTTATGCAAAACGCACATATAATTTGTCCAGATCCAACGTCCCAGTCAAAATTTATGTCCTTTCAAACTTTAAGCCTCTTTCTGTCTTTCATGTACGTGCTTATTCAGTGCCTCGTAACTTTCTCTCCCAAAATGCGATCTGGGTCATCTCCGAGTCCATGCAAAGCTTAAACAAATTCCTACATTTCTCGTGAACACATCATTTCCTCTTTCGCCTTGTACAGTGGACAGAATTAAATATCAAGTTTGTCATGTCCTTCAATCTCACGCTTCACATATGTGCGCTATTTTCAACATATCTTCAGCTAAACAACTCCAAATCACATCCAACCACTGTCAATATCTCAATAACACATTTATCTACAATTTTCATGCAGACAACAAAACTTAATTTGGTCATCTCAAGGATTGTTAATTCATCAACATGAACAAAAATGTGAAGCTAATACATACCCAAATTACTCAAATTGTACTTACTAACAAATAACTCACATACATATAGATATAGATATAGACATTGAGTTTTTTGAGAAATATATTTTAATAGATTTTTAATTATTTATCTATTTATTTTATTTTTTATTTATTTATTTTTAAATTATCTATTTCTTCATTTTATTTAATAATTTTTTATCTATATATTTTTTATTAAATTATTTATTTATTTATTTGCAACGTGTTCCTCAGCAAAAAGTTATGCAAAACGCACATATAATATGCCCAGAACCGACGTCCCAGTCAAAAGTTATGTCCTTTCAAACTTTAAGCCTCTTTCTGTCATGCATGTAGGTGCTTATTCAGTGCCTCGTAACTTTCTCTCCCAAAATGCTATCCGGGTCATCTCTGTGTCCATACAAGGCTTAAACAGATACCTACATTTCTCATGAACACATCATCTCCTTGTTCGCCTTGCACAGTGGACAGAATCCAATTTCAATTTTGACATGTCCTTCAATCTCACACTTCACATACGTGTCCTATTTTTCATGATATCTTCAGCTATACAACTCCAAATCATATAAAAAAATAGCCAATGTCTCAATAACACATTTATCTACAACTTTCATGAAGACAACAAAAGTTAATTAGGTCATCTTAAGGATTGTTAATTCATCAACATGAACAAAAATGTGAAACTAATACATACCCAATTTCTCAAATTGTACTTACTAACAAATAACTAACATAAATATAGATATAGATATAGACATTGAGTTTTTTGAGAAATATATTATAATACATTTTTAATTATTTATTTATTTAATTTATTTTTTATTTATCAATTTTTTTATTTTCTATTTTTTCATTTTATTTATTAATTTTTTTATCTATATATTTTTTTTATTAAATTATTTATTTATTTATTTATTTGTAGCATGTTCCTGAGCGAAAAGTTATGCAAAACGCACATATAATTTGCCCAGATCCGACGTCCCAGTCAAAATTTATGTCCTTTCAAACTTTAAGCCTCTTTCTGTCATGCATGTATGAGTTTATTCAGTGCCTCGTAACTTTCTCTCCCAAAATGCGATCCGGGTCATCTACGAGTCCATGGAAAGCTTAAACAAATAACTACATTTCTCGTGAACACATTATTTCCACTTTTGCCTTGTGCAGTGGACAGAATTAAATATCAAGTTTGACATGTCCTTCAATCTCACGCTTCACATGTGCGCAATTTTCAACATATCTTCAGCTATATAACTCCAAATCACATCAAACCACTGTCAATATCTCAATATCACATTTATCTACAACTTTCATGCAGACAACAAAACTTAATTAGGTCATCTTAAGGACTGTTAATTCATAAACATGAACCAAAATGTGAAGCTAATACATACCAATTACTCAAATTGTACTTAATAACAAACAACTAACATACATCTAGATATAGATATAGACATTGAGTTTTTTGAGAAATATATTTTAATAGATTTTTAATTATTTATCTATTTATTTATTTTTTTTAATTTTCTATTTCTTCATTTTATTTACTAATTTTTTTATCTATATATTTTTTATTAAATTATTTATTTATCTTTTGCAACGCGTTCCTCAGTGAAAAGTTATGCAAAACGCACATATAATTTGCCCAGATCAGACGTCCCAGTCAAAAGTTATGTCCTTTCAATCTTTAAGCCTCTTTCTGTCAAGCATGTACGTGCTTATTCAGTGCCACGTAACTTTGTCTCCCAAAATGCGATCCGGGTCATCTTCGTGTCCATACAAAGCTTAAACAGATACCTACAACACATCATCTCCTTGTTTACCTTGCACAGTGGACAAAATTCAATTTCAAGTTTGACATGTCCTTTAATCTAACGCTTCACATATATGCGCTATTTTCATCATATCTTCAGTTATACAACTCCAAATCACATCAAACCACGATCAATATCTCAATAACACATTTATCTACAACTTTCATGTAGACAACAAAACTTAATTAGGTCATCTTAAGGATTGTTAATTAATCAACATGAATAAAAATGTGAAGCTAATACATACCCAATTACTCAAATTGTACTTACTAACAAATAACTAACATACATATAGATATATTTTTTTTTTAGGCAAGAAGAAAGAACTACTTAGGTGTCCATAGAACCTCTCATCCCAACTATGTTGGCACCAGAGGGCCTACTCATCACCTGAAGCAGACTCCAAATTTATTAAACAAAAGGAAAAAGAGTACAAGAAGAAACAAGAAGAAACATAGGGAAAACAACCCCATGGGAAAAACAAAAGATAAGCATCTACGCTAGACTAAAGAGCCTAGATATACATGGCAAACAGATTAGCAAAATCTGTAGTTAGGAAGACTAAGCCGATCTCTCCACAAAGATTCCCGGATGAAGCTTGGAGAAGAATCCCACCAAGTAAAGCCATGAGCTTGAAGAGCATAATTTGCCAAACTGTCCGCACAACTATTTCCCTCTCTATAGATATGTGATATGCGAAAGGACATTGAATGGGAAAGAGTAATGCAATTCCTCCAACGGGCTTTAAATTTCCAAGGCACCATATCCGCTTTCTCAAAGGCTTGCACAACAGCTAATGAATCACATACATATAGATATAGATATAGACATTGAGTTTTTTGAGAAATATATTTTAATACATTTTTAATTATTTAATTATTCATTTTATTTATATATTTAATTTTTTATTTAATAATTTTTTTATTATCTATTTTTTTATTTTATGTACTAATTTTTTTTCTATATATTTTTTATTAAATTATTTATTTATTTGCAGCGCGTTCCTCATGAAAAGTTATGCAAAATGCCCATATAATTTGCCCAGATCCAACGTCCCAGTCAAAAGTTATGTCCTTTCAAACTTTAATCCTCTTTCTGTCATGTATGTACGTGCTTATTCAGTGCCTCGTAACTTTCTCTCTCGAAATACGATCCGGACCATCTCCGTGTCCATACAAGGCTTAAACAGATACCTACATTTCTCGTGAACACATCATCTCCTCGTTCGCCTTGCACAGTGGACAGAAATCAATTTCATGTTTGACATGTCCTTCAATCTCACGCATCACATATGTGCGCTATTTCCATCATATCTTCAGCTATACAACTCCAAATCCCATCAAACCACTGTCAATATCTCAATAACACATTTATCTACAACTTTAATGCAGACAACAAAACTTAATTAGGTAATCTTAAAGATTGTTAATTCATCAACATGAACAAAAATGTGAAGCTAATACATACCAAATTACTCAAATTGTACTTACTAACAAATAACTAACATACATATAGATATATATATATATATATATATATATATATATATATATATACATTGAGTTTTTTGAGAAATATATTTTAATACATTTTTAATTATTTATTTATTTATTTTATTTATATATTTAATTTTTTATTTATTATTTTTTTTATTTTCTATTTTTTTTATTTCATTTACTAATTTTTTTATCTATATATTTTTTTATTAAATTATTTGTTTATGTGCAAAGGGTTCCTGGCGAAAAGTTATGCAAAATGAACATATAATTTGCTCAGATCCGACGTCCCAGTCAAAAGTTATGTCCTTTCAAACTTTAATCGTCTTTCTGTCAAGCATGTATGTGCTTATTCAGTGCCTCGTAACTTTCTCTCCTAAAATACGATCCGGGTCATCTCCATGTCCATACAAGGGTTAAACAGATACCTATATTTCTCATGAACACATTATCTCCTCATTCACCTTGCACAGTGAACAAAATTCAATTTCAAGTTTGACATGTCCTTCAATCTCACGCTTCACATACGTGCGCTATTTATCGTCTTATCTTCAGTTATACAACTCCAAATCACATAAAAAAACTGTCAATATCTCAACAACACATTTATCTACAACTTTCATGAAGACAATAAAACTTAATTTGGTCATCTTAATGATTGTTAATTCATCAACATGAACAAAAATGTGAAACTAAGTCATACCTAATTACTCAAATTGTACTTACTAACAAATAACTAACATACATATAGATATAGACATTGAGTTTTTTGAGCAATATATTTTAATACATTTCTAATTATTTATTTATTTATTTTACTTATATATTTAATTTTTATTTATTAATTTTTTTATTATCTATGTTTACATTTTATTTACTAATTTTTTTTATCTATTTATATATATTTTTAAAATATTTATTTATTTGCAACGTGTTCCTCGCGAAAAGTTATGCAAAATGCACATATAATTTGCCCGAATCCGACGTACCAGTCAAAAGTTATGTCCTTTCAAACTTTAAGCCTCTTTTTGTCATGCTTGTACGTGCTTATTTAGTGCCTCGTAACCTTCTCTCCCGAAATGGGATCCGGGTCCTCTCTGTGTCCATACAAAGCTTAAAGAGATACCTACAACACATCATCTCCTCGTTCGCCTTGCACAGTGGACATAATTCAATTTCAAGTTTGACATGTCCTTCAATCTCACGCTTCACATATGTGCGCTATTTTAATCATATCTTAAGCTATACAACTCCAAATCACATCAAACCACCGTCAATATCTCAATAACACAATTATCTACAACTTTCATGAAGACAACAAAACTTAGTAAGGTCATCCTAAGGATTGTTAATTCATCAACATGAACAAAAATGTGAAGCTAATAGATATGCTATTACTCAAATCGAACTTACTAACAAATAACTAACACACATATAGATATAGACGTTGAGTTTTGGGAGAAATATATTTAATACATTTTTAATTATTTATTTATTTATATATTTAATTTTTTATTTATTAATTTTTTTTATTTTCTATTTTTTCATTTTATTTACTAATTTTTTTATCTATATATTTTTTTTATTAAATTACTTATGTATTTGCTGCGCGTTCCTCGCAAAAAGTTATGCAAAATGAACATATAATTTGTGCAGATCCGACGTCCCAGTCAAAAGTTATGTCCTTTCAAACTTCAAGCCTCTTTTTGTCAAGCATGTACGTCCTTATCCAGTGCCTCATAACTTTCTCTCCCGAAATGAGAATAGAGTCATCTCTATGCCCATGCAAAGCTTAAACAGATACCTACATTTCTCGTGAACACATCATCTCCTCGTTCACCTTGCACAGTAGACAGAATTCAATTTCAAGTTTGACATGTCATTTAATCTCATGCTTCACATATGTTCGCTATTTCCATATTATCGTCAGCTATACAACTCGAAATCACATCAAATAACTATCAATATCTCAATAACACATTTATCTACAACTTTCATGAAGTCAACAAAACTACCTTATGGATTAATTCCGATCCACGTTTCTTCTTTGTTTCTTTCTTTTATTTTCGTTTCTTGTCCTCTTTGTTCTTTCTTGAGTTCTACCTGGGTCAGTCGCAACCATAGGCGCAATCGAGTTGCTTTCTTGATTACAGACTTGATTCAAGAAAGCAGTCAAGAACAAGCGACCAAGAAAGAAGAAGTCAACAAGCTCAGTTGACTTCCTTCTTGTTGACCAAGAAAGCGATGTTTCAAGCAAGAAAGCAAGGAGGAAATGAAGAAATGAATCAAGATCCCTTCTTGATTGATTCTGGGCCGCTTTTCTTCTTTGTTTGTTTCTTTCATGGTCATTTCTGGTCCTCTTTGTTCTTTCTTCAGTTCAACCTTGGTCAATCGCAACCATAGGCGTAATCAATATTCATTCTTGATTGAGATCCTGAATCAAGAAAGCAGTGAAGAATAAGCGACCAAGAAAGAAGAAGTCAAGAAGCTCAATTGACTTCTTTCTTGTTGACCAAGAAAGTAATGTTTAAGGAAGAATGCAGGGTGGAAATGAAGAAAGGAATCAACATCCCTTCTTGATTGATTCTGAACCGCGTTTCTTCTTTGTTTCTTTCTTTTATTTTAGTTTCTTGTCCTCTTTGTTCTTTCTTGATTTCTACCTTGGTTAATCGCAACCATGGGCGTAGTCAATATGCTTTCTTGATTGAGATCCTGATTCAAGAAAGTAGTCAAGAACAAGTGACCAAGAAAGAAGAATTCCAGAAGCTCAGTTGACTTTTTTTTTTACCAAGAAAGTAATATTTCAAGCAAGAAAGCAAGGAAGAAATTAAGAAAGGAATCAAGATCCCTTCTTGATTAATTCTGAGCCGTGTTTCTTGTTTGTTTGTTTCTTTAATGGTCGTTTCTTGTCCACTTTGTTCTTTCTTGATTTATATGTTGGTCAATCGTCACCATGGGTGCAATAAAGATGCTTTCTTTATTGCGATGTTGATTTAAGAAAGCAGTCAAGAACAAGCGACCAAGAAAGATGAAGTCAACAAGCTGAGTTGACTTCTTTCTTATTGACCAAGAAAGCAATGTTTTAAGGAAGAAAGCAAGAAGGAAATGAAGAAAGGAAGCAAAATCCCTTCTTGATTGACTCCGAACCGCGTTTCTTCTTTGTTTCTTTCTTTTATTTTCGTTTCTTGTCCTCTTTGTTCTTTCTTGATTTCTACCTTGATTAATCGCAACCATGGGCGTAGTCAATATGCTTTCATGATTGAGATCCTGATTCAAGAAAGTAGTCAAGAATAAGTGACCAAGAAAGAAGAATTTAAGAAGCTCAGTTGACTTTTTTTTTTACCAAGAAAGCAATATTTCAAGCAAGAAAGCAAGGAAGAAATTAAGAAAGGAATCAAGATCCCTTCTTGATTAATTCTGAGCCGTGTTTCTTGTTTGTTTCTTTCTTTAATGGTCGTTTCTTGTCCTCTTTGTTCTTTCTTGATTTATACATTGGTCAATCGTAACCATGGGTGCAATAAAGATGCTTTCTTTATTGCGATGTTGATTTAAGAAAGCAGTCAAGAACAAGCGACCAAGAAAGATGAAGTCAACAAGCTGAGTTGACTTCTTTCTTATTGACCAAGAAAGCAATGTTTTAAGGAAGAAAGCAAGGAGGAAATGAAGAAAGGAATCAAGATCCCTTCTGGATTAATTCCGATCCGCGTTTCTTCTTTGTTTCTGTCTTTTATTTTCGTTTCTTGTCCTCTTTCTTCTTTCTTGAGTTCTACCAAGGTCAGTCTCAACCATAGGCGCAATCGAGTTGCTTTCTTGATTACGGACTTGATTCAAGAAAGCAGTGAAGAACAAGCGACCAAGAAAGAAGAAGTCAACAAGCTCAGTTGACTTCTTTCTTGTTGACCAAGAAAGCGATGTTTCAAGCAAGAAAGCAAGGAGGAAATGAAGAAATGAATCAAGATCCCTTGTTGGTTGATTCCCAGCCGTGTTGCTTCTTTGTTTCATTCTTTCATGGTCGTTTCTTGTCCTCTTTGTTCTTTCTTGAGTTCTACCTTGGTCAATCGCAAGCGTAGGCACAATAAAGATGCTTTCTTTATTGCGATCTTGATTAAAGAAAACAGTCAAGAACAAGCGACAAACAAAGAAGAAGTCAAGAAGATGAGTTGACTTCTTTCTTGTTGACCTAGAAAGCAATTTTTCAAGCAAAAAAGCAACGAGGAAATGAAGAAAGGAATCAGGATCGCTTCTTGATTGATTCTGAGCCGTGTTTCTTCTTTGTTTCTTTCTTTCATGGTCGTTTCTTGTCCTCCTTGGTCTTTCTTGAATTCTACCTTGGTTAATCGCAAGGATGGGCACAATCAAGTTGCTTTATTGATTGTGATCTTGATTCAAGAAAGCGGTCAACAACAAGCGACTATAAAAGAAGAAGTCATGAAGATGAGTTGACTTCTTTCTTGTGGTCCAAGAAAGCAATGTTTCATGCAGGAAAGCAACGAGGAAATGAAGAAAGGAATGAAGATCCCTTCTTGATTGATTATGAGCCGTGTTTCTTCTTTGTTTCTTTCTTTCATAGTCGTTTCTTGTCCAATTTGTTCTTTCTTGAGTTCTACCTTGGTCAATCGCAACCATGGGCGCAATAAAGATCCTTTCTTTATTGCGATCTTGATTCAAGAAACCAGTCAAGAACAAGCGACCAAGAAAGAAGAAATCAAGAAGCTTAGTTGACTTCTTTCTTGTTGACCAAGAAAGCAATTTTTCAAGCAAGAAAGCAAGGAGGAAATCAATAAAGGAATCAACATCCCTTCTTGATTGATTCCGAGCCGTGTTTCTTCTTTGTTTCTTTCTTTCATGGTCGTTTCTTGTCCAATTTGTTCTTTCTTGAGTTCTACCTTGGCCAATCGCAACCATGGGCACAATAAAGATGCTTTCTTTATTGCGATATTGATTCAAGAAAGCAGTAAAGAACAAGCGACCAAGAAAGAAGAAGTCAAGGAGCTCAGTTGACTTCTTTCTTTTTGACCAAGAAAGCAATGTTTCAAGTACGAAAGCATGGAAGAAATGAAGAAAGGAATCAACATCCCTTCTTGATTGATTCCAAGCCGTGTCTCTTCTTTGTTTCTATCTTTCATGGTCGTTTCTTGTCCAATTTGTTCTTTCTTGAGCTCTACCTTGGCCAATCGCAACCATGGGCGCAATAAATATGCTTTCTTGATTGTGATCTAGATTCAAGAAACCAGTCAAGAATAAGCGACCAAGAAAGAAGAAATCAAGAAGCTCATTTGACTTCTTTCTTGTTGACCAAGAAAGAAATTTTTCAAGCAAGAAAGCAAGGAGGAAATCAATAAAGGAATCAACATCCCTTCTTGATTGATTCCGAGCCGTGTTTCTTCTTTGTTTCTTTCTTTCATGGTCGTTTCTTGTCCAATTTGTTCTTTCTTGAGTTCTACCTTGGCCAATCACAACCATGGGCACAATAAAGATGCTTTCTTTATTGCGATATTGATTCAAGAAAGCAGTCAAGAACAAGAGACCAAGAAAGAAAAAGTCAAGGAGCTCAGTTGACTTCTTTCTTTTTGACCAAGAAAGCAATGTTTCAAGTACGAAAGCATGGAAGAAATGAAGAAAGGAATCAACATCCCTTCTTGATTAAGCCGTGTCTCTTCTTTGTTTCTATCTTTCATGGTCGTTTCTTGTCCAATTTGTTCTTTCTTGAGCTCTACCTTGGCCAATCGCAACCATGGGCGCAATAAAGATCCTTTCTTTATTGCAATCTTGATTCAAGAAAGTAGTCAAGAACATGCGACGAACAAAGAAGAAGTCAAGAAGCTCAGTTGACTTCTTTCTTTTTGACCAAGAAAGTAATGTTTCAAGCAAGAAAGCAAGGAAGAAATGAAGAAAGGAATCAAGATCCCTTCTTGATTGATTCCAAGACGTGTTTCTTCTTTGTTTCTTTCATTCATAGTCGTTTCTAGTCCTCTTTGTTGTTTCTTGAGTTCTACCTTGGTCAATCGCAAGCAGGGGTGCAATCAAGATGCTTTCTTGATTACGATCTTGATTCAAGAAAGCAGTCAAGAACAAGCGACAAACAAAGAAGAAGTCAAGAAGATGAGTTGACTTCTTTCTTGTTGACCAAGAAAGCAATGTTTCAAGCAAGAAAGCAACGACGAAATCAAGAATGGATTCAAGATCCCTCCTTGATTGATTCTGAGCCGTGTTTCTTCTTTATTTCTTTCTTTCATGGTCGTTTCTTGTCAAATTTGTTGTTTCATGAGTTCTATGTTAGCCAATCACAACCATGGGTGCAATAAAGATGCTTTCTTTTTTGTGATCTTCATTCAAGGAAGCAGTCAAGTATAAGCAACCAAGAAAGAAGAAGTCAAGAAGCTCAGTTGACTTCTTTCTTTTTGACGAAGAAAGTAATGTTTCTAGCTAGAAAGCAAGGAAGAAATGAAGAAAGGAATCAAGATTCCTTCTTGATTGATTCCAAGCCGTGTAGCTTCTTTGTTTCATTCTTTCATGGTCGTTTTTTGTCCTCTTTGTTCTTTCCTCAGTTCTACCTTGGTGAATCGCAAGCGTGGGAGCAATCAAGATGTTTTCTTTATTGCGATCTTGATTCAAGAAAACAGTCAAGAACAAGAGACAAACAAAGAAGAAGTCAAGAAGATGAGTTGACTTCTTTCTTATTGACCCAAAAAGCAATTTTTCAAGCAAGAAAGCAACGAGGAAATGAAGAAAGGAATCAGGATCGCTTCTTGATTGATTCCGAGCCGTGTTTCTTCTTTGTTTCTTTCTTTCATGGTCATTTATTGTATTCTTTGTTCTTTCTTGAGTTCTACGTTGGTCAATCGCAACCATGGGCATAATTAAGATCCTTTCTCTATTGCGATCTTGATTCAAGAAAGCAGTCAGGAACAAGCGACCACGAAAGAAGAAGTCAAGAAGCTCAGTCGACTTCTTTCTTGTTGACCAAGAAAGCAATGTTTCAAGCAAGAAAGCAAGGAGGAAAAGAAGAAAGGAATCAAGATACCTTCTTGATTGATTCTGAGCCGTGTTTCTTCTTTGTTTCTTTTTTTCATACTCGTTTCTTGTCCTCATTGTTCTTTCTTAAGTTCTACCATGGTCAATCGCAACCATTGGCGCAATCAAGATGCTTTCTCTATTGCGATCTCGATTCAAGAAAGCATTCAAGAACAAGCGACCAAGAAAGAAGAAGTCAAGACGCTCAGTTGACTTCTTTCTTCTTGACCAAGAAAGCAATGTTTCAAGCAAGAAAGCAAGGAGGAAATTAAGAAAGGAATCAAGATCCCTTGTTGATTGATTCCGAGCCGTGTTTCTTCTTTAGTTCTTTCTTTCATGGTCGTTTCTCATCCTCTTTGTTATTTCTTGAGTTCAACCTTGGTCAATCGTAACCATGGGCGCAATAAAGATCCTTTCTTTATTGCGATCTTGACTCAAGAAAGCAGTCAAGAACAAGCGACCAAGAAAGAAGAAGTCAAGACGCTCAATTGACTTCTTTATTCTTGAACAAGAAAGCAATGTTTCAAGAAACAAAGCAAGGAGGAAATTAAGAATGGAATCAAGATCCCTTCTTGATTGACTCCGAGCCGTGTCTCTTATTTGTTTCTTTCTTTCATGGTCGTTGCTTGTCCTCTTTGTTCTTTCTTGAGTTCTACTTTGGTCAATCGCAACCATGGGGGCAATAAAGATACTTTCTTTATTGTGATCTTGATTCAAGAAAGCAATCAAGAACAAGCGACCAAGAAAGAAGAAGTCAAGAAGCTTAGCTGACTTCTTTCTTTTTTACCAGGAAAGAAATGTTTTAAGGAAGAAAGCAAGGAGCAAATGAAGAAAGGAATCAAGATCCCTTCTTCATTTATTCTGAGTCGTATTTCTTCATTGTTTCTTTCTTTAATGGCCATTTCTTGTCCTCTTTGTTCTTTCTTGAGTTCTACCTTGGTCAATCACAATAACGAGGGCAATCAGGATGCTTTCTTGATTGCGATCTTGATTCAAGAAATCAGTTAAGAACAAGCGACCAAGAAAGAAGAAGTCCAAAAGCTCAGTTGACTTTTTCCTATTGACCAAGAAAGCAATGTTTCAAGCAAGAAAGCAAGGAGGAAATGAAGAAAGGAATCAAGATCACTTCTTGGTTGATTTCGGGCCGTATTTCATCTTTGTTTCTTTGTTTCATGCTCGTTTCTTGTCCTCTTTGTTCTTTCTTGAGTTCTACCTTGGTCAATCATAACCATAGGGGCAATCAGGATGCTTTCTTGATTGCGATCTTGATTCAAGAAAGCAGTTAAGAATAAGCGACCAAGAAAGAAGAAGTCAAAAAGCTCAGTTGACTTTTTCTTATTGACCAAGAAAGCAAGGTTTCAAGCAAGAAAGCAAGGAGGAAATGAAGAAAGGAATCAAGATCACTTCTTGGTTGATTCTGAGCCGTGTTTCTTCTTTGTTTCTTTCTTTCATGCTCGTTTCTTGTCCTCTTTGTTCTTTCTTTAGTTCTATCTTGGTCAATCGTAACCATGGGCGCAATGAAGATCCTTTCTTTATTACGATCCTGATTCAAGAAAGCAGTCAAGAACAAGTGACCAAGAAAGAAGAAGTCAAGAAGCTCAGTTGACTTCTTTCATTTTGACCAAGAAAGTAATGTTTCAAGCAAGAAAACAAGGAGGAAATGAAGAAAGGAATCAAGATCCTTTCTTCATTGATTCTGAGCCTTGTTTCTTCTTTGTCTCCTCCTTTCATGCTCGTTTCTTATCCTCTTTGTCCTTTCTTGAGGTTCACCTTGGCCAATTGCAACCATGGACGCAATCAAGATGCCTTCTTGATTGCGATCTTAATTCAAGAAAGCAGTCAAGAACAAGCGACCAAGAAAGAAGAAGTCAAAAAGCTCAGTTGACCTCTTTCTTGTTGACTAAGAAAGCAATGTTTCAAGTAAGAAAGCAAGGAGGAAATGAAGAAAGGAATCAAAATTCCTTCTTGATTGATTCTGAGCCGTGTTTCTTCTTTGTTTCTTTCTTTCATACTCGTTTCTTGTCCTCATTGTTCTTTCTTAAGTTCTACCGTGGTCAATCACAACCATTGGCGCAATCAAGATGCTTTCTCTATTGCGATCTTGATTCAAGAAAGCATTCAAGAACAAGCGACCAAGAAAGAAGAAGTAAAGACACTCAGTTGACTTCTTTCTTCTTGACCAAGAAAGCAATGTTTCAAGCAAGAAAGCAAGGAGGAAATTAAGAAAGGAATCAAGATCCCTTGTTGATTGATTCCGAGCCGTGTCTCTTCTTTAGTTCTTTCTTTCATTGTCGTTGCTTGTCCTCTTTGTTATTTCATGAGTTCAACCTTGGTCAATCTCAACCATGGGGGCAATAAAGATGCTTTCTTTATTGCAATCTTGATTCAAGAAAGCAATTAAGAACAAGCGACCAAGAAAGAAGAAGTCAAGAAGCTTAGCTGACTTCTTTCTTATTGACCAGGAAAGAAATGTTTTAAGGAAGAAAGCATGGAGGAAATGAAGAAAGGAATCAAGATCCCTTCTTCATTTATTCTAAACCGTATTTCTTCATTGTTTCTTTCTTTAATGGCCATTTCTTGTCCTCTTTGTTCTTTCTTGAGTTCTACCTTGGTCAATCACAATAACGAGGGCAATCAGGATGCTTTCTTGATTGCGATCTTGATTCAAGAAATCAGTTAAGAACAAGCGACCAAAAAAGAAGAAGTCCAAAAGCTCAGTTGACTTTTTCTTATTGACCAAGAAAGTAAGGTTTCAAGCAAGAAAGCAAGGAGGAAATGAAGAAAGGAATCAAGATCACTTCTTGGTTGATTCTGGGCCGTGTTTCTTCTTTGTTTCTTTGTTTCATGCTCGTTTCTTGTCCTCTTTGTTCTTTCTTGAGTTCTACCTTGGTCAATCGTAACCACAGGGGCAATCAGGATGCTTTCTTGATTGCGATCTTGATTCAAGAAAGCAGTTAAGAACAAGCGACCCAGAAAGAAGAAGTCAAAAAGCTTAGTTGACTTTTTTTTATTGACCAAGAAAGCAAGGTTTCAAGCAAGAAAGCAAGGAGGAAATGAAGAAAGGAATCAATATCACTTCTTGGTTGATTCTGAGCCGTGTTTCTTCTTTGTTTCTTTGTTTCATGCTCGTTTCTTGTCCTCTTTGTTCTTTCTTGAGTTCTACCTTGGTCAATCGTAACCACAGGGGCAATCAGGATGCTTTCTTGATTGCGATCTTGATTCAAGAAAGCAGTTAAGAACAAGCGACCCAGAAAGAAGAAGTCAAAAAGCTTAGTTGACTTTTTTTTATTGACCAAGAAAGCAAGGTTTCAAGCAAGAAAGCAAGGAGGAAATGAAGAAAGGAATCAATATCACTTCTTGGTTGATTCTGAGCCGTGTTTCTTCTTTGTTTCTTTCTTTCATGCTCGTTTCTTGTCCTCTTTGTTCTTTCTTGAGTTCTATCTTGGTCAATCGTAACCATGGGCGCAATGAAGATCCTTTCTTTATTATGATCCTGATTCAAGAAAGCAGTCAAGAACAAGTGACCAAGAAAGAAGAAGTCAAGAAGCTTAGTTGACTTCTTTCATTTTGACCAAGAAAGTAATGTTTCAAGCAAGAAAACAAGGAGGAAATGAAGAAAGGAATCAAGATCCTTTCTTCATTGATTCTGAGCCTTGTTTCTTCTTTGTCTCCTCCTTTCATGCTCGTTTCTTATCCTCTTTGTCCTTTCTTGAGGTTCACCTTGGCCAATTGCAACCATGGACGCAATCAAGATGCCTTCTTGATTGCGATCTTAATTCAAGAAAGCAGTCAAGAACAAGCGACCAAGAAAGAAGAAGTCAAAAAGCTCAGTTGACTTCTTTCTTGTTGAACAAGAAAGCAATGTTTCAAGTAAGAAAGCAAGGAGGAAATGCAGAAAATAATAAAGATACCTTCTTGTTTGATTCTGAGCCGTGTTTCTTCTTTGTTTCTTTCTTTTATACTCGTTTCTTGTATTCTTTGTTCTTTCTTGAGTTCTACGTTGGTCAATCGCAACCATGGGCACAATTAAGATCCTTTCTCTATTGCGATCTTGATTCAAGAAAGCATCAGGAACAAGCGACCAAGAAAGAAGAAGTCAAGAAGCTTAGTCGACTTCTTTCTGGTTGACCAAGAAACCAATGTTTCAACCAAGAAAGCAAGCAGGAAATGAAGAAAGGAATCAAGATCCCTTCTTGATTGATTCTGAGCCGTGTTTCTTCTTTGTTTCTTTCTTTCATACTCGTTTCTTGTCCTCATTGTTCTTTCTTAAGTTCTACCATGGTCAATCGCAACCATTGGCGCAATCAAGATGCTTTCTCTATTGCGATCTTGATTCAAGAAAGCATTCAAGAACAAGCGACCAAGAAAGAAGAAGTCAAGACGCTCAGTTGACTTCTTTCTTCTTGACCAAGAAAGCAATGTTTCAAGCAAGAAAGCAAGGAGGAAATTAAGAAAGGAATCAAGATCCCATGTTGATTGATTCCGAGCCGTGTTTCTTCTTTAGTTCTTTCTTTCATGGTCGTTTCTCGTCCTCTTTGTTGTTTCTTGAGTTCAACCTTGGTCAATCGTAACCATGGGCGCAATAAAGATCCTTTCTTTATTGCGATCTTGACTCAAGAAAGCAGTCAAGAACAAGCGACCAAGAAAGAAGAAGTCAAGATGCTCAATTGACTTCTTTCTTCTTGAACAAGAAAGCAATGTTTCAAGCAAGAAAGCAAGGAGGAAATTAAGAATGGAATCAAGATCCCTTCTTGATTGACTCTGAGCCGTGTCTCTTCTTTGTTTCTTTCTTTCATGGTCGTTGCCTGTCCTCTTTGTTCTTTCTTGAGTTCTACCTTGGTCAATCGCAACCATGGGGGCAATAATGATGCTTTCTTTATTGCGATCTTGATTCAAGAAAGCAATCAAGAACAAGCGACCAAGAAAGAAGAAGTCAAGAAGCTTAGCTGACTTCTTTCTTGTTGACCAGGAAAGAAATGTTTTAAGGAAGAAAGCATGGAGGAAATGAAGAAAGGAATCAAGATCCCTTCTTTATTTATTCTGAGAGGTATTTCTTCATTGTTTCTTTCTTTAATGGCCATTTCTTGTCCTCTTTGTTCTTTCTTGAGTTCTACCTTGGTCAATCACAATAACGAGGGCAATCAGGATGTTTTCTTGATTGCGATCTTGATTCAAGAAATCAGTTAAGAACAAGCGATCAAAAAAGAAGAAGTCCAAAAGCTCAGTTGACTTTTTCTTATTGACCAAGAAAGCAAGGTTTCAAGCAAGAAAGCAAGGAGGAAATAAAGAAAGGAATCAAGATCACTTCTTGGTTGATTCCGGGCCGTGTTTCTTCTTTGTTTCTTTGTTTCATGCTCGTTTCTTGTCCTCTTTGTTCTTTCTTGAGTTCTACCTTGGTCAATCGTAACCACAGGGGCAATCAGGATGCTTTCTTGATTGCGATCTTGATTCAAGAAAGCAGTTAAGAACAAGCGACCCAGAAAGAAGAAGTCAAAAAGCTCAGTTGACTTTTTCTTATTGACCAAGAAAGCAAGGTTTAAAGCAAGAAAGCAAGGAGGAAATGAAGAAAGGAATCAAGATCACTTCTTGGTTGATTCCGAGCCGTGTTTCTTCTTTGTTTCTTTCTTTCATGCTCGTTTCTTGTCCTCTTTGTTCTTTCTTGAGTTCTATCTTGGTCAATCGTAACCATGGGCGCAATGAAGATCCTTTCTTTATTATGATCCTGATTCAAGAAAGCAGTCAAGAACAAGTGACCAAGAAAGAAGAAGTCAAGAAGCTCAGTTGACTTCTTTCATTTTGACCAAGAAAGTAATGTTTCAACCAAGAAAACAAGGAGGAAATGAAGAAAGGAATCAAGATCCTTTATTCATTGATTCTGAGCCGTGTTTCTTCTTTGTTTCTTTCTTTCATGGTTGATCATGTCCAATTTGTTCTTTCTTGAGTTCTACCTTGGTCAATCGCAACCATGGGTGCAATAAAGAAGCTTTCTTTATTGTGATCTTTATTCAAGAAAACAGTCAAGAACAAGCGACCAAGAAAGAAAAAGTCAAGAAGCTCAGTTGACTTCTTTCTTTTTGACCAAGAAAGCAAGGAGGAAATGAAGAAAGGAATCAAGATGCCTTCATGATTGATTCTGAGCTGTGTTTCTTCTTTTCTTCTTTCTTTAATACTCGTTTCTAGTCCTCATTGTTCTTTCTTGAGTTCTACCATGGTTAATCGCAACCATTGGCGCAATCAAGATGCTTTCTCTATTGCGATCTTGATTCAAGAATGCAGTCAAGAACAAGCGACCACGAAAGAAGACGTCAAGAAGCTCAATTGACTTCTTTCTTGTTGACCAAGAAAGCAATGTTTCGAGAAAGAAAGCAAGGAGGAAATTAACAAAGGAATCAAGATCCCTTCTTGATTGATTCCGAGTCGTGTCTCTTCGTTGTTTCTTTCTTTCATGGTCGTTTCTTGTCCTCTTTGTTCTTTCTTGAGTTCTACCTTGGTCAATTGCAACCATGGGCGCAATAAAGATGCTTTCCTTATTGCGATCTTGATTCAAGAAACTAGTCAAGAATAAGCGACCAAGAAAGAAGAAGTCAAGAAGCTCAGTTGACTTCTTTCATTTTGACCAAGAAAGTAATGTTTCAAGCAAGAAAACAAGGACGAAATGAAGAAAGGAATCAAGATCCTTTATTCATTGATTCTGAGCCGTGTTTCTTCTTTGTTTCTTTCTTTCATGGTTGATCATGTCCAATTTGTTCTTTCTTGAGTTCTACCTTGGTCAATCGCAACCATGGGTGCAATAAAGAAGCTTTCTTTATTGCGATCTTGATTCAAGAAAACAGTCAAGAACAAGCGACCAAGAAAGAAAAAGTCAAGAAGCTCAGTTGACTTCTTTCTTTTTGACCAAGAAAGCAAGGAGGAAATGAAGAAAGGAATCAAGATCTCTTCTTGATTGATTCCAAGCCGTGTTTCTTCTTTGTTTCTTTCTTTCATGGTCGTTTCTTGTCCTATTTGTTCTTTCTTGAGTTCTACCTTGCTCAATCGCAAGCATGGGCGTAATCAAGATGCTTTCTTGATTGCGATCTTGATTCAAGAAAGTAGTCAAGAACAAGGGATGAACAAAGAAGAAGTCAAGAAGATGAGTTGACTTATTTCTTGTTGACTAAGAAAGCAATGTTTCAAGCAAGAAAGCAACGAGGAAATGAAGAAAGGAATCAAGATCCCTTCTTGATTGATTTCGAGCCGTGTTTCTGCTTTGCTTCTTTCTTTCATGGTCGTTTCTTGTCCCCTTTGTTCTTTCTTGAGTTCTACCTTGGCCAATAGCAAGCCTTGGCGCAATCAAGATGGTTTCTTGATTACGATCTTGATTCAAGAAAGCAGTCAAGAACAAGTGACGAACAAAGAAGAAGTCAAGAAGATGAGTTGACTTCTGTCTTATTGACCAAGAAAGTATTGTTTCAAGCAAGAATGCAGGGAGGAAATGAAGAAAGGAATCAAGATCCCTCATTGATTGATTTCGAGCCGTGTTTCTTCTTTGTTTCTTTCTTTCATCTTCATTTCTTATCCTCTTTGTTCTTTCTTGAGTTCTACCTTGTTCATTTGCAACCATGGTGCCATCAAGATGCCTTCTTGATTGCGATAATCATTCAAGAAAGTAGTTAACAACTAACGACCAAGAAAGAAGAAGACCAAAAGCTCAGTTGACTTCTTTCTTGTTGACCAAGAAAGCAATGTTTCACCCAAGAAAGCAAGGGGGCAAAGAAGAAAGGAATCAAGATCCCTTCTTGATTGATTCTGAGTCGTGTTTCCTCTTTGTTTATTTCTTTCATGGTTATTTCTTCTCCTCTTTGTTCTTTCTTGAGTTCTACCTTCGTCAATCGCAAGCATGGGCGCAATCAAGATGCTTTCTTGATTTGATTGCGATCTTGATTCAAGAAAGCACTCAAGAACAAGCGACGATAAAAGAAGTCAAGAAGATGAGTTGACTTCTTTCTTGTTGACCGACAAAGCAATGTTTCAAGCACGAATGCAACGAGGAGATGAAGAAAGGAATCAAGATCCCTTCTTGATTGATTCCGAGCCGTGTTTCTTCTTTGTTTCTTTCTTTCATGGTCATTTTTGGTGCTCATTGTTCTTTCTTGAGTTTTACCTTGGTAAATCGCAACCATGGGCGTAATCAATATGCTTTCTTGATTGAGATCCTGATTCTAGAAAGCAGTCAAGAATAAGCGACCAAGAATGAAGAAGTCAAGAAGCTCAGTTTACTTCTTTCTTGTTGACCAAGAAAGCAATGTTTTATGGAAGAAATCAAGGAGGAAATGAAGAAAGGCATTAAGATCCCTCCGTGATTGATTCTGAGCCGTGTTTCTTCTTTGTTTCTTTCTTTAATGGTCGTTTCTTGTCCTCTTTGTTCTTTCTTGAGTTCTACGTTGGTCAATCGCAACCGTGGGAACAATCAAGATGCTTTCTCTATTGTGATCTTGATTCAAGAAAGTAGTCAAGAACAAGCGACCAAGAAAGAAGAAGTCAAGACGCTCAGTTGACTTCTTTCTTCTTGACCAAGAAAGCAGTGTTTCAAGCAAGAAAGCAAGGAGGAAATTAAGAAAGGAATCAAAATCCCTTCTTGATTGATTTCGAGTCGTGTTTCTTCTTTATTTCTTTCTTTCGTGGTCGTTTCTCATCCTCTTTGTTCTTTCTTGAGTTCTACCTTGGAAAATCACAACTATGGATGCAATAAAGATCCTTTCTTTATTGTGATCTTGATTCAAGAAAGCAGTCAAGGACAAGAGACCAAGAAAGAAGAAGTCAAGAAGCTAAGTTGCCTTCTTTCTTTTTGAGCAAGAAAGCAATGTTTCGAACAAGAAAGCAAGGAGGAAATGAAGAAAGGAATCAAGATACCTTCATGACTGATTCTGAGCTGTGTTTCTTCTTTTCTTCTTTCTTTAATACTCGTTTCTAGTCCTCATTGTTCTTTCTTGAGTTCTACCATGGTTAATCGCAACCATTGGCGCAATCAAGATGCTTTCTCTATTGCGATCTTGATTCAAGAATGCAGTCAAGAACAAGCGACCACGAAAGAAGACGTCAAGAAGCTCAATTGACTTCTTTCTTGTTGACCAAGAAAGCAATGTTTCGAGAAAGAAAGCAAGGAGGAAATTAACAAAGGAATCAAGATCCCTTCTTGATTGATTCCGAGTCGTGTCTCTTCGTTGTTTCTTTCTTTCATGGTCGTTTCTTGTCCTCTTTGTTCTTTCTTGAGTTCTACCTTGGTCAATTGCAACCATGGGCGCAATAAAGATGCTTTCCTTATTGCGATCTTGATTCAAGAAACTAGTCAAGAATAAGCGACCAAGAAAGAAGAAGTCAAGAAGCTCAGTTGACTTCTTTCTTGTTGACCAAGAAAGCAATGTTTCAAGCAAGAAAGCAAGGAGCAAATCAAGAAAGGAATCAAAATCCCTTCTTGATTGATTCCTAGCCGTGTTTCTTCTTTGTTTCTTTCTTTCATGGTTGTTTCTTGTCCAATTTGTTCTTTCTTGAGTTTTACCTTGGCCAATCGCAACAATGGGTGCAATAAAGATGCTTTCTTTGTTGCAATCTTGATTCAAGAAAGCACTGCAGAACAAGCGATGATAAAAGAAGAAGTCAAGACGATGACTTGACTTCTCTCTTGTTGACCAACAAGCAATGTTTCAAGCAAGAAAGCAATGAGGAGATGAAGAAAGGAATCAAGATCCCTTGTTGATTGATTCCGAGCAGTGCTTCTTCTTTGTTTCTTTCTTCGTGGTCGTTTCTGGTGCTCTTTGTTCTTTCCTGAGTTCTACCTTGGTAAATCACAACCATGGGCATAATCAATATGCTTTCTTGATTGAGATCCTGATTCAAGAAAGCAGCAGGAATAAGCAACCAAGAATGAAGAAGTCAAGAAGCTCAGTTTACTTCTTTTTGTTGACCAAGAAAGCAATGTTTTAAGGAAGAAAGCAAGGAGGAAATGAAGAAAGGCATCAAGATCCCTCCGTGATTGATTCTGAGCCGTGTTTCTTCTTTCTTTCTTTCTTTAATGGTCATTTCTTGTCCTCTTTGTTCTTTCTTGAGTTCTACCTTGGTCAATTGCAACCATGGGAACAATCGAGATGCTTTCTCTATTGTGATCTTGATTCAAGAAAGTAGTCAAGAACAAGCGACCAAGAAAGAAGAAGTCAAGATGCTCAGTTGACTTCTTTCTTCTTGACCAAGAAAGCAGTGTTTCAAGCAAGAAAGCAAGGAGGAAATTAAGAAAGGAATCAAAATCCCTTCTTGATTGATTCCGAGCCGTGTTTCTTCTTTGTTTCTTTCTTTCGTGGTCATTTCTCGTCCTCTTTGTTCTTTCTTGAGTTCTACCTTGGTAAATCGCAACCATGGGCGCAATAAAGATACTTTCTTTATTGCGATCTTGATTCAAGAAAGCAGTCAAGGACAAGTGACCAAGAAAGTAGAAGTCAAGAAGCTAAGTTGCCTTCTTTCTTTTTGACCAAGAAAGCAATGTTTCGAGCAAGAAAGTAAGGAGGAAATGAAGAAAGGAATCAAGATACCTTCATGATTGATTCTGAGCCATGTTTCTTCTTTTCTTCATTCTTTAATACTCGTTTCTAGTCCTCATTGTTCTTTCTTGAGTTCTACCATGGTTAATTGCAACCAATGGCGTAATCAAGATGCTTTCTCGATTGCGATCTTGATTCAAGAATGCAGTCAAGAACAAGCGACCACGAAAGAAGAAGTCAAGAAGCTCAATGGACTTCTTTCTTGTTGACCATGAAAGCAATGTTTTGAGCAAGAAAGCAAGGAGGAAATTAAGAATGGAATCAAGATCCCTTCTTGATTGAATCCGAGCCGTGTCTCTTCGTTGTTTCTTTCTTTCATGGTCGTTTCTTGTCCTCTTTGTTCTTTCTTGAGTTCTACCTTGGTCAATCGTGACCATGGGCGCAATAAAGATGCTTTCCTTATTGCGATCTTGATTCAAGAAACCAGTCATGAATAAGCGACCAAGAAAGAAGAAGTCAAGAAGCTCATTTGACTTCTTTATTGTTGACCAAGAAAGCAATGTTTCAAGCAAGAAAGCAAGGAGCAAATCAAGAAAGGAATCAAAATCCCTTCTTGATTGATTCCTACCTGTGTTTCTTCTTTGTTTCTTTCTTTCATGGTCGTTTCTTGTCCAATTTGTTCTTTCTTGAGTTCTACCTTGGCCAATCGCAACAATGGGTGCAATAAAGATGCTTTATTTATTGCGATCTTGATTCAAGAGAGCACTCAAGAACAAGCGACGATAAAAGAAGAAGTCAATATGATGAGATGACTTCTTTGTTGTTGACCAACAAAGCAATGTTTGAAGCAAGAAAGCAACGAGGAGATGAAGAAAGGAATCAAGATCCCTTCTGGATTAATTCCGAGCCGTGTTTCTTCTTTGTTTCTTTCTTTTATTTTCGTTTCTTGTCCTCTTTGTTCTTTCTTGAGTTCTACCTGGGTCAGTCGCAACCATAGGCGCAATCGAGTTGCTTTCTTGATTACGGACTTGATTCAAGAAAGCAGTCAAGAACAAGCGACCAAGAAAGAAGAAGTCAACAAGCTCAGTTGACTTCCTTCTTGTTGACCAAGAAAGCGACGTTTCAAGCAAGAAAGCAAGGATGAAATGAAGAAATGAATCAAGATCCCTTCTTGATTGATTCTGGGCTGCTTTTCTTCTTTGTTTGTTTCTTTCATGGTCGTTTCTGGTCCTCTTTGTTCTTTCTTAAGTTCTACCTTGGTCAATCACAACCATAGGCGTAATCAATATTCATTCTTGATTGAGATCCTGAATCAAGAAAGCAGTCAAGAACAAGCGACCAAGAAAGAAGATGTCAATAAGCTCAATTGACTTCTATCTTGGTGACCAAGAAAGTAATGTTTAAGGAAGAATGCAGGGAGGAAATGAAGAAAGGAATCAAGATCCCTTCTTGATTGATTCCGAACCGCGTTTCTTCTTTGTTTCTTTCTTTTATTTTCGTTTCTTGTGCTCTTTGTTCTTTCTTGATTTCTACCTTGGTTAATCGCAACCATGGGCGTAGTCAATATGCTTTCTTGATTGAGATCCTGATTCAAGAAAGTAGTCAAGAACAAGTGACCAAGAAAGAAAAAGTCAACAAGCTCAGTTGACTTACTTCTTGTTGACCAAGAAAGTGATGTTTCAAGCAAGAAAGCAAGGAGGAAATGAAGAAATGAATCAAGATCCCTTCTTGATTCATTCTGAGCCGTGTTTCTTCTTTGTTTCCTTCTTTCTTGGTCATTTCTTGTCCTCTTTGTTCTTTCTTGAGTTCTACCTTGGCCAATCGCAACCATGGACGCAATCAAGATGCCTTATTGATTGTGATCCTCGTTCAAGAAAGCAGCCAAGAACAAGCGACCAAGAAAGAAAAAGGCAACAAACTAAGTTGACTACTTTCTTGTTGACCAAGAAAGCAATGGTTCAAGCAGGAAGGCAAAGAGGAAATGAAGAAAGGAATCAAGATCACTTCTTGATTGATTCCAAGCCATGTTTCTTCTTTGTTTCTTTCTTTCACACTCGTTTCTTGTCCTCTTTGTTCTTTCTTGAGTTCTACCTTCGTCAATCGCAACCATTGGCGTAATCAAGATGTTTTCTCTATTGCGATCATTATTCAAGAAAGTAGTCAAGAACAGGTGACCAAGAAAGAAGAAGTCAAGAAGCTGAGTTGACTTCTTTCTTGTTGACCAAGAAAGCAAGGAGGAAATGAAGAAAGAAATCAAGATCCCTTCCTGATTGATTCCGAGTCGTGTTTCTTCTTTGTTTCTTTCTTTCATGGTCGTTTCTGGTCCTCTTTCTTCTTTCTTGACTTCTACCTTGGTCAATCGCAACCCTGGGCGTAATTAATTTGCTTTCTTGATTGAGATACTGATTCAAGAAAGCAGTCAAGAACAAGCGACCAAGAAAGAAGAAGACAAAAAGCTAAATTGACTTCTTTCTTGTTGACCAAGATAGGAACGTCTAACGAAGAAAGCAAGGAGGAAATGAAGAAAGGAATCAAGATCCCTTCTTGATTGATTCCGAACCGCGTTTCTTCTTTATTTCTTTCTTTTATTTTCGTTTCTTGTCCTATTTATTCTGTCTTGAGTTCTACCTTGGTCAATCACAACCATGGGCACAATCAAGATGCTTTCTTCATTGCGGTCTTGATTCAATAAAGCAATCAAGAACAAGCGACCAAGAAAGAAAGAAAGAAACAAAGAAGAAAACAATCTTAGTTGACTTCTTTCTTGTAGACCAAGAAAGCGATGTTTCAAGCAAGAAAGAAAGGAGGAAATAAAGAAAAGAATCAAGATCCCTTCTTGATTGATTCCGAGCCGTGTTTCTTCTTTGTTTCTTTCTTTCATTGTCGTTTCTTGTCCTCTTTGTTCTTTCTTGAGTTCCACCTTGGCCAATCACAACCATGGACACAATCAAGATGCCTTCTTGATTACGATCTTCATTCAAGAAAGTAGTCAAGAACAAGCGACCAGGAAAGAAAAAGTTAAGCTCAGTTTACTTCTTTCTTGTTGACCAAAAAGCAATGTTTCAAGCGAGAAAGCAAGGAGGAAACGAAGAAAGGAATCAAGGTCCCTTCTTGATTGATTATGAGTGGTTTTTCTTCTTTGTTTCTTTCTTTCATACTCGTTTCTTGTCCTCTTTGTTCTTTCTTGAGTTCTACCATGGTCAATTGCAACCATTGGCGCAATCAAGATGTTTTCTCTATTGCAATCTTGATTCAGGAATGCAGTCAAGAACCAGCGACCAAGAAAGAAAAAGTCAAGAAGCTCGGTTGACTTCTTTCTTGTTGACCAAGAAAGCAATGTTTAAAGGAAGAAAGCAAGGAGGAAATGAAGAAAGGAATCAAGATCCCTTCTCGATTGATTCCAAACCGCGTTTATTCTTTGTTTCTTTCTTTTATTTTCGTTTCTTGTCCTCTTTGTTCTTTCTTGAGTTCTACGTTGGTCAATCGCAACCATGGGCGCAATAAAGAAGCTTTCTTTATTGCAATCTTGATTCAAGAAAGCAGTCAAGAACAAGCGACCAAGAAAGAAAAAGTCAAGAAGCTTAGTTGACTTCTTTCTTGTTGACCAATAAAGCAATGTTTCAAGCAAGAAAATAAGGAGGAAATGAAGCAAGGAAACAAGATCCCATCTTGGTTGATTCCGAGCCGTGTTTTTTCTTTGTTTCTTTCTTTCATGGTCTTTTCTTGTTCTCTTTGTTCTTTCTTTAGTTCTACCTTGGTCAATCGCAACCATGGGCATAATTAATAAGCTTTCTTGATTAAGATCCTGATTCAAGAAAGCAGTCAAGAATAAGCGACCAAGAAAGAAGAAGTCACGAAGCTCAATTGACTTCTTTCTTGTTGACCAAGAAGGCAATGTTTCAAGCAAGAAAGCAAGGAGGAAATGAAGAAAGAAATCAAGATCCCTTCTTGATTGATTTCGAGTCGTGTTTCTTCTTTGTTTCTTTCTTTCATGGTTGTTTCTGGTCCTCTTTCTTCTTTCTTGAGTTCTACCTTGGTCATTCGCAACCCTGGGCATAATTAATATGCTTTCTTGATTGAGATTCTAATTCAAGAAAGCAGTCAAGAACAAGCGACCATGAAAGAAGAAGACAAGAAGCTCAATTGACTTCTTTCTTGTTGACCAAGATAGCAACGTTTAAGGAAGAAAGCAAGGAGGAAATGAAGCAAGGATTCAAGATCCCTTCTTGATTGATTATGAGCCGTGTTTTTCTTTGTTTCTTTCTTTCATGGTCGTTTGTTGTCTTCTTTGTTCTTTCTTGAGTTGTACCTTGGCCAATCGCAACCATGGGCTCAATCAAGATGCTTTCTTGATTCCAATGTTGTTTCAAGAAAGCAGTCAAGAATAATCGACCAATAAAGAAGAAGTCGAGAAGCTCAATTGACATATTTCTTGTTGGCTAAGAAAGCAACGTGTCAAGCAAGAAAGCAAGGAGGAAATGAAGAAAGGAATCAATTTCACTTCTTCATTGATTCCGAGCCCTGGTTCTTCTTTATTTCTTTCTTTCATGGTAGTTTCTTGTCCTCTTTGTTCTTTCTTGAGTTCTACCTTGGTCAATCACAACCATGGGCGCAATCAAGATGCCTTCTTGATTGCGATCTTGATTCAAGAAAGCAGTCAAGAACAAGCGACGAACAAAGAAGAAGTCAAGAAGCTGAGTTGACTTCTATCTTGGTGACCAAGAAAGCAATATTTCAAGCAAGAAAGCAAGGAGGAAATAAAGAAAGGAATCAATATCCCTTCTTGATTGATTCCGAGCCGTATTTCCTCTTTATTTTTTCTTTCATGGTCATTTCTTGTCCTCTTTGTTCTTTCTTGAGTTCTACCTTCGCCAATCGCAACCATGGGCACAATAAAGATGCTTTCTTTATTGCGATCTTGATTTAAGAAAGCAGTCAAGAACAAGCGACCAAGAAAGAAGAAGTCAAGAAGCTCAGTTGACTTCTTTCTTGTTAACCAAGAAAGCAATTTTTCAAGCAAGAAAGAAAGGAGGAAATAAAGAAAAGAATCAAGATCCCTTCTTGATTGATTCTGAGACGTGTTTCTTCTTTGTTTCTTTCTTTCATGGTCGTTTCTTATCCAATTTGTTCTTTCTTGAGTTCTACCTTGGCCAATCGCAACCATGGGCGCAATAAAGATGCTTTCTTTATTGCGATCTTGATTCAACAATGCAGTCAAGAACAAGCGACCAAGAAAGAAGAAGTCAAGAAGCTCAGTTAACTTCTTTCTTTTTGACCAAGAAAGCAACGTTTCAAGCAAGAAACATGGAAGAAATTAAGAAAGGAATCAAGATCCCTTCTTGATTGATTCCAAGCCGTGTTTCTTCTTTGTTTCTTTCTTTCAAAGTCGTTTCTTGTACAATTTGTTCTTTCTTGAGTTCTACCTTGGCCAATCGCAACCATGGGCGCAATAACGATGCTTTCTTTATTGCGATCTTGATTCAAAAACGCAGTCAAGAACAAGCGACGAACAAAGAAGAAGTCAAGAAGCTCAGTTGACTTCTTTCTTTTTGACCAAGAAAGCAATGTTTCAAGCAAGAAAGCATGGAAGAAATGAAGAAAGGAATCAAGATCCCTTCTTGATTGATTCCAAGCGGTGTTTCTTCTTTGTTTCTTTCTTTCATAGTCGTTTCGTGTCCAATTTGTTCTTTCTTGAGTTCTACCTTGGCCAATCGCAACCATGGGCGCAATAAAGATGCTTTCCTTATTGCGATATTGATTCAAGAAAGCAGCAAGAAAAAATGACCAAGAAAGAAGAAGTTAAGAAGCTCAGTTGACTTCTTTCTTTTTGACCAAGAAAGCAATGTTTCAAGCAAGAAAGCAAGGAAGAAATGAAGAAAGGAATCAAGATCCCTTCTTGATTGATTCCAAGCCGTGTTTCTTCTTTGTTTCTTTCTTTCATGGTCATTTCTTGTCCTCTTTGTTCTTTCTTGAGTTCTACCTTGGTCAATCGCAAGCATTGGCGCAATCAAGATGCTTTCTTGATTGCGATCTTGATTCAAGAAAGCAGTCAAGAAGACGCGACGAACAAAGAAGAAGTCAAGAAGATTAGTTGACTTCTTTCTTGTTGGCCAAGAAAGCAATGTTTCAAGCAAGAAAGCAACGAGGAAATGAAGAAAGGAGTCAAAATCCCTTCTTGATAGATTCCGAGCCGTGTTTCTTCTTTGTTTCTTTCTTTCATGGTTTCTTGTCCAGTTTGTTCTTTGCTGAGTTCTACCTTGGCCAATCGCAACCATGGGCGCAATAAACATGCTTTATTTATTGCGATCTTGATTCAAGAATGAAGTCAAGAACAAGCGACCAAGAATGAAGAAGTCAAGAAGCTCAGTTGACTTCTTTCTTGTTGACCTAGAAAGTAATGTTTCAAGCAAGAAAGCAAGGAAGAAATGAAGAAAGGAATCAAGATCCCTTCTTGATTGATTCCGAGCCGTGTTCCTTCTTTTTTTCTTTCTTTCATTGTCGTTTCTTGTCCAATTTGTTCTTTCTTGAGTTCTACCTTGGCCAATAGCAACCATGGGCACAATAAAGATGCTTTCTTTATTACGATCTTGATTCAACAATGCAGTCAAGAACAAGCGATCAAGAAAGAAGAAGTCAAGAAGCTCAGTTAACTTCTTTCTTGACAAAGAAAGCAACGTTTCAAGCAAGAAACATGGAAGATATTAAGAAAGGAATCAAGATCCCTTCTTGATTGATTCCAAGCTGTGTTTCTTCTTTGTTTCTTTCTTTCATAGTCGTTTCTTATCCAATTTGTACTTTCTTGAGTTCTGCCTTGGCCAATCCCAACCATGGGCACAATAAAGATGCTTTATTTATTACGATCTTGATTCAAGAAAGCAGCCAAGAACAAGCGACCAAGAAAGAAGAAGTCAAGAAGCTCAGTTGACTTCTTTCTTTTTGACCAAGAAAGCAATGTTTCAAGTAAGAAAGCATGGAAGAAATGAAGAAAGCAATCAAGATTCCTTCTTGATTGTTTCCAAGCCGTGCTTCTTCTTTGTTTATTTCTTTCATTGTCGTTTCTTATCCAATTTGTTCTTTCTTGAGTTCTACCTTGGCCAATCGCAACCATGGGCGCAATAACGATGCTTTCTTTATTGCGATCATGATTCAAGAAAGCAGTCAAGAACAAGCGACGAACAAACAAGAAGCCAAGAAGCTCAGTTCACTACTTTCTTTTTGACCAAGAAAGCAATGTTTCAAGTATGAAAGAATGGAAGAAATGAAGAAAGGAATCAACATCCCTTCTTGATTGATTCAAAGTCGTGTTTCTTCTTTGTTTCTTTCATTCATTGTCGTTTCTTGCCCTCTTTGTTATTTCTTGAGTTCGACCTTGGTCAATCGCAAGCATGGGCGCAATCAAGATGCTTTCTTGATTGCGATCTTGATTCAAGAAAGCAGTCAAGGACAAGCGACGAACAAAGAAGAAGTCAAGAAGATGAGTTGACTTCTTTCTTGTTTACCAAGAAAGCAATGTTTCAAGCAAGAAAGCATGGAAGAAATGAAGAAAGCAATCAAGATCCCTTCTTGATTGATTTCGAGCCGTGTTTCTTCTTTGTTTCTTTCTTTCATAATCGTTTCTTGTCCTATTTGTTCTTTCTTGAGTTCTACCTTGGCCAATCGCAACCATGGGCACAATAAAGATGCTTTCTTTATTGCGATATTGATTCAAGAAAGCAGTAAAGAACAAGCGACTAAGAAAGAAGAAGTCAAGGAGCTCAGTTGACTTCTTTCTTTTTGACCAAGAAAGCAATGTTTCAAGTACGAAAGCATGGAAGAAATGAAGAAAGGAATCAAGATCCCTTCTTGATTGATTCTAAGCCGTGTTTCTTCTTTGTTTCTTTCTTTCATAGTTGTTTCTTGTCCAATTTGTACTTTCTTGACTTCTGCCTTGGCCAATCCCAACCATGGGCACAATAAAGATGATTTCTTTATTACGATCTTGATTCAAGAAAGCAGCCAAGAACAAGCGACCAAGAAAGAAGAAGTCAAGAAGCTCAGTTGACTTCTTTCTTTTTGTCCAAGAAAGCAATGTTTCAAGTAAGAAAGCATGGAAGAAATGAAGAAAGCAATCAAGATTCCTTCTTGATTATTTCCAAGCCGTGTTTCTTCTTTGTTTATTTCTTTCATTGTCGTTTCTTGTCCAATTTGATCTTTCTTGAGTTCTACCTTGGCCAATCGCAACCATGGGCGCAATAACGATGCTTTCTTTATTGCGATCATGATTCAAGAAAGCAGTCAAGAACAAGCGACGAACAAACAAGAAGCCAAGAAGCTCAGTTCACTTCTTTATTTTTGACCAAGAAAGTAATGTTTGAAGTACGAAAGCATGGAAGAAATGAAGAAAGGAATCAACATCCCTTCTTGATTGATTCAAAGCCGTGTTTCTTCTTTGTTTCTTTCATTCATTGTCGTTTCTTGCCCTCTTTGTTATTTCTTGAGTTCGACCTTGGTCAATCGCAAGCATGGGCGCAATCAAGATGCTTTCTTGATTACGATCTTGATTCAAGAAAGCAGTCAAGAACAAGCGACGAACAAAGAAGAAGTCAAGAAGATGAGTTGACTTCTTTCTTGTTTACCAAGAAAGCAATGTTTCAAGCAAGAAAGCATGGAAGAAATGAAGAAAGCAATCAAGATCCCTTCTTGATTGATTCCGAGCCGTGTTTCTTCTTTGTTTCTTTCTTTCATAATCGTTTCTTGTCCTATTTGTTCTTTCTTGAGTTCTACCTTGGCCAATCGCAACCATGGGCACAATAAAGATGCTTTCTTTATTGCGATATTGATTCAAGAAAGCAGTAAAGAACAAGCGACTAAGAAAGAATAAGTCAAGGAGCTCAGTTGACTTCTTTCTTTTTGACCAAGAAAGCAATGTTTCAAGTACGAAAGCATGGAAGAAATGAAGAAAGGAATCAACATCCCTTCTTGATTGATTCCAAGCCATGTTTCTTCTTTGTTTCTATCTTTCATGGTTGTTTCTTGTCCAATTTGTTCTTTCTTGAGTTATACCTTGGCCAATCGCAACCATGGGCGCAATAAATATGCTTTCTTTATTGCGATCTTGATTCAAGAATGCAGTCAAGAACAAGCGACCAAGAAAGAAGAAGTCAAGAAGCTCAGTTGACTTCTTTCTTTTTGACTAAGAAAGCAATGTTTCGAGTAAGAAAGCAAGGAGGAAATCAAGAAAGGAATCAACATCTCTTCTTGATTGATTCTAAGCCGTGTTTCTTCTTTGTTTCTTTCTTTCATGGTCGTTTCTTGTCCAATTTGTTCTTTCTTTAGCTCTACCTTGGCTAATCGCAACCATGGGCGCAATAAAGATGCTTTCTCTATTGTGATCTTGATTCAAGAAAGCAGTCAAGAACAAGCGATGAACAAAGAAGAAGTCAAGAAGCTCAGTTGACTTCTTTATTTTTGACCAAGAAAGTAATGTTTCAAGCAAGGAAGCAAGGAAGAATTGAAGAAAGGAATCAAGATCCCTACTTGATTTATTCAAAGCCGTGTTTCTTCTTTGTCTCTGTCATTCATGGTCGTTTCTTATCCTCTTTGTTATTTCTTGAGTTCTACCTTGGTCAATCACAACCATGGGCGCAATAAAGATCCTTTCTTTATTGCGATTTTAATTCAAGAAACTAGTTAAGAACAAGTGACCAAGAAAGAAGAGGTCAAGAAGCTCAGTTGACTTTTTTCTTTTTGACCAAGAAAGTAATGTTTCAAGCAAGAAAGCAAGGAAGAAATGAAGAAAGGAATCAAGATCCCTTCTTGATTGATTCCAAGCCGTGTTTCTTCTTTGTTTATTTCTTTCATTGTCGTTTCTTGTCCAATTTGATCTTTCTTGAGTTCTACCTTGGCCAATCGCAACCATGGGCGCAATAACGATGCTTTCTTTATTGCGATCATGATTCAAGAAAGCAGTCAAGAACAAGCAACGAACAAAGAAGAAGCCAAGAAGCTCAGTTCACTTCTTTCTTTTTGACCAAGAAAGCAATGTTTGAAGTACGAAAGCATGGAAGAAATGAAGAAAGGAATCAACATCCCTTCTTGATTGATTCAAAGTCGTGTTTCTTCTTTTTTTCTTTCATTCATTGTCGTTTCTTGCCCTCTTTGTTATTTCTTGAGTTCGACCTTGGTCAATCGCAAGCATGGGCACAATCAAGATGCTTTCTTGATTACGATCTTGATTCAAGAAAGCAGTCAAGAACAAGCGACGAACAAAGAAGAAGTCAAGAAGATTAGTTGACTTCTTTCTTGTTTACCAAGAAAGCAATGTTTCAAGCAAGAAAGCATGGAAGAAATGAAGAAAGCAATCAAGATCCCTTCTTGATTGATTGCGAGCCGTGTTTCTTCTTTGTTTCTTTCTTTCATAATCGTTTCTTGTCCTATTTGTTCTTTCTTGAGTTCTACCTTGGCCAATCGCAACCATGGGCACAATAAAGATGCTTTCTTTATTGCGATATTGATTCAAGAAAGCAGTAAAGAACAAGCGACTAAGAAAGAATAAGTCAAGGAGCTCAGTTGACTTCTTTCTTTTTGACCAAGAAAGCAATGTTTCAAGTACGAAAGCATGGAAGAAATGAAGAAAGGAATCAACATCCCTTCTTGATTGATTCCAAGCCATGTTTCTTCTTTATTTCTATCTTTCATGGTTGTTTCTTGTCCAATTTGTTCTTTCTTGAGTTCTACCTTGGCCAATCGCAACCATGGGCGCAATAAATATGCTTTCTTTATTGCGATCTTGATTCAAGAATGCAGTCAAGAACAAGCGACCAAGAAAGAAGAAGTCAAGAAGCGCAGTTGACTTCTTTCTTTTTGACTAAGAAAGCAATGTTTCGAGTAAGAAAGCAAGGAGGAAATCAAGAAAGGAATCAACATCTCTTCTTGATTGATTCTGAGCCGTGTTTCTTCTTTGTTTCTTTCTTTCATGGTCATTTCTTGTCCAATTTGTTCTTTCTTTAGCTCTACCTTGGCTAATCGCAACCATGGGCGCAATAAAGATGCTTTCTCTATTGTGATCTTGATTCAAGAAAGCAGTCAAGAACAAGCGACGAACAAAGAAGAAGTCAAGAAGCTCAGTTGACTTCTTTATTTTTGACCAAGAAAGTAATGTTTCAAGCAAGGAAGCAAGGAAGAATTGAAGAAAGGAATCAAGATCCCTACTTGATTTATTCAAAGCCGTGTTTCTTCTTTGTCTCTTTCATTCATGGTCGTTTCTTATCCTCTTTGTTATTTCTTGAGTTCTACCTTGGTCAATCACAACCATGGGCGCAATAAAGATCCTTTCTTTATTGCGATTTTAATTCAAGAAACTAGTTAAGAACAAGTGACCAAGAAAGATGAGGTCAAGAAGCTCAGTTGACTTTTTTCTTTTTGACCAAGAAAGTAATGTTTCAAGCAAGAAAGCAAGGAAGAAATGAAGAAAGGAATCAAGATCCCTTCTTGATTGATTCCAAGCCGTGTTTCTTCTTTGTTTCTTTCATTCGTAGTCGTTTCTAGTCCTCTTTGTTGTTTCTTGAGTTCTACCTTGGTCAATCGCAAGCATGAGCGCAATCAAGATGCTTTCTTGATTGCGATCTTGATTCAAGAAAGCAGCCAAGAACAAGCGACGAACAAAGAAGAAGTCAAGAATATGAGTTGACTTCTTTCTTGTTGACCAAGATAGCAATGTTTCAAGCAAGAAAGCAATGAGGAAAGGAAGAAAGGATTCAAGATCCCTTCTTGATTGATTTCGAGCCGTGTTTCTTCTTTGTTTCTTTCTTTCATGGTTGTTTCTTGTTAAATTTGTTCTTTCTTGAGTTCTACGTTAGCCAATCGCAACCATGGGTTCAATAAAGATGCTTTCTTTATTGCGATATTCATTCAAGAAAGCAGTCAGTATAAGCGATCAAGAAAGAAGAAGTTAAGAAGCTTAGTTGACTTCTTTCTTTTTGACCAAGAAAGTAATGTTTCAAGCAAGAAAGCAAGGAAGAAATGTAGAAAGGAATCAAGATTCCTTCTTGATTGATTCCTAGCCGTGTTGCTTCTTTGTTTTATTCTTTCATGGTCATTTCTTGTCCTCTTTGTTCTTTCTTGAGTTCTACCTTGGTCAATCGCAAGCGTAGGCACAATAAAGATGCTTTCTTTATTGCGATCTTGATTAAAGAAAACAGTCAAGAACAAGCGACAAACAAAGAAGAAGTCAAGAAGATGAGTTGACTTCTTTCTTGTTGACCTAGAAAGCAATTTTTCAAGCAAGAAAGCAAACGAGGAAATGAAGAAAGGAATCAGGATCGCTTCTTTATTGATTCTGAGCCGTGTTTCTTCTTTGTTTCTTTCTTTCATGGTCGTTTCTTGTCCTCCTTGGTTTTTCTTGAATTCTACCTTGGTTAATCGCAAGGATGGGCGCAATCAAGTTGCTTTCTTGATTGTGATCTTGATTCAAGAAAGCGGTCAACAACAAGCGACTATAAAAGAAGAAGTCATGAAGATGAGTTAACTTCTTTCTTGTGGTCCAAGAAAGCAATGTTTCATGCAGGAAAGCAACGAGGAAATGAAGAAAGGAATGAAGATCCCTTCTTGATTGATTCCGAGAAGTGTTTCTTCTTTGTTTCTTTCTTTCATAGTCGTTTCTTGTCCAATTTGTTCTTTCTTGAGTTCTACCTTGGTCAATCGCAACCATGGGCGCAATAAAGATCCTTTCTTTATTGCGATCTTGATTTAAGAAACCAGTCAAGAACAAGCGACCAAGAAAGAAGAAATCAAGAAGCTCAGTTGACTTCTTTCTTATTGACCAAGAAAGCAATTTTTCAAGCAAGAAAGCAATGAGGAAATCAATAAAGGAATCAACATCCCTTCTTGATTGATTCCGAGTCGTGTTTCTTCTTTGTTTCTTTCTTTCATGGTCGTTTCTTGTCCAATTTGTTCTTTCTTGAGTTCTACCTTGGCCAATCGCAACCATAGGCACAATAAAGATGCTTTCTTTATTGCGATATTGATTCAAGAAAGCAGTAAAGAACAAGCGACCAAGAAAGAAGAAGTCAAGGAGCTCAGTTGACTTCTTTCTTTTTGACCAAGAAAGTAATGTTTCAAGTACGAAAGCATGGAAGAAATGAAGAAAGGAATCAACATCCCTTCTTGATTGATTCCAAGCCGTGTCTCTTCTTTGTTTCTATCTTTCATGGTCGTTTCTTGTCCAATTTCTTCTTTCTTGAGCTCTACCTTGGCCAATCGCAACCATAGGCGCAATAAATATGCTTTCTTGATTGTGATCTTGATTCAAGAAACCAGTCAAGACTAAGCGATCAAGAAAGAAGAAATCAAGAAACTCATTTGACTTCTTTCTTGTTGACCAAGAAAGAAATTTTTCAAGCAAGAAAGCAAGGAGCAAATCAATAAAGGAATCAACATCCCTTCTTGATTGATTCCGAGCCGTGTTTCTTCTTTGTTTCTTTCTTTCATGGTCGTTCCTTGTCCAATTTGTTCTTTCTTGAGTTCTACCTTGGTCAATCGCAACCATGGGCGCAATAAAGATCCTTTCTTTATTGCGATCTTGATTTAAGAAACCAGTCAAGAACAAGCGACCAAGAAAGAAGAAATCAAGAAGCTCAGTTGACTTCTTTCTTATTGACCAAGAAAGCAATTTTTCAAGCAAGAACGCAATGAGGAAATCAATAAAGGAATCAACATCCCTTCTTGATTGATTCCGAGTCGTGTTTCTTCTTTGTTTCTTTCTTTCATGGTCGTTTCTTGTCCAATTTGTTCTTTCTTGAGTTCTACCTTGGCCAATCGCAACCATGGGCACAATAAAGATGCTTTCTTTATTGCGATATTGATTCAAGAAAGCAGTAAAGAACAAGCGACCAAGAAAGAAGAAGTCAAGGAGCTCAGTTGACTTCTTTCTTTTTGACCAAGAAAGCAATGTTTCAAGTACGAAAGCATGGAAGAAATGAAGAAAGGAATCAACATCCCTTCTTGATTGATTCCAAGCCGTGTCTCTTCTTTGTTTCTATCTTTCATGGTCGTTTCTTGTCCAATTTGTTCTTTCTTGAGCTCTACCTTGGCTAATCGCAACCATAGGCGCAATAAATATGCTTTCTTGATTGTGATCTTGATTCAAGAAACCAGTCAATACTAAGCGATCAAGAAAGAAGAAATCAAGAAACTCATTTGACTTCTTTCTTGTTGACCAAGAAAGAAATTTTTCAAGCAAGAAAGCAAGGAGGAAATCAATAAAGGAATCAACATCCCTTCTTGATTGATTCCGAGCCGTGTTTCTTCTTTGTTTCTTTCTTTCATGGTCGTTCCTTGTCCAATTTGTTCTTTCTTGAGTTCTACCTTGGCCAATCACAACCATGGGCACAATAAAGATGCTTTCTTTATTGCGATATTGATTCAAGAAAGCAGTAAAGAACAAGCGACCAAGAAAGAAGAAGTCAAGGAGCTCAGTTGACTTCTTTCTTTTTGATCAAGAAAGCAATGTTTCAAGTGCGAAAGCATGGAAGAAATGAAGAAAGGAATCAACATCCCTTCTTGATTGATTCCAAGCCGTGTCTCTTCTTTGTTTCTATCTTTCATGGTCGTTTCTTGTCCAATTTGTTCTTTCTTGAGCTCTACCTTGGCCAATCGCAACCATGGGCGCAATAAATATGCTTTCTTTATTCCGATCTTGATTCAAGAATGCAGTCAAGAACAAGCGACCAAGAAAGAAGAAGTCAAGAAGCGCAGTTGACTTCTTTCTTTTTGACTAAGAAAGCAATGTTTCCAGTAAGAAAGCAAGGAGGAAATCAAGAAAGGAATCAACATCTCTTCTTGATTGATTCCGAGTCGTGTTTCTTCATGTTTCTTTCTTTCACGGTCATTTCTTGTCCTCTTTGTTGTTTCTTGAGTTCTACCTTGGTCAATCGCAAACATGGGCGCAATAAAGATCTTTTCTTTATTGCGATCTTGATTCAAGAAACCAGTCAAGAATAAGCGACAAAGAAAGAAGAAATCAAGAAGCTCATTTGACTTCTTTCTTGTTGACCAAGAAAGAAATTTTTCAAGCAAGAAAGCAAGGAGGAAATCAATAAAGGAATCAACATCCCTTCTTGATTGATTCCGAGCCGTGTTTCTTCTTTGTTTCTTTCTTTCATGGTCGTTTCTTGTCCAATTTGTTCTTTCTTGAGTTCTACCTTGGTCAATCACAACCATGGGCACAATAAAGATGCTTTCTTTATTGCGATATTGATTTAAGAAAGCAGTAAAGAACAAGCGACCAAGAAAGAAGAAGTCAAGGAGCTCAGTTGACTTCTTTCTTTTTGACCAAGAAAGCAATGTTTCAAGTACGAAAGCATGGAAGAAATGAAGAAAGGAATCAAGATCCCTTCTTGATTGATTCCAAGCCGTGTCTCCTCTTTGTTTCTATCTTTCATGGTCGTTTCTTGTCCAATTTGTTCTTTCTTGAGCTCTACCTTGGCCAATCGCAACCATGGGCGCAATAAAGATGCTTTCTTTATTGCAATCTTGATTCAAGAAAGTAGTCAAGAACAAGCGACGAACAAAGAAGAAGTCAAGAAGCTCAGTTGACTTCTTTCTTTTTGACCAAGAAAGTAATGTTTCAAGCAAGAAAGCAAGGAAGAAATGAAGAAAGGAATCAAGATCCCTTCTTGATTGATTCCAAGCCGTGTAGCTTCTTTGTTTCATTCTTTCATGGTCGTTTCTTGTCCTCTTTGTTCTTTCTTCAGTTCTACCTTGGTGAATCGCAAGCGTGGGAGCAATCAAGATGTTTTCTTTATTGCGATCTTGATTCAAGAAAACAGTCAAGAACAAGAGACAAACAAAGAAGAAGTCAAGAAGATGAGTTGACTTCTTTCTTATTGACCCAAAAAACAATTTTTCAAGCAAGAAAGCAACGAGGAAATGAAGAAAGGAATCAGGATCGCTTCTTGATTGATTTCTAGCCGTGTTTCTTCTTTGTTTCTTTCTTTCATGGTCATTTCTTGTATTCTTTGTTATTTCTTGAGTTCTACGTTGGTCAATCGCAACCATGGGCACAATTAAGATCCTTTCTCTATTGCGATCTTGATTCAAGAAAGCAGTCAGGAACAAGCGACCACGAAAGAAGAAGTCAAGAAGCTCAGTCGACTTCTTTCTTGTTGACCAAGAAAGCAATGTTTCAAGCAAGAAAGCAAGGAGGAAATGAAGAAAGGAATCAAGATACCTTCTTGATTGATTCTGAGCCGTGTTTCTTCTTTGTTTCTTTCTTTCATACTCGTTTCTTGTCCTCATTGTTCTTTCTTAAGTTCTACCGTGGTCAATCACAACCATTGGCGCAATCAAGATGCTTTCTCTATTGCGATATTGATTCAAGAAAGCATTCAAGAGCAAGCGACCAAGAAAGAAGAAGTCAAGCCGCTCAGTTGACTTCTTTCTTCTTGACCAAGAAAGCAATGTTTCAAGCAAGAAAGCAAGGAGGAAATTAAGAAAGGAATCAAGATCCCTTATTGATTGATTCCGAGCCGTGTTTCTTCTTTAGTTCTTTCTTTCATGGTCGTTTCTCGTCCTCTTTGTTGTTTCTTGAGTTCAACCTTGGTCAATCGTAACCATGGGCGCAATAAAGATCCTTTCTTTATTGCGATCTTGACTTAAGAAAGCAGTCAAGAACAAGCGACCAAGAAAGAAGAAGTCAAGACGCTCAATTGACTTCTTTATTGTTGAACAAGAAAGCGATGTTTCAAGTAAGAAAGCAAGGAGGAAATTAAGAATGGAATCAAGATCCCTTCTTGATTGACTCCGAGCCGTGTCTCTTATTTGTTTCTTTCTTTCATGGTCGTTGCTTGTCCTCTTTGTTCTTTCTTGAGTTCTACCTTGGTCAATCGCAACCATGGGGGCAAGGAAGATGCTTTCTTTATTGCGATCTTGATTCAAGAAAGCAATCAAGAACAAGCGACCAAGAAAGAAGAAGTCAAGAAGCTTAGCTGACTTCTTTCTTGTTTACCAGGAAAGAAATGTTTTAAGGAAGAAAGCAAGGAGGAAATGAAGAAAGGAATCAAGATCCCTTCTTCATTTATTCTGAGCCGTATTTCTTCATTGTTTCTTTCTTTAATGGCCATTTCTTGTCCTCTTTGTTCTTTCTTGAGTTCTACCTTGGTCAATCATAATAACGAGGGCAATCAGGATGCTTTCTTGATTGCGATCTTGATTCAAGAAATCAGTTAAGAACAAGCGACCAAGAAAGAAGAAGTCCAAAAGCTCAGTTGACTTTTTCTTATTGACCAAGAAAGCAAGGTTTCAAGCAAGAAAGCAAGGAGGAAATGAAGAAAGGAATCAAGATCACTTCTTGGTTGATTCTGGGACGTGTTTCTTCTTTGTTTCTTTATTTCATGCTCGTTTCTTGTCCTCTTTGTTCTTTCTTGAGTTCTACCTTGGTCAATCGTAACCACAGGGGCAATCAGGATGCTTTCTTGATTGCGATCTTGATTCAAGAAAGCAGTTAAGAACAAGCGACCAAGAAAGAAGAAGTCAAAAAGCTCAGTTGACTTTTTCTTATTGACCAAGAAAGCAAGGTTTCAAGCAAGAAAGCAAGGAGGAAATGAAGAAAGGAATCAAGATCCCTTCTTGGTTGATTCCGAGCCGTGTTTCTTCTTTGTTTCTTTCTTTCATGCTCGTTTCTTGTCCTCTTTGTTCTTTCTTGAGTTCTATCTTGGTCAATCGTAACCATGGGCGCAATGAAGATCCTTTCTTTATTACGATCCTGATTCAAGAAAGCAGTCAAGAACAAGTGACCAAGAAAGAAGAAGTCAAGAAGCTCAGTTGACTTCTTTCATTTTGACCAAGAAAGTAATGTTTCAAGCAAGAAAACAAGGAGGAAATGAAGAAAGGAATCAACATCCTTTCTTCATTGATTTTGAGCCTTGTTTCTTCTTTGTCTCCTCCTTTCATGCTCGTTTCTTATCCTCTTTGTCCTTTCTTGAGGTTCACCTTGGCCAATTGCAACCATGGACGCAATCAAGATGCCTTCTTGATTGCGATCTTAATTCAAGAAAGCAGTCAAGAACAAGCGACCAAGAAAGAAGAAGTCAAAAAGCTCAGTTGACTTCTTTCTTGTTGACCAAGAAAGCAATGTTTCAAGTGAGAAAGCAAGGAGGAAATGAAGAAAGGAATAAAGATACCTTCTTTTTTGATTATGAGCCGTGTTTCTTCTTTGTTTCTTTCTTTTATACTCGTTTCTTGTATTCTTTGTTCTTTCTTGAGTTCTACGTTGGTCAATCGCAACCATGGGCACAATTAAGATCCTTTCTCTATTACGATCTTGATTCAAGAAAGCAGTCAGGAACAAGCGACCAAGAAAGAAGAAGTCAAGAAGCTCAGTCGACTTCTTTCTTGTTGACCAAGAAAGCAATGTTTCAAGCAAGAAAGCAAGGTGGAAATGAAGAAAGGAATCAAGATACCTTCTTGATTGATTCTGAGCCGTGTTTCTTCTTTGTTTCTTTCTTTCATACTCGTTTCTTGTCCTCATTGTTCTTTCTTAAGTTATACCGTGGTCAATCGCAACCATTGGCGCAATCAAGATGCTTTCTCTATTGCGATCTTGATTCAAGAAAGCATTCAAGAACAAGCGACCAAGAAAGAAGAAGTCAAGATGCTCAGTTGACTTCTTTCTTCTTGACCAAGAAAGCAATGTTTCAAGCAAGGAAGCAAGGAGAAAATTAAGAAAGGAATCAAGATCCTTTGTTGATTGATTCCGAGCCGTGTCTCTTCTTTAGTTCTTTCTTTCATGGTCGTTTCTCATCCTCTTTGTTATTTCATGAGTTCAACCTTGGTCAATCGCAACCATGGGGGCCATAAAGATGCTTTCTTTATTGCGATCTTGATTCAAGAAATCAATCAAGAACAAGCGACCAAGAAAGAAGAAGTCAAGAAGCTTAGTTGACTTCTTTCTTTTTGACCAAGAAAGCAATGTTTCAAGTAAGAAAGCATGGAAGAAATGAAGAAAGCAATCAAGATTCCTTCTTGATTATTTCCAAGCTGTGTTTCTTCTTTGTTTATTTCTTTCATTGTCGTTTCTTGTCCAATTTGTTCTTTCTTGAGTTCTACCTTGGCCAATCACAACCATGGGCGCAATAACGATGCTTTCTTTATTGCGATCATGATTCAAGGAAGCAGTCAAGAACAAGCGACGAACAAACAAGAAGCCAAGAAGCTCAGTTCACTACTTTCTTTTTGACCAAGAAAGCAATGTTTCAAGTATGAAAGCATGGAAGAAATGAAGAAAGGAATCAACATCCCTTCTTGATTGATTCAAAGCCGTGTTTCTTCTTTGTTTCTTTCATTCATTGTCGTTTCTTGCCCTCTTTGTTATTTCTTGAGTTCGACCATGGTCAATCGCAAGCGTGGGCGCAATCAAGATGCTTTCTTGATTACGATCTTGATTCAAGAAAGCTGTCAAGAACAAGCGACGAACAAAGAAGAAGTCAAGAAGATGAGTTGACTTCTTTCTTGTTTACCAAGAAAGCAATGTTTTAAGCAAGAAAGCATGGAAGAAATGAAGAAAGCAATCAAGATCCCTTCTTGATTGATTCCGAGCCGTGTTTCTTCTTTGTTTCTTTCTTTCATAATCGTTTCTTGTCCTATTTGTTCTTTCTTGAGTTCTACCTTGGCCAATCGCAACCATGGGCACAATAAAGATGCTTTCTTTATTGCGATATTGATTCAAGAAAGCAGTAAAGAACAAGCGACTAAGAAAGAAGAAGTCAAGGAGCTCAGTTGACTTCTTTCTTTTTGACCAAGAAAGCAATGTTTCAAGTACGAAAGCATGGAAGAAATGAAGAAAGGAATCAAGATCCCTTCTTGATTGATTCCAAGCCGTGTTTCTTCTTTGTTTCTTTCTTTCATAGTCGTTTCTTGTCAATTTGTACTTTCTTGAGTTCTGCCTTGGCCAATCCCAACCATGGGCACAATAAAGATGCTTTCTTTATTACGATCTTGATTCCAGAAAGCAGCCAAGAACAAGCGACCAAGAAAGAAGAAGTCAAGAAGCTCAGTTGACTTCTTTCTTTTTGACCAAGAAAGCAATGTTTCAAGTAAGAAAGCATGGAAGAAATGAAGAAAGCAATCAAGATTCCTTCTTGATTATATCCGAGCCGTGTTTCTTCTTTGTTTATTTCTTTCGTTGTCGTTTCTTGTCCAATTTGATCTTTCTTGAGTTCTACCTTGGCCAATCGCAACCATGGGCGCAATAAAGATGCTTTCTTTATTGCGATCATGATTCAAGAAAGCAGTCAAGAACAAGCGACGAACAAACAAGAAGCCAAGAAGCTCAGTTCACTTCTTTCTTTTTGACCAAGAAAGCAATGTTTCAAGTACGAAAGCATGGAACAAATGAAGAAAGGAATCAACATCCCTTCTTGATTGATTCAAAGCCGTGTTTCTTCTTTGTTTCTTTCATTCATTGTCGTTTCTTGCCCTCTTTGTTATTTCTTGAGTTCGACCATGGTCAATCGCAAGCGTGGGCGCAATCAAGATGCTTTCTTGATTACGATCTTGATTCAAGAAAGCTGTCAAGAACAAGCGACGAACAAAGAAGAAGTCAAGAAGATGAGTTGACTTCTTTCTTGTTTACCAAGAAAGCAATGTTTCAAGCAAGAAAGCATGGAAGAAATGAAGAAAGCAATCAAGATCCCTTCTTGATTGATTTCGAGCCGTGTTTCTTCTTTGTTTCTTTCTTTCATAATCGTTTCTTGTCCTATTTGTTCTTTCTTGAGTTCTACCTTGGCCAATCGCAACCATGGGCACAATAAAGATGCTTTCTTTATTGCGATATTGATTCAAGAAAGCAGTAAAGAACAAGCGACTAAGAAAGAAGAAGTCAAGGAGCTCAGTTGACTTCTTTCTTTTTGACCAAGAAAGCAATGTTTCAAGTACGAAAGCATGGAAGAAATGAAGAAAGGAATCAAGATCCCTTCTTGATTGATTCCAAGCCGTGTTTCTTCTTTGTTTCTTTCTTTCATAGTCGTTTCTTGTCAATTTGTACTTTCTTGAGTTCTGCCTTGGCCAATCCCAACCATGGGCACAATAAAGATGCTTTCTTTATTACGATCTTGATTCCAGAAAGCAGCCAAGAACAAGCGACCAAGAAAGAAGAAGTCAAGAAGCTCAGTTGACTTCTTTCTTTTTGACCAAGAAAGCAATGTTTCAAGTAAGAAAGCATGGAAGAAATGAAGAAAGCAATCAAGATTCCTTCTTGATTATATCCGAGCCGTGTTTCTTCTTTGTTTATTTCTTTCGTTGTCGTTTCTTGTCCAATTTGATCTTTCTTGAGTTCTACCTTGGCCAATCGCAACCATGGGCGCAATAACGATGCTTTCTTTATTGCGATCATGATACAAGAAAGCAGTCAAGAACATGCGACGAACAAACAAGAAGCCAAGAAGCTCAGTTCACTTCTTTCTTTTTGACCAAGAAAGCAATGTTTGAAGTACGAAAGCATGGAAGAAATGAAGAAAGGAATCAACATCCCTTCTTGATTGATTCAAAGCCGTGTTTCTTCTTTGTTTCTTTCATTCATTGTCGTTTCTTGCCCTCTTTGTTATTTCTTGAGTTCGACCATGGTCAATCGCAAGCGTGGGCGCAATCAAGATGCTTTCTTGATTACGATCTTGATTCAAGAAAGCTGTCAAGAACAAGCGACGAACAAAGAAGAAGTCAAGAAGATGAGTTGACTTCTTTCTTGTTTACCAAGAAAGCAATGTTTCAAGCAAGAAAGCATGGAAGAAATGAAGAAAGCAATCAAGATCCCTTCTTGATTGATTCCGAGCCGTGTTTCTTCTTTGTTTCTTTCTTTCATAATCGTTTCTTGTCCTATTTGTTCTTTCTTGAGTTCTACCTTGGCCAATCGCAACCATGGGCACAATAAAGATGCTTTCTTTATTGCGATATTGATTCAAGAAAGCAGTAAAGAACAAGCGACTAAGAAAGAATAAGTCAAGGAGCTCAGTTGAGTTCTTTCTTTTTGACCAAGAAAGCAATGTTTCAAGTACGAAAGCATGGAAGAAATGAAGAAAGGAATCAACATCCCTTCTTGATTGATTCCAAGCCATGTTTCTTCTTTGTTTCTATCTTTCATGGTTGTTTCTTGTCCAATTTGTTCTTTCTTGAGCTCTACCTTGGCCAATCGCAACCATGGGCGCAATAAATATGCTTTCTTTCTTGCGATCTTGATTCAAGAATGCAGTCAAGAACAAGCGACCAAGAAAGAAGAAGTCAAGAAGCGCAATTGACTTCTTTCTTTTTGACTAAGAAAGCAATGTTTCAAGTAAGAAAGCAATGAGGAAATCAAGAAAGGAATCAACATCTCTTCTTGATTGATTCTGAGCCGTGTTTCTTCTTTGTTTCTTTCTTTCATGGTCGTTTCTTGTCCAATTTGTTCTTTCTTGAGCTCTACCTTGGCTAATCGCAACCATGGGCGCAATAAAGATGCTTTCTTTATTGCGATCTTGATTCAAGAAAGCAGTCAAGAACAAACGACGAACAAAGAAGAAGTCAAGAAGCTCAGTTGACTTCTTTATTTTTGACCAAGAAAGTAATGTTTCAAGCAAGGAAGCAAGGAAGAATTGAAGAAAGGAATCAAGATCCCTACTTGATTTATTCAAAGCCGTGTTTCTTCTTTGTCTCTTTCATTCATGGTCATTTCTTATCCTCTTTGTTATTTCTTGAGTTCTACCTTGGTCAATCACAACCATGGGCGCAATAAAGATCCTTTCTTTATTGAGATTTTAATTCAAGAAGCTAGTTAAGAACAAGTGACCAAGAAAGAAGAGGTCAAGAAGCTCAGTTGACTTTTTTCTTTTTGACCAAGAAAGTAATGTTTCAAGCAAGAAAGCAAGGAAGAAATGAAGAAAGGAATCAAGATCCCTTCTTGATTGATTCCAAGCTGTGTTTCTTCTTTGTTTCTTTTATTCGTAGTCGTTTCTAGTCCTCTTTGTTGTTTCTTGAGTTCTACCTTGGTCAATCGCAAGCATGGGCGCAATCAAGATGCTTTCTTGATTGCGATCTTGATTCAAGAAAGCAGTCAAGAACAAGCGACAAACAAAGAAGAAGTCAAGAATATGAGTTGACTTCTTTCTTGTTGACCAAGATAGCAATGTTTCAAGCAAGAAAGCAATGAGGAAAGGAAGAAAGGATTCAAGATCCCTTCTTGATTGATTTCGAGCCGTGTTTCTTCTTTGTTTCTTTCTTTCATGGTTGTTTCTTGTTAAATTTGTTCTTTCTTGAGTTCTACGTTAGCCAATCGCAACCATGGGTTCAATAAAGATGCTTTCTTTATTGCGATATTCATTCAAGAAAGCAGTCAGTATAAGCGATCAAGAAAGAAGAAGTTAAGAAGCTTAGTTGACTTCTTTGTTTTTGACCAAGAAAGTAATGTTTCAAGCAAGAAAGCAAGGAAGAAATGTAGAAAGGAATCAAGATTCCTTCTTGATTGATTCCCAGCCGGGTTGCTTCTTTGTTTCATTCTTTCATGGTCGTTTCTTGTCCTCTTTGTTCTTTCTTGAGTTCTACCTTGGTCATTCGCAAGCGTAGGCACAATAAAGATGCTTTCTTTATTGCGATCTTGATTAAAGAAAACAGTCAAGAACAAGCGACAAACAAAGAAGAAGTCAAGAAGATGAGTTGACTTCTTTCTTGTTGACCTAGAAAGCAATTTTTCAAGCAAGAAAGCAAACGAGGAAATGAAGAAAGGAATCAGGATCGCTTCTTGATTGATTATGAGCCGTGTTTCTTCTTTGTTTATTTCTTTCATGATCGTTTCTTGTCCTCCTTGGTCTTTCTTGAATTCTACCTTGGTTAATCGCAAGGATGGGCGCAATCAAGTTGCTTTATTGATTGTGATCTTGATTCAAGAAAGCGGTCAACAACAAGCGACTATAAAAGAAGAAGTCATGAAGATGAGTTAACTTTTTTCTTGTGGTCCAAGAAAGCAATGTTTCATGCAGGAAAGCAACGAGGAAATGAAGAAAGGAATGAAGATCCCTTCTTAATTGATTCCGAGCCGAGTTTCTTCTTTGGTCAATCCCTTCTTAACAAGCGACTATAATCGTTTCTTGTCCAATTTGTTCTTTCTTGAGTTCTACCTTGGTCAATCGCAACCATGGGCGCAATAAAGATCCTTTCTTTATTGCGATCTTGATTTAAGAAACCAGTCAAGAACAAGCGACCAAGAAAGAAGAAATCAAGAAGCTCAGTTGACTTCTTTCTTGTTGACCAAGAAAGCAATTTTTCAAGCAAGAAAGCAAGGAGGAAATCAATAAAGGAATCAACATCCCTTCTTGATTGATTCCGAGCCGTGTTTCTTCTTTGTTTCTTTCTTTCATGGTCGTTTCTTGTCCAATTTGTTCTTTCTTGAGTTCTACCTTTGCCAATCGCAACCATGGGCACAATAAAGATGCTTTCTTTATTGCGATATTGATTCAAGAAAGCAGTAAAGAACAAGCGACCAAGAAAGAAGAAGTCAAGGAGCTCAGTTGACTTCTTTCTTTTTGACCAAGAAAGCAATGTTTCAAGTACGAAAGCATGGAAGAAATGAAGAAAGGAATCCATATCCCTTCTTGATTGATTCCAAGCCGTGTCTCTTCTTTGTTTCTATCTTTCATGGTCGTTTCTTGTCCAATTTGTTCTTTCTTGAGCTCTACCTTGGCCAATCGCAACCATGGGCGCAATAAATATGCTTTCTTGATTGTGATCTTGATTCAAGAAACCAGTCAAGACTAAGCGACCAAGAAAGAAGAAATCAAGAAGCTCATTTGATTTCTTTCTTGTTGACGAAGAAAGAACTTTTCAAGCAAGAAAGCAAGGAGGAAATCAATAAAGGAATCAACATCCCTTCTTGATTGATTCCGAGCCGTGTTTCTTCTTTGTTTCTTTCTTTCATGGTCGTTTCTTGTCCAATTTGTTCTTTCTTGAGTTCTACCTTGGCCAATCACAACCATAGGCACAATAAAGATGCTTTCTTTATTGCGATATTGATTCAAGAAAGCAGTAAAGAACAAGCGACCAAGAAAGAAGAAGTCAAGGAGCTCAGTTGACTTCTTTCTTTTTGACCAAGAAAGAAAAGTTTCAAGTGCGAAAGCATGGAAGAAATGAAGAAAGGAATCAACATCCCTTCTTGATTGATTCCAAGCCGTGTCTCTTCTTTGTTTCTATCTTTCATGGTCGTTTCTTGTCCAATTTGTTCTTTCTTGAGCTCTACCTTGGCCAATCGCAACCATGGGCGCAATAAATATGCTTTCTTTATTGTGATCTTGATTCAAGAATGCAGTCAAGAACAAGCGACCAAGAAAGAAGAAGTCAAGAAGCTCAGTTGACTTCTTTCTTTTTGACTAAGAAAGCAATGTTTCAACTAAGAAAGCAAGGAGGAAATCAAGAAAGGAATCAACATCTCTTCTTGATTGATTTCGAGTCGTGTTTCTTCATGTTTCTTTCTTTCATGGTCGTTTCTTGTCCTCTTTGTTCTTTCTTCAGTTCTACCTTGGTGAATCGCAAGCGTGAGAGCAATCAAGATGTTTTCTTTATTGCGATCTTGATTCAAGAAAACAGTCAAGAACAAGAGACAAACAAAGAAGAAGTCAAGAAGATGAGTTGACTTCTTTCTTATTGACCCAAAAAGTAATTTTTCAAGCAAGAAAGCAACGAGGAAATGAAGAAAGGAATCAGGATCGCTTCTTGATTGATTTCTAGCCGTGTTTCTTCTTTGTTTCTTTCTTTCATGGTCATTTCTTGTATTCTTTGTTCTTTCTTGAGTTCTACGTTGGTCAATCGCAACCATGGGCACAATTAAGATCCTTTCTCTATTGCATTCTTGATTCAAGAAAGCAGTCAGGAACAAGCGATCACGCAAGAAGAAGTCAAGAAGCTCAGTCGACTTCTTTCTTGTTGACCAAGAAAGCAATGTTTCAAGCAAGAAAGCAAGGAGGAAATGACGAAAGGAATCAAGATACCTTCTTGATTGATTCTGAGCCGTGTTTCTTCTTTGTTTCTTTCTTTCATACTCGTTTCTTGTCCTCATTGTTCTTTCTTAAGTTCTACCGTGGTCAATCGCAACCATTGGCGCAATCAAGATGCTTTCTCTATTGCGATATCTATTCAAAAAAGCATTCAAGAGCAAGCGACCAAGAAAGAAGAAGTCAAGACGCTCAGTTGACTTCTTTCTTCTTGACCAAGAAAGCAATGTTTCAAGCAAGAAAGCAAGGAGGAAATTAAGAAAGGAATCAAGATCCCTTGTTGATTGATTCTGAGCCGGGTTTCTTCTTTAGTTCTTTCTTTCATGGTCGTTTCTCGTCCTCTTTGTTGTTTCTTGAGTTCAACCTTGGTCAATCGTAACCATGGGCGCAATAAAGATCCTTTTTTTATTGCGATCTTGACTCAAGAAAGCAGTCAAGAACAAGTGACCAAGAAAGAAGAAGTCAAGACGCTCAATTGACTTCTTTATTCTTGAACAAGAAAGCAATGTTTCAAGCAAGAAAGAAAGAAGAAAATTAAGAATGGAATCAAGATCCCTTCTTGATTGACTCCGAGTCGTGTCTCTTATTTGTTTCTTTCTTTCATGGTCGTTGCTTGTCCTCTTTGTTCTTTATTGAGTTCTACCTTGGTCAATCGCAACCATGGGGGCAAGGAAGATGCTTTCTTTATTGCGATCTTGATTCAAGAAATCAATCAAGAACAAGCGACCAAGAAAGAAGAAGTCAAGAAGCTTAGCTGACTTCTTTCTTGTTGACCAGGAAAGAAATGTTTTAAGGAAGAAAGCATGGAGGAAATGAAGAAAGGAATCAAGATCCCTTCTTCATTTATTATGAGCCGTATTTCTTCATTGTTTCTTTCTTTAATGGCCATTTCTTGTCCTCTTTATTCTTTCTTGAGTTCTACCTTGGTCAATCACAATAACGAGGGCAATCAGGATGCTTTCTTGATTGCGATCTGGATTCAAGAAATCAGTTAAGAAAAAGCGACCAAGAAAGAAGAAGTCCAAAAGCTCAGTTGACTTTTTCTTAATGACCAAGAAAGCAAGGTTTCAAGCAAGAAAGCAAGGAGGAAATGAAGAAAGAAATCAAGATCACTTCTTGGTTGATTCTGGGACGTGTTTCTTCTTTGTTTCTTTATTTCATGCTCGTTTCTTGTCCTCTTTGTTCTTTCTTGAGTTCTACCCTTGTCAATCGTAACCACAGGGGCAATCAGGATGCTTTCTTGATTGCGATCTTGATTCAAGAAAGCAGTTAAGAACAAGCGACCCAGAAAGAAGAAGTCAAAAAGCTCAGTTGACTTTTTCTTATTGACCAAGAAAGCAAGGTTTCAAGCAAGAAAGCAAGGAGGAAATGAAGAAAGGAATCAAGATCACTTCTTGGTTGATTCCGAGTCGTGTTTCTTCTTTGTTTCTTTCTTTCATGCTCGTTTCTTGTCCTCTTTGTTCTTTCTTGAGTTCTACCTTGGTCAATCGTAACCACAGGGGCAATCTATGCTTTCTTGATTGCGATCTTGATTCAAGAAAGCAGTTAAGAACAAGCGACCCAGAAAGAAGAAGTCAAAAAGCTCAGTTGACTTTTTCTTATTGACCAAGAAAGCAAGGTTTCAAGCAAGAAAGCAAGGAGGAAATGAAGAAAGGAATCAAGATCACTTCTTGGTTGATTCCGAGCCGTGTTTCTTCTTTGTTTCTTTCTTTCATGCTCGTTTCTTGTCCTCTTTGTTCTTTCTTGAGTTCTATCTTGGTCAATCGTTACCATGGGCGCAATGAAGATCCTTTCTTTATTACGATCCTGATTCAAGAAAGCAGTCAAGAACAAGTGACCAAGAAAGAAGAAGTCAAGAAGCTCAGTTGACTTCTTTCATTTTGACCAAGAAAGTAATGTTTCAAGCAAGAAAACAAGGAGGAAATGAAGAAAGGAATCAAGATCCTTTCTTCATTGATTCTGAGCCTTGTTTCTTCTTTGTCTCCTCCTTTCATGCTCATTTCTTATCCTCTTTGTCCTTTCTTGAGGTTCACCCTGGCCAATTGCAACCATGGACGCAATCAAGATGCCTTCTTGATTGCGATCTTAATTCAAGAAAGCAGTCAAGAACAAGCGACCAAGAAAGAAGAAGTCAAAAAGCTCAGTTGACTTCTTTCTTGTTGACCAAGAAAGCAATGTTTTAAGTAAGAAAGCAAGGAGGAAATGAAGAAAGGAATAAAGATACCTTCTTTTTTGATTATGAGCCGTGTTTCTTCTTTGTTTCTTTCTTTTATACTCGTTTCTTGTATTCTTTGTTCTTTCTTGAGTTCTACATTGGTCATTCGCAACCATGGGCACAATTAAGATCCTTTCTCTATTACGATCTTGATTCAAGAAAGCAGTCAGGAACAAGCGACCAAGAAAGAAGAAGTCAAGAAGCTCAGTCGACTTCTTTCTTGTTGACCAAGAAAGCAATGTTTCAAGCAAGAAAGCAAGGAGGAAATGAAGAAAGGAATCAAGATACCTTCTCGATTGATTCTGAGCCGTGTTTCTTCTTTGTTTCTTTCTTTCATACTCGTTTCTTGTCCTCATTGTTCTTTCTTAAGTTCTATCGTGGTCAATCGCAACCATTGGCGCAATCAAGATGCTTTCTCTATTGCGATCTTGATTCAAGAAAGCATTCAAGAACAAGCGACCAAGAAAGAAGAAGTCAAGATGCTCAGTTGACTTCTTTCTTCTTGACCAAGAAAGCAATGTTTCAAGTAAGAAAGCAAGGAGGAAATTAAGAAAGGAATCAAGATCCCTTGTTGATTGATTCCGAGCCGTGTCTCTTCTTTAGTTCTTTCTTTCATGGTCGTTTCTCGTCCTCTTTGTTATTTCATGAGTTCAACCTTGGTCAATCGCAACCATTGGGGCAATAAAGATGCTTTCTTTATTGCGATCTTGATTCAAGAAAGCAATCAAGAACAAGCGACCAAGAAAGAAGAAGTCAAGAAGATTAGCTGACTTCTTTCTTGTTGACCAGGAAAGAAATGTTTTAAGGAAGAAAGCATGGAGGAAATGAAGAAAGGAATGAAGATCCCTTCTTCATTTATTCTAAGCCGTATTTCTTCATTGTTTCTTTCTTTAATGGCCATTTCTTATCCTCTTTGTTCTTTCTTGAGTTCTACCTTGGTCAATCACAATAACGAGGGCAATCCGGATGCTTTCTTGATTGCGATCTTGATTCAAGAAATCAGTTAAGAACAAGCGACCAAGAAAGAAGAAGTCCAAAAGCTCAGTTGACTTTTTCTTATTGACCAAGAAAGCAAGGTTTCAAGCAAGAAAGCAAGGAGGAAATGAAGAAAGGAATCAAGATCACTTCTTGGTTGATTCCGAGTCGTGTTTCTTCTTTGTTTCTTTGTTTCATGCTCGTTTCTTGTCCTCTTTGTTCTTTCTTGAGTTCTACCTTGGTCAAATGTAACCACAGGGGCAATCAGGATGCTTTCTTGATTGCGATCTTGATTCAAGAAAGCAGTTAAGAACAAGCGACCAAGAAAGAAGAAGTCAAAAAACTCAGTTGACTTTTTCTTATTGACCAAGAAAGCAAGGTTTCAAGCAAGAAAGCAAGGTGGAAATGAAGAAAGGAATCAAGATCACTTCTTGGTTGATTCCGAGCCGTGTTTCTTCTTTGTTTCTTTCTTTCATGCTCGTTTCTTGTCCTCTTTGTTCTTTCTTGAGTTCTATCTTGGTCAATCGTAACCATGGGCGCAATGAAGATCCTTTCTTTATTACGATCCTGATTCAAGAAAGCAGTCAAGAACAAGTGACCAAGAAAGAAGAAGTCAAGAAGCTCAGTTGACTTCTTTCATTTTGACCAAGAAAGTAATGTTTCAAGCAAGAAAACAAGGAGGAAATGAAGAAAGGAATCAAGATCCTTTCTTCATTGATTCTGAGCCTTGTTTCTTCTTTGTCTCCTCCTTTCATGCTCGTTTCTTATCCTCTTTGTCCTTTCTTGAGGTTCACCCTGGCCAATTGCAACCATGGACGCAATCAAGATGCCTTCTTGTTTGCGATCTTAATTCAAGAAAGCAGTCAAGAACAAGCGACCAAGAAAGAAGAAGTCAAAAAGCTCAGTTGACTTCTTTCTTGTTGACCAAGAAAGCAATGTTTCAAGTAAGAAAGCAAGGAGGAAATGAAGTAAGGAATAAAGATACCTTCTTGTTTGATTCTGAGCCGTGTTTCTTCTTTGTTTCTTTCTTTTATACTCGTTTCTTATATTCTTTGTTCTTTCTTGAGTTCTACGTTGGTCAATCGCAACCATGGGCACAATTAAGATCCTTTCTCTATTGCGATCTTGATTCAAGAAAGCAGTCAGGAACAAGCGACCAAGAAAGAAGAAGTCAAGAAGCTCAGTCGACTTCTTTCTTGTTGACCAAGAAAGAAATGTTTCAAGCAAGAAAGCAAGGAGGAAATGAAGAAAGGAATCAAGATACCTTCTTGATTGATTCTGAGCTGTGTTTCTTCTTTTCTTCTTTCTTTAATACTCATTTCTAGTCCTCATTGTTCTTTCTTGAGTTCTACCATGGTTAATCGCAACCATTGGCGCAATCAAGATGCTTTCTCTATTGCGATCTCGATTCAAGAAAGCATTCAAGAACAAGCGACCAAGAAAGAAGAAGTCAAGACGCTCAGTTGACTTCTTTCTTCTTGACCAAGAAAGCAATGTTTCAAGCAAGAAAGCAAGGAGGAAATTAAGAAAGGAATCAAGATCCCTTGTTGATTGATTCCGAGCCGTGTTTCTTCTTTAGTTCTTTCTTTCATGGTCATTTCTTGTCCTCTTTGTTGTTTCTTGAGTTCAACCTTGGTCAATCGTAACCATGGGCGCAATAAAGATCCTTTCTTTATTGCGATCTTGACTCAAGAAAGCAGTCAAGAATAAGCGACCAAGAAAGAAGAAGTCAAGATGCTCAATTGACTTCATTCTTCTTGAACAAGAAAGCAATGTTTCAAGCAAGAAAGCAAGGAGGAAATCAAGAATGGAATCAAGATCCCTTCTTGATTGACTCCGAGCCGTGTCTCTTCTTTGTTTCTTTCTTTCATGGTCGTTGCTTGTCCTCTTTGTTCTTTCTTGAGTTCTACCTTGGTCAATCGCAACCATTGGGGCAATAAAGATGCTTTCTTTATTGCGATCTTGATTCAAGAAAGCAATCAAGAACAAGCGACCAAGAAAGAAGAAGTCAAGAAGATTAGCTGACTTCTTTCTTGTTGACCAGGAAAGAAATGTTTTAAGGAAGAAAGCATGGAGGAAATGAAGAAAGGAATGAAGATCCCTTCTTCATTTATTCTAAGCCGTATTTCTTCATTGTTTCTTTCTTTAATGGCCATTTCTTGTCCTCTTTGTTCTTTCTTGAGTTCTACCTTGGTTAATCACAATAACGAGGGCAATCAGGATGTTTTCTTGATTGCGTTCTTGATTCAAGAAATCAGTTAAGAAAAAGCGACCAAGAAAGAAGAAGTCCAAAAGCTCAGTTGACTTTTTCTTATTGACCAAGAAAGCAAGGTTTCAAGCAAGAAAGCAAGGAGGAAATGAAGAAAGGAATCAAGATCACTTCTTGGTTGATTCCGGGCCGTGTTTCTTCTTTGTTTCTTTCTTTCATGCTCGTTTCTTGTCCTCTTTGTTCTTTCTTGTGTTCTACCTTGGTCAATCGTAACCACAGGGGCAATCAGGATGCTTTCTTGATTGCGATCTTGATTCAAGAAAGCAGTTAAGAACAAGCGACCCAAAAAGAAAAAGTCAAAAAGCTCAGTTGACTTTTTCTTATTGACCAAGAAAGCAAGGTTTCAAGCAAGAAAGCAAGGAGGAAATGAAGAAAGGAATCAAGATCACTTCTTGGTTGATTCCGAGCCGTGTTTCTTCTTTGTTTCTTTCTTTCATGCTCGTTTCTTGTCCTCTTTGTTCTTTCTTGAGTTCTATCTTGGTCAATCGTAACCATAGGCGCAATGAAGATCCTTTCTTTGTTATGATCCTGATTCAAGAAAGCAGTCAAGAACAAGTGACCAAGAAAGAAGAAGTCAAGAAGCTCAGTTGACTTCTTTCATTTTGACCAAGAAAGTAATGTTTCAAGCAAGAAAACAAGGAGGAAATGAAGAAAGGAATCAAGATCCTTTCTTCATTGATTCTGAGCCGTGTTTCTTCTTTGTTTCTTTCTTTCATGGTTGATCATGTCCAATTTGTTCTTTCTTGAGTTCTACCTTGGTCAATCGCAACCATGGGTGCAATAAAGAAGCTTTCTTTATTGCGATCTTGATTCAAGAAAACAGTCAAGAACAAGCGACCAAGATAGAAAAAGTCAAGAAGCTCAGTTGACTTCTTTCTTTTTGACTAAGAAAGCAAGGAGGAAATGAAGAAAGGAATAAAGATCCCTTCTTGATTGATTCCAAGCCGTGTTTCTTCTTTGTTTCTTTCTTTCATGGTCGTTTCTTGTCCTATTTGTTCTTTCTTGAGTTCTACCTTGCTCAATCGCAAGCATGGGCGCAATCAAGATGCTTTCTTGATTGCGATCTTGATTCAAGAAAGTAGTCAAGAACAAGCGATGAACAAAGAAGAAGTCAAGAAGATGAGTTGACTTCTTTCTTGTTGACTAAGAAAGCAATGTTTCAAGCAAGAAAGCAACGAGGAAATGAAGAAAGGAATCAAGATCCCTTCTTGATTGATTTCGAGCCGTGTTTCTGCTTTGCTTCTTTCTTTCATGGTCATTTCTTGTCCCCTTTGTTCTTTCTTGAGTTCTACCTTGGCCAATAGCAAGCCTTGGCGCAATCAAGATGGTTTCTTGATTACGATCTTGATTCAAGAAAACAGTCAAGAACAAGTGACGAACAAAGAAGAAGTCAAGAAGATGAGTTGACTTCTTTCTTATTGACCAAGAAAGCGTTGTTTCAAGCAAGAATGCAGGGAGGAAATGAAGAAAGGAATCAAGATCCCTCATTGATTGATTTCGAGCCGTGTTTCTTCTTTGTTTCTTTCTTTCATCTTCATTTCTTATCCTCTTTGTTCTTTCTTCAGTTCTACCTTGTTCATTTGCAACCATGGTGCCATCAAGATGCCTTCTTGATTGCGATAATCATTCAAGAAAGTAGTAAACAACTAACGACCAAGAAAGAAGAAGACCAAAAGCTCAATTGACTTCTTTCTTGTTGACCAAGAAAGCAATGTTTCACCCAAGAAAGTAAGAGGGCAAAGAAGAAAGGAATCAAGATCCCTTCTTGATTGATTATGAGTCGTGTTTCCTCTTTGTTTATTTCTTTCATGGTTATTTCTTCTCCTCTTTGTTCTTTCTTGAGTTCTACCTTCATCAATCGCAAGCATGGGCGCAATCAAGATGCTTTCTTGATTTGATTGCGATCTTGATTCAAGAAAGCACTCAAGAACAAGCGACGATAAAAGAAGTCAAGAAGATGAGTTGACTTCTTTCTTGTTGACCGACAAAGCAATGTTTCAAGCACGAACGCAACGAGGAGATGAAGAAAGGAATCAAGATCCCTTCTTGATTGATTCCGAGCCGTGTTTCTTCTTTGTTTCTTTCTTTCATGGTCATTTCTGGTGCTCATTGTTCTTTCTTGAGTTCTACCTTGGTAAATCGCAACCATGGGCGTAATCAATATGCTTTCTTGATTGAGATCCTGATTCTAGAAAGCAGTCAAGAATAAGCGACCAAGAATGAAGAAGTCAAGAAGCTCAGTTTACTTCTTTCTTGTTGACCAAGAAAGCAATGTTTTATGGAACAAAGCAAGGAGGAAATGAAGAAAGGCATTAAGATCCCTCCGTGATTGATTCTGAGCCGTGTTTCTTCTTTGTTTCTTTCTTTAATGGTCGTTTCTTGTCCTCTTTGTTCTTTCTTGAGTTCTACGTTGGTCAATCGCAACTGTGGGAACAATCAAGATGCTTTCTCTATTGTGATCTTGATTCAAGAAAGTAGTCAAGAACAAGCGACCAAGAAAGAAGAAGTCAAGACGCTCAGTTGACTTCTTTCTTCTTGACCAAGAAAGCAGTGTTTCAAGCAAGAAAGCAAGGAGAAAATTAAGAAAGGAATCAAAATCCCTTCTTGATTGATTTCGAGTCGTGTTTCTTCTTTATTTCTTTCTTTCATGGTCGTTTCTCGTCCTCTTTGTTCTTTCTTGAGTTCTACCTTGGAAAATCACAACTATGGGTGCAATAAAGATCCTTTCTTTATTGCGATCTTGATTCAAGAAAGCAGTCAAGGACAAGCGACCAAGAAAGAAGAAGTCAAGAAGCTAAGTTGCCTTCTTTCTTTTTGACCAAGAAAGCAATGTTTCGAACAAGATAGCAAGGAGGAAATGAAGAAAGGAATCAAGATACCTTCATGATTGATTCTGAGCTGTGTTTCTTCTTTTCTTCTTTCTTTAATACTCATTTCTAGTCCTCATTGTTCTTTCTTGAGTTCTACCATGGTTAATCGCAACCATTGGCGCAATCAAGATGCTTTCTCTATTGCGATCTTGATTTAAGAATGCAGTCAAGAACAAGTGACCACGAAAGAAGAAGTCAAGAAGCTCAATTGACTTCTTTCTTGTTGACCAAGAAAGCAATGTTTTGAGAAAGAAAGCAAGGAGGAAATTAACAAAGGAATCAAGATCCCTTCTTGATTGATTTCGAGTCGTGTCTCTTCGTTGTTTCTTTCTTTCATGGTCGTTTCTTGTCCTCTTTGTTCTTTCTTGAGTTCTACCTTGGTCAATTGCAACCATGGTTACAATAAAGATGCTTTCCTTATTGCGATCTTGATTCAAAAAACTAGTCAAGAATAAGCGCCCAAGAAAGAAGAAGTCAAGAAGCTCAGTTGACTTCTTTCTTGTTGACCAAGAAAGCAATGTTTCAAGCAAGGAGCAAATCAAGAAAGGAATCAAAATCCCTTCTTGATTGATTCCTAGCCGTGTTTCTTCTTTGTTTCTTTCTTTCATGGTCGTTTCTTGTCCAATTTGTTCTTTCTTGAGTTTTACCTTGGCCAATCGCAACAATGGGTGCAATAAAGATGCTTTCTTTGTTGCAATCTTGATTCAAGAAAGCACTGCAGAACAAGCGATGATAAAAGAAGAAGTCAAGACGATGACTTGACTTCTCTCTTGTTGACCAACAAGCAATGTTTCAAGCAAGAAAGCAACGAGGAGATGAAGAAAGGAATTAAGATCCCTTGTTGATTGATTCCGAGCAGTGTTTCTTCTTTGTTTCTTTCTTCGTGGTCGTTTCTGGTGCTCTTTGTTCTTTCCTGAGTTCTACCTTGGTAAATCACAACCATGGGCATAATCAATATGCTTTCTTGATTGAGATCCTGATTCAAGAAAGCAGCAAGAATAAGCAACCAAGAATGAAGAAGTCAAGAAGCTTAGTTTACTTCTTTTTGTTGACCAAGAAAGCAATGTTTTAAGGAAGAAAGCAAGGAGGAAATGAAGAAAGGCATCAAGATCCCTCCGTGATTGATTCTGAGCCATGTTTCTTCTTTGTTTCTTTCTTTAATGGTCATTTCTTGTCCTCTTTGTTCTTTCTTGAGTTCTACCTTGGTCAATTGCAACCATGGGAACAATCAAGATGCTTTCTCTATTGTGATCTTGATTCAAGAAAGTAGTCAAGAACAAGCGACCAAGAAAGAAGAAGTCAAGATGCTTAGTTGACTTATTTCTTCTTGACCAAGAAAGCAGTGTTTCAAGCAAGAAAGCAAGGAGGAAATTAAGAATGGAATCAAGATCCCTTCTTGATTGAATCCGAGCCATGTCTCTTCGTTGTTTCTTTCTTTCATGGTCGTTTCTTGTCCTCTTTGTTCTTTCTTGAGTTCTACCTTGGTCAATCGTAACCATGGGCGCAATAAAGATGCTTTCCTTATTGTGATCTTGATTCAAGAAACCAGTCATGAATAAGCGACCAAGAAAGAAGAAGTCAAGAAGCTTATTTGACTTCTTTCTTGTTGACCAAGAAAGCAATGTTTCAAGCAAGAAAGCAAGGAGCAAATCAAGAAAGGAATCAAAATCCCTTCTTGATTGATTCCTACCTGTGTTTCTTCTTTGTTTCTTTCTTTCATGGTCGTTTCTTGTCCAATTTGTTCTTTCTTGAGTTCTACCTTGGCCAATCGCAACAATGGGTGCAATAAAGATGCTTTATTTATTGCGATCTTGATTCAAGAGAGCACTCAAGAACAAGCGACGATAAAAGAAGAAGTCAATACGATGAGATGACTTCTTTGTTATTGACCAACAAAGCAATGTTTGAAGCAAGAAAGCAACGAGGAGATGAAGAAAGGAATCAAGATCCCTTCTGGATTAATTCCGAGCCGTGTTTCTTCTTTGTTTCTTTCTTTCATGGTTGTTTCTGGTGCTCTTTGTTCTTTCTTGAGTTCTACATTGGTCAATCGCAACCATTGGCATAATCAATATGCTTTCTTGATTGAGATCCTGATTCAAGAAAGCAGCAAGAATAAGCGACCAAGAATGAAGAAGTCAAGAAGCTGAGTTTACTTCTTTCTTGTGGACCATGAAAGCAATGTTTTCAGGAAGAAAGCAAGGAGGAAATGAAGAAAGGCATCAAGATCCCTCCGTGATTCATTCTGAGCTGTGTTTCTTATTTGTTTCTTTCTTTAATGGTAGTTTCTTGACCTCTTTGTTCTTTCTTTAGTTCTACCTTGGTCAATCACAACCATGGGAACAATCAAGATGCTTTCTCTATTGCGATCTTGATTCAAGAAGGTAGTCAAGAACAAGCGACCAGGAAAGAAGAAGTCAAGACGCTCAATTGACTTCTTTCTTCTTGACCAAGAAAGCAGTGTTTCAAGCAAGAAAGCAAGGAGGAAGTGAAGAAAGGAATCAAGATCCCTTCTTGATTGATTCCGGGCCGTGTCTCTTCTTTGTTTCTTTCTTTCATGGTCGTTTCTTGTCCTCTTTGTTCTTTCTTGAGTTCTACCTTGGTCAATCGCAACCATGGGTGCAATAAAGATGCTTTCCTTATTGCGATCTTGATTCAAGAAACCAGTCAAGAATAAGCGACCAAGAAAGAAGAAGTCAAGAAGCTCAGTTGACTTCTTTCTTGTTGACCAAGAAAGCAATGTTTCAAGCAAGAAAGCAAGGAGCAAATCAAGAAAGGAATCAAAATCCCTTCTTGATTGATTCCTAGCCGTGTTTCTTCTTTGTTTCTTTCTTTCAAGGTCGTTTCTTGTCCAATTTGTTCTTTCTTGAGTTCTACCTTGGCCAATCGCAACAATGGGTGCAATAAAGATGCTTTCTTTCTTGCGATCTTCATTCAAGAAAGCAGTCAAGAACAAGCGACCAAGAAAGAAGAAGTCAAGAAGCTCAGTTGACTTCTTTCTTTTTGACCAAGAAAGCAATGTTTCAAGCAAGAAAGCAACGAAGAAATGAAGAAAGGAATCAGGATCCCTTCTTGATTGATTCCAAGCCGTGTTTCTTCTTTGTTTCTTTCTTTCAAGGTCGTTTCTTGTCCGCTTCGTTCTTTCTTGAGTTCTACCTTGGTCAATCGCAAGCATGGGCGCAATCAAGATGCTTTCTTGATTACGATCATGGTTCCATAAAGCAGTCAAGAACAAGCGACGAATAAAGAAGAAGTCAAGCAGATGAGTTGACTTCTTTCTTGTTGACTAAGAAAGCAATGTTTCAAGCAAGAAAGCAACGAGGAAATGAAGAAAGGAATCAAGACCCCTTCTTGATTTATTTCGAGCCATGTTTGTTCTTTGTTTCTTTCTTTCATGGTCATTTCTTGTCCTCTTTGTTTTTCTTGAGTTCTACCTTGTTTAGTCGCAAGCCTGGGCGCAATCAAGATGTTTTCTTGATTGCGATCTTGATTCAAGAAAGCAGTCAAGAACAAGCGACGAACGAACACGAAGTCAAGAAGATGAGTTGACTTCTTTCTTGTTGACCAAGAAAGAAATGCTTCAAGCAAGAAAGCAAGGAGGAAATGAAGAAAGGAATGAAGATACCTTCTTGATTAATTCTGAGCCGTCTTTCTTCTTTATTTCTTTCTTTCATACTCGTTTCTTGTCCTCATTGTTCTTTCTTGAGTTCTACCATGGTCAATCGCAACCATTGGCGCAATCAAGATGCTTTCTCTATTGCGATCTTGATTCAAGAATGTAGTCAAGAACAAGCGACCAAGAAAGAAGAAGTCAAGACGCTCAGTTGACTTCTTTCTCCTTGACCAAGAAAGCAATGTTTCAAGCAAGAAAGCAAGGAGGAAATTAAGAAAGGAATCAAGATCCCTTCTTGATTGATTCTGAGCCGTGTCTCTTCTTTGTTTCTTTCTTTGATGGTTGTTTCTTCTCCTCTTTGTTCTTTCTTGAGTTCTACCTTGGTCAATCGCAACCATAGGCGCAATAAAGATGCTTTCTTTATTGCGATCTTGATTCAAGAAAACAGTCAAGAACCTTAGTTGACCTCTTTCTTGCTGACTAAGAAAGCAATGTTTCAACAAAGAAAGCATGGATGAAATCAAGAAAGGAATCAAGATCCCTTATTGATTGATTTCGAGCCATGTTTCTTCTTGGTTTCTTTCTTTCATGGTCGTTTCCTGTCCAATTTGTCCTTTATTGAGTTCTACCTTGGCCAATTGCAACCAAGGGCGCAATAAAGATGCTTTATCTATTGCGATCTTGGTTCAAAAAAGCAGTCAAGAACAAGCGACCAAGAATGAAGAAGTTAAGAAGCTCAGTTGACTTCTTTCTTCTTGACCAAGAAAGCAATGTTTCAAGCAAGAAAGCAAGGAGGAAATTAAGAAAGGAATCAAGATCCCTTCTTGATTAATTCTGATCCATGTTTCTTCTTTGTTTCTTTCTTTCATGGTCATCTCTTGTCCTCTTTGTTCTTTCTTGAGTTCTACCTTGGTCAATCGCAACCATGGGCGCAATAAACATGATTTCTTTATTGTGATCTTGATTCAAGAAAGCAGTCAGGAACAAGCGACCAAGAAAGAAGAAGTCAAGAAACTCAGTTGACTTCTTTCTTTTGACCAAGAAAGGAATTTTTCAAGCAAGAAAGTAAGGAAGAAATGAAGAAAGGAATCAAGATCCCTTCTGGATTGATTTCAAGCCGTGTTTCTTCTTTGTTTCTTTCTTTCATGATCGTTTCTTGTCCTCTTTGTTCTTTCTTGAGTTCTACCTTGGTCAATCGCAACCATGGGCGCAATCAAGATGCTTTCTTGATTGCGATCTTCATTCCCAAAAGCAGTCAAGAATAAACGACAAACAAAGAAAAAGTCAAGAAGATGAGTTGACTTGTTTCTTCTTGACCAAGAAAGTAACGTTTCAAGCAAGAAAGGAACGAGGAAATGAAGAAAGGAATCAAGATCCCTTCTTCATTGATTCCGAGCCGTGTTTCTTCTTTGTTTCTTTCTTTCATGGTCGTTACTTGTCCTCTTTGTTCTTTCTTGAGTTCTACCTTGGTCAATGACATGCATGGGCACAATCAAGATGCTTTCTTGATTGCGATCTTGATTCAAGAAAGCAGTCAAGAACAAGTGACAAACACAGAAGAAGTCAAGTAGATGAGTTGACTTCTTTCTTGTTGACCAAGAAAGAATTGTTTCAAGCAAGAAAGCAAGGAGGAAATGAACAAAGGAATAAATATCCCTTCTTGATTGATTCCGAGTCGTGTTTCTTCTTTGTTTCTATCTTTCATACTCGTTTCTTGTCCTCTTTGTTCTTTCTTGAGTTCTACCTTGGTCAATCGTGATTCAAGAAAGTAGTTAAGAACAAGCGACCAAGAAAGAAGAAGTCAAGAAGCTCAGTTGACTTCTTTCTTGTTGACAAAGAAAGCAATGTTTCAAGCAATCAAGAAGGTGTAAATGTAGAAAGGAATTAAGATCCCTTCTTGATTGATTACGAGCCGTGTTTCTTCTTTGTTTCTTTGTCTCACACTCGTTTCGGGTCCTCTATGTTCTTTCTTGAGATCTGCCATGGTCAATCGCAACCATTGGCGCAATCAAGATGCTTTCTCTATTGCGATCTTGATTCAAGAATGCAGTCAAGATCAAGAGACCAAGAAAGAACAAGTCAAGAAGCTCAATTGACTTCTTTCTTTTTGACCAAGAAAGCAGTGTTTCAAGCAAGAAAGCAAGGCGGAAATTAAGAAAGGAATCAAAATCCCTTCTTGATTGATTCCGAGCCATGTTTCTTCTTTGTTTCTTTCTTTCGTGGTCATTTCTCGTCCTCTTTGTTCTTTCTTGAGTTCTACCTTGGTAAATCGCAACCATGGGCGCAATAAAGATACTTTCTTTATTGCGATCTTGATTCAAGAAAGCAGTCAAGGACAAGCGACCAAGAAAGAAGAAGTCAAGAAGCTAAGTTGCCTTCTTTCTTTTTGACCAAGAAAGCAATGTTTCCAGCAAGAAAGCAAGGAGGAAACGAAGAAAGGAATCAAGATCCCTTCTTGAATGATTCCGAGTCGTGTTTGTCCTTTTTTTCGTTCTTTCATGGTCGTTTCTTGTCCTCTTTGTTCTTTCTTGAGTTCTAACTTGGTCAATCACAACCATTGGCGCAATCAAGATCCTTTCTCTATTGCGATCTTGATTCAAAAAAGCAGTCAAGAACAAGCGACCAAGAAATAAAAAGTCAAGAAGCTCAGTTGGCTTCTTTCTTTTTTACCAAGAAAGCAATGCTTCAAGCAAGAAAGGAAGGAGGAAATGAAGAAAGGAATCAAGATCCCTTCTTGATTGATTTCGAGCCGTGTTCCTTCTTTGTTTCTTCCTTTAATGGTCGTTGCTTGTCCTCTTTGTTCTGTCTTGAGTTCTACCTTGGTCAATCGCAACCATGGGCATAATCAAGATGCTTTCTTGATTGGGATCTTGATTCAAGAAAGCAGTCAAGAATAAGCGACGAACAAACAAGAAGTCAAGAAGCTACGTTAACTACTTTCTTGTTGAACAAGAAAGCAATGTTTCAAGCAAGAAAGCAAGGAGGAAATGAGGAAAGAAATCAAGATCCCTTCTTGATTGATTCCGAGCCGCGTTTCTTCTTTGTTTCTTTCTTTTGTTTTCATTTCTTGTCCTCTTTGTTCTTTCTTGAGTTCTACATTAGTCAATCGCAACCATGGGCGCAATCAAGATGCTTTCTTGATTGCGATCTTCATTCCCGAAAGCAGTCAAGAACAAATGATAAACAAAGAAGTCAAGAAGATGAGTTGACTTGTTTCTTGTTGACCAAGAAAGCAATGTTTCAAGCAAGAAAGGAACGAGGAAATGAAGAATGGAATCAAGATCCCTTCTTGATTGATTTCGAGCTGTGTTTCTTCTTTGTTTCTTTCTTTCATGGTCGTTACTTGTCCTCTTTGTTCTTCCTTGAGTTCTACCTTGTTAATCGCAAGCATGGGCGCAATCAAGACGCTTTCTTGATTACGATCTTGATTTAAGAAAGCAGTCAAGACCAAGCGATGAACACAGAAGAAGTCAAGAAGATGAGTTGACTTCTTTCCTGTTGACCAAGAAAGCAATGTTCCAAGCAAGAAAGCAAGGAGGAAATGAAGAAAGGAATCAAGATCCCTTCTTGATTGATTTCAAGCCGTGTTTCTTCTTTGTTTCTTTCTTTCACACTCGTTTCGAGTCCTCTTTGTTCTTTCTTGAGTTCTACCATGGTCAATCGCAACCATTGGCGCAATCAAGATGCTTTCTCTATTGCAATCTTGATTCAAGAATGCAGTCAAGATCAAATGACCAACAAAGAAGAAGTCAAGAAGCTCAGTTGACTTCTTTCTTTTTTACCAAGAAAGTAATGTTTCAACCAAGAAAGCAAAGAGGCAATGAAGAAAGGAATCAAGATCCCTTCTTGATTGATTCCGAGTCATGTTTCCTCTTTGTTTCTTTCTTTCATGGTCGTTTCTTCTCCTCTTTGTTCTTTCTTGAGTTCTACCTTGGTCAATCGCAAGCATGGGCGCAATCAAGATGCTTTCTTGATTGCAATCTTGATTCAAGAAAGCACTTAAGAACAAGCGACGATAAAAGAAGAAGTCAAGAAGATGAGTTGACTTCTATCTTGTTGACCAACAAAGCAATGTTTCAAGCAAGAAAGCAACGAGGAGATGAAGAAAGGAATCAAGATCCCTTCTTGATTGATTCCGAGTCATGTTTCTTCTTTGTTTCTTTGTTTCATACTCGTTTCTTGTCCTATTTGTTCTTTCTTAAGCTCTACCTTGCTCAATTGCAACCATGGGCGCAATCAAGATGCTTTCTTGATTGTAATCTTGATTCAACAAAGTAGTCAAGAACAAGCGACGAACAAAGAAGAAGTCAAGAAGGTGACTTGACTTCTTTCTTGTTGACCAAGATGCAATGTTTCAAGCAAGAAAGCAAGGAGGAAATGAAGAAAGGAATCAAGATGCCTTCTTCATTGATTCCCAATCGTGTTTCTTCTTTGTTTCTTTATTTGATACTCGTTTCTTGTCCTCTTTGATCTTTCTTGATTTCTACCTTGGTCAATCGCACCCATTGGCGCAATCAAGATGCATTCTCTATTGTGATCTTGATTCAAGAAAGCAGTCAAGAACAAGCGACCAAGAAAGAAGAAGTCAAGAAGCTCAGTTGACTACTTTCTTGTTGACCAAGAAAGCATAGTTTTAAGGAAGAAAGCAAGGAGGAAATGAAGAAAGGAATCAAGATCCCTTCTTGATTGATTCCGAGCCGCGTTTCTTCTTTATTTCTTTCTTTTGTTTTCGTTTCTTGTCCTCTTTGTTCTTTCTTGAGTTCTACCTTGGTCAATCGCAACCATGGGCGCAATCACGATGCTTTCTTGATTGTAGTCTTGATTCAAGAAAGCAGTCAAGAACAAGCGACCAAGAAGGAAGAAGTCAACAAGCGCAGATGACTTCTTTCTTGTTGACCAAGAAAGCAATGTTTCAAGCAAGGAAGCAAGGAGGAAATGAAGAAAGAAATCAAGATCCCTTCTTGATTGATTCCGACCCGCGTTTCTTCTTTGTCTCTTTCTTTTGTTTTTGTTTCTTGTCCTCTTTGTTCTTTCTTGAGTTCTACCTTGGTCAATCGTAACCATGGGCGCAATCAAGATGCTTTCTTGATTGCGGTCTTGATTCAAGAAAGCAGTCAAGAACAAGCGACCAAGAAAGAAGAAGTCAAGAAGATCAGTTGACCTCTTTCTTGTTGACAAAGAAAGCAATGTTTCAAGCAATCAAGAAGGTGTAAATGAAGAAAGGAATCAAGATCCCTTCTTGATTGATTTCGAGCTGTGTTTCTTCTTTGTTTCTTTCTTTCATGGTCGTTTCTGGTCCTCTTTGTTCTTTCGTGAGTTTTACCTTGGTCAATCGCAACCGTTGGCGCAATCAAGAAGCTTTCTCTAATGTGATATTGATTCAAGAAAGCAGTCAAGAACAAGCGACGAACCAACAAGAAGTCAAGAAGCTGAGTTAACTACTTTCTTGTTGACCAAGAAAGGAATGTTTCAAGCAAGAAAGCAAGGAGGAAATGAAGAAAGGAATCAAGATCCCTTTTTGATTGATTCCGAGCCGCGTTTCTTCTTTGTTTCTTTCTTTTGTTTTCATTTCTTGTCCTCTTTGTTCTTTCTTCAGTCATACCTAGGTCAATCGCAACCATGGGCGCAATCAAGATGCTTTCTTAATTGCGGTCTTGATTCAAGAAAGCAGTCAAGAACAAGCGACCAAGAAAGAAGAAGTCAACAAACTCAGTTGATTTCTTTCTTGTTGACCAAGAAAGCAATGTTTCAAGCAAGAAAGCAAGGAGGAAATGAAGAAAGAAATCAAGATCCCTTCTTGATTGATTCCGAGCCGTGTTTCTTCTTTGTTTCTTTCTTTCATGGTTGTTTCTGGTCCTCTTTGTTCTTTCTTGTGTTCTACCTTGGTCAATCGCAACCATTGGTGCAATCAAGAAGCTTTCTCTATTGTGATCTTGATTCAAGAAAGCACTCAAGAACAAGCGACAAACAAACAAGAAGTCAAGAAGCTGAGTTAACTACTTTCTGGTTGACTAAGAGAGCAATGTTTCAAGCAAGAAAGTAAGGAGGAAATGAAGAAAGGAACTAAGATCGCTTCTTGATTGATTCCGAGCCGCGTTTCTTCTTTGTTTGTTTGTTTTATTTTCGTTTCTTGTCCTCTTTGTTCTTTCTTGAGTTCTACCTTGGTCAATCGCAACCATGGGCGCAATCAAGATGCTTTCTTGATTGTGTTCTTGATTCAAGAAAGCAGTCAAGAACAAGCGACCAAGAAAGAAAAGGTCAACAAGCTCAGTTGACTTCTTTCCTGTTGACCAAGAAAGCAATGTTTCATGCAAGAAAGCAAGGAGGAAATGAAGAAAGGAATCAAGATCCCTTCTTAATTGATTCCGAGCCGTGTTTCATCTTTGTTTCTTTCTTTCATGGTCATTTCTAGTCCTCTTTGTACTTTCTTGAGTTCTACCTTGGTCAATCACAGCCATGGGCGCAATCAAGATGCTTTCTTGATTGGAGTCTTGATTCCAGAAAGCAGTCAACAACAAGCGACCAAGAAAGAAGAAGTCAACAAGCTCAGTTGACTTCTTTCTTGTTGACCAAGAAAACAATGTTTCAACCAAGAAAGCAAGGAGGAAATGAAGAAAGGAAGCAAGATCCCTTCTTAAATGATTCTGAGTCGTGTTTCATCTTTGTTTCTTTCTTTCATTGTCGTTTCTTGTCCTCTTTTTTCTTTCTTGAGTTCTACCTTGGTCAATCGCAGCCATGGGCGCAATCAAGATGCTTTCTTGATTGCGGTCTTCATTCAAGAAAGCAGTCAAGAACGAGCGACCAAGAAATAAAAAGTCAAGAAGCTCAGTTGGCTTCTTTCTTGTTGACCAAGAAAGCATAGTTTTAAGGAAGAAAGCAAGGAGGAAATGAAAAAAGGAATCAAGATCCCTTCTTGATTGATTATGAGCCGTATTTCTTCTTTGTTTCTTTCTTTCATTTTCGTTTCTTGTCCTCTTTGTTCTTTCTTGAGTTCTTCCTTGGTCAATCGCAACCATGGGCGCAATCAAGATGCTTTCTTGATTGTGGTCTTGATTCAAGAAAGCAGTCAAGAACAAGCGACCAAGAAAGAAAAAGTCAACAAGCTCGGTTGACTTCTTTCTTGTTGACCAAGAAAGCAATGGTTCAAGCAAGAAAGCAAGGAGGAAATGAAGAAAGAAATCAAGATCCCTTCTTGATTGATTCTGAGCAGTGGTCTTCTTTGTTTCTTTCTTTCATGGTCATTTCTTGTCCTGTTTGTTCTTTCTTGAGTTCTACCTTGGTCAATTGCAACCATTGGCGCAATCAAGATGCTTTCTCTATTGTGATCTTGATTCAAGAAAGCAGTCAAGAACAAGCGACGAACAAACAAGAAGTCAAGAAGCTGAGTTAACTACTTTCTTGTTGACCAAGAAAGCAATGCTTTAAACAAGAAAGCAAGGAGGAAATGAAGAAAGGAATCAAGATCCCTTCTTGATTGATTCCGAGCCGCGTTTCTTCTTTCTTTCCTTCTTTAATTTTCGTTTCTTGTCCTCTTTGTTCTTTCTTGAGTTCTATCTTGGTCAATCGCAACCATGGGCGCAATCAAGATGTTTTCTTAATTGCGGTCTTGATTCAAGAAAGCAGTCAAGAACAAATGACCAAGAAAGAAGAAGTCAACAAGCTTAGTTGACTTCTTTCTTGTTGACTAAGAAAGCAATGTTTCAAGCAAGAAAGCAAGGAGGAAATGAAGAAAGAAATCAAGATCCCTTCTTGATTGATTCCGAGCCGTGCTTCTTCTTTGTTTCTTTCTTTCATGGTCATTTCTTGTCCTATTTGTTCTTTCTTGAGTTCTACCTTGGTCAATCGCAACCATTGGCGCAATCAAGATGCTTTCTTAATTGCGGTCTTGATTCAAGAAAGCAGTCAAGAACAAGCGACCAAGAAAGAAGAAGTCAACAAGCTCAGTTGACTTCTTTCTTGTTGACCAAGAAAGCAATGTTTCAAGCAAGAAAGCAAGGAGGAAATAAAGAAAGGAATCAAGATCCCTTCTTAATTGATTTTGAGCCGTGTTTCATCTTTGTTTCTTTCTTTTATGGTTGTTTCTTATCTTCTTTGTTCTTTCTTGAGTTCTACCTTGGTCAATCGCAGGCATGGCGCAATCAAGATGCTTTCTTGATAGTGGTCTTGATTCAAGAAAGCAGTCAAGAATAAGCGACCAAGAAAGAAGAAGTCAACAAGCTCAGTTGACTTCTTTCTTGTTGACTAAGAAAGCAATGTTTCAAGCAAGAAAGCAAGGAGGAAATGAAGAAAGAAATCAAGATCCCTTCTTGATTGATTTCGAGCCGTGTTTCTTCTTTGTTTCTTTCTTTCATGGTCGTTTCTGGTCCTTTTTGTTCTTTCTTGAGTTCTACCTTGGTCAATCGCAACCATGGGCGTAATCAATATTCTTTCTTGATTGAGATCCTGATTCAAGATAGTAGTCAAGAACAAGCGACCAAGAAAGAAGAAGTGAAGAACCTCAGTTGACTTCTTTCTTGTTGACCAATGATCCTTGGTCCATCCTTTTGCATAAAAAATCATAATGCTCAGAGCACTTTTGAGTTTTGTGTTCCGTGGTGCCCCGTGGTCAATTTTTGGCGGCCTTGTTGCATTTTCAGCCCATGGTGCAATTTTCATGCGAAAATTAGACTTTTGGGTTTTGGTGCCACATGATCCATGGTGTGCCCTTATGCATAAAAAACCATAATGCTCGGAGCACTTTTCCGTTTTGAGGTTTGTGGTGCCCCGTGGTCCATTTTTGGTGCCCCATGGACCATTTTCGGCCAATGGTGCAGTTTTCGTTCCAAAATAAGACTTTTGGGTTTTGGTTTCTCGTGATCTTTGTTGTATCCTTATGCATAAAATATCATAGTGCGAGGAGCACTTTTCAGTTTTGAGGTCCGTGGTGCCCCGTGGTCCATTTTTGGTGCACATAATGCATTTTCGGCATATGGTGCAATTTTCGTTCGAACATAAGACTATTTGGTTTTGGTGCCCCATGATCCTTAGTGCATCCTTATGCATAAAAAACCATAATGCTCAGAAGGTTGTTCAATTTTGAGGTCCATGGTGCCCCATGGTCCATTTTTGGTACCCGAGGTGCATTTTAGGCCCATGGTGCAATTTTCGTGAAACAATAAGACTTTAGGAATTTAGTGCCACTTGATCCTTGGTTCATCCTTATGCATAGAAAACCATAATGCTCGGAACACTTTTCCGTTTTGAGGTCCGTGATGGCCTGTGGTCCTTTTTTGGTGCCCGTGGAGCATTTTCGGCCTATGGTGAAACTTTCATGCGAAATAAGACTTTTGCGTTTTGGTGTCCCATGATCCTTCGTGCATCCTTTTTGCATAAAAAACCATAATGCTCAGAGAACTTTTTAGTTTTGAGGTCCGTGATGCCCCGTGGTCCATTTTTGGTACTCGTAGTGCAATTTTTGTGCGAATATAAGACTTTTCGATTTTGGTGTCCGTTGATCCTTGGTGCATCCTTTTGCATAAAAAACCATAATGTTCAAAGCACTTTTGAGTTTTGAGGTCCATGGTGCCCCGTGATCAAATTTTGGTGGGCGAGGTGCAGTTTAGGCACATGGTGCAATTTTAGTGCAACAATAAGACTTTTGGGATTTAGTGCCACTTGATCCTTGGTTAATCCTTATTCATGAAAAACCATAATGCTAGGAGCACTTTTGATTTTTGAAGTCCGTGGTGTCCCGTGGTCCACTTTTGGCGCTCGTGTTGCATTTTCGGCCCATGGTGCAGTTTTCGTGCGAAAATAGGACTCTTTGGTTTTGGTATCCCGTCATCTTTGTTGCATCCTTATGCATAAAAAACCATAATGCTAGTAGCACTTTTCAGTTTTGAGGTATGTGGTGCCCCGTAGTCCATTTTTGGTGCACGTGGTGCATTTTCGGTCCATGGTGCAATTTTCATACAAAAATAAGACTTTTGGGTTTTGGTGCCCCGTGATCCTTGGTGCATCCTTATGCATAAAAAATCATAACGCGCGGAGCACTTTTCTGTTTTGAGGTCCGTGGTGCCTCGTGGTCCATTTTGGGTGCCCGTGGAGCATTTTCGACCTATGGTGCAACTTTCATTCCAAAATAACTTTTGGGTTTTAATCCCCCGTTATCTTTATTGCATCCTTATCCTTATGCACAACAAACCATAATGCTAGGAGCACTTTCAATTTTGAGATCCGCGGTGGACACTGGTCCATTTTTTGTGCCCGTGGTGCATTTTAGGCCCATTGTGCAATTTTCGTGCGACAATAAGACTTTTGGGATTTAGTGCCATTTGATCCTTGGTTCATCCTTATGCATAAAAAACCATATTGCTCAGGGCACTCTTCAATTTTGATGTCCGGGGTGCCTCGTGGTCCATTTTTTGTGCCCTTGGTGCATTTTCGGCCCATGGTGCAATTTTCGTACGAAAATAAGACTTTTTGGTTTTGGTGCCACGTGATCCTTGGTGCATCCTTATGCATAAAAAACCATAATGCTCAGAGAGCTTTTCTGTTTTGAGATCTGTAGTGCCCCGTGGTCTATATTTAGTGCCCGTGGTGCAATTTCGACTCGTGGTGCAATTTTCGTGCGACAATAAGACTTTTGGGTTTTGGTGCCCCGTCATACCTGGTGCATTCTTATGCATAAAAACCATAATGCTCAGAGCACTTTTTAGTTTCGATGTTCGTGGTGCCCCGTGGTCCATTTTTGGTGCCCGTGGAGTATTTTCGACCAATGGTGTAATTTTCGCGCGAAAATTAGACTTTTGGATTTTTGTGCCTCGTGATTCTTGGTGCATCCTTATGCATAAAAAACCATAATGATCGATGTACTTTTCCGTTTTTAGGTCCGTGGTGCCCCGTGGAGCATTTTCGGCCCATGGCGCAATTTTCATTCCATAATAAGACTTTTGGGTTTTGATCCCCCGTGATCTTTGTTGCATCCTTATTCTTAAAAAATCTTAATGCTCGGAGTTCTTTTCAGTTTTGAGGTCCATGATGCCCAGTGGTCCATTTTTTGTGCCCGTGGTGCATTTTCGAGCCATGGTGCAATTTTCGTGCAAATATAAGACTTTTGGGTTCTGGTGCCCTACGATCCTTGGTGCATCCTTTTGCATAAAAAACCATAATGCTCGGAGTTCTTTCAAGTTTTGAGGTTCGTAGTGCCCCGTGGTCCATTTTTGGCGCCCATGTTGCGTTTTCGGCCCATGGTTCAATTTTCGTGCGAAAATAAAACTTTTGGATTTTGGTGCCCCGTGATCCTTAGTGCATCCTTATGCATAAAAAACCTTAATGGTCAGAGCACTTTTCCATTTTGAGGTTCGTGGTGTCCCGTTGTCCAATTCTGGTGCTCGTGATGCATTTTCGGCCCATGGTGCAATTTTCATTCCAAAGCTAGACTTTTGGGTTTTGGTCCCCTGTGATCTTTGTTGCATCCTTATGCACAAAAAACCATAATGCTAGGAGCACGTTTCAGTTTTGAGATCCATGGTGCCCCCATTTTTTGTGTTTGTGGTGCATTATCGGCTCATGGTGTAACATTCGTGCGAAAATAAGACTTTTGGGTTTTGGTGCACCGTGATCCTTGGTGCATCCTTTTGCATTAAAAACTATAATGGTCGGAGTACTTTTGAGTTTTGAGGTCCGTGGTGCCCCGTGGTCAATTTTTGGCACCCATGTTGCATTTTCGATCCATGGTTCAATTTTCGTGCGAAAATAAGACTTTGGTTGTGGTGCCCCATGATCTTTGTTTCATCCTTATGCATAAAAAACCTTAACGCTCATAGCACTTTTCAGTTTTGAGGTCCGTGATGCCTCGTGGTCCATTTTTGGTGCCCGTGGTTCATTTTCGACCCATGGTGCAATTTTCGTGCGAATATAACACTTTTGGGTTTTGGTGCCCCGTGATCCTTGGAGCATCCTTTTGCGAAAAAAACCATAATGCTCAGAGAACTTTTGAGTTTTGAGGTCTGTGGTGCCCCATGGTCCATTTTTGGCGCCTATGTTGCATTTTCGGCCCATGGTACAATTTTTGTGCGAAAATAAGAATTTTGGGATTTGGTGCCCCGTGATCCTTGGAGCATCCTTATGCATGAAAAACCATAATGGTCAAAGCACTTTTCAGTTTTGAGATCCGTGGTGCCCCGTGGTCCAATTTAAGTGCTAGTGGTGAATTTTCAGCCCAAGGTGCAATTTTCGTGCCAAAATAAAAATTTTGGATTTTGGTGCCCCGTGATCCTTGGTGCATGCTAATGCATGAAAAATCATAATGGTCAAAGAACTTTTCAATTTTGAGGTCCGTGGTGCCCCGTGGTCCATTGTAGGTGACCGTGGTGAATTTTCGGCCCAATGTGCGATTTTCGTGCCAAAATAAGACTTTTGGGTTTTGGTGCCCAGTGATCCCTGGTGCATCCTTATGCATAAAAAAGCATAATGCTCGAAGTACATTTCAGTTTTCAGGTCTACGTGCCCGAGGCCCATTTTTGGTGCCCGTGGTGCATTTTCGGCTTATGGTGCAATTTCGTGCCAAAATAAGACTTTTGGGTTTTGTCCCCCGTGATCCTTATTGCATCCTTATGCATAAAAAAAAAAATAATGCCCCATGGTCCTTGGTGCATCCTTATGCATGAAAACCAGAATGGTCAATGCACTTTTCAGTTATGAGGTCCGTGGTACCCCGTGGTCCATTTTAGGTGCCTTTTGTGCATTTTAGGCCCATGGTGCAATTTTCGTGCCAAAATAAGACTTTTGAGTTTTGGTGCCCCGTGATCTTTGTTGCATCCTTATGCATAACAAACCTTAATGCTCGGTGCACTTTCAATTTTGTGGTCTGTGGTGCACCGTGGTCCTTTTTGGGTGCTCGTCGTGTATTTTCGGCCCATGGTGTAATTTTCGTGCGAAAATAAGACTTTTGGGTTTTCATGCCGCATGATCCTTGGTGCATCCATATGCATAAAAAACCATAATGCTCAAAGCACTTTTGAGTTTTGTGGTCCGTGGTGCCCCGTGGTCTGTTTTTGGTGCCCGTGTTGCATTTTTCGCATATGGTGCGATTTTCGTGCCAAAATAAGACATTTGGGTTTTGGTTCCTCGTGATCCTTGTTGCATCCTTATGCATAAAAAACCATAATCCTCGTAGCACTTTTGAGTTTTGAGATCCGTGGTGCCCCATTGTCCATTTTTAGCACTTATGGTGCATTTTCGGCCAATGGTGCAATTTTCGTACGAAATTAAGACTTTTGGCTTTTGGTGCCCTGAGATGCTTGGAGCATCCGTATGCATAAAAAATCGTAATGCTCAGAGAACTTTCAGTATTGCGGTCCGTGGTGCCCCGTGGTCCATTTTCGTGCACGTGGTGCATTTTCGACCCATGGTGCAATATTCGTGCGAAAATAAGACTTTTGGGTTTTGGTGCCCCGTTATCCTAGATACATCCTTATGCATAAAAAACCATAATGCTTGGAGCACTTTCAGTTTTGAGGTCTGTGGTGCCCCGTGGTCCATTTTTGGTGCACGTGGTGCATTTTCAGCACATGGAGCAATTTTCGTGCCAAAATAAGACTTTTCGGTTTTGGTGCCCCATGATCCTTGGTGCATCCTTATGCATAAAAATAATAATGTTTGGAGCGCTTTTCAATTTTGAGGTCCGTGGTGCACCGTGGTCCATTGTTGGTGCCCGTGGTGCATTTTTAGCCCATGGTGCAATTTTCGTCCGAATGTAAGACTTTTGGGTTTTGGTGCCCCATGATCCTTGGTGCATCATTATGCATAAAAAACTATAATGCTCAGAGCGGTTTTCAGTTTTGAGGTCTGTGGTGCCCCGTGATCCATTTTTGGTGCCCGTGGTGCCCCGTGATCCATTTTTGGTGACCGTGGTGCATTTTCGGCCCATGATGCAGTTTTCGTGCGAAAATATGACCTTTGGGTTTTGTTGCCCCGTGATCCCTGGTGCATTCTTAGGCATAAAAAACCATTACTCTCGGAGCACTTTTCATTTTGGGGTCTGTGGTGCCCCGTGGAGCATTTTCGGCCCATGGTGCAATTTTCGTGCGAAAATAAGACTTTTGGGTTTTGGTGCCCTGTGATCCTTGTTGCATCCTTAGGCATAAAAACCATAACGCTCAGAGCACTTTTTGAGGTATGTGGTGCCCCGTGGTACATTTTTGGCACTTGTGGTGTGTTTTTGGCCCATGGTGCAACTTTCGTGCCAAAATAAGACATTTGGGTTTTGGTGCCCCATTATCTTTGTTGCATTCTTATGAATAAAAAACCATCACGCTCAGAGCACTTTTCAATTTTGGGGTCTATGGTGCGCCGTGGAGCATTTTTGGCCCATGGTGCAATTTTCGTGCGAAAATAAGATTTTTGGGTTTTGGTGCCCTGTGATCCTTGTTGCATCCTTAGGCATAAAAACCATAACACTCAGAGCACTTTTTGAGGTATGTGGTGCCTCGTGGTCAATTTTTGGCTCCTGTTGTCCATTTTCGACTAGTGGTGCAATTTTTGTGCCAAAATAAGACTTTTGGGTTTTGGTCCCCCGTAATCCTTGTTGCATCCTTATGCATATAAAACCATAATGCTCGGAGCACTTTTCAGTTTTTAGGTCAGTGGTGCACCATGGTACATTTTTGCTGCCCGTGGTGCACTTTCGGCCCATGCTTCAATTTTTGTGCGAAAATAAGACATTTGGGTTTTGGTGCCCCGTGATCCTTGGGGCATCCTTGTGCATAAAAAACCATAATGCTCGGAGCACTTTTCAGTTTTAAGGTACGTGGTGCCCCGTAGCCCATTTTTGGTGCCCGTGGTGCATTTTCGGACCATGGTGCAATTTTTGTGCCAAAATAAGACTTTTGGGTTTTTGTCCCCCATGATCCTTGTTGCATCCTTATGCAGAAAAAACCATAATGCTCAGAGGACTTTTCAGTTTAGAGGTCCGTGGTGCCCGGTGGTCCTTTTTGGTGTGGTGGTGCATTTTCGGCCCATGGTACAATTTTCTTGCGAAAAGAAGACTTTTGGGTTTTGGTCCCCCATAATCCTTGTTGCATCCTTATGCATATAAAACCATAATGCTCGGAGCACTTTTCAGTTTTTAGGTCAGTGGTGCACCATGGTACATTTTTGGTGCCCGTGGTGCACTTTCGGCCCATGCTTCAATTTTTGTGCGAAAATAAGACATTTGGGTTTTGGTGTCCCATGATCCTTGGGGCATCCTTGTGCATAATAAAACCTAATGCTCAGAGCACTTTTCAGTTATGAGGTACGTGGTGCCCCGTAGTCCATTTTTGGTGCCCATGGTGCATTTACGGACCATGGTGCAATTTTCGTGCGAAAATAAGACTTTTGGGTTTTGGTGCCCCGTGATCCTTGTTGCATCCTTAGGCATAAAAAAGCATAACTCTCATAGCACTTTTCAAGCTTGGGGTCTGTGGTGCCCCGTGGTGCATTTTCGGTCCATGGTGCAATTTTCGTGCGAAAATAAGACTTTTTTGGGTTTTGGTGCCCCGTGATCCTTGTTGCATCCTTAGGCATAAAAACCATAATGCTCAGAGCACTTTTCAGTTTTCAGGTCCGTGGTGCCCCGTGGTCCATTTTTGGTACCTGTGGTGCATTTTCGGCCCATGGTGCAATTTTTGTGCCAAAATAAGACTTTTGGGTTTTGGTCCCCCATAATCTTTGTTGCATCCTTATGCACAAAAACCATAATGCTCAGAGCACTTTTTAGTTTTGAGGTTCGTGGTGCCCCGTGGTCCATTTTTGGTGCCCGTCGTGCATTTTCGTCACATTGTGCAATTTTCGTGTGAAAATAAGACTTTTGGGTTTAGGTGCCTCGTGATCCTTGGCGAATCATGATGCATAAAAAACCATAATGCTCGGAGCGGTTTTCAGCTTTGAGGTCCGTGGTGCCTCGTGGTCCTTTTTTGGTGCCCGTGGTGCAGTTTTCGTGCGAAAATAAGACTTTTGGGTTTTGGTGCCCCAGAATCCTTGGAGCATCCTTATGCATAAAAAACCTTAACACTCGGAGCACTTTTCAGTTTTGAGGTTCGTGTTGCCCCGTGGTCCAATTTTTTGTGCGTGGTGCATTTTCGGCCCATGAAGCAGTTTTCGTGCAAAAATAAGACTTTTGGGTTTTGGTGCCCCGTGATCCTTGTTGCATCCTTAGGCATAAAAAATCATAAGAACTTTTCAGTTTTGAGATCTGTGGTGCCTCGTTGTACATTTTTTGTGCCCGTGGTGAATTTTCTGCCCAAGGTGCAATTTTGGTGCCAAAATAAGCCATTTGCGTTTTGGTTCCCCGTGATCCATGCTACTTCCTTATGCATAAAAAACCATAAAGCTCGAAGCACTTTTGAGTTTTGAGGTCCATGGTGCCCCGTGGTCCATTTTTGGTGCCCGTGGTGCATTTTCAGTCCATGGTGCAATTTTCGTACGAAAATAAGACTTTTGGATTTTGGTGCCCCATGATCCTTGGTGCATCCTTATGCATAAAAAACTATACTGCTCGGAGCACTTTCAGTTTTGAGGTCTGTGGTGCCCCATGGTCCATTTTTTGTGCCCGTGGTGCATTTTCAGCCCATGGTGCAATTTTCGTGTAAAAATAAGAGTTTTGGGTTTTGGTGCCCTGTGATCCTTGGTGCATCCATATTCCTAAAAAAACGATAATGCTTGGAACAGTTTCCAGTTTTGAGGTCCGTGGTGCCCCGTTGTCCATTTTTGGTGCCCGTGGTGCATTTACGGCCCATGGTACAATTTTTGTTCCAAAACAAGACTTTTGGCTTTTGGTGCCCTAGATCCTTGATGCATCCTTATGCATAAAAAACCATAATGCTCGGAACACTTTCAGTTTTGAGGTCCATGGTGCCCCGTGGTCAATTTTTGGTGCCCGTGGTGCATTTTCAGCCCATGGTGCAATTTTTGTGCCAAAATAAGACTTTTGGGTTTTGGTGCCCCGTGATCCATGGTGCATCCTTATGCATAAAAAACCATAATGGTCGGAGCACTTTTTAATTTTGAGGTCCATGGTGCCCCATGGTCAATTTTTGGTGCCCGTGGTGAATTTTCGACCCATGGTGCAATTTTCGTGCCAAAATAAGACTTTTGGGTTTTGGTGCTCCGTGATCCATGGTGCATCCTTATCAATAAAAAACTATAATGCTCGGAGCACTCTTCAGTTTTGAAGACCGTGGTGCCCTATGGTCCATTTTTTGTGCCCGTGGTGAATTTTCGACCCATGGTGCAATTTTCTTACGAAAATAAGACTTTTGGATTTTGTTGCCCTGTGACATGTTGTGCATTCTTATGCATAAAAAACCATAATTCTCGGAGCACTCTTCAGTTTTTAGGTCTGTGGTGCCCCGTGGTCCATTTTAGGTGCCCCGTGGTGCATTTTAGGCCCACGGTGCAATTTTCTTCCGAAAATAAGACTTTTGGGTTTTGGTGCAACATGATCCTTAGTGCATCTTTATGCATCAAAAAGCATAATGCTTGGAGTGGTTTTCAGTTTTGAGGTCTGTGGTACGCCATGGTCCATTTTTGGTGCCCGTGGTGCATTTTCGGCCCATGGTACAATTTTTGTTCCAAAATAAGACTTTTGGATTTTCGTCCCCTGTGATCTTTGTTGCATCCTTTTGTATAAAAAACTATAATGCTCAGAGAACTTTTCAATTTTGAGGTCTGTGGGGCCCTGTGGTCCATTTTCAGCACTTGGTTGAATTTTCGTTCGAAAATAAGACTTCTGGGTTTTGGTGCCCCGTCATCCATGGTGCATCCTTATGCATAGAAACCCGTAATGCTTGGAACACTTTTCAGTTTTGAGGTCCGTGGTACCGGGTTGTCCATTTTTCGTGCCAGTGGTGCATTTTCGGTCCATGGTGCAAGTTTCGTGCCAAAATAAGAATTTTGGGATTTGGTCCCCCGTGATCCTTGTTGTATCCTTTTGCATAAAAAACCATAATGCTCGGAGCACTCTTCAGTTTTAAATACCGTGGTGCCCTGTGGTCCATTTTAGGTGCCCGTGGTGAATTTTCGGCCCATGGTGCAATTTTCGTGCGAAAATAAGATTTTAGGGTTTTGGTGCCCTGTCATCCCTGGTGCAACCTTATGCATAAAAAAGCATAATGCTTGGAGCAGTTTTCAGTTTTCAGGTCCGTGGTGCCCCTGGTCCATTTTTGGTGCCCGTGGTGCATTTTCGGCCCATGGTACAATTTTTGTTCCAATATAAGACTTTTGGGTTTTGGTCCCCTGTGATATTTGTTGCATCCTTGTGCATCAAAAACCATAATGCTCGGAGAACTTTTGATTTTTGACGTCTGTGGTGCCCCGTGGTCCATTTTTGGTGCCCGTGGTCCATTTTTGGTGCCCCGTGGTCCATTTTTGGTGCATTCTTATGCATAAAAAATTATAATGCTCAGAGCACTTTTCAATTTTCAGGACCAACGTGCCCCTTGGTCCATTTTCGGTGGCTGTGGTGCATTTTCGGCCCATGGTGCAATTTTAGTGCCAAAATAAGACTTTTGGGTTTTGGTGACCTATGATCCTTGGTGCATCCATATGCATAAAAAACCATAATCCTCAGAGAACTATTAAGTTTTGAGGTCCTTGGTGCCCCATGGTTCATTTTTGGTACCCGTGTTGCATTTTCCGCATATGGTGCCATTTTCGTGCCAAAATAAGACATTTGGGTTTTGGTCCCCCGTGATCCTTGTTCCATCGACATGCATAGAAAACCATAATACTCAGAGCACTTTTGAGTTTTGAGATCCGTGGTGCCCTGTTATCCATTTTTAGCACTCATGGTACATTTTCGGTCCATGGTGCAATTTTCGTACGAAATTAAGACTTTTTGGTTTTGGAGCCCCATGATCCTTGGTGCATCCTTATGCATAAAAAACCATAATCCTCGGAGCACTTTCAGATTTGAGGTCCATGGTGCCCCATTGTCCATTTTGGTGCCCGTGTTACATTTTCGGCCCATGGTGCAATTTTCGTGCCAAAATAACACTTTTAGGTTTCGGTGCCCCGTGATCCTTGGAGCATCCATATTCATAAAAAACCATAATGCTTAGAGCACTTTTTAGTTTCGAGGTCCATGGTGACCTGGGGTCCATTTTTGGTGCCCGTGTTGCATTTTCGGCTTGTGGTGACATTTTCGTGTTAAAATAAGACATTTGGATTTTGGTCCCCCATGATCCGTGTTGCATCCTTATTCCTAAAAAACCATAATGCTTGGAGGAATTTCAGTTTTGATGTCCGTGGTGCCCTGTGGTCCATTTTTGGTGCCCGTGGTGCATTTTCGGCCCATGGTGCAATTTTCGTGCCAAAATAAGACTTTGGGTTTTCGTGCCTCGTGATGCTTAGTGCATCCATATGAATAAAAAACCATATTTCTCAGAAGAATTTTCAGTGTTGAGGTCCGTGGTGCCCCGTGGTCCACTTTTGGTACCAAGGTGCATTTTCGGCCCATGGTACAATTTTCGTGCGAAAATAAAAGTTTTGGGTTTTAGTGCCCCGTGATCCCTAGTGCATTATTATCCATAAAAAATCATAATTCTCAGTGTACTTTTTAGTTTTCAGGACCGTGGTGCCCCTTTGTCCAGTTTTGGTGCCTGTGGTGCATTTTCGGCCCGTGGTGCAATTTTTGAGCCAAAATAATACTTTTGGGTTGTGGTGCCCCGTGATCCTTGGTGCATCCTTATGCATAAAAAACCACAATACTAGGAGAAATTTCAGTTTTGATGTCCGTGGTGCCCCGTGTTCCATTTGGTGCCCGTGGAGCATTTTCAGCCCATGGTGCAATTTTCGTGCCAAAATAAGAATTTTGGGTTTTGGTGCCCTGTGATCCCTGGTGCATCCTTATGCATAAAAAACCATAATACTCAAAGTACTTTTGAGTTTTGAGGTCTGTGGTGCCCCGTGGTCCATTTTTGGTGTTGTGCATTTTCGGCCCATGATGCAATATTCGTGCGAAAATAAGACTTTTGGGTTTTGGTGCCCCGTGATCCCTGGTGCATCCTTATGCATAAAAAACTATAACGCTCGAAGCACTTTTAGTTTTGAGGTCCGTGGTGCCCCATGGTCCATTTTGGTGCCCGTGGTGCATTTTCGGCCCATGGTGCAATTTTCATGCCAAAATAAGACTTTTGGGTTTTTGTGCCCCGTGATCCCTGGTGCATCCTTATGCATTAAAAGCCATAATGATCGGAGCACTTTAAGTTTTGAGGTTCATGGTGCCCCGTGGTCCATTCTTGGTGCCCGTGGTGCATTTTCGTCCAATGCTGCAATTTACGTGCCAAAATAAGACTTTTGGGTTTTCGTGCCTCGTGATGCTTGGTGCATCCATATGCATAAAAAAGCATAATGCTCAGAACACTTTTCATTTTTTATTTTCGTGGTGCCCCGGGGTCAATTTTTGGTGCTGTGGTGCATTTTCGGCCCATGATGCAATGTTCATGCGAAAATAAAACTTTTGAGTTTTGGTGCCACGTGATCCCTTAGGCATTCTTATGCATAAAAAATCATAATACTCATAGCACTTTTACGTTTTGAGGTCCGTGGTGCCCCGTGGTCCATCGTTGGTGTTGTGGTGCATTTTTGGCCTATAATCCAATATTCGTGCAAAAATAAGACTTTTGGCTTTTGGTGCCCCTGTGATCCCTGGGGCATTCTTATGCATAGAAAATCATAATGTTCGGAGCGCTTTTCAGTTTTGAGGTCCATGGTGCCCCGGGGTCCATTTTTGGTGTTGTGGTTCATTTTCGACCCATGATGCAATATTCGTGCGAAAATAAGACTTATGGGTTTTCGTGCCCCGTGATCCCTGATGCATTCTTATTCATAAAAATCTGTAATGCTCAGAACACTTTTTTAGTTTTGAGGTATGTGGTGCCCTGTGGTCCATTTTTGGTGTCCGTGGTGCATTTTAGGTCCATGGTGCAATTTTCGTTCGAAAATAAGACATTTCGGTTTTGGTCCCCCGTGATCTTTCTTTCATCCTTATGCATAAAAAACCAAAATGGTCGGAGCACTTTTCAATTTTGAGATCCGTGGTGCCCTGTTGTCCATTTTTGGTGCAGTGGTGCATTTTTGGCCCATGGTGCAATTTTCGTGCGAAAAGAAAAGTTTTGGGTTTTGGTGCCCCATAATACCTGGTGCATTCTTATGCATAAAAAATTATAATGCTCAGAGCACTTTTCAGTTTTCAGGACCAAGGTGCCCCTTGGTCCATTTGCGGAGGCTGTGGTGCATTTTCGGCCCATGGTGCAATTTTAGTGCCAAAATAAGACTTTTGGGTTTTGGTGACCTGTGATCCTTAGTGCATCCATATGCATAAAAAACCATAATCCTCATAGCACTTTTAAGTTTTGGGGTCCTTAGTGCCCCGTGGTTCATTTTTGGTGCCTGTGTTGCATTTTTTGCATGTGGTGCCATTTTCATGCCAAAATAAGACATTTGGGTTTTGGTCCCCCGTGATCCTTGTTGCATCGATATGCATCAAAAACCATAATACTCAGAGCACTTTTGAGATTTGGGATCTGTGGTGCCCTGTTGTCCATTTTTAGCACTCGTGGTGCATTTTCGGCCCATGGTGCAATTTTCGTATGAAATTAAGACTTCTGGGTTTTGGTGCCCCGTGATCCTTGGTGCGTCCTTATGCATAAAAAACCATAATCCTTGGAGCACTTTCAGTTTTGAGGTCAATGGTGCCCCATTGTCCATTTTGGTACCCGTGGTGCATTTTCGGTCCATGGTGCAATTTTCGTGCCAAAATAACACTTTTGGGTTTTGGTGCCCCGTGATCCTTGGTGCATCCATATGTATAAAAAACCATAATGCTCAGAGCACTTTTTAGTTTTGAGGTCCGTGGTGACCAGGGGTCCATTTTTGGTGCCCGTGTTGCACTTTCGGCTTGTGGTGACATTTTTGTGTTAAAATAAGACATTTGGGTTTTGGTCCCCCATGATCCGTGTTGCATCCTTATGTATAAAAAACCATAATGCTCAGAGCACTTTTCAGTTTTGAGGTCCATGGTGCCCCGTGGTCCATTTTTGGTGCTAGTGGTGAATTTTCGGTCCTTGCTGCAATTTTCGTGCGAAAATAAGACTTTTGGGTTTTTGTACCTCATGATCCTTGGTGCATCCTAATTCATAAAAAACCATAATGCTCAGAGCACTTTTCACTTTTTATGTCCGTGATGCCCCGCGGTCCATTTTTGGTGCCTATGGTGAATTTTAGGCCCATGCTGCAATTTTCGTACGAAAATAAGACTTTTGGGTTTTTGTGCGCCGTGATCCTTGGTGCATCCTCATGCATAAAAAACCATAATGCTCAGAGAGCTTTTCACTTTTGAGGTCCGTGGTGCCCTGTGGTCATTTTTTGGTGCTCGTGGTGCATTTTCGGTCCATGGTGCATTTTTGTGCCAAAATAAAACTGTTGGGTTTAGTCGCCTCGTGATACTTGGTGCATTCTTATGCATAAAAAACCATAATCCTCAGAGCACTTTTCAGTTTTGAGATCCGTGGTGCCTCGTGATCAATTTTTGGTGCTCGTGGTTCATTTCCGTCCCATGGTGCCATTTTCGTTTTAAAATAAGACATTTGGGTTTTGGTGCCCCGTGATCCTTGGTGCATCCTTATGCATAAAAAAGCATAATGCTCAAAGCAGATTTCAGTTTTGAGGTCCATGGTGCCCACAGGTCCATTTTTCGTGTCGGTGGTGCATTTTCGGCCCATGGTACAATTTTTGTTCCAAACTAAGACTTTTGGGTTTTGATCCCCCGTAATCTTTGTTGCATCCTTATGCATAAAAACCATAATGCTCAGAGCGCTTTTCACTTTTGAGGTCCATGATGCCCCGTGATCCATTTTTTGTGCCTATGGTGAATTTTACGCCCATGCTGCAATTTTTGTGTGAAAATAGGACTTTTGGGTTTTTGTGCGTTGTGATCCTTGGTGCATCCTCATGCATAAAACACCATAATGCTCGGAGGGCTTTTCACTTTTGAGGTTCGTGGTGCCCTGTGGTCCATTTTTGGTGCCCGTGGTACATTTTCGGCCCATGGTGCATTTTTCGTGCCAAAATAAGACTTTTGAGTTTAGTCGTCCCGTGATACTTGGTGCATCCTTATGCATAAAAACCATAATCCTCAAAGCACTTTTCAATTTTGAGATCCGTGGTGCCCCGTGATCCATTTTTGGTGCCCGTGGTTCATTTTCGTCCCATGGTGCAATTTTCGTTAGAAAATAAGACATTTGGGTTTTGGCGCCCAATGATCCTTGGTACATCCTTATGCATAAAAAACCATAATGCTAGAAGCAGTTTTCAGTTTTACGGTCCGCGGTGCCCAGAGTTCCATTTTTTGTGCCGGTGGTGCATTTTTGGCCCATGGTACAATTTTTGTTCCAAAATAAGACTTTGGGGTTTTGATTCCCCGTGATCTTTGTTGCATCCTTATGCATAAAAAACCATAATGCTCGAAGAACTTTTCAGTTTTGAGCTCTGTGGTGCCCCGCGGTACATTTTTGGTGTCCTTGGTGCATTTTCAGCCCATGGTGCAATTTTCGTGCGAAAATAAGACTTTTGGGTTTTGGTGCCCCGGGATCCTTGGTGCATCCTTATGCATAAAAAACCATAATAGCCGGAGCACTTTTGAGTTTTGAGGTCCGTGGTGCCCCGTAGTCCATTTTGGGCACCCGTGGTGCATTTGTGGCCATGGTGCAATTTTCGTGCAAAAATAAGACTTTTGGATTTCGGTGCTCTGTGATCTTTGTTGCATCCTTATGCATAAAATACCCAAATGCTCAGAGCATTTTTCAGTTTTGAGGTCTATGGTGCCCAATGGTCCAATTTTGGTGCCCGTGGTGCATTTCGGCCAATGGTGCAATTTTCGTGCGGAAATAACACTTTTGAGTTTTGGTACCCCGTAATCCCTGATGGATTCTTATTCATAAAAATCCGTAATGCTCGGACCGCTTTTATAGTTTTGAGGTCCTGGTGCCCCGTGGTGCATTTTCGGCCCAAGGTGCAAGTTTCGTGCCAAAATAAGACTTTTGGGTTTTGGTCCCCCGTGATCCTTGTTGTATCCTTATGCAGAAAAAACCATAATGCTCAGAGCACATTTCAGTTTTGAGGTCCGTGGTGCCCCGTGGTCCATTTTTGGTGTAGTGGTGCATTTTCGGCCCATGGTGCAAGTTTCGTGCCAAAATAAGACTTTTGGGTTTTGGTCCCCCGTGATCCTTGTTGTATCCTTATGCAGAAAAAACCATAATGCTCAGAGCACATTTCAGTTTTGAGGTCCGTGGTGCCCCGTGGTCCATTTTTGGTGTAGTGGTGCATTTTCGGCCCATGGTGCAATTTTCGTGCGAAAAGAAAAGTTTTGGGTTTTTGTGCCCCGTGATCCCTGGTGCATTCTTATGCATAAAAAAATTATAATGCTCAGAGCACTTTTCAGTTTTCAGGACCAAGGTGCCCCTTGGTCCATTTTCGGTGGCTATGGTGCATTTTCGGCCCATGGTGCAATTTTAATGCCAAGATAAGACTTTTGGGTTTTGGTGACCTGTGATTCTTGGTGCATCCATATGCATAAAAAAGCATAATCCTCAGAGAACTTTTAAGTTTTGAGGTCCTTGGTGTCCCGTGGTTCATTTTTGGTGCCCGTGTTGCATTTTTTGCATGTGGTGCCATTTTCGTGCCAAAATAAGACATTTGGGTTTTGGTCCCCCGTGATCCTTGTTGCATCGATATGCATAAAAAACCATAATAGTCAGAGCACTTTTGAGTTTTGGGATCTGTGGTGTCTTGTTGTCCATTTTTAGCACTCGTGGTGCATTTTCGGCCCATGGTGCAATTTTCGTACGAAATTAAGACTTTTGGGTTTTGGTGCCCCATGATCCTTGGTGCATCCTTATGCATAAGAAACCATAATCCTCAGAGCACTTTCAGTTTTGAGGTCCATGGTGCCCCATTGTCCATTTTGGTACCCGTGGTGCATTTTCGGCCTGTGGTGCAATTTTCGTGCCAAAATTACACTTTTGGGTTTTGGTGCCTCGTGAACCTTGGTGCATCCATATGCATAAAAAACCATAATCCTTAGAGCACTTTTTAGTTTTGATGTCCGTGGTGACCCGGGGTCCATTTTTCGTGCCAGTGTTGCATTTTCGGCTTGTGGTGACATTTTCGTGTTAAAATAAGACATTTGGGTTTTGGTCCCCCATGATCCGTGTTGCATCCTTATGCATAAAAAACCATAATGCTGGGAGCACTTTTCACTTTTGAGGTCCATGATGCCCAGTGGTCCACTTTTGGTGCCTATGTTGAATTTTAGGCCCATGCTGCAATTTTCGTGCGACAATAAGACTTTTGGGTTTTTGTGCACCGTGATCCTTGGTGCATCCTCATGCATAAAAAACCATAATGCTCAGAGAGGTTTTCACTTTTGAGGTCCGTGGTGCCCTGTGGTCCTTTTTTGGTGCTCGTGGTGCATTTTCGGCCCATGGTGCATTTTTTGTGCCAAAATAAGACTTTTGGGTTTAGTTGCCCCGTGATACTTTTCATCCTTATGAATAAACAACCATAATCCTCAGAGCACTTTTCAGTTTTGAGATATGTGGTGCCCCGTGATCCATTTTTGGTGCCCATGGTTCATTTTCGTCCCATGATGCAATTTTCGTTAGAAAATAAGACATTTGGGTTTTGGTGCCCGGTGATCATTGGTGCATCCTAATGCATAAAAAACCATAATGCTCGAAGCAGTTTTTAGTTTTGAGGTCCGTGGTGCCCAGAGGTCCATTTTTGGGGCCGGTGGTGCATTTTCGGCCCATGGAACAATTTTTGTTCCAAAATAAGACTTTTGGGTTTTGATCCCCTGTGATCTTTGTTGCATCCTTATGCATAAAAAACCATAATTCTCGGAGAACTTTTCATTTTTGAGCTCTGGGTTGTCCCGCGGTACATTTTTTGTGCCCTTGGTGCATTTTCAGCCTATGGTGCAATTTTCGTGCGAAAATAAGACTTTTTGGGTTTTGGTGCCCCGAGATCCTTGGTGCATCCTTATGCATAAAAAACCATAATGGCCGGACCACTTTTGAGTTTTGAGGTCTGTGGTACCCCGTAGTCCATTTTGGGCACCTGTGGTGCATTTGCGGCCATGGTGCAATTTTCGTGCAAAAATAAGACTTTTTGATTTTGGTGCTCTGTGATCTTTATTGCATCCTTATGCATAAAAAACCAAAATATTCAGAACATTTTTCAGTTTTGAAGTCTGTGGTGCACAATGGTCCATTTTTTGTGCCCGTGGTGCATTTTCGGCCAATGGTGCAATTTTCGTGCGAAAATAAGACTTTTGGGTTTTGGTGCCCCGTGCTCCCTAGTGGATTCTTATTCATAAAAATCCGTAATGCTCAGACTGTTTTTATAGTTTTGAGGTCCGTGGTGCCCCGTGGTCCATTTTTGGTGCCTGTGGTGCATTTTCGGCCCAAGGTGCAAGTTTTGTAACTAAATAAGACTTTTGGGTTTTGGTCCCCCGTGATCCTTGTTGTATCCTTATGTAGAAAAAACCATAATGCTCAGAGCACATTTTATTTTTGAGGTCTGTGGTGCCCCGTGATCCATTTTTGGTGTAGTGGTGCATTTTCGGCCCATGGTGCAATTTTTGTGCGAAAATAAAAGTTTTGGGTTTTGGTGCCCCATGATCCCTGGTGCATTCTAATGCATAAAAAATTATAATGCTCAGAGCACATTTCAATTTTCAGGACCAAGGTGCCCATTGGTCCATTTTTGGTGGCTATGGTGCATTTTCGGCCAATGGTGCAATTTTGTGCCAAAATAAGACTTTTGGGTTTTGGTGACCTGTGATCTTGGTGCATCCATATGCATAAAAAACCATAATCCTCATAGCACTTTTAAGTTTTGAGGCCCTTGGTGCCCCGTGGTTCATTTTTGGTGCCCGTGTTGCATTTTCCACATATGGTTCCCCGTGATCCTTGTTTTGGTCCCCCGTGATCCTTGTTGCATCGACATGCATAAAAAACCATAATACTTGGAGAACTTTTGAGTTTTGAGATCCGTGGTGCCCTGTTGTACACTTTTAGCACTCGTGGTGCATTTTCGGCCCTTGGTGCAATTTTCGTACAAAATTAAGACTTTTAGGTTTTGGTGCCCCGTGGTTCATTTTTGGTGCCCGTGTTGCATTTTCTGCATATGGTTCCATTTTCGTGCCAAAAGAATACATTTGGGTTTTGGTCCCCCGTGATCCTTGTTTCATCGACATGCATAAAAAACCATAATATTCGAAGCACTTTTGAGTTTTGAGATCCGTGGTGCCCTGTTGTCCATTTTTAGCACTCATGGTGCATTTTCGGTCCATGGTGCAATTTTCGTACGAAATTGATCCTTGGTGCATCCTTATGCATAAAAAACCATAATCCTCATAGCACTTTCAGTTTTGAGGTCCATGGTGCCCCATTGTCCATTTTGGTACCCGTGGTGCATTTTCGGCCCATGGTGCAATTTTCGTGCCAAAATTACACTTTTGGGTTTTGGTGCCCCGTGATCCTTGGTGCATCCATATGAATAAAAAACCATAATGCTTAGAGAAATTTTCATTTTTGAGGTCTGTGGTGCGCCGTGGTACATTTTTTGTGCCCTTGGCGCATTTTCAGCCCATGGTGCAATTTTCGTGCGAAAATAAGACTTTTGGATTTTGGTGCCCCGGGATCCTTGGTGCATCCTTATGCATAAAAACCATAATGGCCAGAGCACTTTTGAGTTTTGAAGTTTGTGGTCCCCGTAATCCATTTTGGGCACCCGTATTGCATTTGCGACCATGGTGCAATTTTCGTGCAAAAATATGACTTTTGGATTTTGGTGCTCTATGATCTTTCTGGCATCCTTATGCATAAAAAACCAAAATGCTCAGAGCACTTTTCAGTTTTGAGGTCTGTGGTGCCCAATGGTCCATTTTTTGTGCCCGTGGTGCACTTTCGTCCAATGGTGCAATTTTCGTGCGAAAATAAGATTTTCGGGTTTTGGTTCCCCGTGATCCCTGGTGCATTCTTATTCATAAAAATCTGTAATGCTCAGAGCGCTTTTATAGTTTTTAGGTCCGTGGTGACCCGTGGTCCATTTTTTGTGCCCGTGGTGCATTTTCGGCCCAAGGTCCAAGTTTTGTGCCAAAATAAGACTTTTGGGATTTCGTCCCCCGTGATCCTTGTTGTATCCTTATGCATAAAAAAACATAATGCTCAGAGCACATTTCAGTTTTCAGGTCCGTTGTGCCCTGTGTTCCATTTTTGGTGCAGTGGTGCATTTTCGGCACATGGTGCAATTTTCGTGCAAAAATGAAAGTTTTGGGTTTTGGGCCCCGTAATCCCTGGTGCATTCTTATGCATAAAAAGTTATAATGCTCAGAGCACTTTTCAGTTATCAGGACCAAGGTGCCCCTTGGTCCATTTTCGGTGGCAGTGGTGCATTTTCGGGCTCGGCCCATGGTGCAATTTTAGTGCCAAAATAAGACTTTTGGTGACCTGTGATCCTTGGTGCATCCATATGCATAAAAAACCATAATCCTCATAGCACTTTTAAGTTTTGAGGTCCTTGCGGGCCCGTGTTTCATTTTTGGTGCCCATGTTGCATTTTTCGCATATGGTGCCATTTTCGTGCCAAAATAAGTCATTTGGGTTTTGGTCCCCCGTGATCCTTGTTGCATTGATATGCATAAAAAACCATAATACTTGGAGAACTTTTGAGTTTTGAGATCCGTGGTGCCCTGTTGTCCATTTTTAGCACTCGTGGTGCATTTTCGGCCCATGGTGCAATTTTCATAAGAAATTAAGACTTTTGGGTTTTGGTGCCCCGTGATCCTTGGTGCATCCTTATGCATAAAAAACTATAATCCTCGGAGCACTTTCAGTTTTGAGGTCCATGGTGCCCCTTTGTCCATTTTGGTGACCGTGGTGCATTTTCGGCCCATGGTGCAATTTTCGTGCCAAAATAACACTTTTGGGATTTGGTGCCCGTGATCCTTGGTGCATCCATATGCATAAAAAACCATAATGCTTAGAGCACTTTTTAGTTTTAAGGTCCATGGTGCCCCATGGTCCATTTTTGGTGCTAGTGGTGAATTGTTTGTCCATGCTGCAATTTTCGTGCGAAAATAAGACTTTTGGGTTTTTGTGCCTCGTGATCCTTGGTGCATCCTAATGTATAAAAAACCATAATGCCTGGAGCACTTTTCACTTTTGACGTCCGTGATGCCCCGTGGTCCATTTTTGGTGCCTATGGTGAATTTTAGGCCCATTATGCAATTTTCGTGCGAAAATAAGACTTTTGGGTTTTTGTGCGCCGTGATCCTTGGTGCATCCTCATGCATAAAAAACCATAATGCTCAGAGAGCTTTTCATTTTTGAGGTCCGTGGTGCCATGTGGTCCATTTTTGGTGCTCGTGGTGCATTTTCGGCCCGTGGTGCATTTTTCGTGCCAAAATAAGACTTTTGGGTTTAGTCACCCTGTCATACTTGGTGCATCCTTATGCATAAAAAATCATAATCCTCGGAGCACTTTTCAGTTTTGAGATCCGTGGTGCCCCGTGATCCATTTTTGGTGCCCGTGGTTAATTTTCGTCCCATGGTGCAATTTTCGTTCGAAAATAAGACATTTGGGTTTTGGTGCCCTGTGATCCTTGTTGCATCCTTATGCATAAAAAACCATAATGCTCAAAGCAGTTTTCAGTTTTGAGGTATGTGGTGCCCCGTGGTCCATTTTTGGTGCCCTTGGTGCATTTTCAGCCCATGGTACAATTTTCGTGCGAAATAAGACTTTTAGGTTTTGGTGCCCCGAGATCCTTGGTGCATCCTTATGCATAAAAAACCATAATGACCAGAGCACTTTTGAGTTTTGAGGTCCATGGTGCCCCGTATTCCATTTTGGGCACTAGTGGTGCATTAGCGGCCATGGTGCAATTTTCGTGCAAAAATAAGACTTTTGGATTTTGGTGCTCTGTGATCTTTGTTGCATCCTTATGCATAAAATACCAAAATGCTCGGAGCACTTTTCAGTTTTGAGGTCTGTGGTGCCCAGTGGTCCATTTTTTGTGCCCGTGGTGCATTTTCGGCAAACGGTGCTATTTTCGTGCGAAAATAAGACTTTTGGGTTTTGGTGCCCCGTGATCCCTGGTGCATTCTTATTCATAAAAATCCGTAATGCTCAGAGCGCTTTTTAAGTTTTGAGGTTCGTGGTGCCCCGTGCTCCATTTTTGGTGCCCATTGTGCATTATAGGCCCATGGTGCAATTTTCGTACGAAAATAAGACTTTTGGGTTTTGGTGCCCCGTGATCCTTGGTGCATCCTTATGCATAAAAAATCATAATGCTCAGAGCACTTTTCAGTTTTGAGGTTCCTGGTGCTTCGTGGTCCATTTTTGGTGCCCGTGGTGCATTTTCGGCCCGTGGTGCAATTTTTGTGCCAAAATAAGACTTTTGGGTTTTGGTCCCCCGTGATCCTTGTTGCATCCTTATGCATAAAAAACCATAATGCTCGAAGAACTTTTTAGTTTTGAGGTTTGTGGTGCCCAGTGGTCCATTTTTTGTGCCCATGGTGAATTTTCGGCCTAAGGTGCAATTTTGGTGCCAAAATAAGACTTTTGGGTTTTGGTATCCCGTGATCCTGGATGCATCCTTATGCATAAAAAACCATAATGCTCAGAGCACTTTTCAATTTTGAGGTTCGTGGTGCCCCGTGGTCCATTTTTGGTGTCGATGAGCATTTTCGACCCCTGGTGCAATTTTTGTGGGAAAATAAGACTTTTGGTTTTAGTTCCCCATGATCCCTGGTGCATTCTTATGCATAAAAAAGCATAATGCTCGAAAGATTTGTTTAGTTTTGAGGTTCGTGGTGCCCAGTGTTCCATTTTTGGTGCCTAGGTGCATTTTAGGCCCATGGTTCATTTTTCGTAAAAAAATATAATTTTTGGGTCATGGTGCCCTGTCATCCTTGGTGCATCCTTATGCATAAGAAACCATAATGCTTGGAGCACTTTTCAGTTTTGAGGTTCGTGGTGCCTCGTGGTCCATTTTTGGTGCCCGTGGTGCATTTTCTGCCCAAGGTGCAACTATCGTGCCAAAATAAGACTTTCGGGTTTTGGTACCCTGTGATCCTTGTTGCATCCTTATTCATTAAAAACCATAATGCTCGGAGCACTTTTCAATTTTGAGGTCCGTGGTGCCCCGTGGTCCATTTTTGGTGTTGTGGTGCATTTTCGGCCCATGGTGCAATTTTCGTACGAAAATTAGACTTTTGGTTTTGGTGCCCCGTGATCCCTGGTACTTTTTATGCATAAAAAAATAATGCTTAGAGCACTTTTCAGTTTTGAGGTTTGTGGTGCCCCGTGGTCTATTTTTTGTGCCCGTGGTGAATTTTCGGCCGAAGGTGCAATTTTGTTGCGAAAATATGACATTTGGGTTTGGGTGCCCCGGGATCCTTGGTGCATCTATGTGCAGAAAAATCATAATGCTTGAAGTACTTTTCATTTTTGAGGTCTGTGGAGCCCCGTGGTTTATTTATGTGCCCGTGGTGAATTTTCGGCCCAAGGAGCAATTTCGGTGCCAAAATAAGACTTTTTGGTTTTTGTACCCCGTGATCTTTGGTGTATCCTTATGCATAAAAAATTATAATGCTCGGAGCGCTTTACATTTTTCATGTCTGTGGTGCCCCGTTGTCCATTTTTGGTGCGTATAGTGCATTTTAGGCCTATGGTGCAATTTTCGTGCGAAAATAAGACCTTTGTTTTTCGGTGCCCCGTGATCCTTGGTGCATCCTTATGCGTAAAAAACCATAATTCTCAGAGCATTTTTCAATTTTGAGGTATGTGGTGCTCATGGTCCATTTTTGGTGCCTGTGGTGCATTTTCGGCCCTTGCTGCAATGCCAAAATAAGACTTTCAGGTATTGGTACCCCGTTATCCTTGTTGCATCTTTATGCATAAAAAACCATAATGCTCGGTGCAATTTTTAGTTTTGAGGTCCGTGGTGCCCCGTGGTCCATTTTTGTTGTCGTGGTGCATTTTCGGCCCCTGGTGCATTTTTCGTCGGAAAATAAGACTTTTTGGTTTTGGTGCCCCATGATCTCAGGTGCATTCTTATGCACAAAAAAGATAATTCCCGAAGCGCTTTTTTAGTTTTAAGGTTCGTGGTGCCTCGTGGTCCATTTTTGGTGCCCATGCTGCATTTTAGGCCCATGGTTCAATTTTCATGCGAAAATAAGACTTTTGGGTTTTGGTGCCCCATGATCTTTGGTGCATCCTTATGCATAAAAAACCATAATGCTTATAGCACTTTTCAGTTTTGAGGTCCGTGGTGCCCCCATGGTCCATTTTTTGTGCCTGTTGAAGCATAAAATGCGTTCGCAAAGGGCAAGCGTACCCTATGCAGTAGTGACAGTGGACTCTAGGAGTCCGGATATCGAACCCAAAGGACCAGTCATGTCCCCAAACAATTAATTTTGCAATGAATTAAACAATTCAATTAAGAATGAAATTTGAGAAAATAGTGTTCAATTGTTCAGTTCTTAAGAGCTAAGGATTAAGATAAGAAGATTAATGTGAGACAGTAAGATTGGAACGCCAAGGATTACGATTTCGCATGCATCCCTTTTTCCCTCATCTTGATCTCAATGAATACTCTAATTAAGTTAATTGCCAGTCCTCTTTAGATTCATTAGTAAACAATTGGTCGTAGCTTACTAGTGCTGTTTCCCCTAATTCAATTCCCAATTGGTCATAGGTGAATTAAATTAGGGTAAACGATGATACTCAGAGAGGTTGATTAACAGAATTAATCCACTGGAAATTCACACAATTAGTTTGATCATGCAAATCATATGAATTCAATCACTTTACAGTTCTGTCAATCCCAGGCAATTGATCATAGACAAGGGATTGACTAATATTTAGAGTGATCAGTTCTAATAACAAACAAAATAGTAAAGAGATTCAATAACTGGAAACATCAAGACATCCATTGATAATCAAAGATGGGGTACAAAGGACACAACTACATCATAACCCTGGGCTAGAAGGACTAGCCACTCATGTTCATGAACAAACCAATAAACCCCATAGAAAACATAAAGATTACAAAGGGATAAGAGATTTTACAAGTGGTATTCCCAATGAAGATCTCTACGTCTTACAGCAGTCAAACTCTCTCACACACCTCTATCTCACTCAGAACCCTCAGTATTCAGAAACAGAGCAAAAGATAAAAGATCAAAGGGTTTCTCCTCCTATTTATAATAATTCAAAATTTAAATGGGCTGACAACGCAACTTACCACGGCCGTGGTCCTTGCATAAAGGTCCAATTCTACTACGCAACCAGCATGGCCATGGCATGGTAAATTTACCATGGCCATGGTCCTTGCGTTACTTCAATTCTGGCCTTTTTTCTTGGTCCTCCAGAAAGTGACATTTTTGCTCCAAAAAGTGCAATTTTCAACTCTTTTCCTCATGAAGCCTCTTGAGTACCTATCTTGCACCAACTAACACCAAACAGTGAGTTTTTCCAATAAAATATATTCAAAATGTATGAAAATGACATCTAAACTCGCATCAAAATACAATGAAAATCCGGTTTATCACCCGTGGTGCATTTTCACCCATGGTGCAATTTTTGTGCCAAAATAAGACTTTCGGGTTTTGGTACCCCGTGATCTTTATTTCATCCTTATACATAAAAAACCATAATGCTCAGAGCACTTTTCAGTTTTGAGGTCCGTGGTGCCCCGTGGTCCATTATTGGTGCCCTTGGTACATTTTCGGCCTATGGCGCAATTTTCGTGCGAAAATAAGACTTTCGGGTTTTTGTGCCCCCGTGATCCTTGGTGCACCCTTATGCATAAAAAACCATAATCCTCAGAGAACTTTTGAGTTTTGAAATTCGTGGTGCCCCGTTGTCCATTTTTAGCACTCGTGGTGCATTTTCGGCCCATAGTGCAATTTTTGTACAAAATTAGGACTTTTGGGTTTTGGTGCCCCGTGATCCTTCGTGCATCCTTACGCATAAAAAACCATAATGCTCGGAGCACTTTTAGTTTTGAGGTCCGTGGTGCCCCGTGGTCCATTTTTTATGCTCGTGGTGCATTTTCGTCGCATGGTGCAATTTTCGTGCCAAAATAAGAATTTTAGGTTTTGGTGTCCCGTGATACATGTGCATCCATTATTCATAAAAAACCATAATGCTCGGAGCACTTTTCAGTTTTGAGGTCCGTGGTGCCCCGTGGTGCATTTTCGGCCCATGGCGCAATTTTCGTGCGCAAATAAGACTTTTGGGTTTTGGTGCCCCGTGATCCTTTGTGCATCCATATGCATAAAAACCATAATGCTCAGAGCACTTTTCAATTTTGAGGTCTGTGGTGCGTGTGTTACATTTACCTCTTATGGTGCCATTTTCGTGCCAAAATAAGCCATTTGGGTTTTGGTACCCCGTGATCCTTGTTGCATCCTTATGCATAAAAAACCATAATGCTTAGAGCACTTTTCAGTTGTTAAGTCTATGGTGCCCCGTGGTCCATTTTTTGTTCCAGTGGTGCATTTTCGGCCCATGGAGCAATTTTCGTGCGACAAAAAGACTTTTGGTTTTGGTGCCCCGTGATCCTTGGTGCATTCTTATGCATAAAAAACCTTAATGCTCGTAGCACTTTTCAGTTTTGAGGTCCATGGTGCCCAGTGGTCTATTTTTGGTGCCTATGGTGAATTTTTCGCCCAAGGTGCAATTTTGGTGCGAAAATAAGGCTTTTGGGTTTGGGTGCCCCGGGATCCTTGGTGCATCCATATGCATAAAAAACCATAATGCTCGGCGCACTTTTTAGTTTTGAGGTCCGTGGAGCCCCTTGGTTTATTTTTTGTGCCCATGGTGAATTTTCGGCTCAAGGTGCAATTTCGGTGCCAAAATAAGACTATTGGGTTTTTGTGCCCAATGATCCTTGGTGCATCCTTATGCATAAAAAACCATAATGCTCAGAGCACTTTTAACTTTTGAGGTCCATGGTGCCCCATGATCCATTTTTGGTGCGTATACTGCATTTTAGGCACATGGTGCAATTTTCGTGCGAAAATAAGACCTTCTTTGGGTTTTGGTACCCCATGATCCTTGGTGCATCCTTATGCGTAAAAAACCATAATGCTCATAGCACTTTTCAAATTTTAGGTCCGTGGTGCCCCATGGTCCATTTTTGGTGCCCGTGGTGCATTTTCGGCCCAAGGTGCAATTTTCGGGCCAGAATAAAACTTTCGGGTTTTGGTACCCCGTGATACTTGTTGCATCTTTATGCAAAAATTACCATAATGCTCAAAGCACTTTTCAGATCTGAGGTCCGTGGTGCCCCGTGGTCCATTTTTGGTGTCGTGGTGCATTTTCGGCCCCTAGTGCAATTTTTTAGGGAAAATCAGACTTTTGGTTTTGGTGCCCTGTGATCCCTGGTGCATTCTTATGCATAAATAAATATAATTCTCGGAGCGCTTTTTCAGTTTTGAGGTCTGCGGTGCCCCGTGGTCCATTATTGGTGCCCGCGGTGCATTTTAGGCCATGGTTCAATTTTTCTACGAAAATAAGACTTTTGGGTTTTGGTGCCCCGTGATCCTTAGTGCATCCTTATGCATAAAAACCCATAATTCTTGGAGCACTTTTAAGTTTTGAGGTACGTGGTGCCCCGTGGTCCATTTTTTGTGCCCGTGGTGCATTTTCGGCCTAAGGTGCAATTTTCGTGCCAAAATAAGACCTTCAGGTTTTGGTACCCCATGATCCTTGTTGCATCCTTATGCATAAAAAACAATAATGTTTGGAGCACTTTTCAGTTTTGAGGTTTGTGGTGCCCCGTGGTCCATTTTTGGGGTTCGTGGTTCATTTTAAGCCCATGGTGCAATTGTTGTGCGAAAGTAAGACTTTTGAGTTTTCGTGCCCCGTGATCCTTGGTGCATCCTTATGCATAAAAAACCATAGTTCATGAAGCACTTTTTAGTTTTGAGGTCCGTGGTCCATTTTTGGGGCCCGTGGTTCATTTTAAGCCCATGGTGCAATTGTCGTGCGAAAATAAGACTTTTGAGTTTTCGTGCCCCGTGATCCTTGGTACATCCTTATGCATAAAAAACCATAATGCTTGGAGCACTTTTCAGTTTTGAGGTCCGTGGTGCCCCATGGTCCATTTTTGGGGCCCATGGTTCATTTTCGGCCCATGGTGCAATTTTTGTGCAAAATAACACTTTTGGGTTTTGGTGCCCCATGATCTTTGTTGCATCCTTATGCATAAAAAACCATAGTGCTCGGAGCACTTTTCAGTTTTGACGTCCGTGGTGCCCTGTGGTCCATTTTTGGTGCCCGTGGTGCATTTTCGGCCCATGGTGCAGTTTTCGTGCGAAAATAAGACTTTTGGATTTTGGTGCCCCGTGATCCCCGGTGCATTCTTATGCATAAAATACCATAATGCTCAAAACACTTTTCAGTTTAGGCGTCTGTGGTGCCCCGTGGTGCAATTTTTGTGCGAAAATAAGACTTTAGGGTTTTGGTCCCCCGTAATCCTTGTTGCATCCTTATGCATAAAAAACCATAATGATCAAAGCTCTTTTCAGTTTTGGGATCTGTGGTGCCCCGTGGTGCATTGACGGCCCGTGGTACAGTTTTCGTGTGAAAATAAGACTTTTTGGTTTTGGTGCCCCGCGATCCCTGGTGCATTCTTATTCATAAAAAACCACAATGCTCAGAGGACTATTTAGTTTTGAGGTCCGTGGTGCCCCGTGGTCCATTTTTGGTGTGCGGTGCATTTTCGACCCATTGTGCAATTTTCGTGCGAAAATAAGTCTTTTGGGTTTTGGTAGCCCCTGTTCCCTGGTGCATTCTTAGGAATAAAAAACCATCATGCTCAGAGTGGCTTTTTAGTTTTGAGGTGCGTTGTGCCCCGTGGTCCATTTTTGGTGCTCGTGGTCTATTTTAGGCACACGGTGCAAGTTTCGTGCGAAATAAGACTTTTGGGTTTTGGTACCCCGTGTTCCCTGGTGCATTCTTATGCATCAAGAACAATAATGTTTGGAGCACTGTTCAGTTTTGAGGTTCGTGGTTCCATGGGGTCCATTTTTGTTGCCCGTGGTGCATTTTCGTCCCATGGTGCAATTTTCGTACGAAAATAAGACTTTTGGGTTTTGGTGCCCCGTGATCCTGGGTGCATCATTATGCATAAAAAACCATAATGCTCGGTGCACTTTTCAGTTTTGAGGTCTGTGGTGCCCCGTTGTCCATTTTTGTTAACCGTGGTGCATTTTTGTCCCTGGGTACAACTTCGTGTGAAAATAAGACTTTTGGGTTTTCGTGCCGGGTGATCCCTGGTTCTTCATGGTGCATAAAAAACCATAATGCTCGGAGCACTTTTAAGTTTTGAGGTCCGTGGTGCCCTGTGGTCCATTTTTGGTGCCTGTCGTGCATTTTCGGCCCATGGTGCAGTTTTCGTGCGAAAATAATACTTTTGGATTTTGGTGCCCCGTGATCCCCGGTGCATTCTTATGCATAAAAACCCATAATGCTCCAAGCTTTTTTAAGTTTCAGGGTTTGTGGTGCCCCGTGGTGCACTTTTGGTGCCCGTGGTGCATTTTTGACACATGGTGCAGTTTTCGTGCGAAAATAAGACTTTAGGTTTTTGGTCCCCCATAATCCTTATTGCATCCTTATGCCTAAAAAACCATAATGATCAAAGCACTTTTCAGTTTTGGGGTCTGTGGTGCCCCGTGGTGCATTTTTAGTGTTTGTGGTGCATTTTAGGCCCATGGTGCAATTCTAGTGTGAAAATAAGAATTTTGGGTTATGGTGCCCCGTGATCCTAGGTGCATCATGATGTATAAAAAACCATAATGCTTGGAACGCTTTTAAGTTTTGAGGTTCGTGGTGCCCCGTGGTCCAATTTTCGTGCCCGTGGTGCATTTTAGGCCCATGGTGCAATTCTAGTGCGAAAATAAGACTTTTGGGTATTGGTGCCCCATGATCCTTGGTGCATCCTTATGCATAAAAAATGATAATGCTGGTAGTACTTTTCAGTTTTGAGGTCCGTGGTGCCTCGTGGTCCATTTTTGGTACCCGTGGTGCATTTTCAGCCAGTGGTGGAATTTTCGTGCGAAAATAAGAGTTTTGGGTTTTGGTGCCCTGTGATCTTTGGTGCATCCTTATGCATAAAAAACCATAATGCTAGGAGCACTTTTCAATTTTCAGGTCCGTGGTGCCCCGTGATCCATTTTTGGTACTCGTGGTGCATTTTCGTCCCATGGTGCAATTTTCGTACGAAAATAAGACTTTTGGGTTTTCGTGCCCCGTGATCCCTGGTGCATCATGATGAATAAAAAACCATAATGCTCGGTGCGCTTTTAAGTTTTGAGGTCCATGGTGCCACGTGGTCAATTTTTTGTGCCCGTGGTGCATTTTAGGCCTATGGTGCAATTCTAGTGCGAAAATAAGACTTTTGGATTTTGGTGCCCCGTGATCCTTGGTGCATCCTTATGCATAAAAAAACATAATGCTTGGGTTGTAACCCCCCTTTCAAATTAAAACATATTTTTCTAATTTAATTTATATTATATATATATATATATACATAAATAATAATACATTGTATTAAAATTCAAAAGTATTCTCAAATTACATTTACTGAAATTTATACAAAATACTACTAAAAAAAATTTTCCTGCCCAAAATATCCCTTCCTACAGCTCTGGAATTATCTGCATCTTCTTTCTTCTAACTGTTCTCATTCACCTGAAATTTAAACTTCCCTTGAATCTAGGGACAAAATTTACCGGATCAGGCATTTAATTTCTAATACACAGAAAAACAATTACAATCAATAACATTTCATTTCATAACTAAGAATTCACATAAATAATGCAAATGCAGTATGCTTTATGAAAATGCAAGTTTATAAAGCATATGCAGTTTTGACTCAAAATCCTTTTGACTCAAAATCATTTTGACCCTGCTCCATGGAGACTTCCCCTTTGAGTGTTTAGTAAGTAACTGGGCTACCATTACGCCCTGTAATTCAGCTATCAGCCCCTACTAAACGCGAATAAGCTAGCAGAATTAGGAGATCAGGATACCCGGAAGGCCACCACGGCAGCATCTCTGTCCAAATTACGGCCACATGTGGAATTGCCAATACCCTTCACCCCACAGACTATATAATCACAGACTATACAGTCCTGTCTAACTTACTCTGCTCACCCATTTCTCAGGACTATCAAATTCTCAGTTCATCAATTCTCAATTTATCTTTTCAAATACATGACTACCGCAGTCTCGGTCAGTCATCATAGTCCTGGAAATCAATTCCCCCAAAATATTCATTTTCCATGATTACCACAGTCCCGGTTAGTCAACAAAATCATTCTCATTTATCAAACTCGTTTAAAATCTTTATTTTTCTCTCAAAAGACTCATGATCATGCAATATGATAATGATGCTAATAAGTAAATAATTATTATTAAACAATCACATAATAATTATAGAAATTCAATAATTAACATTATAACATTAACACTTTAATAAAATACCAACTAGTTCATTACTATGTAAAATTTCTAAACTATCCTTGCTATTTTCTAAAATTCCAATTTTGCCCTAAAATTGTGAAATTTCCAAATCACCCTTACTATTTTCTAAAATTTCTCATTTTGCCCTTGATCTTTTTATGAAATTCCGAATATGTCCCTAATTGTTCTACAGTCTATGAAATTACCTAATTACCCTCAATCTTTTGATAAAATTCCAATTGTATCCTCTAAATGTGAAATTACCTAATTAACCTCATTCTTTTTATAAAATTCCAATTGTATCCTCTAAATGTGAAATTACCTAATTACCCTTATACTTTTTAATTATTGCCGAAAATGCCCTTAAACTTTTTCTAAAATTCCCAATGTGTCCCTACATGTGAAATGACTATTTTACCCTTGGTCATTTGAAAATTTTCCACCTAGCACCCTTTCAATTCCTTCATGGCCGTGAATGATTTTTTTTTCAAAATTTCCAACATCTCAAAATCAACCAAGCAATTTCAATCACAAACAAACCAATCAAAGTTCAATTCAATCATAACACATCATCAATATCAATCAAACATTACATCAAACACCAATTTCACACTTCTAACATCAAATTTATATAAGCCCCAAATTCAATTTCATGGCACTTGATCAATTCTTGAATTTAAACATCAAGACATGTTTTTCTACATTCCAAGTGGTCTAAATTGAAATTAAATGCCATGATCCTTACCTTGGATCCTTAATTTGAAGAAGAAATTCTTGAATCCTCTTCTCCCCTTTTCCTTTGGCTTCTTGAAATCTTAAGGTATTTCTTCAATTTTCCTTCTTTTGACCGAATATCTACTAAGGTGGATGAGTTTTCTTGTTGGTTTCTTCCTTAATTTTAGAAGTTAAGATGAAATGAAAGTGAAGGGCTGTAGCTGTTGGAACTCACGGTTTTGGGGTGGTGAGGAGAGCTAGTTTGTATTTTTCTTTTGGCTTTTGGTGTCTTACGTTTAAAAAAAATTTTCTCCATCAATTTTAATTATGCCTACACGTCCAGCTGCAGGACTTAAGGTAGCCAATTTTGTCAAAGATTTCAGCCCACTTGGACGGCTCCTATAAGTCCCTTGGGTGACTTTCTAATTATGTTTTTAATTACATTTTCTTCACCCAATTTAATTTGACTCTCATGTCCAGCTGCTGGTCTCAAGGCAGTCCAATTTGTCAAGCTTTTCCAGCCACTTGGACAGCCAAAGAAAGTCCCCTACGTGAGTTGCCAAGCTTGTGTCAATTAAGTCAAAATTTGGGGAATTTTGTAGACTTTTCTAGAAAGTTTTGGCACTTTTTAATTATCTTAAAAACTAATTAGAATTTGAAGAAACTAACACCACCATTAGATTCCTCACTATCAAAAACCTAGGGGTAGTGTCTTAATCATCTCTTAATCAAAGCCTAATTAGCTTAATTTAATTACACTAGAAACTTTGAGTTGTCAAAATTTGATTGGCTAATACTTTTATTTTTTTCTTTTTCTTAGTTAAACAATTTTAATAATTATTCTAAACATACTATAATTAATAGAAAATTATATAGATGTCATACACATTTTATCTTAATTTTCCACCGTAAAATTTTATCGTAAAAATTTCTCATGGTTTAACTTTTAGAAAATTCTAAGAATTCGAAATTAACATTTTAATTTCTTATCTGTATATATTCTTAATCTATATTCAATTATCTTTTTATTAGGTTACAGATTTATCCAAAATGCTACACTGGAGAATTTATCCTGGACAACTGTCTATCACAACTGTCCAGTCAACAAGAGATTTAGGTCTAAATAAAAGTATCAAAAGACTCAGAAAATTTTGCTGAGTAGAACTGTATAATTTTTAATATGAAAACATGTACAAAAAGTTTCTATAAAATACAGTATATAATTTCTCATAATATTTATAAAAAAAATTATATACAAGTAATAAAATAAAATGAGGGTGTTACATGGGGCACTTTTCAGTTTTGAGGTCCGTGGCGCCCCGTGGTCCATTTTTGGTGACCATGGTGCTTTTTAGGCCCATGGTGCAATTATCGTGCGAAAATAAGACATTTTGGTTTTGGTGCCCCGTGATCCTCTGTGCATCATGATGAATAAACAACCATAATGCTCAGAGCGCTTTTTCATTTGTGAGGTCCGTGGTGCCCCGTGGTCCATTTTTTGTGCCTGTGGTGTATTTTAGGGCCATGGTGCAATTATCTTGCGAAAATAAGACTTTGGGTATTGGTGCCCCGTGATCCTTGGTGCATCCTTATGCATAAAAAACCATAATGCTGGGACTAGTTTTCAGTTTTCAGGTCTGTGGTGCCCCGTGGTCCATTTTTGGTACCTGTGGTGCATTTTCGGCCCATGGTGCAATTTTTGTACGAAAATAAGACTTTTGGGTTTTGGTGCCCCGTTATCTTTGGTGCATCCTTATGCATAAAAACCATAATGCTCGGAGCACGTTTCAGTTTTGAGGCCCGTGGTGCCTCGTGTTCAATTTTTGGTGCCTGTGGTGCATTTTCGGCCCATGGTACAACTTTCCTGCCAAAATAAGACTTTTGCGTTTTGGTCCCCTGTAATCCTTATTGCATCCTTATGCATAAAAAGCCATAGTGCTTGGAGGACTTTTCAGTTTGGAGGTCCGTGGTGCCCCGTGGTCCATTTTGGTGTGGTGCATTTTCGGCCCATGGTCTAGTTTTCGTGCGAAAATAAGACCTTTGGGTTTTGGTGGCCCGTTTTCCCTAGTGCATTTTTATGCATAAAAAACCATAATACTCAGAGCACTTTTCAGTTTTGGGGTCGGTGGTGCCCCGTGGTCCATTTTTGGTGCCCGTGGTGGTTTTTCAGCCCATGCTGCAATTTTCGTGTGAAAATAAGATTTTGGGTTTTGGTGCCCCGTGAACCTTGGTTCATTCTTATCCATAAAAAACCACAAAGCTCACAAAACTTTTCAATTGTGAGGTCCGTGGAGCCCCGTGGTACATTTTCGGCCCGTGGTGCATTTTAGGCCCATGGTGCATTTTAGGCCCATGGTGCACTTGTCGTGCGAAAATACGACCCTTTTTTTTAGTTCCCCGTGATCTTTGTTGCATCCTTATGCTTAAAAATCATAATGCTCGGAGCACTTTTCAGTTTTGAGGTCCGTGGTGCCTAGTGGTCCATTTTTGGTGACCGTGGTGCATTTTCGGCCCACGGTGCAACTTTCGTGCCAAAATAACACTTTTGCGTTTTGGTCCCCCGTAATCCTTATTGCATCCTTATGCATAAAAAACCATAATGCTTGGAGTACTTTTCAATTTGGAGGTCCGTGGTGCCCCGTGGTCCATTTTTTGTACCCGAGGTGCATTTTAGGCCCAATGTGCAATTATCGTGCGAAAATAAGACTTTTGGGTTATGGTGCCCCAAGATCCTTGGTGCATCCTTATGCATAAAAAGCCATAATACTGGGAGTACTTTTCAAATTTGAGGTCCCTGGTGCCCCGAGGTCCATTTTTGCTGTCCGTGGTGCACTTTTGGCACATAGTGCAATTTTTGTGCGAAAATAAGACTTTTGGATTTTGGTGCCCTGTGATCCTTGGTGCATCATGATGCATAAAAAACCATAATCCTCGGAACGCTTTTCAGTTTTGAGGTCCGTGGTGCCCCGTGGTCCATTTTTGGTACCCCTAGTGCATTTTAGGCCCATGGTGCAATTGTCGTGCGAAAATAAGACTTTTGGGTTTTTGTGCCCCGTGATCATTGGTACATCCTTATGCATAAAAAACCATAATACTTGGAGCACTTTTCAATTTTGAGGTCTGTCGTGCCCCGTGGTCCATTTTTGGTGCTCGTGGTGCAATTTCGGCCCATGGTGCAATTTTTGTGCGAAAATAAGACTTTTCGGTTTTTGTGCCCCGTGATCTTTGTTGCATCCTATGCATAAAAAACCATAATACTTGGAGCACTTTTCAGTTTTGAGGTCCGTGGTGCCACGTGGTCCATTTTTGGTGCCCGTGGTGCATTTTCGGCCCATGGTGCAATTTTCGTGCAAAAATAAGACTTTTGGGTTTTTGTGCCCCGTGATCCTTGGTGCATCATGATGCATAAAAAACCTAAATGATCGGAGCGCTTTTTAGTTTTGAGGTCCTTGGTGCCTCGTGGTCCATTTTTGGTGCCCGAGGAAAAGTTTAGGCCCAAGGTGCAATTATCGTGCGAAAATAAGAATTTTGGGTTTTGGTGCCCCGTGATCCTTGATACATCCTTATGCATAAAAACCATAATGCTGGGAGTACTTTTCATTTTTGAGGTCCGTGGTGCCCCGTGGTCCATTTTTGGTGCCCGTGGTGCAATTTCGGCCGATGGTGCAATTTTCATGCGAACATAAGACTTTGGGGTTTTGCTGCCCCGTGATCTTTGTTGCTTCTTTATGCATAAAAAACCATAATGCTCGGAGCACTTTTCAATTTTGAGGTCTGTGGTGCCACGTGGTCAATTTTTTGTGCCCGTCATTCATTTTCGGCCCATGGTGCAATTTTCGTGCGAAAATAAGACTTCGGGTTTTTGTGCTCCGTGATCCTTGGTGCATCATGATGCATAAAAAACCATAATGCTCAGAGCACTTGTCAGTTTTGAGGTCCATGGTGCCCCGTGTTCCATTTTGGTGCCCGTGGTGCATTTTCAGCCCTTGGTGCAACTTTCATGCCAAAATAAGACTATTGTGTTTTGGTCCCCTGTAATCCTTGTTGCATCCTTATGCATAAAAAATCGTAATGCTCAGAGCAGTTTTCAGTTTGGAGGTCTGTGGCGCCCCGTGGTCCATTTTTGGTGCCCCTGGTGCATCTTAGGCCCATGGTGCAATTGTCGTGCGAAAATAAGACTTTTGGGTTTTGGTGCCCCATGATCCATAGTGCATCCTTATGCATAAAAAACCATAATGCTGGGAGCGCTTTTCAGTTTTAGGTCCGTCGTGCCCCGTGGTCCAGTTTTGGTGCCCCTGGTGCATTTTAGGCCCATGGTGCAATTGTCATGCGAAAATAAGACTTTTGGGTTTTGGTGCCCCGTGATCCTTGGTGCATCCTTATGCAAAAAAAACCATAATGCTTGGAGCACTTTTCAGTTTTCAGGACCGTGGTGCCCCGTGATCCATTTTTGGTGCCCTGGGTGCATTTTCGGCCCATGGTGCAATTTTCGTGTGAAAATAAGGCTTTTGGGTTTTGGTGCCCCGTGATCCTTGGTGCACCATGATGCATAAAAAGCCGTAATGCTCGGAGCGCTTTTCAGTTTTAAGGTTTGTCGTGCCCCGTGGTCCACTCTTTGTGCCCGAGGTGCATTTTAGGCCCAGGGTGCAATTATCGTGCGAAAATAAGACTTTTGGGTTTTGGTGCCCCATGATCCTTGGTGCATCATGATGCATAAAAAACCATAATGCTCGGAGCGCTTTTCAGTTTTGAGGTCCGTGGTGCCACGTGGTCCATTTTTGGTTCCCAAGGTGCAGTTTATGCCCAAGGTGCAATTATCGTGCAAAAACAAGACTTTTGGGTTTTGGTGCCCCGTGATCCTTGGTGCATCCTTATGCATAAAAAACCATTATGCTGGGAGCACTTTTCAATTTTGAGGTCCGCAGTGCCCCGTGGTCCTTTTTGGTGCCCGTGGTGCAATTTCGGTCCATGGTGCAATTTTTGTGCGAAAATAAGACTTTTGAGTTTTGGTGCCCCGTGATCTTTGTTGCATCCTTATGAATAAAAAACCATAATGCTCGAAGCACTTTTCAGTTTTGAGGTCTGTGGTGCCACGTGGTTTTTTTGGTGCCTGTGGTGCATTTTCGGCCCACGGTGCAATTTTCGTGCGAAAATAAGACTTTTGGGTTTTGGTGCCCCATGATCCTTGGTGCATCATGATGCATAAAAAACCATAATGCTCGGAGCGCTTTTCAGTTTTGAGGTTTGTGGTACCCCGTGGTCCATTTTTGGTTCCCAAGGTGCAGTTTATGCCCATGGTGTAGTTTTCGTGCGAAAATAAGACTTTTGGGTTTTCGTTCCCTGTGATCCCTGGTGCATTCTTATGCATAAAAAACCATAATGCTCATAGCACTTTTCAGTTTTGGGATTTGTGGTGTCCCGGGGTGCATTTTTGGTGCCTGTGGTGCTTTTTCGGCCTATGGTGCAATTTTCAGGTGAAAATAAGACTTTTGGGTTTTGGTGCCCCATGATCCCTCTTGCTTTCTTATCCATAAAAAACCATAATGCTATAGGAAAGTGCTCCGAGCATTGCGATTTTTTATGCATAACGATGCCCCAAGGATCACAGGCACCAAAACCCAAAAGTCTTATTTTGGCACAAAAATTTCACCATGTGCTGAAAATGCACCTCGGGCACAAAAATGGACCACGGGGCACCACGAACCTCAAAACTAAAAAGTGCTCTGAGCATTATGGTTTTTTACGCATAAGGATGCACCAAGGATCACGGGGCACCAAAACCCAAAAGTCTTATTTAGGCAGGAAAATTGCACCATGGACCGAAAACGCGCCAGGGCACAAAAAATGGACCACGGGGCAACACGGACCCCAAAACTGAAAAGTGCTCCGAGGATTATGGTTTTTTATGCATCAGGATGCACCAAGTATCATGAGGCACCAAAACCAAAAAGACTATATTTCGCACGAAAATTGAACCATGGGCCTAAAATGCACCACAGCCACCAAAAATGGACCACGGGGCACAACGGACCTCAAAACTGATAAGTGCTCTGAGCATTATGATTTTTTATTCATAAGGATGCAACAAGGATTATAGGGGACAAAAACCCAAAAGTGTTATTTTGGCACAAAAATGGCACCATTGGCCGAAAATGCACCACGAGTACCAAAAATGGACCACGGGGCACCACAGACCTCAAAACTAAAAAGTGCTCCGAGCGTTATGATTAATTATGCCTAAGGATGCAACAAGGATCATGAGGTATCAAACCCAAAAGACTTATTTTTGAACGAAAATTGCACGATGTACCGAAAATGAACCACGAGCACAAAAAAAGGATCACGGGGCACCACGGACCTCAAAACTCAAAAGTGCTCAGAGCATTATGGTTTTTTATGCATCAGGATGCACCAAGTATCATGAGGCACCAAAACCAAAAAGACTATATTTCGCACTAAAATTGCACCATGGGCCAAAAATGCACCACGAGCGTCAAAAATGGACCACGGGGCACCACAGACGTCAATACTTAAAGTGCTCCGAGCATTATGGTTTTCTTTGAATATAGATTCACCAGGGATCACGGGGCACAAAAACCCAAAAGGCTTATTTTCGCACGAAATTGCGCCATAGGCCGAAAATGCACCACGGGTGCCAAAAATGGGCCACGGGGCACCACAGACCTCAAAACTCAAAAGTGGTTTAAGGATTATGGTTTTTTATGCATAAGGATGCCCCAAGGATCACGGGGCTCCAAAACCCAAAAGTCTTATTTTCGAACGAAAATTGCACCATGGGCCGAAAATGCATCACGTGCACCAAAAATGGACCATGGGGCACCACAGACCTCAAAACTTAAAAGTGCGCTGAGAATTATGGTTTTTTACGCATAAGGATGCACCAAGTATCATGGGGCACCATAATCCCAAAGTCTTATTTTGGCACGAAAATTGCACCATGGGCCGAAAATGCACCACGGCACCAGAAAAGGACTACGGGGCACCACGGACCTCGAAACTAAAAACTGCTCCGAGAATTATGGTTTTTTAAGCATAATGATGCACCAAGGATCACGGGGCACCAAAATTCAAAAGTCTTATTTTGGCACCTAAAATGCACCACGGGCACAAAAAATGGACCATGGGGTACCACAGACCTCAAAACTGAAAAGTGCTCTGTGCATTATGGTTTTTTATGCATCAGGATGCACCAAGTATCACGGGGCACCAAAATCCAAAAGTCTTATTTTGGCACGAAGATGCACCACGGGGAACCACAAACCTCAAAACTGAAAAGTCCTCTAAGCATTACGATTTTTTATGCATAAGGATGCACCAAGGATCACGGTGCACTAAAATCAAAATTCTTATTTTCGCACGAAAACTGTCCCATGGGCCGAAAATGCACCACGACACAAAAAATGGACCACGGGGCACCACGAACCTCAAAACTGAAAAGTGCTCCGAGATTTAGGGTTTTTTATGCATAAGGATTCACCAAGGATCATGGGGCACCAAAACCAAAAAGGCTTATTTTCGCACGAAAATTGAACCATAGGCCTAAAATGCACCACAGCCACCAAAAATGGACCACCGGGCACAACGGACCTCAAAACTGATAAGTGCTCTGAGCATTATGGTTTTTTATTCATAAGGATGCAACAAGGATTATAGGGGACAAAAACCCAACAGTGTTATTTTTGCACAAAAATGGCACCATTGGCCGAAAATGCACCACGAGTACCAAAAATGGACCACGGGGCACCACAGACCTCAAAACTGAAAAGTGCTCCGAGCGTTATGATTAATTATGCCTAAGGATGCAACAAGGATCATGAGGTATCAAACCCAAAAGACTTAATTTTTGAACGAAAATTGCACGATGTGCCGAAAATGAACCACGAGCACAAAAAAAGGATCACGGGGCACCACGGACCTCAAAACTCAAAAGTGCTCAGAGCATTATGGTTTTTTATGCATAATAATGCACCAGGGATCACGAGGCACCAAAACCCAAAAGTCTTATTTTCGCACGAAAATTGCACCGTGGGCTGAAAATGCACCACGGGGCACAACGGACCTCAAAACCTAAAAGTGCTCCGAGAATTGTGGTTTTTTATGCATGAGGATCCAACAAGGATCAAGGGGGACCAAAACCCAAAAGTCTTATTTTCGCATGAAAATTGAACCATTGGCCAAAAATGCACCACAGGGCACCACGAACCTCAGAACTGAAAAGTTGTGTGAGCATTATGGTTTTTTATGCCTAACAATGCACCAAGGATCACGGGGCACCAAAACCCAAAAGTCTTATTTTTGCACGAATACTGCACCATGGGCCGAAAATGCACCACGCACCAAAAATGGACCACGATGAACCAAAGAACCTCAAAACTTAAAAGTGCTCCGAGCATTATGGTTTTTTATGCATCAGGATGTAACAAAGTTCATGGGGCACCAAAACCCAAAAGTCTTATTTTCGTAAGAAAATTGCACCATGGGCCGAAAATGTACCACAACCACCAAAAATGGACCACGGGGCACCACGGACCTCAAAACTGAAAAGTGCAAAAAGCATTATGGTTTTTTATGTATGAGGATGCACCAAGATTCACGGGGCACCAAAACCCAAAAGTCTTATTTTCGCACAACAATTGCTCGATGGGCCTAAACTGCACCACGGGCACCAAAAATGGACCCCGTGGCACCATGGACCTCAAACCTGAAAATCGCTCCGAGCATTATGGTTTTTTATGCATCATGATGGACTAAGGATGACGGGGCACCAAAGTCCAAAAATCTTATTTTCGCACGAAAATTGCACCATGGGCCGAAAATGCACCACGGGCACAAAAAATGGACCACGAGGCACCATGGACCTCAAAACTAAAAAGTGCTAAAAGCATTATGGTTTTTTATGTATAAGGATGCACCAAGGATCATGGGGCACCAAAACCAAAAGTCTTAATTTCGCACAACAATTTCACGATGGGCCTAAAATGCACCACGGGCAGCAAAAATGGACTGCGTGGCACCACGCACCTCAAACCTGAAAACCGCTCTGAGAATTATTGTTTTTATGCATCATGATGGACAAGGATGACGGGGCACCAAAACCCAAAAATCTTACTTTCGCACGAAAATTGCACCATGGGACGAAAATGCACCACGGGCACCAAAAATGGACCACGGGGCACCACGGACCTCAAAACTGAAAACCGCTCCGAGCATTATGGTTTTTTATGCATCATGATGTTCCAAGGATCACGGGGCACCAATACCCAACAGCCTTATTTTCGCACGAATAATACACCATGGGATGAATATGCACCACGGGCACCAAAAATAGACCACGGGGCACCACGGACCTCAAAACTGAAAAGGGCACCGAGCATTATGGTTTTTTATGCATATTGATGCACCGAGGATCAAGGGGCACGAAAATTGCACAATGGGACGAAAATGCAGCACAGGCACAAAAAATGGACCACGGGGCACCGCAGACCTCAAAAATGAAAAATGCTCTGAGCATTATGGTTTTTGATGCATAACAATGCACCAGGGATCACGGGGCACCAAAATCCAAAAGTCTTATTTTCGCATGAAAATTGCACCATGGGCCTAAAATGCACCACGGGGCACCACGGACCTGAAAATTGAAAAATTATGTGAGCATTATGGTTTTTTATGCATAAGAATGCACCAGGGATTATGGGGCACCAAAACCCAAAAGTCTTATTTCGCACGAAAATTGCACCATAGGACGAAAAAGCACCACAGGCAGCAAAAAAGTACCACGGGATACCACAGACTCCAAAACTGAAAAGTTCTCTGAGCATTATGGTTTTTTATGCATAAGAATGCACAAGGGATCACGGGGCACCAAAACCCAAAAGTGTTATTTTCACACGAAAACTGCACCATGGGCAGAAAATGCAACACGCACCAAAAATGGACCACGGGTCACCATGGACCTCAAAACTGAAAAGTGTTTCGAGCATTATGGTTTTTAATGCATAAGGATGCAACAAGGATTACAGCGGACCAAAACGCAAAAGTCTTATTTTGGCATGAAAGTTGCACCATGGGCCGAAAATGCACCACGGGCACCAAAAATGGACCACGGGGCACCACGGACCTCAAAACTGAAAAGTTATCGGAGCATTATGGTGTTTTATGCATAATAATGCACCAGGGATCACGGGGCACCAAAATCCAAAATTCTTATTTTCGCACAAAAATTGCACCGTGGGCCGAAAATGCACCACGGGAAACAAAAATGGACCACGGGGCACCACAGACCTCAAAACCGAAAAGTGCTCTAAGCATTGTGGTTTTTTACACAAACGGATCCAACAAGGATCACGGGGGACCCAAACCCAAAAGTCTTATTTTGGCACAAAAATTGCACCATAGGCCGAAAATGCACCACGGGCACCAAAAATTGACTATGCGGAACCACGAAGCTCAAAACTGAAAACTGCTCAGAGCATTATGGTTTTTTATGCATAAGAATGAACTAGGGATCACAAGGCACCAAAACTCAAAAGTCTTATTTTCGCACAAAAATTGCACCATAGGCCTAAAATGCACCACGTCACCAAAAACGGACCACGGGACACCATGGACCTCAAAACCGAAAAGTGCTTCGAGCATTACGGTTTTTTATGCATAGGGATGCAACAAGGATCACGGGGGACCAAAACCCAAAAGTCTTATTTTCGCATATTTTTTCACCATTGGACGAAAATGCACCAGGAGCACCAAAAATGGACCACGAGGCACCACGGACCTCAAAACTGAAAAGTGCTCCGAGCATTATGGGGTTTTTTGAATAATGATGCACCAAGGATCACGGGCCACCAAAACCCAAAAGTCTTATTTTCGTACGAAAATTGCACCATGGGACGAAAATGCACCGCGGGCACCAAAAATGGACCACAGGACACCGCGGACCTCAAAACAGAAAAATGCTTTGAGCATTATGGTTTTCGATGCATGAGAATGCACTAGGGATCACGGGCCACAAAAACCCAAAAGTCTTACTTTTGCACGAAAACTACACCTTGGACCGAAAATGCCATGGCACCAAAAATGGACCACGAGGCACCACGGACCTCAAAACTGAAAAATGGTCTGAGCATTATGGTTTTTTATGCGTAAGTATGCAATAAAGATCACAGGGTACCAAAACCCAAAAGTCTTATTTTCGTACAAAAATTGCACCACGGGGCACCACGGACCTCAAAACTGAAAAGTTCTGTGAGCATTATGGTTTTTTATGCATAAGAATGCACCAGGGATCACGGGGCACTAAAACCCAAAAGTCTTATTTTCGCACGAAAACTGCACAGTGGGCCGAAAATGCACCACACAAAAAAATTGACCACGAGGAACCACGGACCTCAAAACTGAAAAGTGCTCCAAGCATTATGGTATTTTATGCATAAGGATGCAACAAAGTTCATGAGGCACCAAAACCCAAAAGTCTTATTTTCGCACAAAAATTACACCATGGGCCGAAAATGCACCACGGGAAACAAAAATGGACCACCGGGCACCACGGACCTCAAAACTGAAAAGTGCTAAAAGCATTATGGTTTTTTATGTAAAAGGATGCACCAAGGATCACGGGACACCAAAACCCAAAAGTGTTATTTTCGCACAACAATTGCATGATGGGCCTCAAATGCACCAACGGCACCAAAAATGGACCACGGGGCACCACAGACCACAAAATTGAAAACCGCTCCGAGCATTATGGTTTTTTATGCATCATGATGGACCAAGGATCACGGGGCACCAAAACCCAGAAGTCTTCTTTTCGCAAGAAAATTGCACCATTGGACGAAGATGCCCCATGGGCACCAAAAATGGACCACGGGGCACCACGGACCTCAAAACTGAAAACCGCTCTGAGCATTATGCTTTTTTATGCATCATGATGGACCAAGGATCACGGGGCACCAAAACCCAAAAGTCTTATTTTCGCACGAAAATTGCAGCATGGGACGAAAATGCACCACAGGTACCAAAAATGGACCGCGGGACACCACAGACCCCAAAACTGAAAAGTACTTTGAATATTATGGTTTTTGATGCATAAGATTGCACCAGGGGTCACGAGGCACCAAAATCCAAAATTCTTATTTTCGTACGAAAATTGCACCATAGGCCGAAAATGCACCACGGGCACAAAAAATGGACCACGTGTCACCTCGAACCTCAAAAGTGAAAAGTGCTCTGAGCATTCTGGTTTTTTATGCATAAGGATTCAACAAGGATTACGGGGGACCAAAACCTAAAAGTATTATTTTTGGCACAAAAATTACACCATGGGCCAAAAATGCACCACGGGCACCAAAAATGGACCTCGGGGCACCACGAACCTCAAAATTGGAAAGTGCTCCGTGCATTATGGTTTTATGCATCATAATGCACCATGGATCACGGGGCACCAAACCCCAAAAGTCTTATTTTCGCACGAAAATTGTACCATAGGATGAAAATGCACACCGGGCACCAAAAATGGACCACAGGGCACTGCGGACCTCAAAACTGAAAAATGCTCTGAGCATTATGGTTTTTGATGCGTAAGAATGCACCAGGGATCACGGGGCACCAAAACCCAAAATTTGTATTTTGGCACAAAAATTGCACCACGGGCCGAAAATGCACCACGCGCACAAAAAATGGACCACGGGGCACCGCAGACCTCAAAACTGAAAAGTGCTCCAAGCGTTATGGTTTTTTATGCATAAGGATGCAACAAGGATCACCGGGGACCAAAAGTCTTATTTTCGCACGAAAGTTGCACCGTAGGCCGAGAATGCACCACGAGCACCAAAAATGCCCCACGGGGCACCACAGACAACAAAACTATATAGTGCTCTGAGCATTATGGTTTTTGATGCCTAAGAATGCACCAGGGATCACAGGTCACCAAAACCGAAAAGTCTTATTTTCGCACGAAAACTGCACCATGGACCGAAATAGCACCACGCACAAAAAATGGACCACGGGGCACCGCAGACCTCAAAACTGAAAAGTGCTCCAAGCATTATGGTTTTTTATGCATAAGGATGCAACAAGGATCACCCGGGACCAAAACCCAAAAGTCTTATTTTCGCACGAAAGTTGCACCGTAGGCCGAGAATGCACCACGGGCACCAAAAATGCCCCACGGGGAACCACAGACCCCAAAACTATAAACTGCTCTGAGCATTATGGTGTTTTGTTGCGAAGAATGCACCAGGGATCACGGGGCACCAAAACCGAAAAGTCTTATTTTCGCACGAAAACTGCACCATGGACCGAAATAGCACCACGCACAAAAAATGGACCACGGGGAACCACGGACCTCAAAACTGAAAAGTGCTCCAAGCATTATGGTTTTTTATGCATAAGGATGGAAAGAGGATTACGGGGGACCAAAATGCAAAAGTCTTATTTTATCACGAAATTTGCACCATGGGCCGAAAATGCACCACCAGCACCAAAAATGGACCACAGGGCACCACGAACCTCAAAACTGAAAAGTGCTCCGAGCATTATGGTTTTTTATGCATAACGATGCAACAAAGATAACAGGGCACCAAAACCCAAAAGTCTTATTTTCGCACGAAAATTGCACCTTGGGCCAAAAGTGCACCACGGGCACCAAAACTGGACCACGGGGCAACACGGACCTCAAAACTGAAAAGTTCTCCAAGCATTATGGTTTTTTATGCATAAGGATGCACCAATGATCACGGGGCCACCAAAACCCAAAAGTCTTATTTCCGCACAACAATTGCACGATGGGCCTAAACTGCACCACGGGGCACCACGGACCTCAAAACTGGAAACCGCTCCAAGCATTATGGTTTTTTATGCATCATGATGGACCAATGATCACGGGCACCAAAACCCAAAAGTCTTATTTTCGCACGAAAATGGCACCATGGGACGAAAATACACCACAGGCACTAGAAATGGACCACGGGTTACCACGGACCTCAAAACTGACAAGTGCTCTGAGCATTATGAATTTTTAACCATAATTATACACCAAGGATCACGAGGCACCAAAACCCAAAAGTCTTATTTTCGCACAAAAATTGCACCTTGTGCCAAAAATGCACCACGAGCACCAAAACTGGACCACGGGGCAACACGGACCTCAAAACTGAAAAGTGCTCCAAGCATTATGGTTTTTTATGCATAAGGATGCACCAAGGATCACGGGGCACCAAAATCCAAAAGTCTTATTTTCGCAAAACAATTGCACGATGGGCATATAATGCACCACGGGGCACCACAAACCTCAAAACTGAAATCCACTCCAAGCATTATGGTTTTTTATGCATCATGACGGACCAATGATCACGGGGCACAAAAACCCAAAAGTCTTATTTTCGCACGAAAATTGCATCATGGGACGAAAATGCACCACGGGCACTAAAAATCGACCACGGGTTACCACGAACCTCAAAACTGAAAAGTGCTCTGATTAATATGATTTTTTAACCATAATGATGCACCAAGGATCACAGGGAACCAAAACCCAAAAGTCATATTTTCGCACTAAAATTGCACCTTCGGCCAAAATTCCACCACGGGCACCAAAAATGGACCACGGGGCAACACGGACCTCAAAACTGAAAAGTGCTCTAAGCATTATGGTTGTTTATGCATAAGGGTGCACCAACGATCATGGGGCACCAAATCCCAAAGGTCTTATTTCCGCACAACAATTACATGATGGGCATAAAATGCACGACGGGGCACCACGGACCTCAAAACTGAAAACCGCTCCAAGCATTATGGTTTTTTATGCATCATGATGGACCAATGATCACGGGGCACCAAAACCCAAAAGTCTTATTTTCGCACGAAAATTGCACCATCGGACAAAAATGCACCACGGGCACTAAAAATGGACCACGGGTTACCACGGACCTCAAAACTGAAAAGTGCTCTGAGCAATATGATTTTTTAACCATAGTCATGCACCAAGGATCACGGGGAACCAAAACCCAAAAGTCTTATTTTCGCACGAAAATTGCACCTTGCGGCAAAAATGCACCACGGGCACCAAAAATGACCACGGGGCAACACGGACCTCAAAACTGAAAAGTGCTCCAAGCATTATGGTTTTTTATGCATATGGATGAACCAATGATCACAGGGCACCAAAACCAAAAAGTCTTATTTTCGCAAACCAAAAGCACGATGGGCCTAAAATGCACCATGGGCACCAAAACTGGACCACGGGGCACGACGGTCCTCAAAACTGAAAACCGCTCCTAGCATTATGGTTTTTTATGCATCATGATGGACCAATGATCACGGGGCACCAAAACCCAAAAGTCTTATTTTCGCACGAAAATTGCACCATGGGCCTAAAATGCACCACGGGCACCAAAACTGGGCCACGGGGCACCACGGACCTCAAAACTTAAAACAACTCCGAGCATTATGGTTTTTTATGCATCATGATGGACCAATGATCACGGGGCACCAAAACCCAAAAGTCTTATTTTCGCACGAAAATTGAACCATGGGACGAAAATGCATCAAGGGCACCCAAAAAGCACCACGGGACACCACAGACCCCAAAACAGAAAAGTGCTCTGTGTATTATGGTTTTATATGCATAAGATTGCACCAGGGATCACGGGGAAACAAAATCCAAAAGTCTTATTTTCGCACGAAAACTACACCATGGGCAGAAAATGCACCACACACCAAAAATGGACCACGTGTCACGTCGGACCTGAAAAATGAAAAGTGCTCCCAGCATTATGGTTTTTTATGCATAAGGATGCAACAAGGATTACGGGGGACCAAAACCTAAAAGTCTTATTTTTGGCATAATAATTACAGCATGGGCCAAAAATGCACCACGGGCACCAAAAATGGGCCACGGGGCACCACGAACCTCAAAATTGGATAGTGCTCCATGCATTATGGTTTTTTATGCATCATAATGCACCATGGATCAAGGGGCACCAAAACCCAAGAGTCTTATTTTCGTACGAAAATTGTACTATGGGACGAAAATTCACAACGGGCACCAAATATGGACCACGGGGCACTGCGGACCTCAAAACTGAAAAATGCTCTGAGCATTATGGTTTTTGATGCGTAAGAATGCACCAGGGATCATGGGGGCACCAATACCCAAAATTCTTATTTTGGCACAAAAATTGCACCATGGGCCGAAAATGCACCACGAGCACAAAAAATGGACCACGGGGCACCGCAGACCTCAAAACAGAAAAGTGCTCCAAGCGTTATGATTTTTTATGCATAAGGATGCAATAAGGATCACCGGGGACTAAAACCCAAAAGTCTTATTTTCGCACGAAAGTTGCACCGTAGGCCGAGAATGCACCACGGGCACCAAAAATGCCCCACGGGGCACCACAGACCCCAAAACTATAAAGTGCTCTGAGCATTACGGTTTTTTATGCCTAAGAATGCACCAGGGATCACGGGGCACCAAAATCGAAAAGTCTTATTTTCACACGAAAACTGCACCATGGACCGAAATAGCACCATGCACCAAAGATGGACCACGGGAACCACGGACCTCAAAACTGAAAAGTGCTCCGAGAATTATGGTTTTTTACGCATAAGGATGGAAAAAGGATTACGGGGGACCAAAATGGAAAAGTCTTATTTTATCACCAAATTTGCACCATGGGCGAAAAATGCACCACCAGCACCAAAAATGGACCACAGGGCACAACGAACCTCAAAACTGAAAAGTGCTCCGAGCATTATGGTTTTTTATGCATAAGGATGCAACAAAGATAACATGGCACCAAAATCCAAAAGTCTTATTTTCGCACTAAAATTGCACCTTCGGCCAAAATTCCACCACGGGCACCAAAAATGGACCACGGGGCAACACGGACATCAAAACTGAAAAGTGCTCCAAGAATTATGGTTTTTTATGCATAAGGATGCACCAAGGATCACGGGGCCCAAAAGTCTTATTTCCGCAAAACAATTGCACGATGGGCCTAAAATGCACCACGGGGAACCACGGACCTCAAAACTGAAAACCGCTCCAAGCATTATGGTTTTTTATGCATCATGATGGACCAACGATCACGGGGCACCAAAACCCAAAAGTCTTATTTTCGCACGAAAATTGCACCATGGGACGAAAATGCACGACGGGCACTAAAAATGGACCACGGGTTACCACGGACCTCAAAACTGAAAAGTGCTCTGAGCATTATGAGTTTTTAACCATAATGATGCACCAAGGATCACGGGGCACCGAAACCCAAAAGTCTTATTTTCGCACGAAAATTGCACCTTGGGCTAAAAATGCACCACGGGCACCAAAATTGGACCGCGGGGCACCATGGACCTTAAAACTGAAAACCGCTCCAAGCATTATGGTTTTTTATGCATAAGGATGCACCAAGGATCACGGGGCACCAAAACCCAAAAGTCTTATTTCCGCAAAACAATTGCACGATGGGCATAAAATGAACCACGGGGCACTAGGGACCTCAAAACTGAAAATCGCTCCAAGCATTATGGTTTTTTATGCATCATGACGGATCAATGATCACGGGGCACCAAAACCCAAAAGTATTATTTTCGCACGAAAATTGCACCATGGGACGAAAATGCACCACAGGCACTAAAAATCGACCACGGGTTACCACGGACCTCAAAACTGAAAAGTGCTCTGAGCAATATGATTTTTTAACCATAACGATGCACCAAGGATCACGGGGAACCAAAACCCAAAAGTCTTATTTTCGCACGAAAATTGCACCTTGGGCCAAAAATCCACCACGGGCACCAAAAATGGACCACGGGGCAACACGAACCTCAAAACTGAAAAGTGCTCCAAGCATTATGATTTTTTATGCATAAGGATGCACCAACGATCACGGGGCACCAAAACCCAAAAGTCTTATTTCTGCACAACAATTGAACGATGCGCCTAAAATGCACCACGGGGCGCCACGGACCTCAAAACTGAATATCGCTCCAAGCATGATCGTGTTTTATGCGTCATGATGGACCAATGATCACAGGGCACCAAAACCCAAAAGTCTTATTTTCGCACGAAAATTGCACCATGGGACGAAAATGCACCACGGGCACTAAAAATGGACCACGGGTTACCACGGACCTCAAAACTGAAAAGTGCTCTGAGCATTATGAGTTTTTAACCATAATGATGCACCAAGGATCATGGGGCACCGAAACCCAAAAGTCTTATTTTCGCACGAAAATGGTACCTTGGGCTAAAAATGCACCACGGGCACCAAAAATGGACCACGGGGCAACACGGACCTCAAAACTAAAAAGTGCTCCAAGCATTATGGTTTTTTATGCATAAGGATGCACCAATTATCACAGGGCACCAAAACCCAAAAGTCTTTGTTTTCGCACAACAATTGCACGATGGGCCAAAAATGCACCACGGGCACCAAAAATGGACTACGGGGCACCACGGGCCTCAAAATTTAAAACCGCTCCAAGCATTATGGTTTTTTATGCATCATGATGCACCAATGATCACGGGGCACCAAAACCCAAAAGTCTTATTTTCGCACGAAAATTGAACCATGGGACGAAAATGCATCAAGGGCACCCAAAAAACACCACGGGACACCACAGACCCCAAAACAGAAAAGTGCTCTGAGTATTATGGTTTTATATGCATAAGATTGCACCAGGGATCACGGGGCAACAAAATCCGAAAGTCTTATTTTCGCACGAAAACTGCACCATGGGCAGAAAATGCACCACACACCAAAAATGGACCACGTGTCACGTCGGACCTAAAAAAGGAAAAGTGCTCCCAGCATTATGGTTTTTTATTCATAAGGATGCAACAAGGATTACGGGGGACCAAAACCTAAAAGTCTTATTTTTGGCACAAAAATTACACCATGGGCCAAAAATGCACCACGGGCACCAAAAATGGACCACGGGGCACCACGAACCTCAAAATTGGAAAGTTCTCCATGCATTATGGTTTTTTATGCATCATAATGCACCATGGATCAGGGGGCACCAAAACCCAAGAGTCTTATTTTCGCACGAAAATTGTACTATGGGACGAAAATTCACAACGGGCACCAAAAATGGAACACGGGGCACTGCGGACCTCAAAACTGAAAAATGCTCAGAGCATTATGGTTTTTGATGCGTAAGAATGCACCAGGGATCACGGGGCACCAAAACCCAAAATTCTTATTTTGGCACAAAAATTGCACCACGGGCCGAAAATGCACCACGAACACAAAAAATGGACCATGGGGCACCGCAGACCTCAAAATAGAAAAGTGCTCCAAGCGTTATGGTTTTTTATGCAAAAGGATGCAACAAGGATCACTAGGGACTAACACCCAAAAGTCTTATTTTCGCACGAAAGTTGCACCGTAGGCCGAGAATGCACCACGGGCACCAAAAATCCCCCACGGGGCACCACAGACCCCAAAACTATAAAGTGCTCTAAGCATTATAGTTTTTTATGCCTAAGAATGCACCAGGGATCACGGAGCACCAAAATCGAAAAGTCTTATTTTCGCACGAAAACTGCACCATGGACCGAAATAGCACCACGCACCAAAAATGGACCACGGGGAACCACAGACCTCAAAACTGAAAAGTGCTCTGAGCATTGTGGTATTTTATGCATAAGGATGGAAAGAGGATTACGGGGGACCAAAATGCAAAAGTCTTATTTTATCACCAAATTTGCACCATGGGCCAAAAATGCACCACCAGCACCAAAAATGCACCGCAGGGAACCACGAACCTCAAAACTGAAAAGTGCTCCGAGCATTATGGTTTTTTATGCATAAGGATGCAACAAAGATAACGGGGCACCAAAACCTAAAAGTCTTATTTTCGCACGAAAATTGCACCTTCGGCAAAAAATGCACCACGGGCACCAAAAATGGACCACGGGACAACACGGACCTCAAAACTGAAAAGTGCTCCAAGCATTATGGTTTTTTATGCATAAGGATGCCCCAAGGATCATGGGGCCCAAAAGTCTTATTTCCGCAAAACAATTGCACGATGGGCCTAAAATGCACCACGGGGCACCACGGACCTCAAAACTGAAAATCGCTCCAAGCATTATGGTTTTTTATGCATCATGATGGATCAATGATCGTGTGGCACCAAAACCCAAAAGTCATATTTTCGAACGAAAATTGCACCATGGGACGAAATAGCACCACGGGCACTAAAAATGGACCACGGGTTACCACGAATCTCAAAATTGAAAAGGGCTCTGAGCATTATGAGTTTTTAACCATAATGATGCACCAAGGATCACGGGGCACCAAAATCCAAAAGTCTTATTTTCGCACGAAAATTGCACCACGAGCTGAAAATGCACAGCGAGCACAAAAAATGGAGCACGGGGCACCGCAGGCCTCAAAACAGAAAAGTGCTCCAAGCGTTATGGTTTTTTATGCATAAGGATGCAACAAGAATCACCGGGGACTTAAACCCAAAAGTCTTATTTTCGCAGGAAAGTTGCACCGTAGGCCGAGAAGGCACCACGGGCACTAAAAATGCCCCACGGGGCACCAAGAGACCCCAAAACTATAAAGTGCTCTGAGCATTACGGTTTTTTATGCCTAAGAATGCACCAGGGATCACGGGGCACCAAAATCGAAAAGTCTTATTTTCGCACGAAAACTGTACCATGGACTGAAATAGCACCACGCACCAAAAATGGACCACGGGGAACCACGGACCTCAAAACTGAAAAGTGCTCCAAGCATTATGGTTTTTTATGCATAAGGATGGAAAGAGGATTATGGGCCGAAAATGCACCACCAACACAAAAAATGGACCACAGGGCACCACGAACCTCAAAACTGAAAAGCTCTCCGAGCATTATGATTTTTTATGCATAAGGATGCAACAAAGATAACGGGGCACCAAAACCCAAAAGTCTTATTTTCGCACAAAAATTGCACCTTGGGCCAAAAATGCACCACGGGCACCAAAAATGGACCACGGGACAACACGGACCTCAAAACTGAAAAGTGCTCCAAGCATTATGGTTTTTTATGAATAAGGATGCACCAAGGATCACGGGGCCCAAAAGTGTTATTTCCGCAAAACAATTGCACGATGGGCCTAAAATGCACCACGGGGCACCACGGACCTCAAAACTGAAAACCGCTCCAAGCATTATGGTTTTTTTGCATCATGATGGAGCAATGATCACGGGGCACCAAAACCCAAAAGTCTAATTTTCGCACAAAAATTCCACCATGGGACGAAAATGCACCACGGGCACTAAAAATGGACCACGGGGAACCACGGACCTCAAAACTGAAAAGTGCTCCGAGCATTATGGTTTTTTATGCATAAGGATGGAAAGAGGATTACGGGGGACCAAAATGCAAAAGTCTTATTTTATCACGAAATTTGCACCATGGGCCGAAAATGCACCACCAGCACCAAAAATGGACCAAAGGGCACCACAAACCTCAAAACTGAAAAGTGCTCTGAGCATTATGGTTTTTTATGCATAAGGATGCAACAAAGATAACGGGGCACCAAAACCCAAAAGTCTTATTTTCGCACGAAAATTGCATCTTGGGCCAAAAATGCACCATGGGCACCAAAACTGGACCACGGGGCAACACGGACCTCAAAACTGAAAAGTGCTCCAAGAATTATGGTTTTTTATGCATATGGATGCACCAAGGATCACGGGGCACCAAAACCCAAAAGTCTTATTTCCGTACAACAATTGCACGATGGGCCTAAACTGCACCACGGGGCACCACGGACCTCAAAACTGAAAACCGCTCCAAGCATTATGGTCTTTAATGCATCATGATGGACCAATGATCACGGGGCACCAAAACCCAAAACTCTTATTCTCGCACGAAAACTGCACCATGGGACGAAAATCCACCACGGGCACTAAAAATGGACCACGAGTTACCACGGACCTCAAAACTTAAAAGTGCTCTGAGCATTATGATTTTTTAACCATAATGATGCACCAAGGATCACGGGGCACCAAAACCCAAAAGTCTTATTTTCGTACAACAATTGTACGATGGGCCTAAAATGCACCACGGGCACAAAAAATGGACCGCAGGGCACCATGGATCTCAAAACTGAAAACCGCTCCGAGCATTATGGTTTTTTATGCATAAGGATGCACCAAGGATCACGGGGCACCAAAATCCAAAAGTCTTATTTCCATACAACAATTGCATGATGGGCCTAAACTGCAGCACGGGGCACCACAGATCTCAAAACTGAAAACCGCTCCAAGCATTATGGTCTTTTATGCATCATGATGGACCAATGATCACGGGGCACCAAAATCCAAAAGTCTTATTTTCGTACGAAAATTGCACCATGGGACGAAAATGCACCATGGGCACTAAAAATGGACCACGGGTTACCACGGACCTCAAAACTGAAAAGTGCTCTGAGCAATATGATTTTTTAACCATAGTGATGCACCAAGGATCACGGGGAACCAAAACCCAAAAGTCTTATTTTCGCACGAAAATTGTACCTTAGGCCAAAAATGTACCACGGGCACCAAAAATGGACCACGGGGCAACACGGACCTCAAACTGAAAAGTGCTCCAAGCATTATGGTTTTTTATGCATAAGGATGCACCAACGATCACGGGGAACCAAAACCCAAAAGTCTTATTTCCGCACAACAATTGCACGATGGGCCTAAAATGCACCACGGGGCACCACGAACCTCAAAACTGAATATCGCTCCAAGCATGATGGTGTTTTATGCGGCATGATGGACCAATGATCACGGGGCACCAAAACCCAAAAGTCTTATTTTCGCACGAAAATTGCACCTTGGGCTAAAAATGCACCACGGGCACCAAAAATGGACCACGGGGCAACACGGACCTCAAAACTAAAAAGCGCTCCAAGCATTATGGTTTTTTATGCATAAGGATGCACCAATTATCACAGGGCACCAAAACCCAAAAGTCTTTGTTTTCGCACAACAATTGCACGATGGGCCAAAAATGCACCACGGGGCACCACGGACCTCAAAACTGAAAACCGCTCCAAGCATTATGGTTTTTTATGCATCGTTATGGACCAATGATCACAGGGCACCAAAACCCAAAAGTCTTATTTTCGCACGAAAATTGCACCATGGGACGAAAATGCACCACTGGCACCAAAAATGGACCACGGGTTACCACAGACCTCAAAACTGAAAAGTGCTCTGAGCATTATGGTTTTTTATGCATAATGATGCACCAAGGATCACGGGGCACCAAAATCCAAAAGTCTTATTTTCGCACGAAAATGGCACAATGGGACGAAAATGCACCAAGGGCACCAAAAAAGCACCACGGGACACCACAGACCCTAAAACTGAAAAGTGCTCTGAGTATTATGGTTTTTTATGCATAAGATTGCACCAGGGATCACGGGGCAACAAAACCCAAAAGCCTTATTTTCGCACGAAAACTACACCATGGGCATAAAATGCACCACACACCAAAACTGGACCACGTGTCACCTCGGACCTCAAAAATGAAAAGTGCTCCGAGCATTATGGTTTTTTATGCATAAGGATGCAACAAGGATTACGGGGGACCAAAACCTAAAAGTCTTCTTTTTGGCACAAAAATTACACCATGGGCCAACAATGCACCACGGGCACCAAAAATGGACCACGGGGCACCACGAACATCAAAATTGGAAAGTGCTCCGTGCATTATGGTTTTTTATGCATCATAATGCACCATGGATCACAGGGCACCAAAACCCAATAGTCTTATTTTCAGACGAAAATTGTACCATGGGAAGAAAATGCACAACGGGCACCAAAAATAGACCACGGGGCACTGCGGACCTCAAAACTGAAAAATGCTCTGAGCATTATAGTTTTTTATGTGTAAGAATGCACCAGGGATCACGGGGCACGAAAACACAAAATTCTTATTTTGGCACAAAAATTGCACCGCGGGCCAAAAATGCACCACAAGCACAAAAAATGGACCAGGGGCACCGCAGACCTCAAAACTGAAAAGTGGTCCAAACGATCTCTTTTTTATGCATAAGGATGCAACAAGGATCACCGGGGACCAAATCCCAAAAGTCTTATTTTCGCACGAAAGTTGCACCGTAGGCCGAGAATGCACCACGGGCACCAAAAATGCCCCACGGGGCACCACAGACCCCAAAACTATAAAGTGCTCTGAGCATTATGGTTTTTATGCCTAAGAATGCACCAGGGATCACGGGGCACCAAAACCGAAAAGTCTTATTTTTGCACGAAAACTGCTCCATGGGCCGAAATAGCACCTCGCACCAAAAATTGACCACGGGGAACCACGGACCTCAAAACTGAAAAATGCTCTGAGCATTATGGTTTTTTATGCATAATGATGCACCAATGATCATGGGGCACCAAAGCCCAAAACTGTTATTTTCGCACGAAAATTGCACCATGGTACGAAAATGCACCAAGGGCACCAAAAAAGTACCACGGGACACCACAGACCCCAAAACTGAAAAGTGCTCTGAGTATTATGGTTTTTTATGCATAAGATTGCACCAGGGATCACGGGGCAATAAAACCCAAAAGTCTTACTTTCGCACGAAACTGCACAATGGGCAAAAAATGCACCACACACCAAAAATGGACCACGTGTCACCTCGGACCTCAAAAATGAAAAGTCCTCCGAGCATTATGATTTTTATGCAAAAGGATGCAACAAGGATTACGGGGCACCATAGACCCTAAAACTATAAAGTGCTCTGAGCATTATGGTTTTTTATGCATAAGAATGCACGAGGGATCACGGGGCACCAAAACCGAAAGTCTTATTTTCACACGAAAACTGCACCATGGACCGAAATAGCACCACGCACCAAAAATGGACCACGGGGAACCACGGACCTCAAAACTGAAAAGTGCTCCGAGCATTATGGTTTTTTATGCATAAGGATGGAAAGAGGATTAAGGGGACAAAAATGCAGAAGCATTATTTTATCACGAAAAATGCACCATGGGCCGAAAATGCACCACCAGCACCAAAAATGGACCACAGGGCACCACGAACCTCAAAACTGAAAAGTGCTCCAAGCATTATGGTTTTTTATGCATAAGGATGCAACAAAGATAATGGGGCACCAAAATCCAAAAGTCTTATTTTCGCACGAAAATTGCAACTTGGGCCAAAAATGCACCACGGGCACCAAAAATGGACCACGGGGCAACACGGACCTCAAAACTGAAAAGTGCTCCAAGCATTATGGTTTTTTATGCATAAGGATGCACCATGGATCACGGGGCACCAAAACCCAAAAGTCTTATTTCCGTACAACAATTGCACGATGGGCCTAAACTGCACCACGGGACACCATGGACCTCAAAACTGAAAACCGCTTCAAGCATTATGATCTTTTATGCATCATGATGGACCAATGATCACGGGGCACCAAAACCCAAAACTCTTATTTTCGCACGAAAATTGCACCATAGGACGAAAATCCACCACATGCACTAAAAATGGACCATGGGTTACCATGGACCTCAAAACTAAAAGGTGCTCTGAGCATTATGATTTTTTAACCATAATGATGCACCAAGGATCACGGGGCACCAAAACCCAAAACTCTTATTTTCGCACGAAAATTGCACCATAGGACGAAAATCCACCACATGCACTAAAAATGGACCATGGGTTACCATGGACCTCAAAACTAAAAGGTGCTCTGAGCATTATGATTTTTTAACCATAATGATGCACCAAGGATCACGGGGCACCAAAACCCAAAAGTCTTATTTTTGCACGACAATTGTACGATGGGCCTAAAATGCACCACGAGCACCAAAAATGGACCGCGGGGCACCATGGACCTCAAAACTGAAAACCGCTCCGAGCATTATGGTTTTTTATGCATCATGATGGACCAATGATCATGGGGCACCAAAACCCAAAAGTCTTATTTTTGCACGAAAATTGCACCATGGGACGAAAATGCCCCACTGGCACCAAAAATGGACCACGGGTTACCACGGACCTCAAAACTGAAAAGTGCTCTGAGCATTATGGTTTCTTATGCATAATGATGCACCAAGGATCACGGGGCACCAAAATCCAAAAGTCTTATTTTCGCACGAAAATGCACCACGGGCACAAAAAATGGACCACAGGGCACCGCAGACCTCAAAACAGAAAATGCTCTGAGCATTATGGTTTTTGATGCATGAGGATGTACCAGGGATCACGGGGCACCAAAACCCAAAAGTCTTATTTTCGCACGAAAACTGCACCATGGGCCGAAAATGCACCATGGCACCAAAAATGGACCACGGGGCACCACGGACCTCAAAACTGAATAGTGCTCCGAGCATTATGATTTTTTATGCATAAGGATACAATAAAGATCACGGGGCACCAAAACCCGAAAGTCTTATTTTCGCTCGAAAATTGCACCATGGGCCGAAAATGCACCACGGGCCACCACGGACCTCAAAACTTAAAAGTTCTGTGAGCATTATGGTTTTTTATGCATAAGAAAGCACCAGGGATCACGGGGCACCAAAACCCAAAAGTCGTATTTTCGCACGAAAATTGCACCATAGGCCGAAAATGCACAACGGGCACCGAAAATGCACCACGAGACACCACAGACTCCAAAACTAAAAAGTGCTCTGAGTATTATGGTTTTTTATGCATAAGAATGTACCAGGGATCACGGGGCACCAGAACCCAAAAGTCTTATTTTCGCACGAAAACTGCACCATAGGTCGAAAATGCACCACAATTATTTAAATAATTATTTTTAAAAATAATTATTTAATAATTAATGACTTTCATAGAATATTTACTAATTTTATACATAAAATTAAACTAATTTTTATTTCAAGTAATAAAATAAGAAAACATAATAAAAAAAATTGTTGTAATTGATAAAAATTTATATAATTCATCATAGGATGTCTATTATTTAAAAAAAAGTAGGGAAATGTATAATTATTTTCTTTCAAATTTTTTGTTAAGTGTAATAATGACTCATTATAGATATTTACTAGATTGTTGAGAAGCTTGAATGGATATTTCTAAATTAGTAAACAAAATAATAGAGGTGCACAATATTTTTAAAACTTCATAGAATAAAACTATACCAAGCATTACTATAAACTACAACATATCTTTTTTTTTTTCTCTTTTTGCCATGGTATGAAAAGAATTGCCTCTAAAAGATTCTTATTTATTTGTGCTTTAAACATGTAAATGAATTACACATCAAATAATAAGGCCCAAATGAATTATCAGCACATTTAAGCCACATTGTGACCTGTTAGAAAAGGTAATAAAAATATCTGTATGCTATCGTGTCAGCCACCAAATGGAATACAACATGCAGCATGCAAGAATTCTAGTATAAACACCGAATAATTGGATTGTCCATATACATACAGTCACTCAAAGAACCATCTTGTTTCATTCCACTTGCAATTGATTTATATATGCTGATATAGTTCTCAATTTTTTACTTTATCTGTGTATTATATATATAAACGAAGTCCAGGGGAGGGGGGCCTAAGGCCCCAGCTTGCCCCTTCCATCCGTCCCTACATAGACTCATTTGAAAAAGTCATACATTTAATAATGTATATCTAGTAATTTTGTAAAACCAGTACTTATTTTAGTTGCTTATAAACTAGATTCCTAGTCTACATTGTCTTCATGTGTACATGACATTACTTCCACTAACCACATGTCAAATTTATTCAAATAAATAATTTCTATTATTAATAAGCAAAATATATAGCAGGAGAATCCGACTCAAGCTTATTTCATTGGTCATCTTTCATCCAGTTCAAACATGAGTGATGATATAACATTCGCGGCTAACTTCATTGAAAGTTGTAGACGTCATGAGATGCAACAAACATACCTTAATATTTAATAACAAAACAGAAAGACATGTAAGGGGAGTAAAACACAATGCTTCTCTTAATCTTAAATTATAATATATAATGGACTAAAAATGCAAATGAATCAATAAAATAAGTTCAATTCTAATGGCTAGCTTGGTCTTTAAATCAAGAGCTTAGGATAAGATACTTAATTACTAATACTATATATACCATGGAGAAGTGAAGTGATAGAGCAAATACAAATACAATTGATCAGCATGAACATAAGGGTATATGTAAAACTACAAAGAGAGACACTAGGTGCATTTTGCGTTGAATAATTCAATTATAAGTATTATTATAATTATAATACAAATCCCCAATGGGGTTTTCAATAACGTGAAGATTTCAACCAAAAAAGTTGCGGTCTAAGAATAGCTTAAAACCCCAAATGGCGATATAGAAGGGTTTTGTGGCAGGGTTGACTGACTAGATCTCAGTGATGGTGGTGTTGGTTGCCGAATCAGAGGATAAGGAGAAGGAGAAGGTTAGCATCCAACATGGCCTCGCACTGGCAGAGACCAAGAAAGTAAGGAGGCACATAAGGATGGCAATCTGCATGGAGAGGACTTGGGCCATGACAGATAAAAAATCGAAAGAGAGAAAGGAATACAAGTAAGCATTTGAAGGTAAGTGGGAGTGGGCAGGAATCAGAAGAAGGGCCTTGCAGTAGCAGAGCCTGAGAGAGCAATTAGGCTTAAGAGGATGACTATCTGTAAGCAGTGGAGTTGGGTCATGGCAGTGGCACGACCACAGATGATATAGAGGGTTTTATGGCAGGGATGAATGACCGGATCTCGGCGATGGTTGTAGAATTGGAGGAGATGGTGAAGGTCCAGAAGGGCATGGTGAGACCCAAGAGAATGGCGATCTGCATACGGAAGAGTTGGGCCATACCCATGACGACAGAGAAATAAACTATAGAGATAGAGAACTGTCATGCTTGCAAGAAGACACAAGTTGGCATCACTATAAATACTAGATCAAATGGTACCACTATAAATACTAGATCACTCCTTTGTTATGTGGTCGGTGAATCCCGGAGTATGTATGTTGGATGAATTAAATACGTAATCATTTGGGTTTTTGGGATATTGTTTTGGTTTTGCTGGGTGATATCAGTTTGTTTTGGATCAACCAATGGGACAGAGTCAAATATATGCAGGGGCTGGTTGTTGGTTTCGAATAGGTGGGGTTTGGGTATTAGTATGTTCTATAAGCTGATGGTTCTAATGTGTGTTTTGGTTGCATTGGTGTATCTTTGGTTAAGAAGTATTTAAATCAGTTAGATTTTAAATACGTATTAACCTTTGAGACCAAGTATACGTACTATGATTACATGGTACCACTGGTTCCTATGATATAAATAAATTTATTTTGCCGATAAAAAAAATACTAGATCAAATATTGTGGGCTCCACGAAATAACAAAAATAAATTATTTATAAATGGGTAAAAATGTATTTAAATAATAAAATTGTCTCATTAAAGTAATCTATTTTTAAATTTAGTTTAATATCTTTCCTCTTACATAAAAAGTCAATTTTTAAAAATATTATATTTTAATTTTTTACTAACTATATTTTCCAAAATTAGATGCAAGCTTCAGTATTAAATTCAATAAGTAAATCAATTGTAAACATGTAACAAAATTTTAAGATATATTATAGGCATTTTTTGGTCTAAACAATAGGCATCATTCATGGGAGACAATCCTACTTGAACATTGTAGGACCACTACGAGTGCAAAGTCTCTCTCTGAATATTTAACGTAGTTGCATACCCCAAATTTAAACATGAGACCATGAGTTGAGTTGAAACATTACCATCTCAGTTGATTCACATGTTGAATAGTACTTTTTTTATTCATTGGAAAAAGCTCAGTGGTATGTTAATATGCATTTTAATTTAATTATTTTAAAATATGGTTTGTCAACAATAAAAATTAAAAATAAACAAGTTTTTAAATATATAGTAAATTTTTAAAATATAAATTATTGATATATATATATATATATATATATATATATATATATATATATATATATATATTTCTTTACATTATATTAATATATATTTAAAATTTTCCATTTTAAATATGTTTTATAAACTAATTTTTTAAACAATAAGAAAATTCATTAAACTTTAAATGTACATATATTTAGCTATTAAATTATATAATAGTTACATTTTATTTAATAATATATTTTTAATATACATAGACTGATATAAAAATTTCATATATTTAATAAATATTTTTTAACATTTTTGTTATCATGATATTCACCGACCTTTCCAATTGTATACCTAGGATTCAAACTCGAAATCACTAGTTAAGTTGGAACAACCCCATGCTAGTTGATACACCCTCTCGATGGTATATTGATATGCCTTTCAATTCTATTATTTTAATATATTTTTGTCAACAATAATAATTAAAAACAAATATGTTTTTAAATATATAGAAAATTTTGAAATAATTAATAATATTTTTTCTAAAATAATAATTAAAGCTAGAAATTAAAATATAAATTGTTGATATATATTTATTAATTTCTTTAAATTATATTAATATATATTTAAAATTCTCCATTTTAAAATATTTTTTATATATTAATTTCTTAAACAATAAGAAAAGTAATAAAACTTTTAATATGTATTTAATACTTTTTATAATAATATATATTTAATATATATATATATATACATATATATATATAGCTATTAAATTATGTAATAGTTATTTTTATTTAATAATATATTTTTAATATACATAGACTCATATGAAAAGTCATACATTTGATAAATATCTATTAATTATTTTGTTAACCTATTATATATGTAAAGTATTCACTAGCCGATCACATACCAAGGAATCAAACTCGAGATATCTGGTTAAACTGGAGCAATCCTATGGCAGTTGATCCACATGGTTGGTGGTATATGTATTTTAATTTAATTATTACAAAATATGTTTTGTCAACAATAATAATTAAAAATAAATATATTTTTAAATATATAGTTAATTTTGAAATAATTAACAATATTTTCCTATTGTAATAGTCAAAGATAGAATTTAAAATATAAATTGTTGATATATATTTATTAATTTTTTTTATATTACATTAATATAAATTTAAAATTTTCTATTTTAAAATATTTTTTATAAACTATTTTTTTAAACAAGAAAATTAATATAATTTTTAATGTATATTTTAATTTATAGGCATATTTATAGATATTAAATTATATAATAGTTACTTTTTATATAATAATATATTTTTTATATATAAAATCTCATATGAAAAGTCATACATTTAAAAAATATATATTAATTCTTTTGTTAGCCTATGTTATAAATGTAAAGTAAAGGTGGCCAGGAATTTAATTATTTTGGTGACATCTATAAAATTGTAAGAATGATAAAACCTTAGAAATAATTGTTTGGCATGAGCAATAGTAATACACAAGGATTTGTGATTAATTTCTTTTGATATTTTAACATTTTGACATTTGACACTTTTATTTGCTTTAGGTCCATACGATATAAATTATATGTGATGTGTATGATTTTATGTGAATAAAATAAATAAAGTTTTAATGGATTAGATGTTTAAAATAATTATTTAAATTGTTAGTAATTTAAAAAGTCAAGTTATTTTTTTTACAGCTAAAAAGTCAAGTTATTGAATAATGTAAATAGGAGATTATGTTAGTAATTACAATAACTAGAAGAATAATTAATTAGGCCTTAGCTTGATAAGATACGTGTTGTAGCTATAAAAAAAATGGGTTGTCACACATGTTGGGCTTAGTTAAAATAAGAGTTGGACCTATCTTAGCGATTGTTGTTGAGCCTATTGGGCACTTGCTATCAACCTGTTATTAGACCGCCCACAAATGTTCAGTGAGTTATGCCTAAAACCTAAACTATAATATGGTGTTAGACATCCCACGTCAACTAGTGATATGACCAAAATATAGTATATAAGTGGGGAATAACCCTCATCTTACAAACTGGTTTTGTAAGGTTGAGTTAGGTCAATTAACTTTTATAAAAACTTTTTCAAAATCAAAATACCAATTAAAAATCCAAATTGAATTGAAACAAATATTAGAGAAAAGCAAACAATTCAATTATAAGTAATTATAGAGAAGAATGCATCAAGATTTATGTTGTTAAGTCAACTTAACCTACGTCAAGTGCGCAAGACTCACCTGAAAGTTTTCCACTAACTAATTAGAAGTTACAATGCAACAAGCATTTTACACTCAAGAAAACTCATCTTTACAACTTTTCAAGATGCTCCTTACTTCACTCTCTAATCACCGACTAGGGAAACCTACCCAAGGATACCCAAAGAAAACCTACCCCTACAAACTAGAGAAAAACGTAACGTACTCTCAGAATCTAGAAAAAAAATCTTTTCCTAGAATCACTATAGAAACCTGCCTTAAAATTTTCAAATAGAAATTCAAAAGCTATTTGACTACTCTCAGTACCAATTCATCAAAGAGTATTAATTAGTTTATTTGCTCGCTAGGTGCTTCTTAATCCATTTGGAGTTAGAAATTGTTGTAACATTCTCTCATTTTACTTTTAGTCTTTTTTTTTGTTACAAAGGAGAAAACTAGAAGCAAAAAGGCAAAAAACACAAACTCAGGACCTAGAGAAACAGACTCCAGTGGCATCTGCATGAAGAATAAGAGAAAGACTGCGGGGGATGTTGCAAAACAGTCAACAAATCATCACAACTGTGACTCTGTGGGTTCGTTTGATGCGCGCTGACATACAACACAGATAGAACAGTACAGGACAACTGCTTAGGTTACAGGATAACTTTTTATTGTGTACCTTGTGTTGATGAACTATGCACAACACAAACATAATAATATGAAATTTACGAAAATTCCCAGACTCCTAATTTTGTGCAGTTTACTCACTATTATTTAAAACAAATACTGGACAAATGTTTTTGTGCTATCCAGTCCTCTAAAATTTAGCGAATCAAACGCACCCTGTGAGTCCCTAACTTGGCCAAAACATCAGCATTGGAGTTCCCTTCCCAAAAGGTATGTTGAACCTAGTTGTTCCAATTCATAGACAGAAAGCTACAAATTAGTTGGATGTGATAAGCATATCGATCGATGTTGTATATATATATATATATAGGAACACCAACTTCCACCATATTCAACACTTGTTTGGAATCGGAGAAACAGGCAACCCTTCTAAATTCGGCCTCCCAACAAAAGTTTAATACCATAGTACAGGGCCCTATATAATTTCTGCATGAAGGATTGTTGACTCCCCAATCGACCTATAGAAGCCAAAACTGAAATTACCAATATGATTCCTGCATAAACCACTGAAGCCAGCTTTCCCCAATTTTGCTGGAAATGCAATCCAAGAGCCGCCCAAAAGGCATTGGCTTCATGACAACTGAATAAGCAATGGCTAATGCTCTCCTCTTCAACATGGCAAAACGGACACAAGCCATGTAATATAGTATGCCTCCTCTTTAAGACATCACGAACTAGTAGAGCACCATGACAAGTTCGCCACATAAAATGTTAAATATGTTTGATAGACACATTAGAGCATAGTTTTAAAAATCGGACCGAACCGGCCGATCGGACCGGTCAGACCGGGAACTGGAGGACTAACTGGTTCGGTCCAGTCATCAGATTGGACGTGCAATCAAACCAGTGAGACCCGGGGCAACCCGGATGGGTTTTCGGAAAAACCATCGAACCGTGGGTTCCGGGTCAATTGCCAGCTGCACTTATTTTTAGTAAAAAATACTAAAAATATAGCCCTTGCCAAGTTCAAACCCGAGACCTGCAACTGGAACAAGCATGTAGCACAGTTTTACCACTGCACTAGACGCTATATGATGGTATATTGTTAGCAAGTTAAATATTTATAATATGTATATATGTATTTAATCGAATAATACTGAAAAAAGCACCCTCACCATGATTCGAACCCATAACCAGGGACAAGAACAAGCATAAAGTGCGATTTACCACTGGGCTAAACGCTATACAATGATATATTGTTAACAAATGAAATATTTATAATATATATATACTATATGAATTATATATAATTATTTTTAACATTATAATACCGGGTCATACGGTTCAATTAGTGACCCACTGGTTCAACCATTGACCCAGTGACCCAGTGCCTTGACCGGGTCGATCACTGGTTCGGTTTTTAAAACTATGCATGAGAGCTCTGTCCTACACTACTCCTAAAATCTACCATTAAAGCTACAGAGAAAAGCTAAAGAGAATAGAATAAACTTCATACTTCTTCATTGATGATCAATACATAGTGCATACCCTATGTTAAATTCTAAGTCCATCCAATATAAATATATAATCATTTAGCAACTTAAATTCTAGGACATGTATAGGCCATCGTATCATTGCCACTGGGTTCACTTAGACCTTGCTCTCAAGGTCCTTAGAAGAAATTTGTCTTGCTGAATAAACTTTGCCAAATAAAATTATTGGGATGTGTTCCGGTAGCCACAAAGTCCCACATCACTTAGGAGTCGAGGCCAAGGGTAGATTATAAAATCTTCCTCCCTCTATAACCCACCGAGACGCTTTTTACAACAACAAAACCGTAACGGTCCACCGAGCACCTAAGCGGACAATACCTGATGATCCTAACTATGCCTGTGGAAATGGGTAACTGGACGTGCCATGTAATATATAATATGCCTCATCTTTAAGACATCACGAACTGGCAGAGCACCATGACAAGTTTGCCAATGAAATGTTGATTATTGGTTGGGAGGTTCGACTTCCAAATCCACGTCCACTTATCTGGATTTCCAGGATCCACATGGGGACCACAAAGCCACTTGTAAGAACTATTACTAGTATATGTACCAAGTATATTAGGTTCCCAAACCCACATGTCGGGCATAGACGACTCAACCAGCAAGGGTTTGGTCGAGTTCATCACTTGCTTCACTGTGTCAGGCACTTCCTTTGAACCTTAAAGCTAAACCCATACATCTTCCCGCTCTTAATCTAAAGCTCGGCATAAAGAATTATAGACCTTTGAACCTTTCTTCTTCTTGGCCATAAACACACTTCCTTCCCCCACATATAGAGAGACCCATAATTTATTGGAGGGTTGCAACACTTCCCACACTAGCTTTCCAAGCTTTGCAGTATTCTGGTGACGGGCAATTCTAACCCCAACACCACTTACGAGGCTTCGTTATAGTTCCCCAGTTTACCATATTAACACCTCTCCTAGTCCCTCCTTTCCAGATAAATTCTCTTGCAGATTTGTCAAAGGAACTCACAAATATATTATGGCAACCATTGGATTTGCACTCCATGGGTAGGGATACTAGAAAGCACAACATTAGTAAGAGTAACTCTACCCGGTTTGTTCACTTAAAGCACATCTTGTAAATAGAAATTTTAATGACGAGTTTGATTTCAGCCGTCCAAAACTAAGATGTATATATACTAAAATCCTCTTATTACTAAAAGGTTGTATAAAACCCTATGACCCGTAATCAATGTCTATACATCCCCGTTAGGTCAACCAAGCAGAATAATTAACTACTTAAAAGCGTATAGTAAATATATTAAAAAGCAAAATAGATAGAAGGGAAATCCAAGTCAAGAAATTTTCATTGGTCAGCTTTCAACCAATTCAAACATTCCCGACTTTCTCTATTGAATGCATTTTTTATTTTATTTTTTGCTTTTGCCATGTGCTAAGTGTTATAACTTCATTGAAAGTTACACACGTCATGAGATGGAGCAAGCATGCCTTAATATTTAATAACAAAATAGAATGACACATAAGTGAAGTAAAAAACAACCCTCCTGATCTGAATCTCAATCACTCTAATGCATCAAAATGATAGTCATTCCAAACCCTAGCTAACATGAGCAGAAAAGGAGAAAAAAATGAACATTCATTTATACAAAGAGCATAATCAGAAATATGATGGGATTGAAGACATACATACTAAGGGACAAATGGGAATAAAAAAAGAAAACAAGATACGAAAGAATTGACACATTGTACATCATATATTCATGTGTAAAAGCCAACTACATGGCTTTGACTAGGAAGATTCCTAGTCAAAGACAAAGAAAAAATAAAATAAAATAAAATAAAATAGGTTTAATTGCACATTTGGTATCTCAAGTATTGTAATTATATAATTTTGACCTTCCAGTTTTTAATTGCGCAAATTATAACAATAATGAGTTTACATTTAGAATGAAAAAGAAAATGACAAATTAATATAATATAAAATTATAAGAAATCAAGATATAAAAAATTATAAATTAATATAAATGGCTAAATTATATGTTTTATAAGAAAATTTAATAATAATTGATAAAATAATTTATACATATTTGTAATCCTTTTTAAGTATGTTTTTTATTTATCTTTAAAATATTTTAGATTAAATTTTAAAACATATTTTTTTCCTCTTAAAATACTAATTCAATTTTGTTTTCTACACTAGTTTTTACCAGTTTTCATTGGTTTTAGACCGATAAGTCCAATTCCACTTAAGCTAACGTAATGTTGGTATTATTTAAATTTAATAAATACACTAGTTGATGATCCATCATCACTAGTTGATTTGATGTGATAGTGTTGGCTATTAATGTGGCAGTGCATGTGTGAATGATTTTTTCCCCTGTAGGCAGCTTCTAGTTTTCTGCTGGGCAGTATTGCTAGTGTTACTCTTAATTTCTCGGACTTCCAAGAGGCGTCCTGTTGTAGACATGGCAGCCTGTTGTAGACACTTTCAAGAAAATGCTAGCTAGCGACATGGAAAGGAAAGAAAATCTCATTTGGAAATAGAATCACCTTCCTAAACTTTGTCCTATCAAGTTTGCCTTTATATTTCTTATCTTTCTATAAGATTCTAACGAGTGTTGTTAAATTGTTAGTGGGTATTCATAGAAAATTTTTGTGGTGTGGGCTGGATGAGAAAAAGAAAACGGCTTGGATCAGTTGGGATAAAGTTTGTCAATCCAAATATCAAGGAGGTTTAGGGGTTAAAAGCATGGAGTTGTTTAACTTTAGCTTGCTTGGTAAGTGGGTACAACATATGTTTGTGTGAGGCAAGGGGCTTTTCTTTAAAAATTACGGTATGGAAATGGAAGATTTTAGTAAGGTATCTCGTTCCAAGAAGTGTGTCAATTTGTATGATGTTGTGGCATATTTTGCTTTGGCATTTTTTGAGGGGTTTATGTTTTGGTACTATCTTAATAAGGAAGAAACAATATATTATGATCAAAAGGTGGGAGACATGAAAGTAGAGAAATGGTTTTCTTATCTTTGTATCATTTATGTTACCTACATAATTTTGGGTGGGAGTGAAATAAGTCACACTTTGTACTTGGTTTTATTTGTCCAATCTCTTGCATAGCTTGTGCTATGATTGGTCTTTTAATAATAAAAAATTAGCTTATAAAAATAAAGTTACATTTCTTTGCTTTTGCCATGTGCTATGGAACAAGTGTGCTTTAATATTCAGGGTTAACTAAGTTTTTAGTCTCTAAACTTTTTCTTAATCCCTCAAAAAACAACCCTCCTCTGAATCTCATTCACTCTGATCCATCAAATTCATACCAAACCCCGACTAACAAAAGCAAAAGAGGAGAAAAAAAAATCGAACATTCAGTTATTCAAAGAGCATAATCAGAAATATAATGGGACTAAAGACAGACAGCCAAAGGAACAAATAGAGAATAAAAAAAAAAAAGAAATAATTGACACATTGTACATCAGATGTAAAAGCCAAAACCTAGCTAAAGGAATTGACATAATATATTACATTTGGCTTTGACTAAAAGTACAATTAAACCTATTTTATAAAATAAAATAGGTTTAATTGTATTTTTAGTCTCTCAAATATTACAATTGTACTTTGGTCTATCAAGTTTCAATTGTGCGAATTGGATCTTCTAGGTATCATAATTGTGTGATTTTAGTCCCTTAATCGATCTTCCATGAAATATTTAACAGATATTTCTAATGTGACATCAGATGATCACATAACAGCTAACGTGTTGCCTAACATATATGTTGACGTGACTTAATAACACTTTTGGTCCATCACAATAGTATTTGCGGTGCAGTTTGGTTTGATGTTTTTGACAAAAAGTCATTCGAATGAAATATAAAAATAATATGTGGTTGTGTTTGGTTTGATTTGAATGTAGTATCAAATTCAAACAGAATCAAACTAGTTTTTTGCGGTTTGATATAGATCAGTTTAGTTGTTTGTTATTTTTGCAAGACTTTCAAAGTTCTTTTTAATTAACAAATAATAAAATAAAATTAAGTTGTGACTTAAGTCATGATAATGATACTTTATATAAGAATATAAAAGAAAAATCAATATAAGTAGGCTAAAATACATTTTAGTCCTTTATGCTTTCGATTATATTCAGTTTGGTCTCTTCTCTTTTAAAAAGTTCAATTTATTTCTTTATGTTTTTAAAATGAGTCAAAGTGTTCTTTCCAAAATAATGATTTTTTTTTGTTTTTAGGCACAATTTTGAATGCGTTTTTTTACTAATTTGAGACGTAAAACTTGTCCCATTAGATTCATGTACATGAAAACTGTAGAATCCAACTGATGTTCAAACCAAAAAGGACCATAAACATAGTGAAAACCACGTGAAAACTGAATTCAACGAGCAACCAAAAAGATTAATACCATATTCTTTTGCGGTTACTCGTGAGACTCATTTTCATGCGATCTTCACCATATATATGGCTCTCTTTGAACATCAGTTGGGTCCCCATAATTTCGATGCAAGTGAATCTAATGGGACAAGTTTCACGTCTCAAATTAGACAAAAAAAAAGGTTCAAAATTGTGTAACAAAATAAAAAACGATCATGGTTTCAAAATGACTATTTTGACTCACTTTAAAAATCTAAAGGACTAAATTGAATTTTTCAAAAGATAAGGGACCAAACTGAATATAATCAAAAAACTACTTTTACGGTGGACCACTTATTTAAGTAGTTCACCAAAGACCAGTTTTTTTTATTGGTCGTTGGATATAACACAAAAAAATTGAAAGGCTAAGATGATTAGTTGAATTTTTTAAAGTTGGTTATTTTGATTTTATATGCATTTTACGATATTGCCCTCTCTAAAAAATTATGAATTTCAGTAGCATGGGTAATTTGGATATAAGATTTGTGGAAGATTTCGATTAGGGGTTCTCCGGTGTGAGTATTTGGGGTTGAACTTGGATTAGGGTTGAAGTTCAATTGTTTGGAAACTTCGATTAGGGACTCTCCAATGTTTGGTGGAAGAATTCCATGGATGGACTTTGGCGTTTGGAATGGTTGGGTTGAAAGTAGAGTGTTAGGATATTTGGATTTGGATTAGGGATTGTCCAGCATTTGTTCGATTAGGGTTGAAGTTTGATTGCTAGGATATTTGAATTATGGATTCGTCAGCGTTTGGCAGATTGAGGTTCAAATCGTTTGTCAGATCTCACTAACGGTAGTAGCCGTCAGATTCATGTGAAAAGTTTCGTAGTTACTGGTAACCGGTGATGATGGCTTGAGGTTAGAGGTGTGGTTGTTACGATTATTATTATGGTTTCTCTGTTTGGTGTGGTAAATGTTAAGTATTATTTGACGGAATAAATTTTGGGGTTGTCATGTTTTCCATTGTCTGAGTGATTTGTTTTTCTTTCTCTTTTTTTTTTTTAATTTTATTCGTGTTGTTGAGGTCAGCAATTAGATTAAGGTTGTGAAAATAACAAAAATGATTAATATAAACAAACCTCCAACGACTACCATGTCTCCTCCGATAGACGCTCCAAACAGCACCGACTAACACAAAGGTCCGAGTCTTGTTTCTTAGCCACACCACTGTTATTGATTCTCAAACAACCCTCTCACACCACCCTAAACAATTCTTAACAACCCCTTTGTCGTAGATGAAAGTAATCCAGAACCACCCACTCACATACTCCCCCGTAGTGGGTTATCCTCTGCTGAAACAACACATTAACTTCCACACATGTAAATCCCGTACATTAATGAAGGACATAAAAGGAATTTCATATTTGCAAAATTATTTTTCAACTTTATCATAAAAAAAGTCAACAAAATAGTAAAATAATATTATAATGGGTTTAAAAAGTGGTTCTCCGTGGACCACTTGAATAACTAGACCACGGTAGATGCCGCCTAATAAAAAATATAAAAGACTAAAAATGTATTTCAGCCATATAAGTATAATATGCAATATGGTTTGGTTTTCACAACAAGAACCAAAATCTGAACCAAACTGTAAAAAGAAAAACATACACTTTTTTTGTTTGTTTTTGGTTTATTTGCTTTTTGATTTGATCAATTTTTTTTTTTATCTTTTTGGCTGTTTAAATTGATTTGGTACATTTTTTTATTAAGCATCCCCACTCACGATTGTGATATAAGAGAGGTCGAAAGCGTAATTAAGTCACATCAATATATGTGTTAGGTTAGGCAACACATCAGTTGTCACGTCATTGACATCGATACATCATCATCGAGTTTCACGTCAATAAAATTTATTAAATATAAAGATTGAGGAAGGGATCAAAATTGCACAATTCAAATATTTAGAAGACTTAATTCACAAATTGCGATATTGAAATACCTAATTCGCAAAATTGGAACCTAAAATTCTAAAATCACAATACATAAAGGGCAGAGGCTACGGTGGACCACCTTTATCTGGTCTACTGTGAACGACTTTTATTAACCCTTAGATTCATCTAAGGTTCATAGTGATACCATACATCCTACACACCAGATAACTCTCTCTAGTTAGCTTGATTTTTTAATCAACTGCTTAGGATAAAATATTTAATTACTAATACCAAGAAGTGGAGTGAAAGAGAAAATACAAATATACATGATCAACATGACCACAAGGTAAATAAAACTTAAAACTACAAATAGTGACACAAGGTGCACTTTGTGTTGATTATTAAATTATAATTATAATACAAATAATTCCATTATGATCATTATTACAAATAACAAATATATTATCAATCCTCAGTGGGGACAACAATCATGCTTTAGAATATGCTATTCTCACACCGCATGCGCAGTTTCCTTGGCTGAAAAGCTTAATGAACTCCATTTTCTCGGAGCTTTTGACCCAGTTGTGAGTGGGTGGAGAACATGGACCAAAGAAGGTACATGGTGGCGCGGCAGCCCAGGCCAAATAATAGTGATAAAGTGATCACACTAATAATATTGTCCTTAGCAAGCTCGTAGAGGGAACTAAAGTCGTATCCAAAGAATTGCAAAAGGTCACGATCAAAAATGGTATAGGAGGGTTTCGTAGAAGGGTTGACTGATTGTCTCTCGGTGATGGTGTTGCTGGTTGTGGAATCAGAAGATAAGGAGAAGGAGAAGGTTAGCATCCAGTATGGCCTCGCATTGGCGGAGACCAACAAAGTGATAAGGCACATGAAGACGATAATTTGAATTGAGAGTTGGGCCATGACTGAAAAAAAATCGAAAGAGAGAAAGGAATAGACGTGTTTAAAGGTAGGTAGGAGTGGGCAGAGAACTGTGATTGATAGCTGTGGTGTTCAGAACTGAGATATCATCCCCTATATATACTTGAAGAATTATCTTGGGATGCAAGCAAGTAACACGAATGTATTTATTATTTTTAAGATTAATGTTAATTATTTTAATATTTTAATAAATTATATTAGATATTTTATTTGACTAAAGCAATTTATTAAATATTTTAATCTAGACTACATTTTTTTTTGTCCTGCCGCGGGTATCCCCTGCCCACTAGGACAGAGACTAATTCCGCTCGCAGTATAGTGATTGTTGGTGGCCCGAAGGATTTTCAAACAAGGCAGGGATCAATCATGGGATTTCCGACTAAATAGATCCTCCCTATAACGTGTGAGTGCAAAATGCCTAACCACTACGCCAACCCGTCGGGTTAAACATAGACTACATTTATAATATAATTTATATATCTTTTATTTTTTATAACAACAAAAGTCGCATTTTTTTATAATGTAATTCTTGTTATAGTGATATACCAATGTTTTTAAAACTAGATTGGTTATTGAATCGATAAAGGCACTGGTTCAAAGTTGAATGATGATTAAATTGTGGTCAAAATGTTAATAACATTATAATAAAATAATTTGTAAAATAATATTAAATAAATATAATATCACAACTTTATAACACTAAAAACTAAAATAAAAACACTCATTTTATATGTTCTTAACATTTAAAGTACACATTCTGTAAAAAAAAAAACATTTAAAATACACATAAAAGTCCAAATTAAATAGTGATGTTTCCTCATTCCTAGCCCTTGATTAAAAAACTTTATTAAATAAGTGTTATTATTTATCTTTAAAATATTTTACATTAAATTTAAAAAATTAAAAATACTTTTTTTTGGATAATACCAATTCAAATCGTACACTGGATTTAGACAAGCTTTTATTAGTTTTTATTGATTCGATTTTAGACCAATTTGACTGATTCTCGTCAATTCTAAAATGATCAAATTGTTTAGAGATAATAGACCAGTCACTAAACAAGTTCCTACTTGATCCGTCGAACCGCCCAATCCGGTCCATTTCTTAAAACTACATTTAACACAACTGCATGTATAAGATTAGAATTCAAAACCACTGGTTAAATTGGAACAACCCTACCCTAGCTGATCCATATGGTCAATGATTCTTAAGTTTAATTTACTTATGTAATTTACTAATTTTTGTATATTATATTAACAAGATTTGACTTTTTATTTTTAAAAAGAGTTTATTAAGTTTTTAGTCCCTCTAAATTTTTTTGCTTATTCTTAGTCCCTTATTTATTTTTATTGCTCAAAATTAGTTCATGTTTATACTATTTTTAGACCCTCGTTTATTTTATATTTGGGACTAATTTTGAGCATAAAAATAGACGAGAGACTACTACTACTACTACTACTACTACTACTACTACTACTACTACTACTCCAATTAGAGTCAGAAATTGTTGGAACATTCTCTCATTTTATTTTTAATCTTTACATATATTTATTGATTAGTGTTATTAATATTATAAATGTATTTATCATAATTAAAAGGTGACATGAAAATACATTTATTTATACATATTTTCGCTTACCTTTAACCTTATTTTAAAAAAAAATAAAGAAAAATAAGAGAAATAAAAGTTAATATAACATGCAAATGAAAGTAAAAGAAAATATTTTGTAAACATTAAAATATTGAGTAAATAATCTATGAATAGATATATGGTGTCATTCAATTACAAATTGTTATATAGGATAAGTTTTTTAACTTTTATAATAATTACTTAAAAAGTCACATTTATCATAATTTTTTATTTATTGACAATGAAACAAAGTAATTTTTACACTGGTGTATAAAAATTAAACTACATAGTCAAGGACGGATCCAAAAGTCAATCAAAAGGGGGCTAGAAAAAAATATTAAATAAAAATCAAATTATAATAGATTAACAGTTTACATGCATCGTACCTTTTATTTAAGTTGTGCACGTCATTCTTTCATATCATAAAATTCATCAATAATAGAATCTGTATCACAAAAACAAGTCTAAACTAAACACCATATACATTATGAAAGTATATAAAAAATATGTTCTAATTTCTAAACACCAAACAAATTAGGAAAAAAGATACTCTTACCTTATTCTTCTTCAAACAAATATTAGAGATAAGCGCTCACAATGGTGGATACCGGACAGATTCAGCCAAAATCTAAGTATGAAAGAAAAAAATTTGAAAGTGTAATGTGAAATCTAAAAAAAAAAAGTCTCAAACTCTTAAAAATGTGGGTTTGGGCCTAATTCAATCCTATAAAACCGACTTGTAAGGTAAGGGTTGCCCTCCACTTATATACACTAACTTGATCATATCACTAGTCAATGTGGGATCTCTTAACACACCCCTTCACACCGAGGACTGGACATCTCGAGCGTCAATGTGGGATCTCCAACACACCCCCTTCACGCTGAGGACTGGACATCTCGAGGGTGAAATTTGCAGGATTGGACATCTGCAGGTGGTTCGATAGCGGTCCGATAGCGAGTGGTACGATAGGCCTACAACGAGGCACAATAAACACAACAACATATCGCTAAGATAGGCTCTGATAAGTTATCTTCTCTAAAAAGATTGCAATTTTAACAGACAATAATATATTTTAACAGATAATAATATCTTCTCCAAGATATAACTTTTAAATTTGTTAGTTTTGATTTTAATAAAAAAAATTGTTAGTTTTGAAAGAAATCATTCTCGCCATTCCCATATCTTCTCCAAATATATATTATTAATTATAATATATATATATATATATATATATATATATATGTGTGTGTGTGTGTGTGTGTGTGTGTGTGTGTGTGTGTGTGTGTGTGTTAGGTTTTTAAGGGGGGATGGCGGGGGCTAATGCCCATGCTTGCCCCCCGTAAGTCTGTCATTGGACATAGTGCTATGTTTTTAATTTTAAATTATATCTTTATTTGGTCTCCACATAACTATTTTTCTTTGGAGGCAAACTCATTTGAATTATTGTCAAGTACTAAATCTGAATATTTTTCTTATTAGTTTGTTACGTCGTAAGATACTAGCTTCTTCCACTTAATCTAACTCTTGCTGATTTTGAAATATAATTTTAATATGCATGTATTTAAAAAATTATAAAAAAAACTAATAAATAAAATAATTGTTTTTAATTTATATATAGCATTATTTTTTATATTTAAATATTAAAAACAAAATAATTGCATGTAAATGGTGAAAATAACAACTTAGACTATGTAGATATAGATATAGACATTGAGTTTTTTGAGAAATATATTTTAATACATTTTCAACTATTTATTTATTTATTTTATTTATATATTTGATTTTTTTATTAATTTTTTTTTATTTTCTATTTTTTTCATTTATTTAATAATTTTTTTTATCTATATATTTTTATTAAATTATTAATTTATTTGCAGCGCGTTCCTCGCGAAAAGTTATGCAAAATGCACATATAATTTGCCCAGATCTAATGTCCCAGTCAAAAGTTACATCCTTTCAAACTTTAAGCCTCCTTTTGTCATACATGTACATGCTTATTCAGTGCCTAGTAACTTTCTCTCCCGAAATGTAATCCGTGTCATCTCCATGTCCATACAAAGCTTAAACAGATACCTACATTTCTCGTTAACACATCATCTCCTCATTCGCCTTGCACAGTGGACAAAATTCAATTTCATGTTAGACATGTCCTTCAATCTCACGCTTCACATAGGTGCGCTATTTTCAAGATATCTTCAGCTATACAACTCCAAATCATATCAAACCACTGTCAATATCACAATAACACATTTATCTACAACTTTCATGAAGACAACAAAACTTAATTAGGTCATCTTAAGGATTGTTAACTCATCAACATGAACAAAAATGTGAAGCTAATACATATCAAATTACTCAAATTGTACTTACTAACAAATAACTAACATACATATAGATATAGATATAGACATTGAGTTTTTTGAGAAACATATTTTAATATGTTTTCAATTATTTATTTATTTATTTTATTTATATATTTAATTTTTTATTTATTAATTTTTTTATTTCCTACTTTTTTATTTTATTTACTAACTTTTTTTTATCTATATATTTTTTTAATAAAATATTTATTTATTTGCAGGGCGTTCCTTGCGACAAGTTATGCAAAATGCACATATAATTTGCCCAGATCCGACATCCCAGTCAAAAGCTACGTCCTTTCAAACTTTAAGCCTATTTCTGTCATGCATGTACGTGCTTATTCATTGCCTCGTAACTTTCTCTCTCGAAATGCGATCCGGTCATCTCCGTGTCCATACAAAGCTTAAATAGATACCTATTTTCTCGTGAACACATCATCTCCTCGTTTACCTTGCACAGTGGACAAAATTCAATTTCAAGTTTGACATGTCATTCAATCTCACGCTTCAAATATGTGCGCTATTTTCAACATATCTTCAGCTATACAACTCCAAATCACATCAAACCACTGTCTATATCGCAATAACACATTTATCTACAACTTTCTTGAAGACAACAAAACTTAATTAGGTCATCTTAAGGATTGTTAATTCATTAACATGAAGAAAAATGTGAAGTTAATAGATACGCTATTACTCAAATTGTACTTACTAACAAATAACTAACAGACATATTGATATAGATATAGACATTGAGTTTTTTTAGAAATATATTTTAATACTTTTTTAATTATTTATTTATTTATTTTATTTATATATTTAATTTTTTATTTATTAATTTTTTTCATTTTATTTGCTAATTTTTTTCTATATATTTTTTATTAAATTATTTATTTATTTGCAGCATGTTCCTTATGAAAAGGTTATGCAAAATGCAAATATAATTTCCCCAGATCCGGCGTCCCAGTCAAAAGTTATGTCCTTTCAAACTTTAAGCCTCTTCCTATCATGCATGTGTGTGCTTATTCAGTGCCTCGTAACTTTCTCTCCCGAAATGTGATCTGGTCATCTCCATGTCCATACAAAGCTTAAACAGATACCTACATTTCTCGTGAACACATCATCTCCTCGTTTGCCTTGCACAGTGGACAGAATTCAATTTCAAGTTTGACATGTCCTTCAATCTCACGCTTCACATGTGTGTGCTATTTCCAACATATCTTCAGCTATACAACTCCAAATGACATCAAACCACTGTCTATATTGCAATAGCACATTTATCTACATCTTTCTTGAAGACAACAAAACTTAATTAGGTCATCTTAAGGATTGTTAATTCATCAATATGAACAAAAATGTGAAGCTAATAGATATGCTATTACCCAAATTGTACTTACTAACAAATAACTAACATACATATTGATATAGATATATACATTGAGTTTTGGAGAAATATATTTTAATACATTTTTAAATAATTATTTATTTATTTATTTATATATTTAATTTTTTATTTATTAATTTTTTTCATTTTATTTGCTATTTTTTCTATATATTTTGTATTAAATTATTTATTTATTTGCAGCACGTTCCTCACGAAAATTTATGCAAAATGCACATATAATTTGCCCAGATCCGGCATCCCAGTCAAAAGTTATGTCCTTTCAAACTTTAAGCCTCTTTCTATCATGCATGTACGTGCTTATTCAGTGCCTCGTAACTTTCTCTCCCAAAATGCGATCTGTCTCATCTCTATGTCCATATAAAGCTTAAATAGATACCTACATTTCTCATGAACAAATCATCTTCTCGTTCGCCTTGCACAGTACACAGAATTCAATTACAAGTTAGACATGCCCTTCAATCTCACGCTTCACATATGTGCACTACTTTCATCATATCTTCAGCTATACAACTCCAAATCACATCAAACCACTGTCAATATCTCAATAACACATTTATCTACAACTTTCATGTAGACAACAAAACTTAATTAGGTCATCTTAAGGATTGTTAATTCATCAAGCTAAACAAAAATGTGAAGCTAATACATACCCAATTACTCATATTGTACTTACTAACAAATAACTAACATACATATAGATATAGATATAGACATTGAGTTTTTTGAGAAATATATTTTAATACATTTTTAATTATTTATTTATTTATTTTATTTATATAATTAATTTTTTATTTATTAATTTTTTTTATTTTCTATTTTTTCATTTTATTTGCTAATTTTTTAACTATATATTTTTTAATAAATTATTTATTTATTTGCAGTGCATTCCTCGCGAAAGGTTATGCAAAAGGCACATATAATTTGCCTAGATCCGACGTCCTAGTCAAAAGTTTTGTCCTTTCAAACTTTAAGCGTCTTTTTGTCATGCTTGTACGTGCTTATTCAGTGCATCGTAGCTTTCTCTCCCAAAATCTGATCCATATCATCTCCATGTCCATACAAAGCTTAAACAGATACCTACATTTCTCATGAACACATCATCTCCTCGTTGACCTTGCACAGTGGACAAAATTCAATTTCAAGTTTGACATGTCCTTCTATCTCACACTTCACATATGTGCGCTATTTTCATCATATCTTCAGCTATACAACTCCAAATCACATCAAACCAGTGTCAATATCGCAATGACACATTTATCTACAACTTTCATGAAGACAACAAAACTTAATTAGGCCATCTTACGGATTATTAATTCATCAACATGAACTAAAACGTGAAGCTAATACATACCCAATTATTCAAATTGTACTTACTAACAAATAACTAACATACATATAGATATAGATATAGACATTGATTTTTATGAGAAATATATTTTAATAAATTTTCAATTATTTATTTATTTATTTTATTTATATATTTAATTTTTTATTTATTAATTTTTTTTATTTTCTAGTTTTTTCATTTTATTTACTATTTTTTTATCTATATATATTTTTATTAAATTATTTTTGTACTTGCAGCGAGTTCCTCGCAAAATGCACATATAATTTGCCCAGATCCGACGTCCTAGTCAACAGTTATGTCCTTTCAAACTTTAAGCCTCTTTTTGTCGTGCATGTACGTGCTTATTCAATGCCTCGTAACTTTGTCTCCCGAAATACGTTCCAGGTCATCTCCATGTCCATACAAAGCTTAAACAGATACCTACATTTCTGGTGAACACATCATCTCCTCGTTCGCCTTGCGCAGTGGACAGACTTCAATTTCAAGTTTGACATATCCTTCAATCTCACGCTTCACATATGTGCACTATTTTCATCATATTTTCAGCTATACAACTCCAATTCACATCAAACCACTGTCAATATCACATATCACATTTATCTACAATGAAGACAACAAAACTTAATTAGGTCATCTTAAGAATTGTTAATTCATCAACATGAACTAAAATGTGAAGCTAATACATACCCAATTACTCAAATTGTACTTACTAACAAATAACTAACATACATATAGATATAGATACAGACATTGAGTTTTTTGAGAAATATATTTTAATACATTTTTAATTGTTTGTTTATTTATTTTATTTATATATTTAATTTTTATTTATATATTTAATTTTTATTTAATAATTTTTTTTAATTTTCTATATTTTTCATTTTATTTACTAAATTTTTTTATCTATTTTTTTAATAAATTATTTATTTATTTGCAGTGAATTCCTTGTGAAAAGTTATGCAAAATGCACATATAATTTGCCCAGATATGACTTCCCAATCAAAAGTTATGTCCTTTCAAACTTTAAGCCTTTTTTTCATTCATGTACGTGCTTATTCAGTGGCTCGTAACTTTCTCTCCCGAAATACGATCCAGATCATCTCCATGTCCATATAAAGCTTAAACAGATCCCTACATTTCTCATGAATACATCATCTCCTCATTTCCTTGCACAGTGGATAGAATTCAATTTCAAGTTTGACATGTCGTTCTATCTAACGTTTCACATATGTGCGCCATTTTAATCATATCTTCAACTATAGAACTCCAAATCACATCAAACCACTGTCAATATCGCAATGACACATCTATCTACAACTTTCATGAAGACAATAACACTTAATTAGGTCATCTTAAGGATTGTTAACTCATCAACATGAACAAAAATGTGAAGCTAATACATACCCAATTACTGAAATTGTACTTACTAACAAATAACTAACATACATATAGATATAGATATAGACATTGATTTTTGTGAGATATATATATTTTAATACATTTTCAAATATTTATTTATTTATTTTATTTTTAGTTTTTTATTTATTATTTTTTTTTATTCTCTATTTTTTTCATTTTATTTACTAATTTTTTTTATCTATATATTTTTTATTAAATTATTTATTTACTTTCAGCTCGTTCCTCATGAAAGTTATGCAAAATGCACATATAATTTGTCCAGATCCGTCGTCCTAGTCAAAAGTTATGTCCTTTCAAACTTTAAGCCTCTTTCTATCACGCATGTATGTACTTATTCAGTGCCTCATAACTTTCTCTTCCAAAATGAGATCCGGGTCAGCTCCATGTCCATACAAAGCTTAAACAAATACCTACATTTCTCATGAAGTGGACAGAATTCAATATGAAGTTTCGCATGTCCTTCAATCTCACGCTTCACATATGTGCGATATTTTCATCATATCTTCAACTATACAACTCCAAATCACATCAAACCACTGTCAATATCGCAATGACACATCTACAACTTTCATGAAGACAATAACACTTAATTAGGTCATCTTAAGGATTGTTAACTCATCAACATGAACAAAAATGTGAAGCTAATACATACCCAATTACTCAAATTGTACTTACTAAGAAATAACTAACATACATATAAATACTGATATAGACATTGAGTTTTTTGAGAAATATTTTAATAAATTTTCAGTTATTTATTTATTTATTTTATTTGTGTATTTAATTTTTTATTTATGAATTTATTTTATTTTCTATTTTTTCATTTTATTTACTAATTTTTTCTATTAAATTATTTATTTATTTACAGCGCGTTCCTCGCGAAAACTTATGCAAATTGCACATATAATTTGCCAAGATCCGACGGCCCAGTCAAAAGTTATGTCCTTTCAAACTTTAAGTCTCTTTCTGTCATGCTTGTATGTGCTTATTCAGTGCCTCGTAACTTTCTCTCCCGAAATGCGTTCCGGGTCATCTCCATCTCCATACAAAACTTAAATAGATACCTAAATTTGTCATGTACATATCATCTCCTCGTTCGCCTTGCACAGTTGACAGAATTCAATTTCAAATTTGACATGTCCTTCAATCTCACGCTTCACATATGTGCGCTATTTTCATCATATCTTCAGCTATACAACTCCAAATCACATCAAACCAATGTCAATATCACAATGACACGTTTATCTACAACTTTCATGAAGACAACAAAACTTAAGTAGGTCATCTTAAGGATTGTTAATTCATCAACATGAACTAAAATCTGAAGCTAATACATACCCAATTACTCAAATTGTACTTACTAACAAATAACTAACATACATATAGATATAGATATAGACATTGAGTTTTTTGTGAAATATATTTTCATACATTTTCAATTATTTATTTATTTTATATATATATTTAGTTTTTTTTTATTTTTCTATTTTTTCATTTTATTTAGTAATTTTTTATCTATATATATATTTTTAATTAAATTATTTATTTATTTGCAGCGCATTCTTCACGAAGAGTTATGCAAAATGCACATATAATTTGCCAAGATCCGACGTCCCAGTCAAAAGTTATGTCCTTTCAAACTTTAAGCCTCTTTCTGTCAAGCATATACGTGTTTATTCAGTGCCTCGTAACTTTCTCTCCAGAAATAAGTTCCGGGTCATCTCCGTGTCCATAGAAAGCTTAAATAGATCCCTAAATTTCTCGTGCATACATCATCTCCTCGTTCGCCTTGTACAGTGGACAAAAATCAATTTCAAGTTTGACATGTCCTTCAATCTCACGCTTCACATATGTGTCATATTTTCATCATATCTTCAGCTATACAACTTCAAATCACATCAAACCAATGTCAATATCACAATGACACATTTACCTACAACTTTCATGAGGACAATAACACTTAATTAGGTCATCTTAAGGATTGTTAACTCATCAACATGAACAAAAATGTGAAGCTAATACATACCCAATTACTCAAATTGTACTTACTAATAGATAACTAACATACATATAGATACAGATATAGACATTGAGGTTTTTGAGAAATATATTTTAATACATTTTCAATTATTTATTTATTTATGTTATTTATATATTTAATTTTTTATTTATTTTATTTATATATTTAATTTTTTATTTATTTTATTTATATATTTAATTTTTTTATTAATTTTTTATTTTCTATTTTTATCATTTTATTTATTAATTTTTTTATCTATATATTTTTTATTAAATTATTTATTTATTTGCTGCGCATTCCTCGCAAAAATCTATGCAAAATGCACATATAATTTGCCCAGATCCGACGGCCAAGTCAAAAGTTATGTCCTTTCAAACTTTAAGCTTCTTTCTGTCAAGCATGTACGTGCTTATTCAGTGCCTCGTAACGTTCTCTCCTGAAATGCGATACGAGTCATCTCCATGTCCATACAAAGCTTAAACAGATACCAATATTTCTCGTGAACACATCATCTCCTCATTTGCCTTCCACAGTGGACAAAATTCAATTTCAAGTTTGATATGTCCTTCAATCTCACGCTTCACATATGTGCGCTATTTTCATCATATCTTCAGCTATACAACTCCAAATCACATCAAACCAATGTCAATATCACAATGACACATTTAGTTTTTCGAGAAATATATTTTAATACATTTTCGATTATTTATTTATTTATTTTATTTATATATTTAATTTTTTTTATTATTTTTTTTCATTTTTTCATTTTATTTACTATTTTTTTTATTTATATATTTTTTTTTATTAAATTATTTATTTATTTTCAGCGCGTTCTTCGCAAAGAGTTATGCAAAATGCACATATAATTTGCTAAGATCTGGCGTCCCAGTCAAAAGTTATGTCCTTTCAAACTTTAAGCCTCTTTCTGTCAAGCATATATGTGCTTATTTAGTGCCTCGTAACTTTCTCTCCATAAATGCGTTCCGGGTAATCTCCATGTCCATACAAAGCTTAAATAGATCCCTAAATTTCTCGTGCACACATCATCTCTTCATTCGTCTTGCACAGTGGACAGAAATCAATTTCAAGTTTGACATGTCCTTCAATCTCACGCTTCACATATGTGCGCTATTTTCATCATATCTTCAGCTATACAACTCCAAATCACATCAAACCACTGTCAATATCGCAATAACACATTTTATCTAAAACTTTCATGCAGACAACAAAACTTAATTAGGTCATCTTAAGGATTGTTAATTCATCAACATGAACAAAAATGTGAAGCTAATGCATACCCAATTACTCAAATTGTACTTACTAACAAATAACTAATATACATATAGATATAGATATAGACATTGAGTTTTTTGAGAAATATATTTTAATACTTTTTCAATTATTTATTTATTTATTTATTCATTTTATTTATATATTTTATTTTTTATTTATTAATTTTTTTCATTTTCTAGTTTTTTTTCATTTTATTTACTAATTTTTTATCTATAAATTTTTTTATTAAATTATTTATTTATTTGCACCACGTTCCTCGCGAAAAGTTATCCACAATGCACATATAATTTCCCCAGTCTATTTTTTTCATTTTATTTACTAATTTTTTAATTAAATTATTTATTTATTTGCAGCGCGTTCCTCGTGAAAAGTTTTGCATAAATGCAACATACATATAGATTAATATATATAGATAAAAAATTTACTTATACATTTAATTTTTTACCAGAAAGAGGCTTAAAGTTCGAAAGGACATAACTTTTGACTGGGACGTCGGATCTGGGCAAATTATATGTGCATTTTGCGTAACTTTTCGCGAGGAACGCGCTGCAAATAAATAAATAATTAGTAAATAAAATGAAAAAATAGAAAATAAAAAAAATTAAATAAAAAATTAAATATATAAATAAAATAAATAAATAAATAATTTAAAATGTATTAAAATATATTTCTCAAAGAACTCAATGTCCATATCTATATCTATATGTATGTTAGTTATTTGTTAGTAAGTACAATTTGAGTAATTGGGTATGCATTAGCTTCACATTTTTGTTCATGTTGATGAATTAACAATCCTTAAGATGACCTAATTAATTTTTGTTGTCTTCATGAAAGTTGTAGATAAATGTGTTGTTGAGATGCTGCAAGTGGTTTGATGTTATTTGGAGTTGTATAGCTGAAGATATGATGAAAATAGCATACATATGTGAAGCGTGAGATTGAAGGACATGTCAAACTTGAAATCGAATTCTGTCCACTGTGCAAGGCGATCGAGGAGATGATGTGTGCACGAGAAATGTAGGTATCTGTTTAAGCTTTGCTTGGACATGGAGATGACCCAGATAGCATTTCAAGAGAGAAAGTTACAACGCACTGAATAAGCACGTACATGCATGACAAAAAAAGGCTTAATGTTTGGAAAGACATAACTTTTGACTGGGGCGTCAGATCTGGGCAAATTATATATGCATTTTGCATAACTTTTCAGGAGGAACGTGCTGCAAATAAATAAATAAATAATTTAATAAAAAACTATATATTTAAAAAAATTAGTAAATAAAATTAAAACAATAGAAAATAAAAAAATTAATAACTAAAAAATTAAACATATAAAATAAATAAATAAATAAATAAATATGTATTAAAATATATTTCTCAAACAACTCAATGTCTATATCTATATCTATATGTCTGTTAGTTATTTGTCAGTAGGTACAATCTGAGTAATTGGGTATGTATAAGCTTCACATTTTTGTTTATGTTGATGAATTAACAATCCATAAGATGACCTAATTAAGTTTTGTTGTCTGCATGAAAGTGTTAGATAAATGTGTTATTGAGTTATTGACAGTGGTTTAATGTGATTTGGAGTTGTATAGCTAAAAATATGATGAAAATAGCGCACATATGTGAAGCGTGAGATTGAAGGACATGTAAAACTTGAAATTGAATTCTGTCCGTTGTGTAAGGCGAACGAGGAGATTATGTGTTCACGAGAAATGTAGGTATCTGTTTAAGCTTTGTATGGACATGGAGATGACCCGGATCGCATTTCGGTAGAGAGAGTTACGAGGCACTAAATAAGCATGTACATGCGTGACAGAAAGAGGGTTAAAGTTTGAAAGGACATAACTTTTGACTGGGACGTCGGATCTGGGCAAATTATATATGCATTTTGCATAACTTTTTGTGAGGAAAGTGCTGCAAATAAATAAATAAATAATTTAATAAAAAACTATATATATAAAAAAATTAGTGAATAAAATGAAAAAAATAGAAATAAAAGAAAATTAATAAATAAAAAATTAAATATATAAAATAAATAAATAAATAAATAAATAAAAATGTGTTAAAATATATTTCTCAAAAAACTCAATGTCTATATCTACATCTATATGTATGTTAGTTATTTGTTAGTAGGTAGAATTTGAGTAATTGGGTATGTATTAGCTTCACATTTTTGTTCATGTTGATGAATTAACAATCCTTAAGATGACCTAATTAAGTTTTGTAGTCTACATGAAAGTGTTAGATAAATGTGTTATTGAGTTATTGACAGTGGTTTGATGTGATTTTGAGTTGTATAGCTAAAGATATGATTAAAATAGTGCACATATGTGAAGCGTGAGATTGAAGGACATGTAAAACTTGAAATTGAATTCTGTCCATTGTGCAAGGCGAACGAGGAGATGATGTGTTGACGAGAAATGTAGGTATCTGTTTAAGATTTGTATGGACATGGAGATGACCCGGATCGCATTTTGGGGGACAAAGTTACGAGGCGCTGAATAAGCACATGCATGCGAGACAGAAAAAGGCTTAGACTTTGAAAGGACATAACTTTTGGCTAAGACGTCGGATCTTGGAAAATTATATGTGCTTTTTGCATAGATTTTTGCGAGGAACATGCTGCAAATAAATAAATAATTTAATAAAAAAATTTATAAATAAAAAAATAGTAAATAAAATGAAAAATAAAATTAATAAATAGAAAATTAAATATATAAATAAAATAAATAAATAATTAATTAAAGATGAATTAAAATATATTTCTCAAAAAACTCAATGTCTGTATCGATATCTATATGTATGTTATTTATTTGTTACTAAGTACAATTTGAGTAATTGGGAATGTATTAGCTTCACAATTTTGTTCATGTTGATGAAGTAACAATCCTTAAGATGACCTAATTAAGTTTTGTTGTCTTCATCAAAGTTGTAGATAAATGTGCTATTGAGATATTGACATTGGTCTGATGTGATTTGGAGTTGTATAGCTGAAGATATGATGAAAATAGCGCGCATATGTGAAGCGTGAGATTGAAAGACACGTCAAAATTGAAATTGAATTTTGTCCGTTGTGCAAGGCGACCGAGGAGATGATGTGTTCACGAGAAATGTAGGTATCTATTTATGCTTTGCATGGACACTGAGATGACCCGAATCGAATTTCGGGAAAGAAAGTTTTGAGGCACTGAATAAGAACGTATATGCGTGACAGAAAGAGGCTTAAAGTTTGAAAGGACATAACTTTTGACTGGGACATCGGATCTGGAAGATAACTTTTCACGAGGAACGCACTGCAAATAAATAAATAATTTAATAAAAAATATAAAGATAAAAAATAAGTAAAAAAAATAGAAAATCAAGCAAATTAATAAATATAAAATTAAACATATAAATAAAATAAGTAAATAAATAATTAAAAATGTATTAAAATATATTTATCAAAAAACTCAATGTCTATATCTATAGCTATATCTGTATGTATGTTAGTTATTTGTTAGTAAGTACAATTTGGGTAATTGGGTATGTATTAGCTTCACAATTTTGTTCATGTTGATGAATTAACAATCCTTAAGATGACCTTATTAAGTTTTGTTGTCTTCATGAAAGTTGTAGATAAATGTGTTATTGAGATATTGACAGTGGTTTGATGTGATTTAGAGTTGTATAGCTAAAGATATGATGAAAATAGCGACATATGTGAAGCGCGAGAATGATGGACATGTCAAAGTTTAAATTGAATTCTGTCCACTGTGCAAGGCGAACGAGGAGGTGATTTGTCCACGTGAATTGTAGGTATCTGTTTAAGCTATGTATGGACATGGAGATGACCCAGGATCGCATTTCAGGAGAGAAAGTACGAGGCACTGAACAAGAACGCCCATGAATGAGAGAAAGAGGCTTAAAGTTTAAAAGGACATAACTTTTGTCTGGGACGTCGGATCTGGGAAAATAATATGTGCGTGTTGCATAATTTTCGCGAGGAACGTGCTGCAAATAAATAAATAATTTAATAAAAAAATATATAGATAAAAAAAATAAGTAAATAAAATTAAAAAAAATAGAAAATAAAGAAAATTAATTAATTAAATAAAATAAATAAATAAATAAATAATTAAAAAGGTATTAACATATATTTCTCAAAAAACTCAGTGTTTATATCTATATCTATATGTATGTTAGTTATTTCTTAGTAAGTACAATTTGAGTAATTGTGTATGTATTAGCTTCACATTTTTGTTCATGTTGATGAATTAATAATCCTTCAGATGACCTAATTAAGTTTTGTTGTCATCATGAAAGTTATAGATAAATGTGTTATTGAGATATTGACAGTGGTTTGATGTGATTTGGAGTTGTATAGCTGAAGATATGATGAAAATAGCGCACATATGTGAAGCGTGAGATTGAAGGACATGTCAAACTTGAAATTGAATAATGTCCACTGTGCAAGGCGAACGAGGAGATGATGTGTGCACGAGAAATGTAGGTATCTGTTTAAGCTTTGTATGGACATGGAGATGACCCGGATCACATTTCAGGAGAGAAAGTTACAAGGCATTGAATAAGCACATGCATGCATCACAAAAAGAGGCTTAAAGTTTGAAAGGACATAACGGCTGACTGGGACGTCGGATATTTGCAAATTATATGTGCATTTTGCATAGATTTTTACGAGGAACGCGCTTAATATAAATAAATAATTTAATAAAAAAATTATAAATAAAAAAAATTAGTAAATAAAATGAAAAAAATAGAAAATAAAAAAATTAATAAATAAAAATTTAATATATAAATAAAATAAATAAATAAATAATTAAAGATGTATTAAAATATATTTCTCAAAAAACTCAATGTCTGTATCTATATCTATATGTATGTTATTTATTTGTTAGAAAGTACAATTAGAGTAATTGGGAATGTATTAGCTTCCCAATTTTGTTCATGTTGATGAATTAACAATCCTTAAGATGACCTAATTAAGTTTTGTTGTCTCCGTGAAAGTTGTAGATAAATGTGTTATTGAGATATTGACAGTGGTTTGATGTGATTTGCAGTTGTATAGGTGAAGATATGATGAATATAGCGTACATATGTGAAGCGTGAGATTGAAGGACGTGTCGAACTTGAAATTGAATTCTGTTCACTGTGCAAGGCGAACGAGGAGATGATGTGTTGATGAGAAAATTAGGTATTTGTTTATCCTTTGCATGGACATAGAGATGACCCAGATCACATTTCGGGAGAGAAAGGTACGAGGCATTGAATAAGCACCTACATGCGTGACAGAAAAATGCTTAAAGTTTGAAAGGACATAACTTTTGACTAGGACTTAGTATCTGGGAAAATAATATGTGCATTTTACTTAACTTTTCGCAAGGAACACGCTACAAATAAATAAATAATTTAATAAAAAAATTATATAAAAATATAAGTAAATAAAATGAAAAAAAAATAGAAAATAAAAAAATTAATAAATAAAAAATTAAACATATAAATAAAATAAATAAATAATTAATTAAAAATGTATTAAAATATATTTCTCAAAAACCTCAATGTCTATATCTATATCTATATCTATGTTGGTTATTTGTTATTAAGTGCAAATTGAGTAATTGGGTATGCATTAGCTTCACATTTTTGTTCATGTTGATGAATTAACAATCCTTAAGATGACCTAATTAAGTTTTGTTGTCTTCATAAAAGTTGTAGATAAATGTGTTATTGAGATATTGACAGTGGTTTGATGTGATTTGGAGTTGTATAGCTGATGATATGATGAAAATAGCGCACATATGTGAAGCGTGAGATTAAAAGACATGTCAAACTTGAAATTGAATTTTTTCCACTGTGCAAGGCGAACGAGCATATGATGTGTTCACGAGAAATGTAGGTACTGTTTAAGTTTTGTATGGACATCGAGATGACCCTTATCGCATTTCGGGAGAGAAAGGTACGAGGCACTGATTAAGCACGTACGTGCAAGACAAAAAGAGGCTTAAAATTTGGAAGGACATAACTTTTGACTGGGACTTCGGATCTGGGAAAATAATATGTGCATTTTGCATAACATTTCATGAGGAACGTGATGCAAGTAAATAAATAATTTAATAAAAAATATATAGATAAAAAACAAGTAAATAAAATGAAAAAAAAGAAAAAAATTTAATAAATAAAAAATTAAACATATAATAAATAAATAATTAATTAAAAATGTATTAAAATACATTTCTCAAAAAACTCAATGTCTATATCTATATCTATATGTATGTTAGTTGTTTGTTAGCAAGTACAATTTGAGTAATTGGGTATATATTAGCTTCACATTTTTGTTCATGTTGATGAATTAACAATCCTTAAGATGACCTAATTAAGTTTTGTTGTCTTCATGAAATTTGAAGATAAATGTGTTATTGAGATACAATGGTTTGATGTGACTTGAAGTTGTATAGCTGAAGATATGATGAAAATAGCGCACATATATGAAGCGTGAGATTGAAGGATGTGTCAAACTTGAAATTAAATTTTGTCCACTGTGCAAGGCGAACGAGCAGATGATGTGTTGACGAGAAAATTAGGTATTTGTTTGTCCTTTGCATGGACACAGAGATGACCCGGATCGCATTTCGGGAGAGAAAGGTACGAGGCACTGAATAAGCACCTACATGCCTGACAGAAAAAGGCTTAAAGTTTGAAAGGACATAACTTTTGACTAGGACTTTGGATATGGGAAAATAATATGTGCATTTTGCATAACATTTCGCAAGGAACACACTGCAAATAAATAAATAATTTAATAAAAAAATATATAGATAAAAAAAAGTTAAATAAAATGAAAAAAATAGAAAATAAAAAAAATTAAACAAATAAATAAAATAAATAATTAATTAATTAAAATGTATTAAAATATATTTCTCAAAAAACTCAATGTCTATATCTATATCTATATGTATGTTAGTTATTTGTTAGTAAGGACAATTTGACTAATTGGGTATGTTTTAGCTTCACAATTTTGTTCATGTTGATGAGTTAAAATTCCTTAAGATGACCTAATTAAGTTTTGTTGTCTTCATAAAAGTTGTAGATAAATGTGTTATTGAGATATTGACATTGGTTTGATGTGATTTGGAGTTGTATAGCTAATGATATGATGAAAATAGCGCACATATGTGAAGCGTGAGATTAAAGGACATGTCAAACTTGAAATTGAATTCTGTCCACTGTGCAAGGCGAACGAGGAGATGATGTGTTCACAAGAAATGTAGGTATCTGTTTAACCTTTGTATGGACATCGAGATGACCCGGATCGCATTTCGGGAGAGAAAGGTACGAGGCACTGATTAAGCACGTACGTGCATGACGAAAAGAGGCTTAAAGTTTGAAAGGACATAACTTTTGACTGGGACTTCGGATCTGGGAAAATAATATGTGCATTTTGCATAACTTTTCATGAGGAACGCGCTGCAAATAAATAAATAATTTAATAAAAAAATATATAGATAAAAAAATAAGTAAATAAAAAAAACAAAAAAAATTAATAAATAAAAAATTAAACATATGATAATAAATAATTAATTAAAAATGTATTAAAATACATTTCTCAAAAAACTCAATGTCTATATCTATATCTATATCTATATGTATGTTAGTTATTTGTTAGCAAGTACAATTTGAGTAATTGGGTATGTATTAGCTTCACATTTTTGTTCATGTTGATGAATTAACAATCCTTAAGATGACCTAATTAAGTTTTGTTGTCTTCATGAAATTTGTAGATAAATGTGTTATTGAGATACAGTGGTGTTATGTGACTTGAAGTTGTATAGCTGAAGATATGATGAAAATAGCGCACATATATGAAGCGTGAGATTGAAGGACGTGTCAAACTTGAAATTGAATTCTGTCCACTGTGCAAGGCGAACGAGCAGATGATGTGTTGACAAGAAAATTAGGTATTTGTTTGTCCTTTGCATGGACACAGAGATGACCTGGATCACATTTCGGGAGAGAAAGGTACGAGGCACTGAATAAGCACCTACATGCCTGACAGAAAAGGCTTAAAGTTTGAAAGGACATAACTTTTGACTAGGACTTTGGATATGGGAAAATAATATGTGCATTTTGCATAACATTTCGCAAGGAACGCACTGCAAATAAATAAATAATTTAATAAAAAATATATAGATAAAAAAAAGTTAAATAAAATGAAAAAAATAGAAAATAAAAAAATTAAACATATAAATAAAATAAATAAATAAATAATTAAAAATGTATTAAAATATATTTCTCAAAAAACTCAATGTCTATATCTATATCTATATGTATGTTAGTTATTTGTTAGTAAGGACAATTTGACTAATTGGGTATGTTTTAGCTTCACAATTTTGTTCATGTTGATGAATTAAAAATCCTTAAGATGACTTAATTAAGTTTTGTTGTCTTCATAAAAGTTGTAGATAAATGTGTTATTGAGATATTGACATTGGTTTGATGTGATTTGGAGTTGTATAGCTGATGATATGATGAAAATAGCGCACATATGTGAAGCGTGAGATTAAAGGACATGTCAAACTTGAAATTGAATTCTGTCCACTGTGCAAGGCGAACGAGGAGATGATGTGTTCACAAGAAATGTAGGTATCTGTTTAAGCTTTGTATGGACATCGAGATGACCCAGATCGCATTTCGGGAGAGAAAGGTACGAGGCACTGATTAAGCACGTACGTGCATGACGGAAAGAGGCTTAAAGTTTGAAAGGACATAACTTTTGACTGGGACTTTGGATTTGGGAAAATAATATGTGCATTTTGCATAACTTTTCATGAGGAACGCGCTGCAAAATAAATAAATAATTTAATAAAAAAATATATAGATAAAAAAATAAGTAAATAAAAAAAACAAAAAAAATTAATAAATAAAAAATTAAACATATGATAAATAAATAATTAATTAAAATGTATTAAAATACATTTCTCAAAAAACTCAATGTCTATATCTATATCTATATGTTTGTTAGTTATTTGTTAGCAAGTACAATTTGAGTAATTGGGTATGTATTAGCTTCACATTTTTGTTCATGTTGATGAATTAACAATCCTTAAGATGACCTAATTAAGTTTTGTTGTCTTCATGAAATTTGTAGATAAATGTGTTATTGAGATACAGTGGTTTGATGTGACTTGGAGTTGTATAGCTGAAGATATGATGAAAATAGCGCACATATGTGAAGCGTGAGATTGAAGGACATGTCAAACTTGAAATTGAATTTTGTCCACTGTGCAAGGCGAATGAGGAGATAATGTGTTCACGAGAAATTTAGGTATCTGTTTAAGCTTTGTATGGATATCGAGATGACCCGGATCGCATTTCGGGAGAGAAAGGTACGAGGCACTGAAGAAGCACGTTCATGCATGACAGAAAGAGGCTTAAAGTTTGAAAGTACATAACTTTTGACTGGGTCGTCGGATCTGGGCAAATTATATGTGCATTTTGCATAACTTTTTCCAAGGAATGCACTGCAAATAAATAAATAATTTAACAAAAAAAGATAAAGATAAAAAAAATTAGTAAATCAAATGAAAATAATAGAAAATAAATAAAAAATTATATATATAAATAAAATAAATAAATAAATAAATAATTAAAAATATATTAAAATGTATTTCTCGAAAAACTCAATATCTATATCTATATCTATATCTATGTTAGTTATTTGTTAGTAAGTACAAATGGAGTAATTGGGTATGCATTAGCTTCACATTTTTGTTCATGTTGATGAATTAACAATCCTGAAGATGACCTAATTAAGTTTTGTTGTCTTCATGAAAGTTGTAGATAAATGTGTTATTGAGATATTGACAGTGGTTTGATGTGATTTGGAGTTGTATAGCTGAAGATGTGATGAAAATAGCGCACATATGTGAAGCGTGAGATTGAAGGACATGTCACACTTCAAATTGAATTATGTCCACTGTGCAAGGCGAACGAGGAGATGATGTGTTCACAAGAAATGTAGGTATCTCTTTAAGCTTTGTATGGACATCGAGATGACCCGGATCGCATTTCGGGAGAGAAAGGTACGAGGCATTGATTAAGCACGTACGTGCATGATAGAAAGAGGCTTAAAGTTTGAAAGGACATAACTTTTGACTGGGACTTCGGATTTGGGAAAATAATATGTGCATTTTGCATAACTTTTCATGAGGAACGCGCTGTATATAAATAAATAATTTAATAAAAAAATATATAGATAAAAAAAAGTAAATAAAATAAAAAAACAAAAAAAATTAATAAATAAAAAATTAAACATATGATAAATAAATAAATAATTGTGTAATTGGGTAATTGGGTATGTATTGGCTTCACATTTTTGTTCATGTTGATGAATTAACAATCCTTAAGATGACCTAATTAACTTTTGTTGTCTTCATGAAAGTTGTAGATAAATGTGTTATTGAGATATTGACATTGGTTTAATGTGATTTGGATTTGTATAGTTGAAGATATGATGAAAATAATGCACATCTGTGAAGCATGAGATTGAAAGACATGTCAAACTTAAAATTGAATTATGTCCACTGTGCAAGGCGAATGAGGAGATGATGTATTCACGAGAAATGTAGGTATCTGTTTAAGCTTTTATTGCACATGGAGATGACCCGGATCATATTTCGGGATAGAAAGTTACGAGGCACTGAATAAGCACGTACATGCATGACAGAAAGAGGCTTCAAGTTTGAAAGGACATAACTTTTGACTGGGACGTCGGATCTAGGCAAATTATATGTGCATTTTGCATAGATTTTCGTTGAGGAACGCACTGTAAATAAGTAAATAATTTAAGAAAAAAATATGTAGATAAAAAAATATTAGTAAAAAAATGGAAAAACTAGAAAACAAAAAAATTAATAAATAAAAAATTAAATATATAAATAAATAAATAAATAAAAATGTATTAAAATATATTTCTCAAAAAACTCAATGTCTATATCTATATCTATATCTATCTCTATGTTAGTTATTTGTTAGTTAGAACAATTTGAGTAATTGGGTATGTATTAGCTTCACAATTTTGTTCATGTTGATGAATTAACAATCTTTAAGATGACCTAATTAAGTTTTGTTGTATTCATGAAATTTGTAGATAAATGTGTTATTGAGATATTGACAGTGGTTTGATGTGATTTGGAGATGTATGGCTGAAGATATGTTGAAAATAGCGCACATATGTGAAGCGTGAGATTGAAGGACATGTCAAACTTGAAATTGAATTTTGTCCACTGTGCAAGGCGAACGAGGAGATGAAGTGTTCACAAGAAATGTACGTATATGTTTAAGCTTTGTATGGACACAGAGATAACCAGGATCGCATTTTGGGAGAGAAAGTTATGAGTCACTGAATAAGCACGTACATGCGTGACAAAAAGAGGCTTAAAGTTTGAAAGGACATAACTTTTGACTGGGACGTCGGATTTGGGAATTAATATGTGCATTTTGCATAAATTTTCGCGAGGAACGCGCTGCAAATAAATATATAATTTAATAAAAATTATATAGTTAAAAAAATAAGTAAATAAAATGAAAAAAATAGAAGAAAAAAAACTAGTAATGTGATTGTTATCTTTTTATTGTGATTGGTAATTGTCGAAGAAATATCAAAATTTTACGATATGTTTGGGAGGTGAAATAATAAAAAGATTATAATTTTTTTTGGGAGATCCAAAAAGATCATTCCCTTCCAAATTGGCATAAAATGACAGAAGACCTAAAAAAAATTCAGGTTATCTCGTCAAATTTTATTAAAAAAGCATATCTCCTCTCATTAATAATGAAAATTATTATAAACGTTGTGATAAAAAACTAATAAAGGAAACTAGTAATGTGATTGTTATCTTTTTATTGTGATTGGTAATTTTCGAAGAAATATTAAAATTTTACGATATGTTTGGAAGGTGAAATAATAAAAAGATTATAATTTTTTTTTGTGAGATCTAAAAAGATAATACCCTTCCAAATTGGCATAAAATGAGAGAAGAACAAAACAAATTTCAGGATATCACGTTTAATTTTATTAAAAATACATATATCCTCTCATTAATAATGGAAATTAATTTAAGGTTGTGATAAAAAAACTAATCAAGGAAACTATTAATGTGATTGTTATCTTTTTAATGTGATTGGTAAATGTCGTAGAAATATCATAATTTCACGATATGTTTGGGAGATGAAATAATAAAAAGATTATAATTTTTTTTGTGAGATCTAAAAAGATCATTCCCTTCCAAATTTGCATAAAGTGAGAGAAGACCTAAAAAAATTTCAGTATATCTCATTTAATTTTATTAAAAATACGTATCTCCTATCATTAATAATGGAAATTATTACAAACGTTGTGATAAAAAACTAATAAAGGAAACTAGTAATGTGATTGTTATCTTTTTATTGTGATTGGTAATTGTCGAAGAAATATTAAAATTTTACGATATGTTTGGGAGGTGAAATAATAAAAAGATTATAATTTTTTTTGTGAGATCTAAAAAGATCATACCCTTCCAAATTGGCATAAAATGAGAGAAGAACCAAAAAAATTTCAGGATATCTCGTTTAATTTTATTAAAAATACAGATATCCTCTCATTAATAATGGAAATTAATTTAAACGTTGTGATAAAAAATACTAATCAAGGAAACTATTAATGTGATTGGTAATTGTCGTAGAAATATCAAAATTTCACGATATGTTTGGGAGGTGAAATAATAAAAAATTATAATTTTTTTTTGAGTTCTAAAAAGATCATTCCCTTCCAAATTGGCATAAAATGACAGAAGACCTAACAAAATTTTAGGTTATCTCGTCTAATTTTATTAAAAAAGCATATCTCCTCTCATTAATAATGGAAATTATTATAAACGTTGTGAAAAAAAACTAATAAAGGAAACTGTTAATGTGATTGTTATCTTTTCAATGTGATTGGTAATAGTTGTAGAAATATCAAAATTTCACGATATGTTTGGGAGGTGAAATAATAAAAAGATTATAATTTTTTTTGTGAGATCTAAAAAGATCATTCCCTTCCAAATTGGCATAAAGTGAGGGAAGACCTAAAAAAATTTCAGGATATCTCATTTAATTTTATTAAAAATCCGTATCTCCAATCATTAATAATGGAAATTATTATAAACGTTGTGATAAAAAACTAATAAAGGAAACAAGTAATGTGATTGTTATCTTTTTATTGTGATTGGTAATTGTCGAAGAAATATCAAAATTTTACGATATGTTTGGGAGGTGAAATAATAAAAAGATTATAATTTTTTTTGTGAGATCTAAAAAGATCATTCCCTTCCAAATTGGCATAAAGTGAGAGAAGACCTGTAACCCCCTTCTAAATTAATTAATTTTACATCTAATACGTATAAAAAAAAATATAATTTCCAAGGAAAATAAATCCAATCCATTAAAGTTCAAAGTTTGCCTTTATAATTTACATTATTAAAACTTACAGAAAATACTAGTACAAAATTATTTCTAATTAATACAAAAGTATCTAAAACCAAAAACCCATATTCCTATAGCTCTGGAACATGTCTGCATCTGTGACTTCTAATTATTCTTCTTTATACCTGCAATCACACTCCCCTAGTATCTGGGGACAGCATTACCGGATCAGGCATTTAATTTCTCATAGAATAAAACAATTTCAAACAATTACACATCATAACAATTTAATTAATTACACACATAATTAAATGCAGTATGATTTATGCAAATGCAATTTTTGACTCAAATTCATTTTTGACCCTGCTCCATGGAGACTTCCCCTTTGAGTGTTTAGTAAGTAACTGGCCTACCATTACGTACTGCAATTCAGCTATCAGCCCCTACTAAACGCGAATAAGCTAAACAGAATTAGGAGATCAGGATACCCGGAAGGCTACCACGACCGCAACTCAGTCCAGTTTCCAGCCACATGTGGAATTGCCAATATCCTTCACCCCACAGACTATATAATCACAGATTATACGGTCCTGTCTAACAAATTCTACTCAACCCAAAAATCCTTTCTCAATCATTTTCATTTCACATGACTACCGCAGTCCCGGTTAGTCAACAATTCATTTCTCAATCAGTTTCATTTCACATGACTACCGCAATCCCGGTTAGTCAACAAAAGTCATTTCTCATAGATCAACTCAATTCTCATGACTACCACAGTCCTGGTTAGTCAACATAATTCTTTCTCATTTGATACTTTTATAAATCCCCCAAAAAGACTCATGCTAATGAATTTTTTTCATGATCACAATCAAATAAATAATTTGTACACATTAACATACAAGGATACAAAGATTTAAGCAATTTACATTATAACATTAGTATTTTTAATAATTTCCAAAAATGCCCTCAATCTTTTTCCAAAATACCCAATGTGTCCCTACATGTAAAATGACCATTTTGCCCTTGGTTTTATAAAAATTTCCACATAATATCCCTTGCATTTAGGGCTGGCCGAATGGTCTACAAGCCATTCTCAACAATTCTTCCAAAGCTACAAACTCCAATTCCAACCAAAATTCAATCAAATCACAATTTCAATCAAAATTCAACAAACCAATTTTCAACCATTACAACACCTTAAAAATTCAATCAAACATCATTCCAATCCATGAATTACAATCACAAGCATCAAAAACACAAAACCCCTAAATCAATTTCAAGTTTTCATGATTTTAGTTCAAATTTTTAATCTAAGCCTACAACATGTTTTCTTCTAATTCCAAGGGTTCTAATTGAAATTAAATGCCTAGATCCTTACCTTAGACTCTTTAATTGAAGAAAAAGCCTTGAATTCCTTTCTCCCTCACTCCTTGGTCTTGTAGGAATTTTTGAGATTTTCTCCAATTTCTTGCCCTTTTTGCCGATTAACTTAGGGTTTAGGAAGTTTGGATGGTTGGGTTTCTTAATTTGGGATGAGATGATGAAGTTAAGATGAAATTAAAATAGGAACTGCAGCTGCTGGGTTCTAAGAATGTCACGGTTCTGTTTTAAGGCAAAGGCTAGCTTTTGGTGACTTTTACTTTATTTTATGTTTTAATACTCCTTTAAGCAAGCTATTAACCAAATTGGATAATTCCCTCACATCCAGCTGCTCCTGCACGTCCAGCAGCCTTCATTGGCCAAGGAAAATAAGTCACCAAAGTCACTTGGACAGCCAAGTAGTTCCTTGTGTGACTTGGTCAATTGCCTACCCCAAAAATCAACATTTTCAAGAAGTTTGTAGAAAATTCTAGAATATTTTTAGGGCTGTTAATTATCTTACAATGTAATTAGAATTTGAAGAAAATAACACCACCATTGGATTCCTCACTATCAAAAACCTTGGGGTAGTGTCTTACTTATCTCTTAATCCAAGCCTAATTAGCTTAATTTAGTGATCTTACAAAAGCCTAAGTTGTCACTTTTTGATTGGTTAAGGTTCTAAATTAAATTTTTCTTGGTTAAACATTTTTAATAATTATTTTAAGTATATTACAATTATTAGATAATTCTATAGATATCCTATGAATTTTCTCTAAATTTTCTGTCTTAGAATTTTACCGTAATAATTCCTCAAAGTTCTAACTTTCAGAAAATCCTAACAATTCCGAATAAGCATTTTAATTCTTTATCTGTATATATTTTTAATCTATATTCTATTACCTTTCTTTTAAGTTATAAATGAGTTCAAAATTCTATACTTGAAATTTTATCCTGGACAGCTGTCTGACATAGCAGTCCAGTAAACTATCAATTTCAGCAAAAACAAAGACATTTGCAAATTCAGAAAATTCTTCTGAGTAGAACTGTATTAATTTCATTAAGAAAATATGTTCATAAAGTTTCTATAAAATACAGTGCTAAGTGTTCATAATGTACATATATAAATGCGTACAAATAGTAAAATGAGGATGTTACAATTCTCCCCTACTAATAAAAATTTCGTCCTCGAAATTTATAATATAAATATACAACCATACAACTATACAACTAAATAACTATACAAACAAATGAGGATATGCTTCTCGCATTTTCTCCTCTAACTCCCATGTAGCATCACCTCTGATATCATCCCAAATAACCTTAACCAGAGAAATTTCTTTACCTCTCAGGTACTTAATCCTTCTGTCCTCAATCTTAACAGGCTTTGTTTCAAATGTTAGGTTTTCCTTTACCTGTATTTGATCAGGTTCAATGACATGTGAAGGATCTGAGATGTACTGTCTTAGTTGTGACACATGGAACACATCATGGAGGTTTGACAAAAAGGGTGGTAAGGCTATTTGATAGGCCATAGGTCCAATTTTTCTGAGAATTTGGTAAGGTCCAATAAATTTAGGAGTTAGTTTCTTAGACTTTATTGCTCTGCCAACCCCAGTTGTTGGTGTGACTTTCAAAAAGACATGTTCACTTTCTTGAAATTCCAAAGGTTTTCTTCTTTTATCTGCATAATTTTTCTGTCTACTCTGTGCAGTTTTCATTTTCTCCTGAATAAATTTTACTTTCTCAGTGGTTTGCTGAATAATGTCTGGACCTATTAAAAGATTCTCACCATCCTGATACCATACCAAAGGTGTCCTACATTTCCTACCATACAATGCTTCATAAGGAGCCATACCTATACTAGAATGATAACTATTATTATATGTAAATTCTACTAGAGGTAATATATCTTCCCAATTCCCTTTCTCTTCTAATGTACATGCTCTCAAAAGATCTTCTAATGATTGAATGGTTCTTTCTGTTTGGCCATCTGTCTGAGGGTGATATGCTGAACTAAGATGTAATCTACTTCCTAAGGCTTTCTGAAATTCTCTCCAAAATTTAGAAACAAATCTAGGATCTCTATCTGATACTATACTAGTAGGTACCCCATGTAATTTAACTATTTCTTTTATATACAATTGAGCCAATCTTTCTAAAGAATACCTAATATTTATTGGAAGAAAATGTGCTGATTTAGTTAATCTATCTACAATTACCCAAATAGAATCACAATTTTTATTAGTTCTAGGTAATCCTACTACAAAATCCATTGATATACTATCCCATTTCCACACAGGTATTTCTAAAGGTTGTAACATGCCAGAGGGTTTCTGATGTTCAATTTTTGCTTTTTGACAAGTTAAGCATCTAACTACATATTCTGTTACCTCTTTCTTCATCTTAGGCCACCAAAACATTTCTTTTAAATCTTTGTACATTTTTGTAGTTCCAGGGTGAATACTCAATTTGCTTTTATGTCCTTCTTCTAAAATTAATTCTTTTAATTCTTGGTTATTAGGTACACAAATTCTATTTTTAAATCTAATAATTCCATCTGTTCCCAAATTAAATTCTTTTACTTTATCTGTTCCTATTAATGCTTTCTTTTCTTGAATGAATGTATCTACATCTTGTTTCTTCCTAATATCTTCCAAAAAATCATTAGCAATGGTAATCCTTCCTAATTGAATTTTATCTTTTTCTCTAACCGTACACAAGTTCAAATCTCTAAATTGTTCTATTAATTCTAATTCTTTAATCATCATAGTTGACACATGTACAATTTTCCTACTTAAGGCATCTGCTACTACATTAGCTTTTCCTGGATGATACATTAATTGAAAATCATAGTCTTTAATAAACTCCATCCATCTTCTTTGTCTCATGTTAAGTTCCTTTTGATCAAACAAATATTTTAAACTCTTATGGTCACTATACACATTAAATTTAGACCCATACAAATAATGTCTCCAAATTTTCAAAGCAAACACTATGGCAGCTAATTCTAAATCATGTGTAGGATAATTTCTCTCATGTGGTCTCAACTGCCTAGACACATATGCTACCACTTTCCTATTCTGCATTAACACACATCCTAACCCTTGATAAGAAGCATCACAATATACATCATAGGGTTCATTTGGGTCAGGTAAAATTAAAACTGGTGAGGTAGTCAATTTATCTTTCAACTCTTGAAAACTTTTCTCACAACTTTCACTCCACACAAAAGGTTGGTTTTTCCTAGTTAATTCAGTTAATGGTCCAGCTATTTTAGAAAACCCTTCAATAAATCTTCTATAATACCCAGCTAATCCTAAGAAACTCCTAATCTCAGTTACTGTTTTAGGTCTCTCCCATTCCAAAACTGCTTCTACCTTAGAAGGATCTACACTTATTCCCTCTTTAGAAATTACATGCCCCAAAAATTTTACTTCCTCTAACCAAAATTCACATTTAGACATTTTTGCAAATAATTTTCTATCTTTTAAAGTTTCTAATATTATTCTGAGATGATTTTCATGTTCTTCTTTATTTTTAGAATATATTAATATGTCATCTATAAATACTACTACAAAATTATCTAAATATTGTCTAAACACCCTATTCATATAATCCATAAACACGGCTGGTGCATTAGTTACTCCAAATGGCATCACTTGATATTCATAATGTCCATATCTAGTCCGAAAAGCAGTCTTGGGTATGTCTTCCTTTTTAACTCTAATTTGATGGTACCCAGACCTTAAATCTATTTTAGAAAAAATTGTTGCTCCCTTAAGTTGATCCATTAAATCATCTATTCTAGGTAAAGGATATTTATTCTTTATAGTTACTTTATTTAATTGTCTATAATCTATACATAATCTAGATCCCCCATCTTTCTTTTTAACTAATAACACTGGGGCTCCCCATGGTGACACACTAGGTCTTATAAATTGTTTTTCTAGCAACTCTTCCAATTGTTTCTTTAATTCAGTTAATTCCAATGGTGCCATTCTATAGGGTTGCATAGAGATTGGTCTAGTACCAGGTATCAAGTCAATGCTAAATTCTATCTCTCTCTCAGGAGGTAAACCAGGAACATCATCAGGAAAAACTTCAGGATACTCATTTACAACTAGCACAGAGTCAATTTCAATTTTATCTTCTTTAGTTCTAAGAGATGATAACATGTATTTTTGAATTTCACTTTTAAATGATATTTCTTTAGGTTGGACAGGTTTAAGTCTAGAAACATCAAGTTCAGGGAAAATCACAGATTTAGAAGCACAGTCTATTAGAATATGGTTGGCTGCTAACCAATCCATTCCTAATATCACATCAAGGTCAGTCAAAGGCAAACAAATCAAATTCACAACAAATGGTCTATCTCGGATGGTTATCACACAATTCAAACATATTTGAGAAGTTAGGATTGGTTTGGATGTAGGCACAGAAACAAGCAAAGTATAAGGTAATGGTGACACAACTAAGCTCAGATTCTCAACACAGTCATCAGATATAAACGAATGGGTAGCACCTGAATCAAATAACACAGTCAAGGACTTACCTTTCATTTGACCCTTGTCCTGAATAAGATCTGCAGACCGTGAAGCCTCAGTACCACTCAAGGTAAATACTCTTCCACTAGCTGTAGGTTTCTGGGTCTGTAAGGCTCTACCCGTCTGATCCCTTCTGGGTGCATAACATTCCCTAGATACATGGCCTGGTTTCCCACAGTTAAAGCAAACAGGACCAGTTATAGGACAATCCTTTGCCATATGTCCCTTTCCACACTTCCAGCACCTCACTGCCATCTGAGATCCTTGAGAAATTCCAGCCCCACCTACTCCTCCCATTGGTCTAAAACCACCTGTACCTCCTACTCCTCCAAAGCGCCCTGGTGGTGGTCTACTGTATGGTTTCTGAGGCTGAATATTTTTCCCTTTCAGCATAGGACCTCCTCTTCCAAAATTACTCCTACCTGCATATCCCGCCATTTTGGATCTTTGCTCCCTTTTCATGTCTTCAATCACTTTGCACTGATCCATCAGTTCAGGGAACTCAGCAATCCTCAATGAAACTATGGCTTCCTTAATCTCATATCTTAAGCCTTTTTCATACCTCCTGCACTTCCATTCCTCATTTCCAGTTATCTGCAAGTATTTAGAATATTTGGCCAAAGATTCAAACTTAGAAGTATATTCAAGAATATTCATACTTCCCTGAGTCAAACTGATAAACTCTTCCTCTTTGGCCTGTCTCACAGTCTCTGGAAAATATTTCTCAAGGAACAAGGTCTTGAAGATATCCCAGGTGATCACTTCTCCCCTGTTCTCCCACATCCTCTGAGTAGCTTTCCACCACAACTTAGCATCACTCAGTAACTGAAAGGCTGCATGTGTCACCCTTCTCTCATCAGGACACTCCATAGCCACAAAAATATCCTCCAGATTCTGAATCCACTCTTCAGCTTTCTCTGGATCATACTCTCCCTTAAAGTAAGGTGGATCATGCCTCTTAAAATCTGTTAAAGTGGTCCTGTCAACAAGTGGAGGTGGATGCTGAGCTAGTGTCTGATTAGCCAACATCTCAGTCTGCTGAGTTACTGCATTAGCCATATCCCTCATGGCTCTGGCCATCTCAGCTATATTATCATTTCCAACTGTGGGATTTGCAGCTGGTCTTCCTCTTCCTCTTCCTCTTCCTGACATCTCTACCTGTCTAAAAAAAATAATCTTTGATCCAGTTACTACCCTTTTTCCTATAATATTCCTAACAAACAACTAAGCAACCAATTCATAGAAAACAACCAATTTCAATCAAAACAAACAATTCACATAAAACAACCAGTTTCAATCAAAGTAACACAGCAAAATACATAACAGACCAATTACTCACAAATCCTAGAGATGCATAACCAGAGCTCTGATACCACTAATGTAACCCCCTTCTAAATTAATTAATTTTACATCTAATACGTATAAAAAAAAATATAATTTCCAAGGAAAATAAATCCAATCCATTAAAGTTCAAAGTTTGCCTTTATAATTTACATTATTAAAACTTACAGAAAATACTAGTACAAAATTATTTCTAATTAATACAAAAGTATCTAAAACCAAAAACCCATATTCCTATAGCTCTGGAACATGTCTGCATCTGTGACTTCTAATTATTCTTCTTTATACCTGCAATCACACTCCCCTAGTATCTGGGGACAGCATTACCGGATCAGGCATTTAATTTCTCATAGAATAAAACAATTTCAAACAATTACACATCATAACAATTTAATTAATTACACACATAATTAAATGCAGTATGATTTATGCAAATGCAATTTTTGACTCAAATTCATTTTTGACCCTGCTCCATGGAGACTTCCCCTTTGAGTGTTTAGTAAGTAACTGGCCTACCATTACGTACTGCAATTCAGCTATCAGCCCCTACTAAACGCGAATAAGCTAAACAGAATTAGGAGATCAGGATACCCGGAAGGCTACCACGACCGCAACTCAGTCCAGTTTCCAGCCACATGTGGAATTGCCAATATCCTTCACCCCACAGACTATATAATCACAGATTATACGGTCCTGTCTAACAAATTCTACTCAACCCAAAAATCCTTTCTCAATCATTTTCATTTCACATGACTACCGCAGTCCCGGTTAGTCAACAATTCATTTCTCAATCAGTTTCATTTCACATGACTACCGCAGTCCCGGTTAGTCAACAAAAGTCATTTCTCATAGATCAACTCAATTCTCATGACTACCACAGTCCTGGTTAGTCAACATAATTCTTTCTCATTTGATACTTTTATAAATCCCCCAAAAAGACTCATGCTAATGAATTTTTTTCATGATCACAATCAAATAAATAATTTGTACACATTAACATACAAGGATACAAAGATTTAAGCAATTTACATTATAACATTAGTATTTTTAATAATTTCCAAAAATGCCCTCAATCTTTTTCCAAAATACCCAATGTGTCCCTACATGTAAAATGACCATTTTGCCCTTGGTTTTATAAAAATTTCCACATAATATCCCTTGCATTTAGGGCTGGCCGAATGGTCTACAAGCCATTCTCAACAATTCTTCCAAAGCTACAAACTCCAATTCCAACCAAAATTCAATCAAATCACAATTTCAATCAAAATTCAACAAACCAATTTTCAACCATTACAACACCTTAAAAATTCAATCAAACATCATTCCAATCCATGAATTACAATCACAAGCATCAAAAACACAAAACCCCTAAATCAATTTCAAGTTTTCATGATTTTAGTTCAAATTTTTAATCTAAGCCTACAACATGTTTTCTTCTAATTCCAAGGGTTCTAATTGAAATTAAATGCCTAGATCCTTACCTTAGACTCTTTAATTGAAGAAAAAGCCTTGAATTCCTTTCTCCCTCACTCCTTGGTCTTGTAGGAATTTTTGAGATTTTCTCCAATTTCTTGCCCTTTTTGCCGATTAACTTAGGGTTTAGGAAGTTTGGATGGTTGGGTTTCTTAATTTGGGATGAGATGATGAAGTTAAGATGAAATTAAAATAGGAACTGCAGCTGCTGGGTTCTAAGAATGTCACGGTTCTGTTTTAAGGCAAAGGCTAGCTTTTGGTGACTTTTACTTTATTTTATGTTTTAATACTCCTTTAAGCAAGCTATTAACCAAATTGGATAATTCCCTCACATCCAGCTGCTCCTGCACGTCCAGCAGCCTTCATTGGCCAAGGAAAATAAGTCACCAAAGTCACTTGGACAGCCAAGTAGTTCCTTGTGTGACTTGGTCAATTGCCTACCCCAAAAATCAACATTTTCAAGAAGTTTGTAGAAAATTCTAGAATATTTTTAGGGCTGTTAATTATCTTACAATGTAATTAGAATTTGAAGAAAATAACACCACCATTGGATTCCTCACTATCAAAAACCTTGGGGTAGTGTCTTACTTATCTCTTAATCCAAGCCTAATTAGCTTAATTTAGTGATCTTACAAAAGCCTAAGTTGTCACTTTTTGATTGGTTAAGGTTCTAAATTAAATTTTTCTTGGTTAAACATTTTTAATAATTATTTTAAGTATATTACAATTATTAGATAATTCTATAGATATCCTATGAATTTTCTCTAAATTTTCTGTCTTAGAATTTTACCGTAATAATTCCTCAAAGTTCTAACTTTCAGAAAATCCTAACAATTCCGAATAAGCATTTTAATTCTTTATCTGTATATATTTTTAATCTATATTCTATTACCTTTCTTTTAAGTTATAAATGAGTTCAAAATTCTATACTTGAAATTTTATCCTGGACAGCTGTCTGACATAGCAGTCCAGTAAACTATCAATTTCAGCAAAAACAAAGACATTTGCAAATTCAGAAAATTCTTCTGAGTAGAACTGTATTAATTTCATTAAGAAAATATGTTCATAAAGTTTCTATAAAATACAGTGCTAAGTGTTCATAATGTACATATATAAATGCGTACAAATAGTAAAATGAGGATGTTACAAGACCTAAAAAAATTTCAGGATATCTCATTTAATTTTATTAAAAATCCGTATCTCCAATCATTAATAATGGAAATTATTATAAACGTTGTGATAAAAAACTAATAAAGGAAACAAGTAATGTGATTGTTATCTTTTTATTGTGATTGGTAATTGTCGAAGAAATATCAAAATTTTACGATATGTTTGGGAGGTGAAATAATAAAAAGATTATAATTTTTTTTTGTGAGATCTAAAAAGATAATACCCTTCCAAATTTGCATAAAATGAGAGAAGAACAAAACAAATTTCAGGATATCTCGTTTAATTTTATTAAAAATGCATATATCCTCTCATTAATAATGGAAATTAATTTAAATGTTGTGATAAAAAAACTAATCAAGGAAACTATTAATGTGATTGTTATCTTTTTAATGTGATTGGTAATTGTTGTAGAAATATCAAAATTTCATGATATGTTTGGGAGGTGAAATAATAAAAAGATTATAATTTTTTTTTGTGAGATCCAAAAAGATCATTCCCTTCCAAATTGACATAAAATGACAAAAGACCTAAAAAAATATCAGGATATCTCGTCTAATTTTATTAAAAATGCATATCTCCTCTCATTAATAACGGAAATTCTTATAAACGTTGTGATAAAAAAACTAATCAAGGAAACTATTAATGTGATTGTTATCTTTTTAATGTGATTGGTAATTGTCATAGAAATATCAAAATTTCACGATATGTTTGGGAAGTGAAATAATAAAAAGATTATAATTTTTTTTGTGAGATCTAAAAAGATCATTCCCTTCCAAATTGGCATATAATCACAGAAGACCTAAAAAAATTTCAGGATATCTCGTCTAATTTTATTAAAAATGCATATCTCCTCTCATTAATAATGGAAATTATTATAAATGTTGAGATAAAAAACTAATAAATGAAACTATTAATGTGATTGGTATCGTTTTAATGTGATTGGTAATTGTCATAAAAATATCAAAATTTGACGATATTTTGGGAGGTGAAATAATAAAAAGATTATAATTTTTTTTGTGAGATCTAAAAAGATCATTCCCTTCCAAATTGGCATAAAGTGAGAGAAGACCTAAAAAAGTTCCAGGATATCTCGTTTAATTTTATTAAAAATACATATCTCATGTCATTAATAATGGAAATTATTATAAACGTTGTGATAAAAAACTGATAAAGGAAACTATTAATGTGATTGTTATCTTTTTAATGTGATTGGTAATCGTCGTAGAAATATCAAATTTTCACGATATGTTTGAGAGGTTAAATAATAAAAAGATTATAATTTTTTTTGTGAGATCTAAAAAGATCATTCCCTTCCAAATTGGCATAAAATGACAGAAGACCTAAAAAAATTCCAGGATATCTCGTTTAATTTTATTAAAAAATACATATCCCCTCGCATTACTAATGGAAATTATTATGAAAGTTGTGAAAAAAAAACTAATAATGGAAACTATTAATGTGATTGTTATCTTTTTAATGTGAATTTTAATTGTCATAGAAATATAAAAATTTCACGATATGTTTGGGAGGTGAAATAATAAAAAGATTTAATTTTTTTTTTGTGAGATCTGAAAATATCATTTCCTCCCAAATTGGCATAAAATGAGAGAAGACCTAAAAAAATTTCAGGATATCTAGTTTAATTTTATTAAAAATACATATCTCCTCTCATTAACAATGGAAATTATTATAAATGTTGTGATAAAAAAAAAAGTAATAAAGGAAACTATTAATGTGATTGTTATCTTTTTAATGTGATAAATAATTGTCGTAGAAATATCAAAATTTCACGATATGTTTGGGAGGTGAAATAATAAAAGGTTATAATTTTTTTTGTGAGATCTAAAATAATCATTCCCTTCCAAATTGGCATAAGATGAAAGAAGACCTAAAAATATTTCAGGATATCTCGTTTAATTTTATTAAAAATACATATCCCCTCCTAATAATAATGGAAATTATTATAAACGTTGTGATAAAAAAACTAATAAAGGAAACTATTAATGTGATTGTTATCTTTTTAATGTGATTGGTAATTGTCGTAGAAATATCATAATTTGACGATATGTTTGGGATGGGAAATAATATAAAGATTATAATTTTTTGTTGTGAGATCTAAAAAGATCATTCCCTTCCAAACTGGCATAAAATGAGAGAAGACCTAAAAAATTTTTGGGATATCTCGTTTAATTTTTAAAAAAATACATATCTCCTCTCATTAATAATGGAAATTATTATAAATATTGTGATAAAAAAAACTAATAAAGGAAACTATTAATGTGATTGTTATCGTTTTAATGTGATTCGTAATTGTCGTAGAAATATCTAAATTTCACGATATGTTTGGGAGGGGAAATAATAAAAAGATTATAATTTTTTTTGTGAGATCTAAAAATGTCATTCCCTTCCATATTGGCATAAAATGAGAGAAGACCAAAAAAAATTTCAGGATATCTCGTTGAATTTCATTAAAAATACATATCTCCTCTCATTAATAATGGAAATTATTATAAACTTTGTGATAAAAAAGTAATAAAGGAAACTATTAATGTGATTGTTATCGTTTTAATGTGATTGGTAATTGTCGTAGAAATATCAAAATTTCACGATATGGTTGGAAGGGGAAATATTAAAAGGATTTTTTTTTGTGAGATCTAAAATGATCATTCCCTTCCAAATTGGCATAAAATGAGAGAAGACCTAAAAAATTTCAGGATATTTCGTTTAATTTCATTAAAAATACATTTCTCCTCTCATTAATAATGGAAATTATTATAAACTTTGTGATAAAAAAAACTAATAAACGAAACTATTAATGTGATTGTTATCGTTTAAATGTGATTGACAGTTGTCGTAGAAATATCAAAATTTCACGATATGTTTGGGAGGGGAAATAATAAAAAGATTACAACTTTTTTTTGTGAGATCTAAAAAGATCATTCCCTTCCAAAGTGGCATAAAATGAGAGAAGACCTAAAAAAATTCAGGATATCTCGTTTAATTTCATTAAAAATACATATCTCCTATCATTAATAATGGAAATAATTATAAATGTTGTGATAAAAAACTAATAAAGGAAACTATTAACGTTATTGTTATCGTTTTAATGTGACTGGTAATTGTCGTAGAAATATCAAAATTTCACGATATGTTTGGGAGGGGAAATAATACAAAGATTACAATTTTTTTTATTGAGATCTAAAAAGATCATTCCCTTCCTAATTGGGATAAAATGAGGGAAGACCTAGAAAAATTTCAGGATATCTCGTTTAATTTCGTTAAACATACATATCTCCTCTCATTAATAATGGAAATTATTAAAAACGTTGTGATAAAAAAAACTAATAAAGAAAACTATTAACGTGATTGTTATCGTTTTAATGTGATTGGTAATTGTCGCAGAAATATCAAAATTTCACGATATGTTTGGGAGGGGAAATAATAAAAAGATTATAATTTTTTTTTGTGAGATCTAAAAAGATCATTCCCTTCCAAATTGGCATAAAATGATAGAAGAACTAAAATTTTTTTAGGATATCTCGTTTAATTTCATTAAAAATACATATCTCCTCTCATTAATAATGGAAATTATTATAAACATTGTGATAAAAAACTAACAAAGGAAACTATTAATGTGATTGTTATCGTTTTAATGTGATTGGTAATTGTCGTAGAAATATCAAAATTTCACGATATGTTTGGAAGGGGAAATAATAAAAGATTATATTTTTTTTTGTGAGATCTAAAATGATTATTCCCTTCCAAATTGGCATAAAATGAGAGAAGACCTAAAAAAAATCAGGATATCTCGTTTAATTTCATTAAAAATACATATCTCCTCTCATTAATAACCAAAATTATTAACAACGTTGTGATAAAAAAAATTATAAAGGAAACTATTAATGAGATTGTTATCATTTTAATGTGATTGGTAATTGTCGTAGAAATATCAACATTTCACTATATGTTTGGGAGGGGAAATAATAAAAAGATTATAATTTTTTTTTGTTAGATTTAAAAAGACCATTCCCTTCCAAATTGGCATAAAATGAGAGAAGACCTAAAAAAAAATTCAGGATATCTCGTTTAATTTCATTAAAAATACATATCTTCTCTCATTAAAAATGGAAATTATTATAAACGTTGTGATAGAAAACTAATAAAGGAAACTATTAATGTGTTTGTTATCGTTTTAATGTGAATGGTAATGGTCGTAGAAATATCAAAATTTCATAATATGTTTGAGAGGGGAAATAATAAAAAGATTATAATTTTTTTGTGTGAGATCTAAAAAGATCATTCCCTTCCAAATTGGCATAAAATGACAGAAGACCTAAAAAAATTTCAGGATATCTCGTTTAATTTCATTAAAATTACAAATTACATATCTCCTCTCATTATTAATGGAAATTATTATAAACGTTGTGATAAAAAAATAATAAAGAAAACTACTAATGTGATTGTTATCATTTTAATGCGATTGGTAGTTGTCGTAGAAATATCAAAATTTCAAGATATGTTTGGCAGGGGAAATAATTTAAAGATTATAATTTTTTTTTGTGAGATCTAAAAAGATCATTCCCTTCCAAATTGGCATAAAATGAGAGAAGACCTAAAAAAATTTCAGGATATCTCGTTTAATTTTTAAAAAAATACATATCTCCTCTCATTAATAATGGAAATTATTATAATCATTGTGATAAAAAACTAATAAAGGAAACTATTAATGTGATTGTTATCGTTTTAATGTGATTGGTAATTGTCGTAGAAATATCAAAATTCTACGATATATTTGGGAGGGTAAATAATAAAAATATTATAATTTTTTTTGTTAGATTTAAAAAGAAATTGACATAAAATGAGAGAAGACCTAAAAAAATTTCAGGATATCTCGTTTAATTTCATTAAAAATACATATCTCGTCGCATTAATAATGGAAATTATTATAAACGTTGTGATAAAAAAAAACTAATAAAGGAAACTATTAATGTGATTGCTATCTTTTAATGTGATTGGTAATTGTTGTAGAAATATCAATATTTCACGATATGTTTGAGAGGGGAAATAATAAAAAGATTATAATTTTTTTTTGTGAGATCTAAAAAGAAATTGACATAAAATGAGAGAACACCTAAAAAATTTCAGGATATCTCATTTAATTTCATTAAAATTACATATCTCCTCTCATTAATAATGGAAATTAACATAAACGTTGTGATAAAAAACTAATAAAGGAAACTGTAAATGTTATTGTTATCATTTTAATGTGATTGTAAATTGTCGTAAAAATATAAAAATTTCACGATATGTTTGGGAGGGAAATAATAAAATGATTATAATTTTTTTTGTGAGATCTAAAAAGATCATTCCCTTTCAAATTGGCATAAAATGAGACAAGACCTAAAAATTTTTCAGGATATCTCATTTAATTTCATTAAAAATACACATCTCCTCTCATTAATAATGGAAATTGTTATAAACGTTGTGATAAAAAACTAATAAAGGAAACTATTAATGTGATTGGTAATTGTCGTAGAAATATCAAAATTTCACGATATGTTTGGGAGGTGAAATAATAAAAAGATTATAATTTTTTTTTGACATTTAAAAAGATCATTCCCTTCCAAATTGGCATAAAATGAGAGAAGACCTAAAAAAATTTCAGGATATCTCGTTTAATTTTTAAAAAAATACATATCTCATCTCGTTAATAATGGAAATTTTTATAAACGTTGTGGTAAAAAAACTAATAAAGGAAACTATTAATGTGATTGTTATTGTTTTAATGTGATTGATAATTGTCGTAGAAATATCAAAATTTCACAATATGTTTGCGAGGAGAAATAATAAAAAGATTATATTTTTTTTTGTGAGATCTAAAAAGATCATTCCCTTCCAAATTGGCATAAAATGAGAGAAGGCCTAAAAATATTTCAGGATATCTCGTTTAATTTTATTAAAAATACATATCTCCTCTAATTAATAATGGAAATTATTATAAACGTTGTGATAAAAAACTAATGAAGGAAATTATTAATGTGATTGTTATTGTTTTAATGTGATTGGTAATTGTCGTAGAAATATCAAAATTTCATGATATGTTTGGGAGGTGAAATAATAAAAAGATTATAATTTTTTTGAGAGATCTAAAAAGATAATTCCCTTCCAAATTGGCATAAAATGAGAGAAGACCTAAAAAAATTTGAGGATATCTCGTTTAATTTTATTAAAAATACATATCTCCTCTCATTAATGATGGAAATTATTATAAACGTTGTGATAAAAAACTAATAAAGAAAACTATTAATGTGATTGTTATCGTTTTAATGTGATTGGTAATTGTCGTAGAAATATCAAAATTTTCACGATATGTTTGGGAGGTGAAATAATAAAAAGATTATAATTTTTTTTTGTGAGATCTAAAAAGATCATTCCCTTCAAAATTGGCATAAAATGAGAGAAGATGTAACATCCTTATTTTATTTTACTGTTTGTAAATATTTTCCATAAATATTATGAGAAATTATGTACTGTAATTAAAGAAAACTTTCTGTACGTATTTTCGTAATAAAATTAATATAGTTCTATTCAAAAAAAAATTCTGAATCTTTTGGTATCCTTGTTTTTGTTTTAATTGCTTGTTGACTGGACAGTTGTGCCAGGCAGCTGTCCAGGATAAATTTTTTCAGTGTAACATTTTAGAGTAAACTGTAATCTAATAAATAGATAATTGAATGTAGATTTAAAATATATACAGTTGAGAAATTTAAAATGCTAATTTCGAATTATTAGGATTTTCTGAAAGTTAGAACTCTGAGAAATTATTACGATAAAATCCTGAGGTAGAAAATTAAGATAAAATTTGTATGACATCTATGGAATTATCTATTAATGATAATATACTTAGAATAATTATTAATATTGTTTAACTGATAAAAATAAAAATAAAAGTATTAGCCAATCAAAATGTGACAACTCAATATTTCTAATGTGATTAAATTAAGCTAATTAGACTTTGATTAAGAGATAATTAAGACACTACCCCAAGGTTTTTGATAGTGAGGAATTTAATGGTGGTATTAGTTTCTTCAAATTCTAATTAGTTGTAAGGTAATTAAAATCCCTAAATACATTCTAGAAAAATCTACAAAATTCTACAATTTTTTACTATTGACCAAAGCAATTGGCAAGTCTCCTAAGCAAGCATTTGTGGCCGTCCAAGTGCGCTGGAGATCTCAAGCAAGGGACTGCCCTTGGACCATGCAGCTGGACGTGTAGGTGTAATTAAATTGGGTGGAGAAATTTTTTATTTAAAAACATAAGAACCAAAGCAAAAGAAAAACTTGAAAAAGCTAGCTCACCAAGAAACCCAAAACCGTGAGTTCTTGTGAAGCTGCCCCCTCCATTTCACTTCATCCTTTCTTCCAAAATCAAGAGAGAAACCAATCCAAACCTCACAAAATTTAACCTACCTTCGGCCAAAGAGAAGAGATTTAGGAGAAAAAGCTCAAAATTCCAAAAGACAAGAGAGAAAGGGATAAAAGGGATTCAAGGATTATTCATCAAACTAAGGACCTAAGGTAAGGATTTTGGCATTTAATTTCAATTTAGATCAATTGGCAGTAGGAGAAACATGTCCTTAGGTTTAAATCCAATATTTGATCATGAACCATGAAAAGATAGGGTTTTTAAAAAAAATGATATTTGAAGTTTGAAATATGTGTTTAAATCCATGCTTTGTTGAAATATGGATTGAAAATGATTGATTGGTTGTTTTTGGGATTGAGATTTCTTGATTGATTGTTTTTGAATTGAAATTACTTGGTTGATTTTGAAATGATGTTGGATTTGTGAAGGAGGCCATTCGGCCATGGCTAAATTGGAGGGGTACTATGTGCAAATTTTTCAAATAACCAAGGGCAAAATAGTCATTTCACATGTAGGGGTAAATTGGGAATTTTATAAAAAGATCAAGGGTAAACTGGGAATTTTATAAAAAGATCAAGGGTAATTTTGGAAATAATAGAAAAGTATAAGGGTAAAATGGTAAGTTCACATGTTCTAGAAAGTTTATGGGTAAATTCAGAATTCTTTAAAAAGATTAAGGGCAAAATCGAAAATAATAGAACATAACAAGGGTAATTAGGTAATTTCACAATTAGAGGACATAATTGGAATTTTAGAACAAGATTAAGGGTAGTTTAGTAAATTTTACATAATGAGACCTAGTTAGTATTTTAGTAAAATATTAATGTTATAAGATTAATTATTGCATTTCATATCTCTTTATGTGATTGTAAAAATTTAATTATATAATCATGATCATTTCCATATTGCATAAGCATGAGTCTTTTTGGGGGGATTTACAAAGATTTCAAGTGAAGAATGCTTGATGTTGGCTAACTGGGACTACGGTAGCAGTAAATTTTAAATGATAAATGTTGACTAACCATGACTGCGGTAGTCATGAGAAATGATTTTTGGGTGAGCAGAATAAGTTAGACAGGACTATATAGTCTGTGATTATATAGTCTGTGGGGTGAAGGGTATTGGCAATCCCACAAGTGGCCGGAATCTGGACTGAGATGCGGTCGTGGTGGCCTTCCTGGGTATCTTGATCTCCTAATTCTGTTTAGTTTATTCGCGTTTAGTAGGGGCTGATAGCTGAATTGTAGTGCGTAATGGTAGGCCAGTTACTTACTAAACACTCAAAGGGGAAGTCTCCATGGAGTAGGGTCAAAGATGATTTTTGAGTCAAAAACTGCATTTGCATAAATCATACTGCATTTGCTTTATTTATGTGATTTATTAATTATTATATAAAATGTACATGGTTAATATTTTTCTAATTGTATGAGAAATTAAATGCCTGATCCGGTAAATTTTGTCCCTAGATTCTAGGGAAGTTTAAATTGCAGGTGACTGAAGATTAGTTAGAAGATAAAGATGCAGAGATCACCAGAGTTGTAGGATGGGAATATTTTGGGTAGATAAAAATTTTATTTCTTAGAAATATTTTGTAGTAGTGTTTCTATAAATTTTAATATAGTAAATCTAAATTTATTTTGGATTTAAAATAGAGTATATTAGAACTTTTATGTATAATATAAATTAAATAGTGAATTAATGTTTTATTAAAAAGGGGGTTACATTAGTGGTATCAGAGCTCTGGTTATGCATCTCTAGGACTTGTGAGTAGTTGGTCTATTATGTGTTCTACTGTGTTAACTTGATTGAAATTGTTTGTTTTATATGAATTGTTTGTTTGTTAAGAATATTTTGGGAAAAAGGGTAGTAACTAGATTTGAGATTTAAAACAGGTAAAGATGGCAGGAAGGGGAAGAGGAAGACCAGTTACAAATCCCATAGCTGAAAATGATAGTATAGCTGAGATGGCAAGAGCCATGAGGGAGATGGCTAATGCAGTGACACATCAGACTGAGATATTGGCTAACCAGGCAATAGCTCAACATCAACCACCACCTGTTGACAGAACCACTTTGACTAATTTTAAAAAGCATGATCCACCTTATTTTAAGGGAGAATATGATCCAGAAAAAGCTGAAGAGTGGATTCAGAATTTGGAGGATATTTTTGTAGCTATGGAATGTCCAGATGATAGGAGAGTATCACATGCAGCCTTTTAGTTGCTTGGTGATGCCAGATTATGGTGGAAAGCTACTCAGAGGATGTTGGAGAATAGGGGAGAAGTGATCAACTGGGAAATTTTCAAGACCCTGTTTCTTGAGAAATATTTTCCAAAGACTGTTAGACAGGCTAAGGAGGAAGAATTTATCAGTTTAACTCAAGGGAGTATGACTATTCCTGAATACACTGCTAAGTTTGAATCTTTGGCGAAATATTCTAAATATTTGCAGATCACTGGAGATGAGCAATGGAAGTGCAGGAGGTATGAGAAAGGATTATGATATGAAATTAAAGAGGCAATAGTTCCCTTGAGGATTTCTGTATTCCTTGAATTAATGGATCAATGTAAGGTCATAGAAGGTATGAAAAGGGAGCAAAGATCAAAGATGGCTGGATATGTAGGTAGGAGTAATTTAGGAAAAGGAGGTCCTATGTTGAAAGGAAAAGGTATTCAGCCACAGAAACCTTATAGTAGGCCCCCACAGTGGCGTCCTGGAGGAGGAGGAGGTATAGGTGGTTTTAGACCCATAGGAGGAGTAAGTGGAGCTGGGAATCCTCAAAAATCCCAGTTAGCAGTTAGATGTTGGAAATGTGGAAAGGGACACTTGGCAAAGGATTATCCTCTATCTGGTCCAGTTTGCTTTAGTTATGGAAAACCAGGTCATGTGTCTAGAGAATGTTATGCATCTAGAAGGGAACAGATTGGGAAAGCTTTACAGACCCAGAAACATGCAGCCAGTGGAAGAGTTTTTGCCATGAGTGGTACTGAGGCTTCCCAGTATGAAGATCTGATACAAGACCAGGGACAAATGAAAGGTAAGTCCTTGACTGTATTGTTTGATTCAGGTGCTACACATTCATTTATATCTGATGATTGTGTTATGAATCCGAGTTTAGTTGTGACCCCATTACCCTATACTTTGCTTGTTTCTGTACCTACATCTAAACCAATCCTAACTTCTAAAATATGTTTGAATTGTGTTATAACCATCAGAAATAGACCATTCGTTGTGAACTTGATTTGTTTGCCTTTGATTGACCTTGATGTGATATTAGAAATGGATTGGTTAGCAGCCAACCGTATCCTAATAGATTGTGCCTCTAAAACTTTGATTTTTCCTGAACCTGATGTTTCTAGACTTAAGCCTATCAAACCTAAAGAAATATCATTCAAAAGTGAAATTCAAAAATACATGTTATCATCCCTTGAATCTAAGGAAGATAAAATGGAAATGTACTCTGTGCCAGTTGTAAATGAGTATCCTGAAGTTTTTCCTGATGATGTTCCTGGCTTGCCTCCTGAAAAAGAAATAGAATTTAGTATAGACTTGATGCCTGGTACTAGACCAATTTCTATGCAACCATATAGAATGTCACCATTAGAATTAACTGAGTTAAAGAAACAATTGGAAGAATTATTAGAAAAATAGTTTATAAGGCCTAGTGTGTCACCATGGGGAGCCCCAGTATTATTAGTTAAAAAGAAAGATGGAGGATCTAGGTTATGTATAGATTATAGACAATTAAATAAAGTAACTATAAAGAATAAATATCCTTTACCTAGAATAGATGATTTATTGGACCAACTTAGAGGAGCAACAATATTTTCAAAAATAGATTTAAGGTCTGGGTACCATCAAATTAGAGTTAAAAAGGAGGATATACCCAAGACTGCTTTTAGGACTAGGTATGGACATTATGAATATCAAGTGATGCCATTTGGAGTGACTAATGCACAAGCAGTATTTATGGATTATATGAATAGGGTGTTTAGACAATATTTAGATCAATTTGTAGTAGTATTTATAGATGATATATTAATATATTCTAAGAATAAAGAAGAACATGAAAATCATCTTAGAATAACATTACAAACTTTAAAAGAAAGAAAATTATATGCTAAGATGTCTAAATGTGAATTTTGGTTGGAAGAAGTAAAATTTTTAGGACATGTAATTTCTAAAGATGGAATAAGTGTGGATCCTTCTAAGGTAGAAGCAATTTTAGAATGGGAAAGGCCTAAAATAGTAACTAAGATTAAGAGTTTCTTAGGATTAGCTGGATATTATAGAAGGTTTATTGAAGGTTTTTCTAAGATAGTTGGACCCTTAACAAAATTAACTAGGAAAAATCAACCTTTTATTTGGAGTGAGAGTTGTGAGAAAAGTTTTCAAGAATTGAAATATAAATTGACTATGTAACCCCCCTTTCTTATAAAACATAATTTAACTATTTAATTTATTTTATATATTTTTTTCAAAGTTCTGATACGTTCTATTACAATCCAAAATATGTTCTGTAATTTACATCATTAAAATTTATATAAACACTGCTACAAAATAATTCTAACTACTACAACATTATTGTCTACCCAAAATAGTCCCCATCCTATAGCTCTGGACTATGTCTGCATCTGTAACCTCTAATTAATCTTCCAAATACCTGCAATCACACTCCCCTAGAATCTGGGGTCAGCATTACCGGATCAGGCATTTAATTTCTCATAGAATTAAAACAATTTCAAACAAATACATATCATAACAAATTAATTAGTTACACACATAATTAAATGCAGTATGATTTATGCAATGCAGTTTTTTTTGACTCAAATTCATTTTGACCCTGCTCCATGGAGACTTCCCCTTTGAGTGTTTAGTAAGTAACTGGCCTACCATTACGTACTGCAATTCAGCTATCAGCCCCTACTAAACGCGAATAAACTAAACAGAATTAGGAGATCAGGATACCCGGAAGGCCACCACGGCAGCATCTCTGTCCAGATTACAGCCACATGTGGAATTGCCAATATCCTTCACCCCACAGACTATATAATCACAGACTATACAGCCCTGTCTAACTTATTCTGCTCACCCCAAAGATTCAATTCTCAAATCATATTCATTTCACATGACTACCGCAGTCCCGGTTAGTCAACAAAATCATTTCTCATATATCAACTCGTTTCTCATGACTACCGCAATCCCGGTTAGTCAACATAATTCTTTCTCAATCATTTTCATTTCACATGACTACCGCAGTCCCGGTTAGTCAACATAATTCTTTCTTTTCTTTTCTTTTCTTTCTTTTCATGGCTACCGCAATCCTGGTTAGCCAACATCAATTATTTTTCACTTGAATCTTTATAAATCCCCCAAAAAGACTCATGCAATGAATTATGTTCATGATCACAATTAAATAAATAATTTGTACACATTAACATACAAGAATACAAAAAAATAAGCAATTTACCTTATAACATTAGTATTTTAATAATTTCCGAAAATGCCCTCAATCTTTTTCCAAAATACCCAATGTGTCCCTACATGTAAAATGACCATTTTGCCCTTGGTTTTACAAAAATTTCCACATAATATCCCTTGCATTTAGGGCTGGCCGAATGGTCTACAAGCCATTCTCAACAATTCTTCCAAAGCTACAAACTCCAATTCCAACCAAAATTCAATCAAATCACAATTTCAATCAAAATTCAACAAACCAAATTTCAACCATTACAACACCTTAAAAATTCAATCAAACATCATTCCAATCCACGAATTACAATCACAAGCATCAAAAACACAAAACCCCTAAATCAATTTCAAGTTTTCATGATTCTAGTTCAAATTTTTAATCTAAGCCTACAACATGTTTTCTTCTAATTCCAAGGGTTCTAATTGAAATTAAATGCCTAGATCCTTACCTTAGACTCTTTAATTGAAGAAAAAGCCTTGAATTCCTTTCTCCCTCACTCCTTGGTCTTGTAGGAATTTTTGAGATGTCTTCCAATTCTTTCTCTACTAGCCGAATTAGCTTAGGGTTTTGGAAGTTTGGATGGTTTGGTTTCTTAATTTGGGATGAGATGATGAAGTTAAGATGAAATTGAATGAAAAACTGCAGCTGCTGAGTTTGGAGAGCTCACGGTTCTGTTTTGGAGAGAAAAATAGCTTTTGTGACTTTTTTTCTCCTTTTACTTAAGTTAAATGCTTCTAAAAAATTTTATTAACCAAATTGGACTTTGCCTTCAAGTCCAGCTGCTGCCTGCACGTCCAGCAGCTCAATTGGACCAAGGGAAGTCCACTTGCCAAGCCTTTCCAGCCCACTTGGACAGCCAAGGAGTTCCAAGTCACTTGCCTACCCCAAAAGTCAACATTTCAAGCACTTTGTAGAAAGTTCTAGAAGGTAATTAGGGCTGCTAATTATTTTACAATGTGATTAGAATTTGAAGAAAATAACATCACCAATGGATTCCTCACTATCAAAAACCTTGGGGTAGTGTCTTACTTATCTCTTAATCCAAGCCTAATTAGCTTAATTTAGTGATCTTAGAAAAAACCTAAGTTGTCACTTTTTGATTGGTTAAGGTTCTAATTTAAATTTTTCTTGGTTAAACATTTTTAATAATTATTCTAAGTATATTACAATTATTAGATAATTCTATAGATATCCTATGAATTTTCTCTAAATTTTCTGTCTTAAAATTTTACCGTAATAATTCCTCAAAGTTCTAACTTTCAGAAAATCCTAACAATTCTGAATAAGCATTTTAATTCTTTATCTGTATATATTTTTAATCTATATTCTATTACCTTTCTTTTAAGTTATAAATGAGTTCAAAATTCTATACTTGAAATTTTATCATGGACAGCTGTCTGACATAGCAGTCCAGTCAACTATCAATTTCAGCAAAAACAGAGACATTTACAAATTCAGAAAATTCTTCTGAGTAGAACTGTATTAATTTCATTAAGAGAATATGTACATAAGGTTTCTATAAAATATAGTGCATAAATGTTAATAATATACATATATAAATGCGTACAATTAATAAAATGAGGATGTTACAATTCTCCCCTACTAATAAAAATTTCGTCCTCGAAATTTCTAATACAAATATATAACCATACAACTATACAACAAAATAACTATACAAACAAATGAGGATATGTTTCTTTCATTTTTTTCCTCTAACTCCCATGTAGCATCACCTCTGATATCATCCCAAATAACCTTAACTAGAGAAATTTCTTTACCTCTCAGGTACTTAATCCTTCTGTCCTCAATCTTAATAGGCTTTGTTTCAAATGTTAGGTTTTCCTTTCTCTTATAATGTACAGGCTCTTAAGAGATCTTCTAATGTCCGAATAGTCCTTTTTGTTTGACCATCAATCTTAGGGTGTTATACTAAACTAAGATATAATTTTACTTCTTAAAGCTTTCTGAAAATCTTTCCAAAAATTTAAAAACAAAGCTAGGGTCTTTATTACACTCTATACTAGTAGGTACTCCAGATAATCTAATTATTTCCTTTAAGTACAATTAAGCTAATTTTTCTAAATTAAGCTAATCTTTCTAAAGAATACCTAATATTTATTGAAAGCAAAATGTACTAATTTAGTTAATCTATCTACAATTACTCAAATGGTATCAAAATTCCTATGTGTTCTAGGTAATCCTACCACAAAATCTATTGATATACTATTCCATTTCCATATAGGTATCTCTAAAGGATGTAACAGATCAAAGGGTTTCTGATATTCAATCTTTGCTTTCTAACATGTTAAACATCTAGCCACATATTCTGCTACATCTCTCTTCATCCTAGACCACCAAAACATTCCCTTTAAATCTTTATATATTTTTGTTGTTCTAGGATGAATACTAAGTTTACTTTTGTGCCCTTCCTTCAAAATTAATTCCTTAAATTCTTGATTATTAGGTACACAAATTCTATTTTTAAATCTAATAATTCCATCTGTTCCTACGTTAAATTCTTTTACTTTATTTGTTCCTATTAATGCTTTCTTTTCTTGAATAAATATATCTACATCTTGTTTCTTCTTAATTTCTTCCAAAAATCATTAGTAATCCTTCCTAATTGAATTTTATCTTTTTCCCTAACTGTACACAAATTCAAATCTCTAAATTATTGTATTAATTCTAATTCTTTAATCATCATAGTTGACACACGTACAATTTTCCTACTTAAGGCATCTGCTACTACATTAGCTTTTCCTGGATGATACATTAACTGAAAATCATAATCTTTAATAAACTCCATCCATCTTCTTTGTCTCCTTTCCATTTTTTTTTTTTTTAAACAAATATTTTAAACTCTTATGATCACTATATACATCAAATATTGATCCATATAAATAATGTCTCCAAATCTTCAAAGCAAAAACTATAGCTGCTAACTCCAAATCATGAGTAGGATAATTTCTCTCATGTGATTTCAACCGCCTAGATGCATAAGCTACCACTTTCTTATTTTATATCAACACACATCTTAACCCAGGAGATTAAACATCACAGTATACCTCATATGATTCATTTGGGTCGGGTAAAACTAAAACTAGTGAGGTAGTCAATTTATGTCTCAATTCTTGGAAAATTTTCTCACAACTCTCACTCCAAATAAAATTCTATTAAGGGTCCAGCTATCTTAGAAAATCCTTCAATCAATCTTCTATAATATCCATCAAATCCTAAGAACTACTAATCTTAGTTACTGTCTTAGGCCTTTCCCATTCTAAAACTGCTTCTACCTTAGAAAAATCTACACTTAGTCCATCTTTAGAAATTAAATGTCCTAAAATTTTCACTTCCTCCAACCAAAATTCACATTTAGACAATTTAGCATATAATTTTCTATCTTTTAAAATTTCTAATATTATTCTAAGATGATTTTCATGTTCTTCTTTATTTTTAGAATATATTAATATAACATCTATTCTAGATCAAGAATATTTATTCTTTATAGTTACTTTATTTAATTGTCTATAATCTATACATAACCTAGATCCTCCATCTTTCTTTTTAACTAATAATATTGGGGCTTACCATAGGGACACACTAGGCCTTACAAACTGTTTTTCTAATAATTCTTCCAATTGTTTCTTTAACTCAATTAATTTCAATAATGACATTCTATATGGTTGCATAGAAATTGGTCTAGTACCAGGCATCAAATCTATACTAAATTCTATTTCTCTTTCAGGAGGCAAACTAGAAACATCCTCAGGAAAAATTTCAGGATATTCATTTACATCTAGCACAGAGTCTATTTTAATTTTATCTTCGTTAGTTCCAAGAGATGATAACTTGTATTTTCGAATTTCACTTTTAATTGATATTTCTTTAGGTTGGACAGGTTTAAGTCTAGAAACATCATGTTCAGGGAAAATCAAAGATTTAGAGGCACAATCTATTAGAATATGGTTGGTTGCTAACCAATCCATTCCTAATATCACATCAAGGTCAGTTAAAGGCAAACAAATCAAGTTCACAACAAATGATCTATCTCTGATGGTTATCACATAATGCAAACCTATTTTAGAGGTTAGGATTGGGTTAGATGTAGGCACAGAAACAAGCAAGGTATAGGGTATGTTAAACATGATTAACATCCTCAAATTACTCCAATTCACTACTACCAATTTTTTTTTTTTTTTTTTTTTTTTTTACTTGGGCTCAATATCCAACATCAAGACACACACCCTTAGGCCTTCCAATCACTTACTCTTTCAACTAAAAATATTCTTAGGACAACTTCTACTAACTTAGTATTTGGGTCCTATTCTACTCTCTTAATCAAGGTTTGACCAACAAGAATTCTCATATATATATACCTACCAACTAAGACCTACAACATGGATCCTTGATAACCTCAATTATACAAGTCTTAAATCATCACTTACACCATGGGAATGTAATTAAACATATTAAACCCGCAGGCTATTTTACTGCACCAGAAAAATGCACTATTTTGGTTCTAATTCATGTCTAAAACACAAAATTTCAAGTCCTAATAGTTAAGATATCAATCCTGTGACAAATTTATACTACAATACACTGTTTCAGCCTTCAAAACACATGAAAACATCCATTAGAACAATATGGCAATAACCATACTTTCAACATCTCATCATATTCCAAACATCAAGGTACCTTCAAAACTTTGTTTTCTTTCTTTTGTCAAACTCAACTATTATCCTATAAACTCAAATATTTGGACCTCTATTCTCAACCTTGATCTACGAACTCAGGTCTTTAGATCTCCTTTCTCAACTAACTCAAGATTATAAGTCTTAAATTCACAATATAAGTAACATGGAAAATAACCCAACTTGAACAATACTAATAATAATAAAATTTTAAGCATTAGGAGAGAAAGTCATCTCGACTGAGTCCTGAGTGTGCACCCTCACAACTCTATCAAGATTTCCTTTCTTCCTTTCTGCCATCTCAGCTATACTATTAGTTTCAACTCTAGGATTTATAACTAGCCTTCCTCTTCTCATTTCTACATGTCTTAAAATTTCAGATCTAGTTACTACCCTTTTTCCCATAATATTCTTAACAAACAAAAATTCTAATCAGGGTAACACAGCAAAACACCTAATAGACCCACTACTCGCAAGTCCTAGAGATGCATAACCAGAGCTCTGATACCACTAATGTAACCCCCCTTTCTTATAAAACATAATTTAACTATTTAATTTATTTTATATATTTTTTTCAAAGTTCTGATACGTTCTATTACAATCCAAAATATGTTCTGTAATTTACATCATTAAAATTTATATAAACACTGCTACAAAATAATTCTAACTACTACAACATTATTGTCTACCCAAAATAGTCCCCATCCTATAGCTCTGGACTATGTCTGCATCTGTAACCTCTAATTAATCTTCCAAATACCTGCAATCACACTCCCCTAGAATCTGGGGACAGCATTACCGGATCAGGCATTTAATTTCTCATAGAATTAAAACAATTTCAAACAAATACATATCATAACAAATTAATTAGTTACACACATAATTAAATGCAGTATGATTTATGCAATGCAGTTTTTTTTGACTCAAATTCATTTTGACCCTGCTCCATGGAGACTTCCCCTTTGAGTGTTTAGTAAGTAACTGGCCTACCATTACGTACTGCAATTCAGCTATCAGCCCCTACTAAACGCGAATAAACTAAACAGAATTAGGAGATCAGGATACCCGGAAGGCCACCACGGCAGCATCTCTGTCCAGATTACAGCCACATGTGGAATTGCCAATATCCTTCACCCCACAGACTATATAATCACAGACTATACAGCCCTGTCTAACTTATTCTGCTCACCCCAAAGATTCAATTCTCAAATCATATTCATTTCACATGACTACCGCAGTCCCGGTTAGTCAACAAAATCATTTCTCATATATCAACTCGTTTCTCATGACTACCGCAATCCCGGTTAGTCAACATAATTCTTTCTCAATCATTTTCATTTCACATGACTACCGCAGTCCCGGTTAGTCAACATAATTCTTTCTTTTCTTTTCTTTTCTTTCTTTTCATGGCTACCGCAATCCTGGTTAGCCAACATCAATTATTTTTCACTTGAATCTTTATAAATCCCCCAAAAAGACTCATGCAATGAATTATGTTCATGATCACAATTAAATAAATAATTTGTACACATTAACATACAAGAATACAAAAAAATAAGCAATTTACCTTATAACATTAGTATTTTAATAATTTCCGAAAATGCCCTCAATCTTTTTCCAAAATACCCAATGTGTCCCTACATGTAAAATGACCATTTTGCCCTTGGTTTTACAAAAATTTCCACATAATATCCCTTGCATTTAGGGCTGGCCGAATGGTCTACAAGCCATTCTCAACAATTCTTCCAAAGCTACAAACTCCAATTCCAACCAAAATTCAATCAAATCACAATTTCAATCAAAATTCAACAAACCAAATTTCAACCATTACAACACCTTAAAAATTCAATCAAACATCATTCCAATCCATGAATTACAATCACAAGCATCAAAAACACAAAACCCCTAAATCAATTTCAAGTTTTCATGATTCTAGTTCAAATTTTTAATCTAAGCCTACAACATGTTTTCTTCTAATTCCAAGGGTTCTAATTGAAATTAAATGCCTAGATCCTTACCTTAGACTCTTTAATTGAAGAAAAAGCCTTGAATTCCTTTCTCCCTCACTCCTTGGTCTTGTAGGAATTTTTGAGATGTCTTCCAATTCTTTCTCTACTAGCCGAATTAGCTTAGGGTTTTGGAAGTTTGGATGGTTTGGTTTCTTAATTTGGGATGAGATGATGAAGTTAAGATGAAATTGAATGAAAAACTGCAGCTGCTGAGTTTGGAGAGCTCACGGTTCTGTTTTGGAGAGAAAAATAGCTTTTGTGACTTTTTTTCTCCTTTTACTTAAGTTAAATGCTTCTAAAAAATTTTATTAACCAAATTGGACTTTGCCTTCAAGTCCAGCTGCTGCCTGCACGTCCAGCAGCTCAATTGGACCAAGGGAAGTCCACTTGCCAAGCCTTTCCAGCCCACTTGGACAGCCAAGGAGTTCCAAGTCACTTGCCTACCCCAAAAGTCAACATTTCAAGCACTTTGTAGAAAGTTCTAGAAGGTAATTAGGGCTGCTAATTATTTTACAATGTGATTAGAATTTGAAGAAAATAACATCACCAATGGATTCCTCACTATCAAAAACCTTGGGGTAGTGTCTTACTTATCTCTTAATCCAAGCCTAATTAGCTTAATTTAGTGATCTTAGAAAAAACCTAAGTTGTCACTTTTTGATTGGTTAAGGTTCTAATTTAAATTTTTCTTGGTTAAACATTTTTAATAATTATTCTAAGTATATTACAATTATTAGATAATTCTATAGATATCCTATGAATTTTCTCTAAATTTTCTGTCTTAAAATTTTACCGTAATAATTCCTCAAAGTTCTAACTTTCAGAAAATCCTAACAATTCTGAATAAGCATTTTAATTCTTTATCTGTATATATTTTTAATCTATATTCTATTACCTTTCTTTTAAGTTATAAATGAGTTCAAAATTCTATACTTGAAATTTTATCATGGACAGCTGTCTGACATAGCAGTCCAGTCAACTATCAATTTCAGCAAAAACAGAGACATTTACAAATTCAGAAAATTCTTCTGAGTAGAACTGTATTAATTTCATTAAGAGAATATGTACATAAGGTTTCTATAAAATATAGTGCATAAATGTTAATAATATACATATATAAATGCGTACAATTAATAAAATGAGGATGTTACAGACTACCTCACCAGTCTTAATTTTACTTGACCCAAATGAACCTTATGAAGTATATTGTGATGCCTCATATCAAGGATTAGGATATGTGTTGATGCAAAATAGGAAAGTGGTAGCTTATGCATCTAGGCAGTTGAGACCACATGAAAGGAATTACCCTACTCATGATTTGGAATTAGCTGCTATAGTTTTTGCTTTAAAGATTTGGAGACATTATTTGTATGGGTCTAGATTTGATGTATATAGTGATCATAAGAGTTTAAAATATTGTTTGATCAAAAGGAATTGAATATGAGACAAAGAAGATGAATGTAGTTTATTAAATATTATGATTTTCAGTTAATGTATCATCCAGGGAAGGCTAATGTAGTAGCAGATGCTTTAAGTAGGAAAATTGTACATATGTCAACTATGATGATTAAAGAATTAGAATTAATAGAACAATTTAGAGATTTGAATTTATGTACAGTTAGGAAAAAGAATAAAATTCAATTAGGAAGGATTACTATAACCCCCTTCTTCACTAATGTAACCCCTTCTAGATTTTATATTTAATTTAACTATATAATTTACTTTTTACATAAAAGTTCTAATAAATTCTATTTTAATCCAAACATATATCCAAATTTACATTTTTTTTATTTTCAGAAAAACACTACTACAAAATAATTCTAAGCAATACAAGTATTATCTACCCAAAATATCACCATCCTACAGCTCTGGTGATCTCTGCATCTTTTACTTCTCACTCTTCTTCATTCAACTGCATTTACATTTCCCTAAAATCTAGGGACAAAATTTTACCGGATCAGGCATTTAATTTCTCATACCGCTAAAAACAATTTCAAATAGATACATTTCATACATTACTTAATAATTCACATAAAATAAATGCAGTATGATTTATGAAAATACAATTTTTGACTCAAAATCATTTTGACCCTGCTCCATGGAGACTTTCCCTTTTGAGTGTTTAGTAAAACACTGGCCTACCATTACGCACAGTAATTCAGCTATCAGCCCCTACTAAACGTGAATAAGCTAAACAGAATTAGGAGTTCAGAATACCCAAGGAAGGCCATCATGACCGCATCTCAGTCCAGATTCCAGCCACTTGTGGAATTGCCAATATTCTTCACCCCACCGACTATATAATCACAGACTATATAGTCATGTCTCACTTACTCTGCTCACCCAATTTTTCTTATTTCTCATGACTACCGCAGTCCCGGTGTCAACATTTATCTTTTAAAATTCATGGCTACCGCAGTCCCAGTTAGCCAACATTTATCATTCTTTATTTGAGATCTTTGTATTTCTCCCAAAAAGACTCATGCTTATGCAATATGAAAATGATCATAAGCAAATAATTAACATTTAAACAATCACATAAGGAAATATAAAATTTAACAATTTCCATTATAACCTTAAGGTTTTACTAAAATGCCACTTAGGTCTTTACTAGATAGAATTACTAAATTACCCTTACTCTTTTTCTAAAATCCCAATTATGTCCTCAAAATGTAAAATTACCAAATTACCCTTATTCTTTTCTATTATTTCCGATTTTGCCCTTGGTCTTTTCATAAAATTTCTAAATTTTCCCTAAACTTTCTAGAACATATGAAATTACCATTTTACCCCTTAATATTTTTATAATTTACCAATTTGCCCTTAAACTTTTTATAAAATTCCAAGATTACCCCTAAACTTTCTAGAACATATAAAATTACCATTTTACCCCTTAATATTTTTATAATTTACCAAATTGCCCTTAAATTTTTTATAAAATTCCTAATATGTCCCTACATGTGAAATGACTATTTTGCCCTTGATCTATAATAAATTTTCACATGGTACCCTTTTAATCTAGTCATGGCCGTGAATGTTTTCTACCAATTTCCAACATCTTCACAAAAACAATCATGCAATCTCAATCAAGAACAAATCAATCAAGATTCAATCCATCTCAACACATGATGAAATCAATAAAACATAGCTTCAAACACATATTTCAAACTTCAAGCATCAAATATATAAAAGACCTAAATTAATTGCATCTTTTCAAGGTTCTTGATTAAACTTTAAATTTAAACTTCAAAACATGTTTCTCCTACTTCCAAGTTGTCTAGATTGAAATTAAATGCCATGCTCCTTACCTTAGGTCCTTAGTTTGATGAAGAAACCCTTGAATCCCTTTTTTCCCTTTCTCCCTTGTCTTGAAATTTTAAAGCTTTTCTCCCAAATTTCTTCTCTTTGACCGAATCTATACTAGAGTTTGTGAGATTTTGGTTGGTTTCTCTCTTGATTTTGGAAGAAAGGATGAACTTTAATGGAGGGAGCAGCTGCTGGAAAAATCTCACAGTTTGGGGACTTGGAGAGCTAATTTTTTGTGAGCTTTTGTTTTTGGTTTTATGCTTTGGTTTCTCCTTCATTTCTTTATATATAAAATCGTCCAGCTCCCTTATCCAAGGCAATTAATTTGGCCAAGATTTTCCAGCCACTTGGACGGCCAAAACAAATTCCTTAAGGGAGTTGCTAAGTGTGTTGTCAATTTGTCCAAAAATGTAGACTATTGTAGAGTTTTCAAGAATGTTTTAGGGCTTTTTAAATTATCTTACAAACTAATTAGAATTTTAAGAAACTAACACCACCATTAAATTCCTCACTATCAAAAACCTTAGGGTAGTGTCTTACTTATCTCTTAATCAAAGACTAATTAGCTTAATTTAATTACATTAGAAATATTGAGTTGTCAAATTTTGATTGGCTAATCCTTTTATTTTTATTTTTCTTAGTTAAACAATATTAATAATTATTCTAAATATGTTACAATTAATAGGAAATTCCATAAATGTCATACAAATTTTTATCTTAATTTTCTACCTTAAAATTTTATTGTAATAATTTCTCAGAGTTCTAACTCTCAGAAAATTCTAAAAATTTGAAATTAGCATTTTAATTTCTCAACTGTATATATTTTAAATCTACATTCAATTATCTATTTAGTATATTACAGTTTACCCCAAAATGTTACACTGGAAAAATTTATCCTGGACAGTTGTCTGACACAACTGTCCAGTCAACAAGCAATTTAAACAAAAACAAAGATATCAAAAGATTCAGAAAATTTTACTAAATAGAACTGTATTAATTTTATCAAAAGTCTTCTCTCATTTTCTCCTCTAATTCCCAAGTGGCATCACCTCTGATATCATCCCAAATAACCTTAACCAGAGGAATATCTTTACCTCTCAGGTACTTGATCCTGCTGTCCTCAATCTTAACAGGTCTTGTTTTCAAATGTCAGGTTTTCCTTTACCTGTATTTGATCAGGCTCAATGACATGTGAAGGATCTGAGATATATTGTCTTAGTTGTGACACATGAAATACATAATGAAGGTTTGACAAAAAGGGTGGTAAGGCTATTTGGTATGCCATAGGTCCAAATTTTTTTTTCAAAGAATTTGGTAAGGTCCAATAAATTTAGGAGTTAGTTTCTTAGACTTTATTGTTCTGTCAACACCAGTTATTGGTGTGATTTTCAAAAATACATGATCACCTTCTTGAAATTCTATGGGTTTTCTTCTTTCATCTGCATAACTTTTTGTCTGCTGTGTGAAATTTTCATTTTCTCCTAAATTAATTTTACTTTTTCAGTTGTTTGTTCAATGATGTCTGGTCCTATCAACAGGTTTTCACCATCCTGATACCATACCAGTGGTGTCCTACATTTTCTGCCATATAAAGCTTCATAGGGAGTCATACCTATACTAGAATGGTAACTATTATTATATGTAAATTCTACTAAAGGTAATATATCTTCCTAGTTTCCTTTCTCTTCTAATGTATAGACTCTTAAGAGGTCTTCTAATGATTGAATAGTCCTTTCTGTTTGACCATTAGTCTGAGAATGGTATGCTGAACTAAGATGTAATTTACTTCCTAAAGCTTTCTAGAATTCTCTCCAAAATTTAGAAACAAATATAGGATCCCTATCAGACATTATACTAGTAGGTACTCCATGTAATCTAACTATTTCTTTTATATACAATTGAGCTAATCTTTCTAAAGAATACCTAATATTTATTGGAAGAAAATGTGCTGATTTTGTTAATCTATCTACAATTTCCCAAATGGTATCACAATTCCTATTAGTTCTAGGTAATCCTACTACAAAATCCATTGATATACTATCCCATTTCCACACAGGTATCTCTAAAGGTTGTAACATGCCAGATGGTTTCTGATGTTCAATCTTTGCTTTTTGACATGTTAAACATCTAGCAACATATTCTGCTACATCTTTCTTCATCCTAGGCCACCAAAACATCCCTTTTAAATCTTTATACATTTTTGTAGTTCCAGGATGAATACTAAATTTACTTTTGTGTCCTTCCTCCAAGATTAATTCCTTTAATTCTTGATTGTTAGGTACACAAATTCTATTTTTAAACCTAATAATTCCATCCCATCCTAAATTAAATTCTTGGACTTTATCTGTTTCCTATTAATCTTTTCTTTTCTTGAATAAATTCATCTACATCTTGTTTCTTCCTAATCTCTTCCAAAAATTTATTAGTGATAGTAATCATTCCTAATTGAATTTTATCCTATTTCCTAACTGTACATAAATTCAAATCTCTACTTTGTTCTATTAATTCTAATTCTTTAATCATCATAGTTGACATATGTATAAATTTCCTACTTAAAGCATCTGCTACTACATTAGCCTTCCCTGGATGATACATTAACTGAAAATCATAATCTTTAATAAGCTCCATCCATCTTCTTTGTCTCATATTCAATTCTTTTTTTTTTATCGAATAAATATTTTAAACTTTTATGATATATACATCAAATCTAGATCCATATAAATAATGTCTCCAAATCTTCAAGGCAAAAACTATAGCAGCTAACTCCAAATCATGTGTAGGATAATTCCTTTCATGCAGTCTCAACTGCCTAGATGCATAAGCTACCACTTTTCTATTCTGCATTAACACACATCCTAACCCTTGATATGAAGCATCACAGTATACCTCATAGGGTTCATTTGGGTCAGGTAAAACTAAGACTAGTGAGGAAATAAATTTATGTTTCAATTCTTGAAAACTTTTCTCATAACTCTCACTCCAAATAAAAGGTTTATTTTTCCTATTTAATTCTATTAAGGGTCTAGCTACCTTAGAAAAACCTTCAATAAACTTTCTATAATGTCCAGTTAATCCTAAGAAACTCCTAACCTCAGTTACTATTTTAGGCCTTTCCCATTCTAAAACTGCTTCTACCTTAGAAGGATCCACACTTATCCCATCTTTAGAAATTACATGTCCTAAAAATTTTACCTCCTCCAACCAAAATTCACATTTTACACATCTTAGCATATAATTTTCTGTCTTTTAGAGTTAGTAATGTTATTCTAAGATGATTTTCACGTTCTTCTTTATTCTTAGAATATATTAATATATCATCTATAAATACTACTACAAAATGATCTAAGTATGGTCTAAACACCCTATTCATATACTCCATAAATACTACTGGAGCATTAGTCACTCCAAATGGCATCACTTGATATTCATAATGTCCATACCTAGTCGTAAAAGCAGTCTTGGTTATATCCTCCTTTTTAACTCTAATTTGATGATACCCAGACCTTAAATCTATTTTAGAGAATATTGTTGCTCCTCTAAGTTGGTTCATTAAATCATCTATCCTAGGTAAAAGATATTTATTCTTTATAGTTAATTTATTTAATTGTCTATAATCTACACGTAACCTAGATCCTCCATCTTTCTTTTTAACTAATAATACTGGGGCTCCCCATGGTGACACACTAGGCCTTATAAACTGTTTTTCTAATAATTCTTCCAATTGTTTCTTTAACTCAGTTAATTCTAATGGTGACATCCTATATGGTTGCATAGAGATTGGTCTAGTATCAGGTATCAAATCTATACTAAATTCTATTTCTCTTTCAGGAGGTAAGCCAGGAACATCATCCGGAAACACCTCAGGATACTCACTTACAACTGGCACAGAGTCTATTTTCATTTTATCTTCCTTAGTTCCAATAGATGATAACATGTATTTTTGAATTTCACTTTTAAATGATATTTCTTTAGGTTTGACAGGCTTAAGTCTAGAAACATCAGGTTCAGGAAAAATCAAAGTTTTAGAGGCACAATCTATTAGGATATGGTTGGCTACTAACCAATCCATCCCTAATATCTCATCAAGGTCAATTAAAGGCAAACAAATCAAGTTTACAACAAATGGTCTATCCCTGATGGTTATCACACAATTCAAACATATTTTAGAGGTTAGGATTGGTTTAGATGTAGGTACAGGAACAAGCAAAGTATAGGGTAATAGTGACATTGGATTGTTTTAATCTTTGAAATTGATTGGGAAGGCTCCTAAAACAAAGGAGACCATGCCCAAATTGTCTTGAAATTATTTGGTAAGCTTTGCATGTGAAAATCAAACCACAAAATAACATGGCAGTGGCTGTTTGGTTCATCTAGCTCTGGACAGTCCCCACGGTTTTGTGATTTTCTGAAGATGTAACTGTTGGTTTTTCATGAAATTTATTTTGAATGAAAATAGACAGAAAATGGAACAACTTTCATTTTGATACTTTGGCAAGATTACTTCGTTTTGAGGTTCATCCATGACCCACAATGTGGCTGTTCTGTTTTTGGTGTTCTGTTGGAACATGTCTCGGTTTTTCCCAATTTTACACTTGTATACTTATCTTTTATTTTTCGAGTTTGTACCATTAAAAACTAGACAAAACAAGATTTTTAACCATATAATTTACAAAAATTATGATGTTCAATTTCTAAATTAACTTTTTACATTGAGACAGGACAAGGGTTTTAAGCTCTGTTTTGAGTCCGAAATTTAGGCTGTTAGAGAAAATTTTACTGGGAATGAATTTGAGGATATGGGATACCATTTTTGAAATACCAATGTGTTACCTTTATTCTGTAAAAATTACAGCTCAAAATAAGTTTGGGAAGTGTTAGAAAATTTAATTTCTTTGAACCATGTTCACTGGAAAGTCAAATTCGGTACTGTCAACTTGTAGGAATTTTAGAAAATTCTCTAATTGTCTATTTTACAATTGGGATACCATTTTGAAAAATAGGATTCAAGAGATTTAATTCTATATAAAAAAATTTAATTCTGAGGTCATTTGCAACAATCAGTGAGAGCTCACATTCAGTACTGCCAAAGATAAATCGACCTTATTTGGTCAATTTGGTTGATATGATAGAGTTATTGGAATGATGATGTTTGTTTATTGAGGTGTGAATTTTTATAAGGAAATTGATAAGTAATATCCATTGACCTATTCTGTTTCATTTTAAGTTCCAAGGATGCGAATCTTGAGTATTTAATATTTGAAATATGTTTGTGTGATACAGTCTTTTAACTATAGGATGGATCTTGTAATAATGTTGTTTATCTCTGTGAGGTGCCCACAAGTAAGTTCATCTATGAGAGAATGACTTTGTTGTTGGGGTTGGTATATTATGGTTGATGGGATATAATTCGTTGAGATTATTATATTATTGATTGAGGTGCTTAAAATTTTGTTGAGAATATTATTTATTATTGAAGTGTATGTGTTTTGTTGAGAAAGTGAAATGGAATGTTGATGAGATGATGATATATGTGAACTGTGTGTTGGAACCATCCCTATATGTTAAAGAGAAGTTAACTATGTCCTTTGGGAAGACTTTTATAGAAAAATGGTATACTTGGGAGGGGGAGTTCACACCAGAACTCCGGCCCGCTAAAGCGACCCGGGGATCTCGCCTAGTGGGATATCTTTCCAAGTACCACCCCTATGTTTTCACTCCGAATGGCGTGTTGGAGTGTTGAGAACTACTTCCCAAGAGGTTTAGTGACTCTTTTAATGTATAAGGGATGGATTGTTGTTGTGGTTAAGGATTGTGGATTATTGAGATGTATTTGGATCCTTAAGTCAGGCCATAGAAGATGGCGGGTACGGAAGTGTCGTATCTCAGACTATAAGGGATTCCAAATATGTTTTGCCGCTGGAATATGGTGGATGCACACAGTTGGTGCACAAACTATATAATCACAGTCCAGATTCCAGCCACTTGTGGAATTGCCAATACCCTTCACCCCACAGACTATATAAACACAGACTATACAGTCTTGTCTAACTTACTCTGCTCACCCAATTTTTATTACTCATGACTACCGCAGTCCTGGTGTCAAAAATATCTTTTTAAAATTCATGACTACAGCAGTTCTGGTGTCAACATTTATCATTTCACATGACTACCGCAGACCCGGTGTCAACAATATTTCTTTTTTAAAAGTTCATGGCTACCGCAATCCCGGTTAGCCAACATCAATCATTTCTTATTTTATATATCAAAATCATTTCTCATTTGAAATCTTTGTGTTTCCCCCAAAAAGACTCATGCTTATGCAATATGAAAATGATCATAAGTAAATAATTAACATTAAACAATCATATAAAGAAGGCTTAAATATCTCTTTGGTCCTTGCAATTTAGTGCTTTTTTATTTTTCGTCCTCGCAAATTATGTTTGTTTTGTTTTTCGTCCTTAAAGTGGTTTAGATAGCGTTTTGAACAGTGAAAAAAACATTATCTAAACTACTATAAGGACGAAAAGCAAAACAAACATAATTTGCAAGGACTAAAACCAAAAAAAAAAATTTGCAAGGACGAAAAGCAAAAAAACACTAAATTACAAGGACCAAAAAAGTATTTAAACCTATAAAGAAATATAAAATTTAACAATTATCATCATAACATTGGTAAATTACTAAAATATCAATTAGGTCACTACTATAAAAAGTTACTAAACTACCGTTGCTCTTTTTCTAAATTTACAATTTTATTCTTAATTGAAAAATTACCAAATTACCCTTATTCTTTCCTATTATTTCCGATTTTGCCCTTGATCTTTTCTCAAAATTCCAAAATTATCCTTAAACTTTCTAGAGCATATGAATTTACCATTTTACCCTTATACTTTTCTATTATTTCCGAAATTGCCCTTGATCTTTTTATAAAATTCCCATTTTACCCTTAAACTTTCTAGAACCTATAAATTACCATTTTACCCCTTAATATTTTTATAATTTACAAAATTGCCCTTAAACTTTTTATAAAATTCCTAATATGTCCCTGCATGTGAAATGACTATTTTACCCTTGGTTTTTGAATAAATTTTCACATAGTACCCCTTAAATCTCTTCATGGCCGTGAATGGCTTCCAAAAATTTTTCCAACCAATTTCCAAAATCAACCATGCAATTACAATAAAAAAAACAATTCAATCAAAGTTCAATCAATCATAACACAACATAAAATCAACCAAACATTACATCAAACACCAATTTCACACTTCTAACATCAAATTTATATAAGTCCTAAATCAATTTCATGGCTATTGATCAATTCTTGAATTTAAACCTCAATACATGTTTCTCCTAGTTCCAAATTATCTAAATTTGAAATTAAATGCTAAAATCCTTACCTACAATCCTTAGTTTGATGAAGAAACCCTTGAACCCTTGAACCCTTTCTCCCCTGTCTTGAGATTTTTGAGTTTTCTTCCCAAATTTCTTCCCTTTGACCGAATCTCTGTTGATGTTTGTGAGATTTTGGTTGGTTTCTTTCTTTATTTTAGAAGCTAAGATGAAGTGAAATGGAGGGGGCTGCTGTTGGAAGTCTCACGATTTTGGGTTTTGGAAAGCTAGGTTTTGAGCTTTTTGTTTTGCTTTGGTTTCCTATGTTTTTAAATAAATTTTTTCTCCACCCAATTTGTGACATACACGTTCAGCTGCTGCCTTGGTCCAAGGGCAGTCAATTTTTGCCAAGAATCACAGCCACTTGGACGGCCAATAGAGCTTGCTTAGGTGAGTTTCTAAGTGTGTGGTCAACTAGTCAAAGAATGTAGCAAATTGTAGATTATTCTAGAAGGTTTTAGGGCTTTTTAATTATCTTAAAAACTAATTAGAATTTTAAGAAACTAATTAGAATTTTAAAATATAAATTCCTCACTATCAAAAACCTTGGGGGTAGTGTATTAATTATCTCTTAATCATAGTCTAATTAGCTTAATTTAATTACATTCAAAATATTGAGTTGTCAAATTTTGATTGGCTAATACTTTTATTTTTATTTTTCTTAGTTAAACAATTTTAATAATTATTCTAAACATACTACAATTAATAGGAAATTCCATAGATGTCATACAAATTTTATCTTAATTTTCTATCTTAGAATTTTATCGTACTAATTTTACAGAGTTCAAACTTTCAGAAAATTCTAAAAATTCGAAATTAACATTTTAATTTCTCAACTGTATATTTTCTTAATCTACATTCAATTATCTTTTTATTAGGTTACAGTTTACTCCAAAATGCTACACTGGAAAAATTTATCCTGGACAGTTGTCTGACACAACTGTCCAGTCAACAAGCAATTCAAACAAAAACAAAGATATCAATAGATTCAGAATTTTTTTCTGAATAGAACTGTATTAATTTTATTATGAAAATATGTACAGAAAGTTGTCTATAAAATACAGTACATAATTTCTCATAATATTTATAGAAAAATATTTACAAACAGTAAAATAAAAATGAAGGTGTTACAGTTGAGCCATGATGGTGTTGTTTATTGGTGTTTATTGATGAACTAAGTTTTGATATAAGTTTATAAACTAAGTTTTGTGTAGAGTTTTCAGTTATTATGTATAGTATTATATTGAAGTATGCAAAGTTTGGTTCTCTTTCTATTCCTTAATAATTTGGAAATTTACTTATATACTTATATGTATAGTTTTGTTTGGTAAGCTTACCCTTGCGTTGTTTGCACTTGTGGTTTGTGCCTGTGATGATCTCGAATGTCGTGTTCGGGGGAGCAGATGGCTTTCCAGGTGGATTCTTCCTCTTGGAGGTTTAGTAGATGGAGTGAGCATGGGATTGAAGATGCAATCTTTTCCTTCTTTCCTTTGTTTAGTCTTTTGTATAGAATGGACCAACATAGAGTTTTTATGTGGTTACCTTGTAAGAGAAGTATGTACATGTGGTTTATGTTTTAAGTTTTGAATTGTATCTATGTTGGCTTTGAAATTGAGAAAAGTTTACACGGTATTTTCATAAATAAACTAATGAAAGTTTGATGTTTATTTTTTTTTTTAAATTGAATAAAATGAAATCCCTTGTGGATAGTTATGTAACGAAGGCGGGTCGTTACACTATATAGTCCTGTCTAACTTACTCTGCTCACCCAAATTTTCTTATTTCTCATGACTACCGCAGTCCCGGTGTCAACAGTTATCATTTCACATGACTACCGCAGTCTCGATGTCAACATTTATCTTTTAAAATTCATGGCTACCGCAGTCCCAGTTAGCCAACATTTATCATTCTTTATTTGAGATCTTTGTATTTCCCCCAAAAAGACTCATGTTTATGCAATATGACAATGATCATAAGCAAATAATTAACATTTAAACAATCACATAAGGAAATATAAAATTTAACAATTTCCATTATAACCTTAAGGTTTTGCTAAAATACCACTTAGGTCTTTACTAGGTAGAATTACTAAATTACCCTTACTCTTTTTCTAAAATCCCAATTATGTCCTCAAAATGTAAAATTACCAAATTACCCTTATTCTTTTCTATTATTTCCGATTTTGCCCTTGGTCTTTTCATAAAATTCCTAAATTTTCCCTAAACTTTCTAGAACATATGAAATTACCATTTTACCCCTTAATATTTTTATAATTTACCAATTTTCCCTTAAACTTTTTTTTAAAATTCCAAGATTACCCCTAAACTTTCTAGAACATATAAAATTACCATTTTACCCCTTAATATTTTTATAATTTACCAAATTGCCCTTAAATTTTTTATAAAATTCCTAATATGTCCCTACATGTGAAATGACTATTTTGCCCTTGATCTATAATAAATTTTCACATGGTACCCTTTTAATCTAGTCATGGCCGTGAATGTTTTCTACCAATTTCCAACATCTTCACAAAAACAATCATGCAATCTCAATCAAGATCAAATCAATCAAGATTCAATCCATCTCAACACATGATGAAATCAATAAAACATAGCTTCAAACACATATTTCAAACTTCAAGCATCAAATATATAAAAGACCTAAATTAATTTCATCTTTTCAAGGTTCTTGATTAAACTTTAAATTTAAACTTCAAAACATGTTTCTCCTACTTCCAAGTTGTCTAGATTGAAATTAAATGCCATGATCCTTACCTTGGTTAATTAGTTTGATGAAGAAATCCTTTAATCCCTTTCTCTCTTGTATTCTTGAATTTTAAGAGTTTTTCTCCCAATTTCTTCTCTTTGGCCGAATATCTACTAAGATTTGTGAGGTTTGGATTGGTTTCTCTCTTGATTTTGGAAGGAAGGATGAAGATTTTACGGAGTGGGCAGCTGCAGCACAACTCACGGTTTTGGGTTTTGGAGAGCTAGCTTTTTGAGAGCTTTTGTCTTTGTCTTGGTTTCTCATTTTTTATAAATTTTTCTCACCCAATTTCTTTTATTATACATGTCAAGCCCTTGGTCATGGGCAGCCAATTTGGCCAAGCTTTTCAGCCCACTTGGACGTCCACAACAAGTTGCTTAGGTGACTTGCCAATTGCTTTGGTCAAATAGTCAAAAGTGTAGTTAATTATAGATTATTCTAGAATGTTTTAGGGCTTTTTAATTATCTTACAAACTAATTAGAATTTTAAAAAATTAACACCACCATTAAATTCCTCACTATCAAAAACCTTGGGGTAGTGTCTTAATTATCTCTTAATCAAAGTATAATTAGCTTAATTTAATTACATTAAAAATATTGAGTTGTCAAGTTTTGATTGGTTAATACTTTTATTTCTATTTTTTTAGTTAAACAATATTAATAATTATTCTAAGTATACTACAATTAATAGAAAATTCCATAGGTGTCATACAAATTTTATCTTAATTTTATACCTTAGAATTTTATCATAATAATTTCTTAGAGTTCTAACTTTCAGAAAATTCTAATAATTCAAATTTAGCATTTTAATTTCTCAACTGTATATATTTTAAATCTACATTCAATTATCTATTTATTAGATTACAGTTTACCCCAAAATGTTACACTGGAAAAATTTATCCTGGATAGTTGTCTGACACAACTGTCCAGTCAACAAGCAATTTAAACAGAAACAAAGATATCAAAAGATTCAGAAAATTTTACTAAATAGAACTTTATTAATTTTATTATGAAAATATGTACAGAAAGTTTTCTATAAAATACAGTACATACTTTTTTATAATATTTATAGAAAATTATTTACAAACAATAAAATAAAAATGAGGGTGTTACAATTACTATCACTAATAAATTTTTGGAAGAAATTAGGAAGAAACAAGATGTAGATACAATTATTCAAGAAAAGAAAGGATTAATAGGAACAGATAAAGTAAAAGAATTTAATTTAGGAATGGATGGAATTATGAGGTTTAAAAATAGAATTTGTGTACCTAACAATCAAGAAATAAAGGAATTAATTTTGGAGGAGGGACACAAAAGTAAATTAAGTATTCATCCTGGAACTACAAAAATGTATAAAGATTTAAAGGAGATGTTTTGGTGGCCTAGGATGAAGAGAGATGTAGTAGAATATGTGGCTAAATGTTTAACGTGTCAAAAAGCAAAGATTGAACATCAGAAACCATCTGGCATGTTACAACCTTTAGAGATACCTGTATGGAAATGGGATAGTATATCAATGGATTTTGTGGTAGGATTACCTAGAACTAATAGGAACTGTGATACCATCTGGGTAATTGTAGATAGATTAACTAAATCAGCACATTTCCTTCCAATAAATATTAGGTATTCTTTAGAAAGATTAGCTCAATTGTACATAAAGGAAATAGTTAGATTACATGGTGTACCTACTAGTATAGTGTCAGATAGGGACCTTAGATTTGTTTCTAAATTTAGGAGAGAATTTTAGAAAGCTTTAGGAAGTAAACTACATCTTAGTTCAACATACCACCCTCAGACTGATGGTCAAACAGAAAGAACTATTTAGTCATTGGAAGACCTCTTAAGAGCCTGTACATTAGAAGAGAAAGGAAACTGGGAAGATATATTACCTTTAGTAGAATTTACATATAATAATAGTTACCATTCTAGTATAGGTATGGCTCCCTATGAAGCTTTGTATGGTAGAAAATGTAGGACACCACTGGTATGGTATCAAGATGGTGAGAATCTATTGATAGGACTAGACATCATTCAACAAACAACTGAAAAAGTAAAATTAATTCAGGAGAAAATGAAAATTGCACAGAGTAGACAGAAAAGTTATGCAGATAAAAGAAGAAAACCCTTAGAATTTCAAGAAGGTGATCACATATTTTTGAAAGTCACACCAATAACTAGGGTTGGTAGAGCAATAAAGTCTAAGAAACTAACTCCTAAATTTATTGGACCTTATCGAATTCTCAAAAAAATTGAACCTATGGCATACCAAATAGCCTTACCACCCTTTTTATCAAACCTCCATGATGTATTTCATGTGTCACTGTAACATCCTTATTTTATTTTACTGTTTGTAAATACTTTTCCATAGATATATGAGAAATTATGTACTGTATTTTATAGAAACTTTCTGTACATATTTTCATAATAAAATTAATACAGTTCTATTCAGAAAATTTTCTGAATCTTCTGATATTTTTGTTTTTGTGTGAATTGCTTGTTGACTGAACAGTTGTGTCAGACAGCTGTCTAGGATAAATTTTCCAGTGTAGCATTTTGGAATAAACTGTAATTTAATAAATAGGTAATTGAATTTAGATTAAAAATATATACAGTTGGGAAATTAAAATGCTAATTTCGAATTGTTAGGATTTTTTGAAAGTTAGAACTCTGAGAAATTATTACGATAAAATTCTAAGGTAGAAAATTAAGATAAAATTTGTATGACTTTGTATGACATCTATGAAATTATCTAATAATTGTAATATATTTAGAATAATTATTAATATTGTTTAACTAAGAAAAATAAAATTTAAAGTATTAGCCAATCAAAATGTGACAACTCAATGTTTCTAATGTGATTAAATTAAGCTAATTAGACTTTGATTAAGAGATAATTAAGACACTACCCCAAGGTTTTTGATAGTGAGGAATCTAATGATGGTGTTAGTTTTTTTCAAATTGTAATTAGTTTGTAAAATAATTAAAGAGCTCTACAATATTCTAGAAAAATCCATAATTTCCTACAATTTTTTACTTTTGACCAAGGCAATGAGCAAGTCACCCAAGCAAGCTTTATTGGCTGTCCAAGTGGCTGGGAATTTCGGCCAAATTGATCTCCCTTGGACCAAGACAGCAGTTGGACGTGTAAGGCAGCAGCTGGACTTGTAGGAAAAATTAAATTGGGTGGAGAAATTTTTAATTTAAGCATAAGAAACCAACATAAAAGAAAAAAAAAACTATCAACCCTAGCTCCCAAAAACCCCAAAACCCATAAGTGTGCTGCTGCTGCCCCATCTATTTCACTTCATCCTTTATTCCAAAATCAAAAGAGAAACCAATTCAAACCTCACAAATAACAATAGATAATCGGCCAAAGAGAAAGAAATTGGAGAAAAACCCTAAAATTTCAAGAAGCCAAGGGAGGAAGAAAGAAAAAGGATTCAAGGGTTCTTCATCAAACTAAGGATTCAAGGTAAGGATCTTGGCATTTTATTTCAATATTAGACAACTTGGAATTAGGAAAAACATGTCTCTAGGCTTAGATTCAAGAATTTATCAAGAACCATAAAAAGATGAAATTGAATTAGGGGTTTTGTATATTTGATGTTAGAGGTTTGAAATAATTGATTGGAACAATGTTTGGTTGAATTATTGATGTGTTGTGATGGATGGAACCTTGGTTTGTTTGATTTTGATTGAAACTTGATTTGGTTGATTCTTGATTGGAATTTGGCTTGGTTGTTTTGGAAATGATGTTGGTAATGGCATGAAGGCCATTCGGCCATGGTTAGTTTACAATGGATACTATGTGGAAATTTTCAAATAACCAAGGGCAAAATAGTCATTTCACATGTAGGGACACATTGGGAATTTTATAAAAAGATCAAGGGCAATTTTGGAATTAATAGAAATGTATATGGGTAAAATAGTAATTTCATATGCTCTAGAAAGTTTAGGGATAATTTCGGAAATTAATAAAAAGATCAAGGGCAAAATTTGAAATTTTAGAAAATAATGAGGGTAATTTAGTAATTTTACATTGAGGACATAATTGGAATTTTAGAAAAAGATTAGGGGTAGTTTAGTAATTTTACCTAGTAAGAAATTAGTTGGTACTTTAGTTAAATATTAATGTTGTAATGTTAATTGTTGAATGTTTATATTTTTGTATGTGATTATTAACATATTGCATATGCATGAGTCTTTTTGGGGAATTTTCAAAGATTTCAAGTGAAAAATGATTTATGTTGGCTAACCGGGACTGCGGTAGCCATGAATTTTAAAAGAACAGTGTTGTTGACTAACCGGGACTGCGGTAGTCATGAGAAATGATTTGACAGATGAGAAATGATTTATTTTTGGGTGAGCAGAATAAGTCAGGCAGGGCTGTATATTTAGTGATTATATAGTCTGTGGGGTGAAGGATATTGGCAATTCCACAAGTGGCCGGAATCTGGACTGAGATGCGGTCGTGGTGGCCTTCCTGGGTATCCTGATCTCCTAATTCCGTTTAGCTTATTCGCGTTTAGTAGAGGCTGATAGCTGAATTGCAGTGCGTAATGTTAGGCCAGTTACTTACTAAACACTCAAAGGGGAAGTCTCCATGGAACAGGGTCAACAAAATGATTTTGAGTCAAAACTGCATTTGCATTAATCATACTGCATTTATGTTATGTGAATTATTATGTAATGTTTGAAAATGTACTTGATTGAAATTGTTTTCAATTGTATGAGAAATTAAATGCCTGATCCGGTAAATTTTGTCCCTAGATCCTAGGGAAGTTTAAATTGCAGGTGACTGAAGATTAGCTAGAAGATAAAGATGCAGAAATTTCCAGAGCTATAGGATGGGAAAACTTTTTGGGGCAGAAAATAGTTTTAGAAATAGATAATTTTGTAGTAAGGTTTCTGTAAATTTTAGTAATGTATCTAAAGAAAATATTTTGGATTTTAATAGAATGTATTAGTACTTTTATGTATAATGTAAATTAATTAATTAAATTAAGTTTAAAAGTGAATTAAATAGTTAAATTAAATGTTTTATTAGAAAGGGGGTTATAGTCACAACTAAGACAATATATCTTAGATCCTTCACATGTTATTGAACCTGATCAAATACAGGTAAAGGAAAATCTAACATTTGAAACAAAGCCTGTTAAGATTGAGGACATGAGGATTAAGTACTTGAGAGGTAAAGATATTCCTCTGGTTAAGGTTATTTGGGATGATATCAGAGGTGATGCCACTTGGGAATTAGAGGAGAAAATGAGAGAAGAATATCCTCATTTGTTTGTATAGTTGTATTAGAAATTTCGAGGACGAAATTTTTATTAGTAGGGGAGAATTGTAACATCCTTATTTTATTTTATTGTTTGTAAATATTTTCCATAAATATTATGAGAAATTATGTACTGTAATTAAAGAAAATTTTTTGCACATATTTTCATAATAAAATTAATACAGTTCTATTCAGAAAAAAATTTATGATTTCTTTTGATATCCTTGTTTTTGTTTGAATTGCTTGTTGGCTGGACAGTTGTGTCAGGCAGCTGTCCAGGATAAATTTTTATAGTGTAACATTTTAGAGTAAACTGTAATCTAATAAATAGATAATTGAATGTAGATTTAAAATATATACAGTTGAGAAATGCTAATTTCGAAATTTTAGGATTTTCTAAAAGTTAGAACTCTGAGAAATTATTACGATAAAATCCTGAGGTAGAAAATTAAGATAAAATTTGTATGACATCTATGGAATTATCTATTAATTATAATATACTTAGAATAATTATTAATATTGTTTAACTGATAAAAATAAAAATAAAAGTATTAGCCAATCAAAATGTGACAACTCAATATTTCTAATGTGATTAAATTAAGCTAATTAGACTTTGATTAAGAGATAATTAAGACACTACCCCAAGGTTTTTGATAGTGAGGAATTTAATGGTGGTATTAGTTTCTTCAAATTCTAATTAGTTTGTAAGATAATTAAAATCCCTAAATACATTCTAGAAAAATCTACAAAATTCTACAAATTTTGACTATTGACCAAAGCAATTGGCAAGTCACCTAAGCAAGCATTTGTGGCTGTCCAAGTGGGCTGGAGATCTCAAGCAAGGGACTGCCCTTGGACCATGCAGCTGGACGTGTAGGTGTAATTAAATTGGGTGGAGAAAATTTTTATTTAAAAACATAAGAACCAAAGCAAAAGAAAAACTTGAAAAAGCTAGCTCACCAAGAAACCCAAAACCGTGAGTTCTTGTGCAGCTGCCCCCTCCATTTCACTTCATCCTTTCTTCCAAAATCAAGAGAGAAACCAATCCAAACCTCACAAAATTTAACCTACCTTCGGCCAAAGAGAAGAGATGTAGGAAAAAAAGCTCAAAATTCCAAAAGACAAGAGAGAAAGGCATAAAAGGGATTCAAGGATTCTTCATCAAACTAAGGACCTAAGGTAAGGATTTTGGCATTTAATTTCAATTTAGATCAATTGGAAGTAGGAGAAACATGTCCTTAGGTTTAAATCCAAGATTTGATCACGAACCATGAAAAGATGAAATTGATTTAGGGTTTTTAAAAAAATTGATATTTGAAGTTTGAAATATGTGTTTGAATCCATGCTTTGTTGATTTCATGAAGTGGTGAAGGATTGAAATTGATTGATTGGTTGTTTTTGGGATTGAGATTTCGATTGATTGTTTTTGAATTGAAATTACTTGGTTGATTTTGAAATGATGTTGGATTTGCGAAGGAGGCCATTCGGCCATGGCTAAATTGGAGGGGTACTATGTGCAAATTTTTCAAATAACCAAGGGCAAAATAGTCATTTCACATGTAGGGGGTAAATTGGGAATTTTATAAAAAGATCAAGAGTAATTTTGGAAATAATAGAAAAGTATAAGGGTAAAATGGTAAGTTCACATGTTCTAGAAAGTTTAGGGGTAAATTTGGAATTCTTTAAAAAGATTAAGGGCAAAATCGGAAATAATAGAAAATAACAAGGGTAATTAGGTAATTTCACAATTAGAGGACATAATTGGAATTTTAGAAAAAGATTAAGGGTAGTTTAGTAAATTTTACATAATGAGACCTAGTTAGCATTTTAGTAAAATATTAATGTTATAAGATTAATTATTGCATTTCATATCTCTTTATGTGATTGTAAAAATTTAATTATATAATCATGATCATTTCCATATTGCATAAGCATGAGTCTTTTTGGGAGATTTACAAAGATTTCAAGTGAAGAATGATTGATGTTGGCTAACCAGGACTACGATAGTCATAAATTTTAAATGATAAATGTTGACTAACCGTGACCGCGGTAGTCATGAGAAATGATTTTTGATAGATAAGACATGATTTTTGGGTGAGCAGAATAAGTTAGACAAGACTGTATAGTCTGTGATTATATAGTCTGTGGGGTGAAGGGTATTGGGAATCCCACAAGTGGCCGGAATCTGGACTGAGATGCGGTCGTGGTAGCCTTCCTGGTATCCTGATCTCCTAATTCTGTTTAGTTTATTCGCGTTTAGTAGGGGCTGACAGCTGAATTGCAGTGCGTAATGGTAGGCCAGTTACTTACTAAACAATCAAAGGGGAAGTCTCCATGGGGCAGGGTCAAAGATGATTTTTGAGTCAAAAATTGTATTTGCATAAATCATACTGCATTTGCTTTATTTATGTAATTTATTAATTATTATATAAAATGTACATGGTTAATATTTTTATAATTGTAGGAGAAATTAAATGCTTGATCCTGTAAATTTTGACCCTAGATTCTAGGGAAGTTTAAATTGCAGGTGACTGAAGATTAGTTAGAAGATAAAGATGCAGAGATCACCAAAGCTGTAGGATGGAAATATTTTGGGTAGATAAAAATTTTATTTCTTAGAAATATTTTGTAGTGGCGTTTCTGTAAATTTTAATATAGTAAATCTAAATTTATTTTGGATTTAAAATAGAGTATATTAGAACTTTTGTGTATAACATAAATTAAATAGTGAATTAATGTTTTATTAAAAAGGGGGTTACAGAACACCTAAAAAAAGTTTCAGGATATCTCGTTTAATTTTTTAAAAAATACATATCTCCTCTCATTAATAATAGAAATGTTTATAAACGTTGTGATAACAAAACTAATAAAGGAAACAATTAATGTGATTGTTATCTTTTTAATGTGATTAGTAATTGTCGTAGAAATATCAAAATTTCACGATATGTTAGGGAGGTGAAATAATAAAAAGATTATAATTTTTTTTGTGATATCTAAAAAGATCATTCCCTTCCAAATTGGCATAAAATGAGAGAAGACCTAAAATATTTCAGGATATCTCGTTTAATTTTATTAAAAATACATATCTCCTCTAATTAAGAATGGAAATTATTAGAAACGTTGTGATAAAAAAAATTAATAAAGGAAACTATTAATGTGATTGTTATCTTTTTAATGTGACTGGTAATTGTCGAAGAAATATCAAATTTCACGATATGTTTGGGAGGTCAAATAATAAAAAGACTATAATTTTTTTTGTGAGATCTAAAAAGATCATTCCCTTCCAAATTGGCATAAAATGAGAGAAGACCTAAAAAAATTTCAGGATATCTCGTTTAATTATATTAAAAATACATATCTCCTCTAATTAATAATGGAAATTATTATAAACGTTGTGATAAAAAAAAACTAATAAAGGAAACTATTAATATGATTGTTATCTTTTTAATGTGATTGGTAATTGTCGTAGAAATATCAAATCTCACGATATGTTTGGGAGGTGAAATAATAAAAAGATTATAATTTTTTTTGTGAGATCTAAAAAGATCATTCCCTTCCAAATTGGCATAAAATGAAAGAAGACCTAAAAAAATTTTAGGATATCTCGTTTAATTTTATTAAAAATACATATCTCCTCTAATTAATAATGGAAATTATTATAAATGTTGTGATAAATAAAAACTAATAAAGGAAACTATTAATGTGATTGTTATCTTTTTAATGTGATTGGTAATTGTCATAGAAATATCAAATTTCACGATATGTTTGGGAGGTGAAATAATAAAAAGATTATAATTTTTTTTGTGAGATCTAAAAAGATCATTCCCTTCCAAATTGGCATAAAATGAGAGAAGACCTAAAAAAATTTCAGGATATCTCATTTAATTTTATTAAAAATACATATCTACTCTCATTAATAATGGAAATTATTATAAACATTGTGATAAAAAACTAATAAAGGAAACTATTAACGTGATCGTTATCATTTTAATGTGATTGGTAATTGTCGTAGAAATATCAAAATTTCACGATATGTTTGGGAGGTGAAATAATAAAAAGATTATAATTTTATTTTGTGCGATCTAAAAAGATCATTCCCTTCCAAATTGGCATAAAATGAGAGAATTACCTAAAAAAATTTCAGGATATCTAGTTTAATTTTGTTAAAAATACATATCTCCTCTCATTAATAATAGAAATGATTATAAACGTTGTGATAAAAAAACTAATAAAGAAAACAATTAATGTGATTGTTATCTTTTTAATGTGATTGGTAATTGTCGTTAAAATATCAAAATTTCACGATATGTTTGTGAGGTGAAATAATAAAAAGATTATAATTTGTTTTTTGTGATATCTAAAAAGATCATTCCCTTCCAAATTGGCATAAAATGAGAGAATACCTAAAAATACTTCAGGATATCTCGTTTAATTTTATTAAAAATACATATCTCCTCTAATTAATAATGGAAATTATTATAAACGTTGTGATAAATAAAAACAAATAAAGGAAACTATTAATGTGATTGTTATCTTTTTAATGTGATTGGTAATTGTCGTAGAAATATCAAATTTCACGATATGTTTGGGAGGTGAAATAAAAAAAAGTTTTGCATTTTTTTTGTGAGATCTAAAAAGATCATTCCCTTCCAAATTGGCATAAAATGAAAGAAGACCTAAAAAAATTTCAGGATATCTCATTTAATTTTATTAAAAATACATATCTACTCTCATTAATAATGGAAATTATTATAAACGTTGTGATAAAAAACTAATAAAGGAAACTATTAACGTGATTGTTATCGTTTTAATGTGATTGGTAATTGTCGTAGAAATATCAAAATTTCACGATATGTTTGGGAGGTGAAATAATAAAAAGATTATAATTTTATTTTGTGCGATCTAAAAAGATCATTCCCTTCCAAATTGGCATAAAATGAGAGAATTACCTAAAAAAATTTAAGGATATCTAGTTTAATTTTGTTAAAAATACATATCTCCTCTCATTAATAATAGAAATGATTATAAACGTTGTGATAAAAAAACTAATAAAGAAAACAATTAATGTGATTGTTATCTTTTTAATGTGATTGGTAATTGTCGTTAAAATATCAAAATTTTACGATATGTTTGTGAGGTGAAATAATAAAAAGATTATAATTTGTTTTTTGTGATATCTAAAAAGATCATTCCCTTCCAAATTGGCATAAAATGAGAGAAGACCTAAAAAAATTTCAGGATATCTCGTTTAATTTTATTAAAAATACATATCTCCTCTAATTAATAATGGAAATTATTATAAACGTTGTGATAAATAAAAACAAATAAAGGAAACTATTAATGTGATTGGTAATTGTCATAGAAATATCAAATTTCACGATATGTTTGGGAGGTGAAATAATAAAAAGATTATAATTTTTTTTGTGAGATCTAAAAAGATCATTCCCTTCCAAATTGGCATAAAATGAGAGAAGACCTAAAAAAATTTCAGGATATCTCATTTAATTTTATTAAAATTACATATCTACTCTCATTAATAATGAAAATTATTATAAACGTTGTGATAAAAAACTAATAAAGGAAACTATTAACGTGATCGTTATCATTTTAATGTGATTGGTAATTGCCGTAGAAATATCAAAATTTCACGATATGTTTGGGTGGTGAAATATTAAAAAGATTATAATTTTATTTTTTGCGATCTAAAAAGATCATTCCCTTCCAAATTGGCATAAAATGAGAGAATTACCTAAAAAAATTTCAGGATATCTAGTTTAATTTTGTTAAAAATACATATCTCCTCTCATTAATAATAGAAATGATTATAAACGTTGTGATAAAAAAACTAATAAAGAAAACAATTAATGTGATTGTTATCTTTTTAATGTGATTGGTAATTGTCGTTAAAATATCAAAATTTTACGATATGTTTGTGAGGTGAAATAATAAAAAGATTATAATTTGTTTTTTGTGATATCTAAAAAGATCATTCCCTTCCAAATTGGCATAAAATGAGAGAAGACCTAAAAAAATTTCAGGATATCTCGTTTAATTTTATTAAAAATACATATCTCCTCTAATTAATAATGGAAATTATTATAAACGTTGTGATAAATAAAAACAAATAAAGGAAACTATTAATGTGATTGGTAATTGTCATAGAAATATCAAATTTCACGATATGTTTGGGAGGTGAAATAATAAAAAGATTATAATTTTTTTTGTGAGATCTAAAAAGATCATTCCCTTCCAAATTGGCATAAAATGAGAGAAGACCTAAAAAAATTTCAGGATATCTCATTTAATTTTATTAAAATTACATATCTACTCTCATTAATAATGAAAATTATTATAAACGTTGTGATAAAAAACTAATAAAGGAAACTATTAACGTGATCGTTATCATTTTAATGTGATTGGTAATTGCCGTAGAAATATCAAAATTTCACGATATGTTTGGGTGGTGAAATATTAAAAAGATTATAATTTTATTTTTTGCGATCTAAAAAGATCATTCCCTTCCAAATTGGCATAAAATGAGAGAATTACCTAAAAAAATTTCAGGATATCTAGTTTAATTTTGTTAAAAATACATATCTCCTCTCATTAATAATAGAAATGATTATAAACGTTGTGATAAAAAAACTAATAAAGAAAACAATTAATGTGATTGTTATCTTTTTAATGTGATTGGTAATTGTCGTTAAAATATCAAAATTTCACGATATGTTTGTGAGGTGAAATAATAAAAAGATTATAATTTGTTTTTTGTGATATCTAAAAAGATCATTCCCTTCCAAATTGGCATAAAATGAGAGAATACCTAAAAATACTTCAGGATATCTCGTTTAATTTTATTAAAAATACATATCTCCTCTAATTAATAATGGAAATTATTATAAACGTTGTGATAAATAAAAACAAATAAAGGAAACTATTAATGTGATTGTTATCTTTTTAATGTGATTGGTAATTGTCGTAGAAATATCAAATTTCACGATATGTTTGGGAGGTGAAATAAAAAAAAGTTTTGCATTTTTTTTGTGAGATCTAAAAAGATCATTCCCTTCCAAATTGGCATAAAATGAAAGAAGACCTAAAAAAATTTCAGGATATCTCATTTAATTTTATTAAAAATACATATCTACTCTCATTAATAATGGAAATTATTATAAACGTTGTGATAAAAAACTAATAAAGGAAACTATTAACGTGATTGTTATCGTTTTAATGTGATTGGTAATTGTCGTAGAAATATCAAAATTTAACGATATGTTTGGGAGGTGAAATAATAAAAAGATTATAATTTTATTTTGTGCGATCTAAAAAGATCATTCCCTTCCAAATTGGCATAAAATGAGAGAATTACCTAAAAAAATTTAAGGATATCTAGTTTAATTTTGTTAAAAATACATATCTCCTCTCATTAATAATAGAAATGATTATAAACGTTGTGATAAAAAAACTAATAAAGAAAACAATTAATGTGATTGGTAATTGTCGTTAAAATATCAAAATTTTACGATATGTTTGTGAGGTGAAATAATAAAAAGATTATAATTTGTTTTTTGTGATATCTAAAAAGATCATTCCCTTCCAAATTGGCATAAAATGAGAGAAGACCTAAAAAAATTTCAGGATATCTCGTTTAATTATATTAAAAATACATATCTCCTCTAATTAATAATGGAAATTATTATAAACGTTGTGATAAAAAAAAACTAATAAAGGAAACTATTAATATGATTGTTATCTTTTTAATGTGATTGGTAATTGTCGTAGAAATATCAAATCTCACGATATGTTTGGGAGGTGAAATAATAAAAAGATTATAATTTTTTTTGTGAGATCTAAAAAGATCATTCCCTTCCAAATTGGCATAAAATGAAAGAAGACCTAAAAAAATTTTAGGATATCTCGTTTAATTTTATTAAAAATACATATCTCCTCTAATTAATAATGGAAATTATTATAAATGTTGTGATAAATAAAAACTAATAAAGGAAACTATTAATGTGATTGTTATCTTTTTAATGTGATTGGTAATTGTCATAGAAATATCAAATTTCACGATATGTTTGGGAGGTGAAATAATAAAAAGATTATAATTTTTTTTGTGACATCTAAAAAGATCATTCCCTTCCAAATTGGCATAAAATGAGAGAAGACCTAAAAAAATTTCAGGATATCTCATTTAATTTTATTAAAAATACATATCTGCTCTCATTAATAATGGAAATTATTATAAACGTTGTGATAAAAAACTAATAAAGGAAACTATTAACGTGATCGTTATCATTTTAATGTGATTGGTAATTGTCGTAGAAATATCAAAATTTCACGATATGTTTGGGAGGTGAAATAATAAAAAGATTATAATTTTTTTTGTGACATCTAAAAAGATCATTCCCTTCCAAATTGGCATAAAATGAGAGAAGACCTAAAAAAATTTCAGGATATCTCATTTAATTTTATTAAAAATACATATCTACTCTCATTAATAATGGAAATTATTATAAACGTTGTGATAAAAAACTAATAAAGGAAACTATTAACGTGATCGTTATCATTTTAATGTGATTGGTAATTGTCGTAGAAATATCAAAATTTCACGATATGTTTGGGAGGTGAAATAATAAAAAGATTATAATTTTATTTTGTGCGATCTAAAAAGATCATTCCCTTCCAAATTGGCATAAAATGAGAGAATTACCTAAAAAAATTTCAGGATATCTAGTTTAATTTTGTTAAAAATACATATCTCCTCTCATTAATAATAGAAATGATTATAAACGTTGTGATAAAAAAACTAATAAAGAAAACAATTAATGTGATTGTTATCTTTTTAATGTGATTGGTAATTGTCGTTAAAATATCAAAATTTCACGATATGTTTGTGAGGTGAAATAATAAAAAGACTATAATTTGTTTTTTGTGATATCTAAAAAGATCATTCCCTTCCAAATTGGCATAAAATGAGAGAATACCTAAAAATACTTCAGGATATCTCGTTTAATTTTATTAAAAATACATATCTCCTCTAATTAATAATGTAAATATTATAAATGTTGTGATAAATAAAAACAAATAAAGGAAACTATTAATGTGATTGTTATCTTTTTAATGTGATTGGTAATTGTCGTAGAAATATCAAATTTCACGATATGTTTGGGAGGTGAAATAATAAAAAGATTTTCATTTTTTTTGTGAGATCTAAAAAGATCATTCCCTTCCAAATTGGCATAAAATGAAAGAAGACCTAAAAAAATTTCAGGATATCTCATTTAATTTTATTAAAAATACATATCTACTCTCATTAATAATGGAAATTATTATAAACGTTGTGATAAAAAACTAATAAAGAAAACTATTAACGTGATTGTTATCGTTTTAATGTGATTGGTAATTGTCGTAGAAATATCAAAATTTCACGATATGTTTGGGAGGTGAAATAATAAAAAGATTATAATTTTATTTTGTGCGATCTAAAAAGATCATTCCCTTCCAAATTGGCATAAAATGAGAGAAGAACTTAAAAAATTTCAGGATATCTCATTTAATTTTATTAAAAATACATATCTACTCCCATTAATAATGGAAATTATTATAAACGTTGTGATAAAAAACTAATAAAGGAAACTACTAACGTGATCGTTATCGTTTTAATGTGATTGGTAATTGTCGTAGAAATATCAAAATTTCACGATATGTTTGGGAGGTGAAATAATAAAATGATTATAATTTTTTTTTGTGAGATCTAAAAAGATCATTCCCTTCCAAATTGGCATAAAATGAGAGAATACCTAAAAAAATTTCAGGATATCTAGTTTAATTTTATTAAAAATACATATCTCCTCTCATTAATAATAGAAATTATTATAAACGTTGTGATAAAAAAACTAATAAAGGAAACAATTAATGTGATTGTTATCTTTTTAATGTGATTGGTAATTGTCGTAGAAATATCAAAATTTCACGATATGTTTATGAGGTGAAATAATAAAAAGATTATAATTTTATTTTGTGCGATCTAAAAAGATCATTCCCTTCCAAATTGGCATAAAATGAGAGAAGAACTTAAAAAATTTCAGGATATCTCATTTAATTTTATTAAAAATACATATCTACTCTCATTAATAATGGAAATTATTATAAACGTTGTGATAAAAAACTAATAAAGGAAACTACTAACGTGATCGTTATCGTTTTAATGTGATTCGTAATTGTCGTAGAAATATCAAAATTTCACGATATGTTTGGGAGGTGAAATAATAAAATGATTATAATTTTTTTTTGTGAGATCTAAAAAGATCATTCCCTTCCAAATTGGCATAAAATGAGAGAATACCTAAAAAAATTTCAGGATATCTAGTTTAATTTTATTAAAAATACATATCTCCTCTCATTAATAATAGAAATTATTATAAACGTTGTGATAAAAAAACTAATAAAGGAAACAATTAATGTGATTGTTATCTTTTTAATGTGATTGGTAATTGTCGTAGAAATATCAAAATTTCACGATATGTTTATGAGGTGAAATAATAAAAAGATTATAATTTGTTTTTTGTGATATCTAAAAAGATCATTCCCTTCCAAATTGGCATAAAATGAGAGAATACCTAAAAATACTTCAGGATATCTCGTTTAATTTTATTAAAAATACATATCTCCTCTAATTAATAATGGAAATTATTATAAACGTTGTGATAAAAAACTAATAAAGGAAACTATTAACGTGATTGTTATCGTTTTAATGTGATTGGTAATTGTCGTAGAAATATCAAAATTTCACGATATGTTTGGGAGGTGAAATAATAAAAAGATTATAATTTTATTTTGTGCGATCTAAAAAGATCATTCCCTTCCAAATTGGCATAAAATGAGAGAATTACCTAAAAAAATTTAAGGATATCTAGTTTAATTTTGTTAAAAATACATATCTCCTCTCATTAATAATAGAAATGATTATAAACGTTGTGATAAAAAAACTAATAAAGAAAACAATTAATGTGATTGTTATCTTTTTAATGTGATTGGTAATTGTCGTTAAAATATCAAAATTTTACGATATGTTTGTGAGGTGAAATAATAAAAAGATTATAATTTGTTTTTTGTGATATCTAAAAAGATCATTCCCTTCCAAATTGGCATAAAATGAGAGAAGACCTAAAAAAATTTCAGGATATCTCGTTTAATTCTATTAAAAATACATAGCTCCTCTAATTAATAATGGAAATTACTATAAACGTTGTGATAAAAAAAAAACTAATAAAGGAAACTATTAATATGATTGTTATCTTTTTAATGTGATTGGTAATTGTCGTAGAAATATCAAATCTCACGATATGTTTGGGAGGTGAAATAATAAAAAGATTATAATTTTTTTTGTGAGATCTAAAAAGATCATTCCCTTCCAAATTGGCATAAAATGAAAGAAGACCTAAAAAAATTTTAGGATATCTCGTTTAATTTTATTAAAAATACATATCTCCTCTAATTAATAATGGAAATTATTATAAATGTTGTGATAAATAAAAACTAATAAAGGAAACTATTAATGTGATTGTTATCTTTTTAATGTGATTGGTAATTGTCATAGAAATATCAAATTTCACGATATGTTTGGTAGGTGAAATAATAAAAAGATTATAATTTTTTTTGTGAGATCTAAAAAGATCATTCCCTTCCAAATTGGCATAAAATGAGAGAAGACCTAAAAAAATTTCAGGATATCTCATTTAATTTTATTAAAAATACATTTCTACTCTCATTAATAATGGAAATTATTATAAACGTTGTGATAAAAAGCTAATAAAGGAAACTATTAACGTGATCGTTATCATTTTAATGTGATTGGTAATTGTCGTAGAAATATCAAAATTTCACGATATGTTTGGGAGGTGAAATAATAAAAAGATTATAATTTTATTTTGTGCGATCTAAAAAGATCATTCCCTTCCAAATTGGCATAAAATGAGAGAATTACCTAAAAAAATTTCAGGATATCTAGTTTAATTTTGTTAAAAATACATATCTCCTCTCATTAATAATAGAAATGATTATAAACGTTGTGATAAAAAAACTAATAAAGAAAGCAATTAATGTGATTGTTATCTTTTTAATGTGATTGGTAATTGTCGTTAAAATATCAAAATTTCACGATATGTTTGTGAGGTGAAATAATAAAAAGATTATAATTTTTTTTGTGAGATCTAAAAAGATCATTCCCTTCCAAATTGGCATAAAATGAAAGAAGACCTAAAAAAATTTTAGGATATCTCATTTAATTTTATTAAAAATACATATCTTCTCTAATTAATAATGAAAATTATTATAAACGTTGTGATAAAAAAACTAATAAAGGAAACTATTAATATGATTGTTATCTTTTTAATGTGATTGGTAATTGTCGTAGAAATATCAAATCTCACGATATGTTTGGGAGGTGAAATAATAAAAAGATTATAATTTTTTTGTGAGATCTAAAAAGATCATTCCCTTCCAAATTGCCATAAAATGAGAGAAGACCTAAAAAAATTTCAGGATATCTCATTTAATTTTATTAAAAATACATATCTCCTGTAATTAATAATGGAAATTATTATAAACGTTGTGATAAATAAAAACTAATAAAGGAAACTATTAATGTGATTGTTATCTTTTTAATGTGATTGGTAATTGTCGTAGAAATATCAAATTTCACGATATGTTTGGGAGGTGAAATAATAAAATGATTATAATTTTTTTTGTGAGATCTAAAAAGATCATTCCCTTCCAAATTGGCATAAAATGAGAGAAGACCAAAAAAAATTTCAGGATATCTCGTTTAATTTTATTAAAAATACATATCTCCTCTAATTAATAATGGAAATTATTATAAACGTTGTGATAAATAAAAACTAACAAAGGCAACTATTAACGTGATCGTTATCATTTTAATGTGATTGGTAATTGTCGTAGAAATATCAAAATTTCACGATATGTTTGGGAGGTGAAATAATAAAAAGATTATAATTTTTTGTGAGATCTAAAGAGATCATTCCCTTCCAAATTGGCATAAAATGAGAGAAAACCTAAATAAATTTCAGGATATCTCGTTTAATTTTATTAAAAATACATATCTCCTCTCATTAATAATGGAAATTATTATAAACGTTGTAATAAAAAAACTAATAAAGGAAACTATTAATGTGATTGTTATCTTTTTAATGTGATTGGTAATTGTCGTAGAAATATCAAAATTTCACGATATGTTTTGGAAGTGAAATAATAAAAAGATTATAATTTTTTTGTGCGATCTAAAAAGATCATTCCCTTCCAAATTGGCATTAAATGAGAGAAGACCTAAAAAAATTTCAGGATATTTCATTTAATTTTTTTAAAAATACATATCTCCTCTCATTACTAATGGAAATTATTATAAACGTTGTGATAAAAAACTAATAAAGGAAACTATTAACGTGATCGTTATCGTTTTAATGTAATTGGTATTTGTCGTAGAAATATCAAAATTTCACGATATCTTTGGGAGGTGAAATAATAAAAAGATTATAATTTTTTTTTGTGAGATCTAAAAAGATCATTCCCTTCCAAATTGGCATAAAATGAGAGAATACCTAAAAAAATTTCAGGATATCTAGTTTAATTTTATTAAAAATACATCTCTCCTCTCATTAATAATAGAAATTATTATAAACGTTGTGATACAAAAACTAATAAAGGAAACAATTAATGTGATTGTTATCTTTTTAATGTGATTGGTAATTGTCGTAGAAATATAAAAATTTCACGATATGTTTTGGAAGTGAAATAATAAAAAGATTATAATTTTTTTTGTGCGATCTAAAAAGATCATTCCCTTCCAAATTGGCATTAAATGAGAGAAGACCTAAAAAAATTTCAGGATATTTCATTTAATTTTATTAAAAATACATATCTCCTTTCATCAATAATGGAAATTATTATAAACGTTGTGATAAAAAATTAATAAAGGAAACTGTTAATGTGATTGTTATGTTTTTATTGTGATTGGTAATTGTCATAGAAATATCAAAAATTCACGATATGTTTGGGAGGTGAAATAATAAAAAGATTATAATTTTTCTTTGTGAGATCTAAAAATATCATTCCCTTCCAAATTGGCATAAAATGAGAGAAGACCTAAAAAAATTTCAGGATATCTCATTTAATTTTATTAAAAATACATATCTCCTCTAATTAATAATGGAAATTATTATAAACGTTGTAATGAAAAAACTAATAAAGGAAACTGTTAATGTGATTGGTAATTGTCGTAGAAATATCAAAATTTCACGATATGTTTTGGAAGTGAAATAATAAAAAGATTATAATTTTTTTTTGTGCGATCTAAAAAGATCATTCCCTTCCAAATTGGCATTAAATGAGAGAAGAACTAAAAAAATTTCAGGATATTTCATTTAATTTTATTAAAAATACATATCTCCTCTCATTAATAATGGAAATTATTATAAACGTTGTGATAAAAACTAATAAAGGAAACTATTAATGTGATTGTTATCTTTTTAATGTGATTCGTAATTGTCGTACAAATATCAAAATTTCACGATATGTTTGGGAGGTGAAATAATAAAAAGATTATAATTTTTTTGTGAGATCTAAAGAGATCATTCTCTTACAAATTGGCATAAAATGAGAGAAGACCTAAAAAAATTTCAGGATATCTTGTTTAATTTTATTAAAAATACATATCTCCTATCATTAATAATGGAAATTATAATAAACGTTGTGATAAAAAAAACTAATAAAGGAAACTATTAATGTGATTGTTATCTTTTTAATGTGATTCGTAATTGTCGTACAAGTATCAAAATTTCACGATATGTTAGGGAGGTGAAATAATAAAAAGATTATAATTTTTTTGTGAGATTTAAAAAGACCATTCCCTTCCAAATTGGCAGAAATGAGAGAAGACCCAAAAAAATTTCAGGATATCTCGTTTAATTTTATTAAAAATACATATCTCCTCTCATTAATAATGGAAATTATTATAAACGTTGTGATAAAAAAACTAGTAAAGGAAACTATTAATGTGATTGTTTTCTTTTTAATGTGATTGGTAATTGTCGTAGAAATATCAAAAATTCATGATATGTTTGGGAGGTCAAACAATAAAAAGATTATAATTTTTTTTTGTGATATCTAAAAAGATCATTCCCTTCCAAATTGGAATAAAATGAGAGAAGACCTAAATAAATTTCAGGATATCTCGTTTAATTTTATTAAAAATACATATCTCCTCTAATTAATAATGGAAATTATTATAAACATTGTGATAAATAAAATTTAATAAAGAAAACTCTTAATGTGATTGTTATCTTTTTATTGTGATTGGTAATTGTCGTAGAAATATAAAAATTTCACAATATGTTTGGGAGGTGAAAGAATAAAAAGATTATAACTTTTTTTTTGTGAGATCTAAGGAGATCATTCCCTTCCAAATTGGCATAAAATGAGAGAAGACTTAAAAAATATTCAGGATATCTCGTTTAATTTTATTAAAAATACATATCTCCTCTCATTAATAATGGAAATTATTATAATCGTTGTGATCAAAATCTAATAAAGGAAACTATTAATGTGATTGTTTTATTTTTAATGTGATTGGTAATTGTCGTAGAAATATCAAAATTTCATGATATGTTTGGGAGGTCAAACAATAAAAAGATTATAATTTTTTTTTTGTGATATCTAAAAAGATCATTCCCTTCCAAATTGGAATGAAATGAGAGAAGACCTAAATAAATTTCAGGATATCTCGTTTAATTTTATTAAAAATACATATCTCCTCTAATTAACAACGGAAATTATTATAAACGTTGTGATAAATAAAAGCTAATAAAGAAAACTCTTAATGTGATTGTTATCTTTATATTGTGATTGGTAATTGTCGTACAAATATCAAAATTTCACAATATGTTTCGGAGGTGAAATAATAAAAAGATTATAATTTTTTTGTGAGATCTAAAGAGATCATTCTCTTTCAAATTGGCATAAAATGAGAGAAGACCTAAAAAAATTTCAGGTTATCTCGTTTAATTTTTTAAAAAAATACATATCTCCTCTCATCAATAATGGAAATTATTATAAACGTTGTGATAAAAAACTAATAAAGGAAACTATTAATGTGATTGTTATCTTTTTAATGTGATTGGTAATTGTCGTAGAAATATCAAAATTTCACGATATGTTTGGGAGGTGAAATAATAAAAAGATTATAAATTTTTTTTGTCAGATTTGAAAATATCATTCCCTTCCAAATTGGCATAAAATGAGAGAAGACCTAAAAAAATTCGGGATATCTCGTTTAATTTTATTCAAAATACATATCTCGTCTCATTAATAATGGCAATTCTTATAAACGTTGTGATAAAAGACTAATAAAGGAAACTATTAATGTGATTGTTATCTTTTTAATGTGATTGTTAATTGTCGTAGAAATATCAAAATTTCAGGATATGTTTGGGAGGTGAAATAATAAAAAGATTATAATTTTTTTGTGAGATCTAAAGAGATCATTCTCTTCCAAATTGGCATAAAATGAGAGAAAACCTAAATAAATTTCAGGATATCTCGTTTAATTTTATTAAAAATACATATCTCCTCTAATTAATAATGGAAATTATTATAAACGTTGTGATAAATAAAAACCAATAAAGAAAACTCTTAATGTGATTGTTATCTTTTTATTGTGATTGGTAATTGTCGTAGAAATATAAAAATTTCACGATATGTTTGGGAGGTGAAATAATAAAAAGATTATAACTTTTTTTTGGTGAGATCTATGGAGATCATTCCCTTCCAAATTGGCATAAAATGAGAGAAGACTTAAAATTTTTTTAGGATATCTCGTTTAATTTTATTAAAAATACATATCTCCTCTCATTAATAATGGAAATTATTATAAACGTTGTGATAAAAAACTAATAAAGGAAACTATTAATGTGATTGATATCTTTTTAATGTGATTGGTAATTGTCGTAGAAATATCAAAATTTGACGATATGTTTGGGAGGTGAAATAATAAAAGGATTATATTTTTTTTTTGTGAGATCTAAAAATATCATTCCCTTCAAAATTGGCATAAAATGAGAGAAGACCTAAAAAAATTTCAGGATATCTTGTTTAATTTTATTAAAAATACATATCTCCTATCATTAATAATGGAAATTATAATAAACGTTGTGATAAAAAAACTAATAAAGGAAACTATTAATGTGATTGTTATCTTTTTAATGTGATTCGTAATTGTCGTACAAATATCAAAATTTCACGATATGTTAGGGAGGTGAAATAATAAAAAGATTATATTTTTTTTGTGAGATTTAAAAAGACCATTCCCTTCCAAATTAGCAGAAATGAGAGAAGCCCAAAATAATTTCAGGATATCTCGTTTAATTTTATCAAAAATACATATCTCCTCTCATTAATAATGGAAATTATTATAAACGTTGTGATAAAAAAAACTAATAAAGGAAACTATTAATGTGATTGTTTTCTTTTTAATGTGATTGGTAATTGTCGTAGAAATATCAAAATTTCACGATATGTTTGGGAGGTGAAATAATAAAAAGATTATAATTTTTTTTTGTGAGATCTAAAAATATCATTCCCTTCAAAATTGGCATAAAATGAGAGAAGACCTAAAAAAATTTCAGGATATCTTGTTTAATTTTATTAAAAATACATATCTCCTATCATTAATAATGGAAATTATAATAAACGTTGTGATAAAAAAACTAATAAAGGAAACTATTAATGTGATTGTTACCTTTTTAATGTGATTCGTAATTGTCGTACAAATATCAAAATTTCACGATATGTTAGGGAGGTGAAATAATAAAAAGATTATAATTTTTTTGTGAGATTTAAAAAGACCATTCCCTTCCAAATTGGCAGAAATGAGAGAAGACCCAAAAAAATTTCAGGATATCTCATTTAATTTTATTAAAAATACATATCTCATCTCATTAATAATGGAAATTATTATAAACGTTGTGATAAAAAAAAACTAATAAAGGAAACTATTAATGTGATTGTTTTCTTTTTAATGTGATTGGTAATTGTCGTAGAAATATCAAAATTTCACGATATGTTTGGGAGGTCAAATAATAAAAAGATTATAATTTTTTTTTGTGATATCTAAAAAGATCATTCCCTTCCAAATTGGAATAAAATGAGAGAAGACCTAAATAAATTTCAGGATATCTAGTTTAATTTTATTAAAAATACATATCTCCTCTAATTAATAATGGAAATTATTATAAACGTTGTGATAAATAAAAACTAATAAAGAAAACTCTTAATGTGATTGTTATCTTTTTATTGTGATTGGTAATTGTCGTAGAAATATCAAAATTTCACGGTATGTTTGGGAGGTGAAATAATAAAAAGATTATAACTTTTTTTTGGTGAGATCTAAGGAGATCATTCCCTTCCAAATTGGCATAAAATGAGAGAAGACTTAAAAAATTTGCAGGATATCTCGTTTAATTTTATTAAAAATACATATCTATCTCCTCGCATTAATAACGCAGATTATTATAAACGTTGTGATAAAAAAACTAATAACGGAAACAATGAATGTGATTGTTATCTTTTTAACGTGATTGGTAATTGTCGTAGAAACATCAAAATTTGACGGTATGTTTGGGAGGTGAAATAATAAAAAGATTATAATTTTTTTTGTGAGATCTAAAATGATCATTCCCTTCCAAATTGGCATAAAATGAGAGAAGACCTAAAAAAATTTCAGGATATCTCGTTTAATTTTATTAAAAAACATATCTCCTCTCATTGATAATGGAAATTATTATAAACATTGTGATAAAAAAATTAATAAAGGAAACTATTAATGTAATTGTTATCTTTTTAATGTGATTGGTAATTGTCTTAGAAATATCAAAATTTCACGATATGTGTAACACCTCATTTTTATTTTACTGTTTGTAAATATTTTTCTATAAATATTAGGGGAAATTATGTACTATATTTTATAGAAACTTTCTGTACATATTTTTATAATAAAATTTATACAGTTCTATTCAGAAAAATTTCCTAAGTCTTTTGATATTTTTGTTTTTGTTTGAATTGCTTGTTGACTGGACAGTTGTGTCAAACAACTATCCAGGATAAATTTTCCGGTGTAACATTTTGGACTAGACTGTAATCTAATAAAAAGATAATTGAATATAGATTTAAAATATATACAGTTGAGAAATTAAAATGCTAATTTGGAATTGTTAGGAATTTTTTAGAGTTAGAACTCTGACAAATTATTACGATAAAATTCTAAGGTAGAAAATTAAGATAAAATTTGTATGACACTTATGGAATTATCTAATAATTGTAATATACTTAGAATAATTATTAAAATTGTTTAACTAAGAAAAATAAAAATACAAGCATTAGCCAATCAAAAGTTGACAACAAACTATTTCCTAATTAGACCTTGATTAAGAGATAATTAAGACACTACCCCAAGGTTTTTGATAGTGAGGAATCTAATGGTGGTGTTAGTTTCTTAAAATTTGAATTAGTTTGTAAGATAATTAAAAAGTCAAACAACATTCTAGAAAACTCTAAATTGGTCCACATTCTTTGACTAATTGACCAAGCAATTAGCAACCAATGTAGGAAACCTTTTTGAACATCCAAGTGGCTGGAATTTCAGCCAAATTGACTGCCCTTGGACCCAGGGTAGCAGCAGCAGCTGGACGTGTACAAGAAATTAAATTTGGTGGAGAAAAATTTAATTAAAAGCATAAGAAATCAAGCCAAAAGAAAAACATAAAAAGGTAGCTCTCCTCACAACCCAAAACCGTGAGCTTCCAGCTGCAGCTGTCCCTCCATTTCACTTCATCCTTTCTTCTAAAATCAAGAAATAAACCAACCAAAACCTCACAAATTTCAACATAGATTCGGCCAAAGAGAAAGATTTAGAAGAAAAACCCAAAAATTTCAAGAAGACAAGGGAGAAAGGGAGAAAAGGAATTCAAGGGTTCTTCATCAAATTAAGGATCCAAGGTAAGGATCTTGGCATTTAATTTCAATTTAGACAAATTAGAAGTAGGAAAAACATGTCTTGAGGTCTAATTTCAAGAACCATGAAAAGATGAAATTGATTTAGGGATTCTATATATTTGATGTTAGAAGTTTGAAATTGATGATTGAAACAATGTTTTGTTGATCTCTTGATGTGTTGTGATGGATTGAAACTTGATTTGGTTGTTTTTTTTATTGAAATTGATTTGGTTGATTTTGAGAAAAATGTTGGAATTATGGCATAGGCCATTCATGGCCATGATGAGGAAGAAAGGGATATCATGTGGAAATTTTAAAATAACCAAGGGTAAAATAGTCATTTCACATGTAGGGACAATATTGGAATTTTACAAAAAGTTTAAGGGCAATTTAATAAATTATAAAATATTCAAGGGTAAAATAGTAATTTCATATGTTCTAGAAAGTTTAGGGATAATTTTGGAATTTTATCAAAAGATCAAGGGAAAAATCTGAAATAATAGAAAAGAGTAAGGGTAATTTGGTAATTTTACCCTTGAGGGCAAAATTGGAATTTTTGAAAAAGAGCAAGGGTAATTTAGTAAATTTTTATAGTAATGACCTAATTAGTATTTTAGTAAAATACTAATGTTATATTGTTAGTTGTTGAATGTTAATTTATACTTATGATCATTATCACATGGCATAAGCATGCATGAGTCTTTTTGGGAGGTTTTACAAAGATTCAAGTGAAAAAAAAAATGATTGATGTTGGCTAATCGAGACTGCGGCAACCATGAAAAAAAAAAGGAAAAGAAATGAAAAGAAAAGAAAAGAAAAGAAGAAAGAAAAGAAAGAATAAATGTTGACTAACCGGGACTGCGGTAGTCATGAGAATTGAATCTTTGGGGTGAGCAGAGTAAGTTAGACATGACTGTATAGTCTGTGATTATATAGTCTGTGGGGTGAAGGATATTGGCAATTCCACATGTGGCTGGAAACTGGACTGAGTTGCGGTCGTGGTGGCCTTCCTGGGTATCCTGATCTCCTAATTCTGTCTAGTTTATTCACGTTTAGTAGGGGCTGATAGCTGAATTGCAGTGCGTAATGGTAGGCCAGTTACTTACTAAACACTCAAAAGGGGAAGTCTCCATGGAGCAGGGTGTAACCCCCCTTTCTTATAAAACATAATTTAACTATTTAATTTATTTTATATATTTATTTCAAAGTTCTGATACGTTCTATTACAATCCAAAATATGTTCTGTAATTTACATCATTAAAATTTATATAAACACTGCTACAAAATAATTCTAACTACTACAACATTATTGTCTACCCAAAATAGTCCCCATCCTATAGCTCTGGACCATGTCTGCATCTGTAACTTCTAATTAATCTTCCAAATACCTGCAATCACACTCCCCTAGAATCTGGGGACAGCATTACCGGATCAGGCATTTAATTTCTCATAGAATTAAAACAATTTCAAACAAATACATATCATAACAAATTAATTAGTTACACACATAATTAAATGCAGTATGATTTATGCAATGCAGTTTTTGACTCAAATTCGTTTTGACCCTGCTCCATGGAGACTTCCCCTTTGAGTGTTTAGTAAGTAACTGGCCTACCATTACGTACAGCAATTCAGCCATCAGCCCCTACTAAACGCGAATAAACTAAACAGAATTAGGAGATCAGGATATCCAGGAAGGCCACCACGGCAGCATCTCTGTCCAAATTACAGCCACATGTGGAATTGCCAATATCCCTCACCCCACAGACTATATAATCACAGACTATACAGTCCTGTCTAACTTACTCTGCTCACCCATTTCTCAGGACTATCATATTCTCTGTTCATAATCTCAATCATCTTTTCAAATACATGACTACCGCAGTCCGGTCAGTCAACACAGTTCTTTGTTCATAATCTCAATCATATTTTCAAATACATGACTACCGCAGTCCGGTCAATCAACACAATTCTTTGTTCATAATCTCAATCATATTTTCAAATACATGACTACCGCAGTCCGGTCAGTCAACACAGTCCTGGAAATCAATTCCCCCATAAATACTCATTTCTCATTTGAAATCTTTGTATTTTCTAAGAACTCAAGCTTATGCAATATGACAATGATGCTAATAAACAAATAATTAATATTAAGCAATCACATAAAAATTATAAAAATTCACTATTAGGTAAAGTTACTAAAATACCCTTAATCTTTTCTAGAATTCCATCTATGTCCTAAATTTTGAAATGACCAAATTACCCTTGCTCTTTTTCAAAAATTCCCATTTTGTCCCTACATGTAAAATGACCATTTTGCCCTTCATTTTACAAAAATTTCCACATAATATCCCTTGCATTTAGGGCTGGCCGAATGGTCTCACTACCATTCTCAACATATTTTCCAAAGTAACAAACTCCAATTCCAACCAAAATTCAATCAAATCACAAATTCAATCAAAATTCAACAAACCAAATTTCAACCATTACAACACCTTAAAAATTCAATCAAACATCATTCCAATCCATGAATTTCAATCACAAGCATCAAAAACACAAAACCCCTAAATCAATTTCAAGTTTTCATGATTTTAGGTCAAAAATTGAATTTAACCCTACAACATGTTTTCTTCTAATTCCAAGGGTTCTAATTGAAATTAAATGCCTAGATCCTTACCTTAGACTCTTTAATTGAAGAAAAAGCCTTGAATTCCTTTCTCCCTCACTCCTTGGTCTTGTAGGAATTTTTGAGATTTCCTCCAATTTCTTTTCCTTTTTGCCGATTAGCTTAGGGTTTAGGGAGTTTGGATGGTTTGGTTTCTTAATTTGAGATGAGATGATGAAGTTAAGATGAAATTGAAATGAAAACTGCAGCTGCTGGGTTTGGAGACTCATGGTTCTGTTTTTGAGTTTTTGGTGATTTTTTTCTCCTTTTACTTAAGTTAAATGCTTCTAAAAAATTTTATTAACCAAATTGGACTTTGCCTTCAAGTCCAGCTGCTGCCTGCACGTCCAGCAGCTCAATTGGACCAAGGGAAGTCCACTTGCCAAGCCTTTCCAGCCCACTTGGACAGCCAAGGAGCTCCAAGTCACTTGCCTACCCCAAAAGTCAACATTTCAAGCACTTTGTAGAAAATTCTAGAAGGTAATTAGGGCTGCTAATTATTTTACAATGTGATTAGAATTTGAAGAAAATAACATCACCAATGGATTCCAAACTATCAAAAACCTTGGGGTAGCGTCTTACTTATCTCTTAATCCAAGCCTAATTAGCTTAATTTAGTGACATTAGAAAAACCTAAGTTGTCACTTTTTGATTGGTTAAGGTTCTAATTTAAATTTTTCTTGGTTAAACATTTTTAATAATTATTCTAAGTATATTACAATTATCAGATAATTCTATAGATATCCTATGAATTTGCTCTAAATTTTCTGTCTTAAAATTTTATCGTAATAATTTCTCAAAGTTCTAACTTTCAGAAAATCCTAACAATTCTGAATAAGCATTTTAATTCTTTATCTGTATATATTTTTAATCTATATTCTATTACCTTTCTTTTAAGTTATAAATGAGTTCAAAATTCTATACTTGAAAATTTACCCTGGACAGCTGTCTGACATAGCAGTCCAGTCAACTATCAATTTCGGCAAAAATAAAGACATTTGGAAATTCAGAAAATTCTTCTGAGTAGAAATGTATTAATTTCATTAAGAGAATATGTACATAAGGTTTCTATAAAATATAGTGCATAAATGTTAATAATATACATATATAAAAGCGTACAATTAATAAAATGAGGATGTTACACAGGGTCAAAATGATTTTGAGTCAAAACTGCATTTGCATAAATCATACTGCATTTGATTTATTTATGTAATTTATTAGTTGTTATATGAAATGAACATGGTTGATATTGTTTTAATTGTATGAGAAATTAAATGTCTGATCCGGTAAATTTTGTCCCTAGATCCTAGGGAAATGTAAATGCAGGTGAATGGATAATAGAAGATAAAGATGCAGAGATCAACAGAGCTGTAGGATGGAAATATTTTGGGTAGATAATATTTGTAGTACTTAGAAATACTTTTTAGTAATGTTTCTGTAAGTTTTAATATTGTAATTCTGAATCTATTTTGGATTTAAAATAGAATATATTAGAACTTTTATGTATAATGTAAATGATATAGTTAATTTAAATTTAAACTAGAAGGGGGGTTACAATATGTTTGGGAGGCGAAATAATAAAAAGATTATAATTTTTTTGGTGATATCTAAAAAGATCATTCCCTTCCAAATTGGCATAAAATGAGAGAAGACCTAAAAAAATTTCAGGTTATCTCGTTTAATTTTATTAAAAATACATATCTCCTCTCATTAATAATGAAAATTTTTATAAACGTTGTGATAAAAAAAACTAATAAAGGAAACTATTAATGTAATTGTTATATTTTTAATGTGATTGGTAATTGTCGTAGAAATATCAAAATTTCACGATATGGTTGGGAGGTGAAATAATCAAAAGATTATAATTTTTTTTTGGTGAGATCTGAAGAGATCATTCCCTTCCAAATTGGCATAAAATGAGAGAAGTCCTAAGAAAATTTCAGGATATCTCGTTTAATTTTATTACAAATACATATATCCTCTCATTAATAATGGAAATTATTATAAACATTGTAATACAAAAACTAATAAAGGAAACTATTCATGTAATTGTTATCTTTTTAATGTGATTGGTAATTGTCGTAGAAATATCAAAATTTCACGATATGTTTGGGAGGTGAAATAATAAAAAGATTATAACTTTTTTTGTGAGATCTAAAAAGATCATTCCCTTACAAATTGGCATAAAATGAGAGAAGACCTAAACAAATTTCAGGATATCTCGTTTAATTTTATTAAAAATACATATCTCCTCTCATTAATAATGCAAATTATTAGAAACGTTGTGACAAAAAAACTAATAAAGGAAACTATTAATGTGATTGTTATCTTTTTAAAGTGATTGGTAATTGTCGTAGAAATATCAAAATTTCACGATATGTTTGGGAGGTGTAATAATAAAAAGATTATAATTTTTTTGTGAGATCTAAAAAGAGCATTCCCTTCCAAATTGGCATAAAATGAGAGAAGACCTAAAAAAATTTCAGGATATCTCGTTTAATTTTATTAAAAATACATATCTACTCTCATTAATAATGGAAATTATTATAAATGTTATGATAAAAAAAGTAATAAAGGAAACTATTAATGTAATTGTTATCTTTTTAATTTGACAGTACTTGTCGTAGAAATGTAAAAACTTCACGATATGTTTGGGAGGTGAAATAATAAAAAGATGATAATTTTTTTTTTTGGTGAGATCTAAGGAGATCATTCCCTTCCAAATTGGCATATGAGAAAAGACTTAAAAAAATTTCAGGATATCTCGTTTAATTTTTTTAAAAATACATATCTATCTCCTCTCATTAATAATGCAGATTATTATAAACGTGATAAAAAAACTAATAACGGAAACAATTAATGTGATTGTTATCTTTTTAATGTGATTGGTAATTGTCGTAGAAATATCAAAATTTCCCGATATGTTAGGGAGGTGAAATAATAAAAAGATTATAATTTTTTTTTGTGAGATCTTAAAAGATCATTCCCTTCCAAATTTGCATAAAATGAGAGAAGACCTAAAAAAATTTCAGGATATCTCGTTTAATTTTATTAAAAATACATATATCCTCTCATTAATAATGGAAATTATAATAAACATTGTGATAAAAAACTAATAAAAGAAACCATTAATGTGATTGTTATCTTTTTAATGTGATTGGTAATTATTGTAGAAGTATCAAAATTTCACGATATGTTTTAGAGGTGAAATAATAAAAAGATTATAATTTTTTTATGGTGAGATCTAAAGAGATCATTTCCTTCCAAATTGGCATAAAATGAGAGAAAACCTAAAAAATTTTTAGGATATCTCGTTTAATTTTATTAAAAATACATATTGCCTCTCATTAATAATGGAAATTATTTTAAACGTTGTGATAAAAAAACTAATAAAGGAAACTATTAATGTGATTGGTAATTGTCGTAGAATTATCAAAATTTCACGATATGTTTGGGAGGTGAAATAATAGAAAGATTATAATTTTTTTTTGTGAGATCTGAAAAGATCATTCCCTTCCAAATTGGCATAAAATGAGAGAAGACCTAAAAAAATTTCAGGATATCTCGTTTAATTTTATTAAAAATACATATCTGCTCTCATTAATAATGGAAATTATTATAAATTTTATGATAAAAAAAAGTAATAAAGGAAACTATTAATGTGATTGTTATCTTTTTAATGTGACAGTACTTGTCGTAGAAATGTAAAAACTTCACGATATATTTGGGAGGTGAAATAATAAAAAGATGATAATTTTTTTTTTGGTGAGATCTAAGGAGATCATTCCCTTCCAAATTGGCATATGAGAAAAGACTTAAAAAAATTTCAGGATATCTCGTTTAATTTTTTTAAAAATACATATCTATCTCCTCTCATTAATAATGCAGATTATTATAAACGTGATAAAAAAACTAATAACGGAAACAATTAATGTGATTGTTATCTTTTTAATGTGATTGGTAATTGTCGTAGAAATATCAAAATTTCACGATATGTTAGGGAGGTGAAATGATAAAAAGATTATAATTTTTTTTGTGAGATCTTAAAAGATAATTCCCTTCCAAATTTGCATAAAATGAGAGAAGACCTAAAAAAATTTCAGGATATCTCGTTTAACTTTATTAATAATACATATCTCCTTTCATTAAGAATGGAAATTATAATAACGGTTGTGATAAAAAACTAATAAAAGAAACTATTAATGTGATTGTTATCTTTTTAATGTGATTGGTAGTTATTGTAGAAATATCAAAATTTTACGATATGTTTTAGAGGTGAAATAATAAAAAGATTATAATTTTTTTATGGTGAGATCTAAAGAAATCATTCCCTTCCAAATTGGCATAAAATAAGAGAAGACCTAAAAAAATTTCAGGATATCTCGTTTAATTTTATTAAAAATACATATCGCCTTTCATTAATAAGGAAAATTATTTTAAACGTTGTGATAAAAAACTAATAAAGGAAACTATTAACGTGATTGGTAATTGTCATAAAAATATCAAAATTTCACGATATGTTTGGGAGGTGAAATAATAGAAAGATTATAATTTTTTTTTGGTGAGATCGAGAAAGATCATTCCCTTAAAAATTGGCCTAAAATGAGAGAAGACCTAAGAAAATTTCAGGATATCTCGTTTAATTTTATTAAAAATACATATCTCCTTTCATTAAGAATGGAAATTATAATAACGGTTGTGATAAAAAACTAATAAAAGAAACTATTAATGTGATTGTTATCTTTTTAATGTGATTGGTGATTGTAGTAGAAATATCAAAATTTCACGATATGTATGGGAGGTGAAATAATAAAAAGATTATAATTTTTTTGTGAGATCTAAAAAGAGCATTCCCTTCCAAATTGGCATAAAATGAGAGAATACCTAAAAAATTTTCAGGATATCTCGTTTAGTTTTATTAAAAATTCATATCTCCTCTCATTAATAATGGAAATTATTATAAACGTTATGATAAAAAAAAGTAATAAAGGAAACTATTAATGTAATTGTTATCTTTTTAATGTGATGGTACTTGTTGTAGAAATGTAAAAACTTCATGATATGTTTGGGAGGTGAAATAATAAAAAGATGATAATTTTTTTTTGGTGAGATCTAAGTAGATCATTCCCTTCCAAATTGGCATATGGGAGAAGACTTAAAAAAATTTCAGGATATCTCATTTAATTTTATGAAAAATACATATCTATCTCCTCTCATTAATAATGCAGATTATTATAAACGTGATAAAAAAACTAATAACGGAAACAATTAATGTGATTGTTATCTTTTTAATGTGATTGGTAATTGTCGTAGAAATATCAAAATTTCACGATATGTTAGGGAGGTGAAATAATAAAAAGACTATAATTTTTTTTTGTGAGATCTAAAAAGATCATTCCCTTCCAAATTTGCATAAAATGAGAGAAGACCTAAAAAAATTTTAGGATATCTCGTTTAATTTTATTAAAAATACATATCTCCTCTCATTAAGAATGGAAATTATTATAAACGTTGTGATAAAAAACTAATAAAAGAAACTATTAAGGTGATTGTTATCTTTTCAATGTGATTGGTAATTTTCGTACAAATATCAAAATTTCACGATATGTGTTGGAGGTGAAATAATAAAAAGATTATAATTTTTTTTTTGTGAGATCTTGAGAGATCATTCCCTTCCAAATTGGCATAAAATGAGATTAGACCTAAAAAAATTTCAGGATATCTCGTTTAATTTTATTAAGAATACATATCTCCTCTCATTAATAATGGAAATTCTAATCAACGTTGTGATAAAAAACTAATAAAGGAAACTATTAATGTGATTGTTATCTTTTCAATGTGATTGGTAATTGTCGTAGAAATATCAAAATTTCACGATATGGTTAGGAGGTGAAATAATAAAAAGATTATAACTTTTTCTTTGGTGAGATCTGAAGAGATCATTCCCTTCCAGATTGGCATAAAATGAGAGAAGACCTAGAAAAATTTCAGGATATCTCGTTTAATTTTATTAAGAATACATATCTCCTCTCATTAATAATGGAAATTCTTATAAACATTGAGATAAAAAAACTAATAAAGGACACTATTAATGTGATTGTTATCTTTTCAATGTGAATGGTAATTGTCGTAGAAATATCAAAATTTCACGATATGTTTGGGAGGTGAAATAATAAAAAGATTATAATTTTTTTTTGGTGAGATATGAAGAGATCATTTCCTTCCAAATTGGCATAGAATGAGAGACGACCTAAAAAAATTTCAGGATATCTCGTTTAATTTTATTAAAAACACATATCTCCTCTCATTAATAATGTAAATTCTTATAAACGTTGTGATAAAAAACTAATAAAGGAAACTATTAATGTGATTGTTATCTTTTTAATGTGATTGGTAATTGTCGTAGAAATATGAAAATTTCACAATATGATTGGGAGGTGAAATAATAAAAAGATTATAATTTTTTTTCGTGAGATCTGAAGAGATCATACCCTTCCAAATTGGCATAAAATGAGAGAAGACTTAAAAAAATTTCAGGATATCTCGTTTAATTTTATTAAAAATACATGTGTCCTCTCATTAATAATGGAAATTCATATAAACGTTGGGATAAAAAACTAATAAAGGATACTATTAATGTGATTGTTATTTTTTCAATGTGATTGGTAATTGTGGAAGAAATATCAGAATTTCAAGATATGTTTGGGAGGTGAAATAACAAAAAGATTATAATTTTTTTTTGTGAGATCTGAAGAGATCATTCCCTTCTAAATTGGCATAAAATGAGAGAAGACCTAAAAAAATTTCAGGATATCGCGTTCAATTTTATTAAAAATACATATCTCCTCTCATTAATAATGGAAATTCTTATAAACGTTGGGATAAAAAACTAATAAAGGATACTATTAATGTGATTGTTATCTTTTCAATGTGATTGGTAATTGTGGTAGACATATCAGAATTTCACGATATGTTTGGGAGGTGAAATAACAAAAAGATTATAATTTTTTTTTGTGAGATCTGAAGAGATCATTCCCTTCCAAATTGGCAGAAAATGAGACAAGACCTAAAAAAATTTCTGGATATCTCGTTTAATTTTATTAAAAATACGTATCTCCTTTCATTAATAATGGAAATTCTTATAAACTTTGGGATAAAAAACTATTAAAGGAAACTACTAATGTGATTGTTATCTTTTTAATGTTATTGGTAATTATCATAGAAATATCAAAATTTCACGAAATGTTTGGAAGGGGAAGTAATAAAAAGATTATATTTTTTTTTCTGAGATCTAAAAAGATCATTCCCCTCCAAATTGGCATAAAATGAGAGAAGACCAAAAAAATTTTCAGGATATCTCGTTTAATTTTATTAAAAATACATATATCCTCTCATTAATAATGGAAATTCTTATAAACATTGTGATAAGAAACTAATAAAGGAAACTATTAATGTGATTGTTGTCTGTTAAATGTGATTGGTAATTGTCGTAGAAATACCAAAATTTCATGATATGTTTGGGAGGTGAAATAATAAAAAGATTATAATTTTTTTTTGGTGAGATCTGAAGTGATCATTCTCTTCCAAATTGGTAGAAAATGAGAGAAGACCTAAAAAAATCTCAGGATATCCCGTTCAATTTTATTAAAAATACATATCTCCTCTCATTAGTAATGGAAATTCTTATAAATGTTGTTATAAAAAACTAATAAAGGAAACTATTAATGTGATTGTTATCTTTTTAATGTGATTGGTAATTGTCATAGAAATATCAAAATTTCGCAATATGTTTGGGAGGTGAAATAATAAAAAGGTTATAATTTTTTTTTGGTGAGATCTAAAGAGATCATTCCCTTCCAAATTGGCATAAAATGAGAGAAGACCTAAAAAAATTTCAGGATATCTCGTTTAATTTTGTTAAAAACACATATCTCCTCTCATTAGTAATAGAAATTCTTATAAACATTCTGATAAAAAACTAATAAACGAAATTATTAATTTGATTCTTATCTTTTCAATGTGATTGGTAATTGTCGTAGAAATATCAAAATTCCACGAAATGTTTGGGAGGTGAAATAATAAAAAGATTATAATTTTTTTTCGTGAGATCCAAAGAGATCATTTCCTTCCAAATTGGCATAAAATGATAGAATACCTAAAAAAATTTCAGGATATCTCGTTTAATTTTATTAAAAATACATGTCTCCTCTCATTAATAATGGAAATTCTTATAAACGTTGGGATAAAAAACTAATAAAGGATACTATTAATGTGATTGTTATCTTTTGAATGTGATTGGTAATTCTGGAAGAAATATCAGAATTTCAAGATATGTTTGGGAGGTGAAATAACAAAAAGATTATATTTTTTTTTGTGAGATCTGAAGAGATCATTCCCTTCCAAATTGGCACAAAATGAGAGAAGACCTAAAAAAATCTCAGGATATCCCGTTCAATTTTATTAAAAATACATATCTCCTCTCATTAGTAATGGAAATTCTTATAAACGTTGTTATAAAAAACTAATAAAGGAAACTATTAATGTGATTGTTATCTTTTTAATGTGATTGGTAATTGTCATAGAAATATCAAAATTTCGCAATATGTTTGGGAGGTGAAATAATAAAAAGGTTATAATTTTTTTTTGGTGAGATCTAAAGAGATCATTCCCTTCCAAATTGGCATAAAATGAGAGAAGACCTAAAAAAATTTTAGGATATCTCGTTTAATTTTGTTAAAAATACATATCTCCTCTCATTAGTAATAGAAATTCTTATAAACATTCTGATAAAAAACTAATAAACAAAATTATTAATGTGATTCTTATCTTTTCAATGTGATTGGTAATTGTCGTAGAAATATCAAAATTCCACGAAATGTTTGGGAGGTGAAATAATAAAAAGATTATAATTTTTTTTGGTGAGATCCAAAGACTTTTGGGTTTTTGTACACCGTGATCCGTGGTGCATTCTTATGCATAAAAAATCATAATGCTTGGAGCACTTTAAGGTTTTGAGGTACGAGGTTCCCCGTGGTCCAATCTTGGTGCTGGTGGTGCATTTTCGGCCATTTGTGAAACATTCGTGCGAAAATAAGACTGTTGGATTTTGGTGCCCCGTGATCTGTGGTGCATTCTTATGCCTAAAAAACCATAATGCTCGGAGGTCTTTTCAGTTTTGAGGTTCATGGTGCCCCGTGGTCCAATTTTGGTGTCGGTGGTGCATTTTCGACCATTTGTGCAATTTTCCTGCGAAAATAAGATTTTTGGATTTTGGTGCCCCGTGATCCCTGGTGCATTCTTATGCATAAAAAACCATAATGCTTGGAGCACTTTTCAGTTTTGAGATTTGTGGTGTCCCGTGGTCCAATTTAGGTACCGGTAGTGCATTTTCGGCCATTTGTGCAATTTTCGTGCAAAAATAAGACTTTTGGGTTTTGGTGCCCCGTGATTCGTGGTGCATTCTTATGCATAAAACATCATAATGGTCGGAGCACTTAAGTTTTGAGGTCCGAGGTGCCCCGTGGTCCAATTTTGGTGCCCGTGTTGCATTTTCGGCCCATTGTGCAATTTTCGTGCGAAAATAAGACTTTTGGGTTTTGGTGCCCTGTGATCCCTGGTGCATTCTTATGCATAAAAAACCATAATGCTTGGAGCACTTTTCAGTTTTGAGGTCCGTGGTAACCCGAGGTCCAACTTTGGTGCCGGTGGCGCATTTTCAACCATTTGTGACATATTCGTGCGAAAATAAGACTTTTGAGTTTTTGTGTCCCGTGATCCGTGGTGCATTCTTATGCATAAAAAACCCTAATGCTCGAAAGTATTTTCAGTTTTGAGGTTCTTGGTGCCCCGTTGTCCAATTTTGGTGCTGGTGCTGCATTTTCGGCCATTTGTGCAATTTTCCTGCGAAAATAAAACTTTTGGATTTTGGTGCCCCGTGATCCCTGGTGCATTCTTATGCATAAAAAACCATAATGCTTGGAGCACTTTTAAGTTTTGAGGTACGTGGTGCCCCGTGGTCCAATTTTGGTGCCGGTGGTGCATTTTCGGCCATTTGTGAAATATTCATGTGAAAATAAGACATTTGGGTTTTGGTGCCCCGTGTTCCGTGGTGCATTCTTATGCATAAAAAATCATAATGCTCGGAAGCCTTTTCAGTTTTGAGGTTCCTGGTGCCCCGTGGTCCAATTTTGGTGCCGGTGGTGCATTTTCGGCCATTTGTGCAGTTTTCCTGCGAAAATAAGATTTTTGGGTTTTGGTGCCCCGTGATCCTTGGTGCATTCTTATGCATAAAAAAACCATAATGCTTGGAGCATTTTTCAGTTTTGTGATCTGTGGTGCCCCGTGGTCCAATTTTGGTGCCGGTGGTGAATTTTCGGCCATTTGTTAAATTTTCGTGCGAAAATAAGAGTTTTGGGTTTTGGTACCCTGTGAACCCTGGTCCAATCATATGCATAAAAAACCATAATGCTCGTAGCACTTTACAGTTTTGAGTGCCGAGGTGCCCCGTTGTCTAATTTTGGTCCCTGTGTGGCATTTTCGGCCCTTTGTTCAATTTACGTGCGAAAATAAGACTTTTGGGTTTTGGTGCCCTGTGAACCCTGGTGCAATCTTATGCATAAAAAACCATAATGCTCATAGCACTTTTCAGTTTTGAGGTCCGAGGTGCCCCGTTGTCCAATTTTGGTCCCGTGGGGCATTTTCGGGCCTTTTGTTCAAATTACGTGCGAAAATAAGAATTTTGGATTTTGGTGCCCAGTGATCTTTGGTGCATTATTATGCATAAAAACCATAATGCTCGAAACAGTTTTCAGTTTTGAGGTCCGTGGTGCCCCCTGGGTCAGTTTTGGTGCCGGTGGTGCATTTTCGGCCATTTGTGCAATTTTCCTGCGAAAATAAGATTTTTGGATTTTGGTGCCCCGTGATCCCTGGTGCATTCTTATGCATAAAAAACCATAATGCTTGGAGCACTTTTCAGTTTTGAGATCCATGGTGTCCCGTGGTCCAATTTAGGTACCGGTAGTGCATTTTCGGCCATTTGTGCAATTTTCGTGCGAAAATAAGACTTCTCGGTTTTGGTGCCCCGTGATCCGTAATTCATTCTTATGCATAAAAAACAATAATGCTTGGAGCACTTTTCAGTTTTGAGGTCCGTGGCGTCGTGCAGTCCAATTTAGGTGCCAGTGGTGCATTTTCGGCCATTTGTGAAATTTTCGTGTGAAAATAAGACTTTTGGGTTTTGGTGCCTCGTCATCCCTGGTGCATTATTATGCATAAAAAATTATAACGCTCGGAGAACTTTAAAGTTTTGAGATCCGTGGTGCCCCGTGGTCCAATTTTGGTGGCCGTGTTGCATTGTCGGCCCATTGTGCAATTTTCGTGCGAAAATAAGACTTTTGGATTTGGGTTCCCTGCGATCCCTTGTGCATTCTTATGCATAAAAAACCATAATGCTCTGAAGTCTTTTCTGTTTTGAGGTTCCTGGTGCCCCGTGGACAAATTTTGGTGCCGGTGGTGCGTTTTCGACCCATTGTGCAATTTTCGTGTGGAAATAAGACTTTGGGTTTTAGTGCCCTGTGATCCCTGGTGCATTCTTATGCATAAAAAATCATAATGGTCGGAGCACTTTTAAGTTTTGAGGTCTGAGGTACCCCGTGGTCCAATTTTGGTGCCCGTGTTGCATTTTCGGCCCATTGTGCAATTTTCGTGCGAAAATAAGACTTTTGGGTTTTGGTGCCCTGTGATCCCTGGTGCATTATTATGCATAAAAAACCATAATGCTTGGAGCACCTTTCAGTTTTGAGATCCGCGGTACTCCATGGTCCAATTTTGGTGCCGGTGGTACATTTTCAGCCATTTGTGAAATATTCGTGCGAAAATAAGACTTTTGGCTTTTTGTGCACCGTGATCCGTGGTGCATTCTTATGCATAAAAAATTATAATGCTTGGAGCACTTTAAGGTTTTGAGGTACGTGGTTCCCCGTCGTCCAATCTTGGTGCTGGTGGTGCATTTTTGGCCATTTGTGAAATATTCGTGCGAAAATAAGACTGTTGGGTTTTGGTGCCCCGTGATCTGTGGTGCATTCTTATGCATAAAAAACCATAATGCTCGAAAGTCTTTTCAGTTTTGAGGTTCCTGGTGCCCCGTGGTCCAATTTTGGTGCCGGTGGTGCATTTTCGGCCATTTGTGCAATTTTCCTGCGAAAATAAGATTTTTGGATTTTGGTGCCCCGTGATCCCTGGTGCATTCTTATGCAGAAAAACCATAATGCTTGGAGCACTTTTCAGTTTTGAGATCTGTGGTTCCCCGTGTTAGGTTCTAAGACCTTGGACGATGTCCAACCTCTCCTATTACGGTTTTGATGATAATAACTAAAGGATAAATTTTGAAGTATCTAATGATCTAGTTTGAGTGTTATAGGATTTACATCGTCCAATCCCGCAATGGTATTGTATCTCTCAAACCTGGACTCTATGTTTTAATAAAGTAAGCATCCAATTGTGTTTTATAAGAAACATACAGGCAGCGTCCAATGCTCCTGTGAGAACATGCGTCCAACGCTTAAGTAACACTCAGCAGTTACTATCAGTTAAAATACGCTTTCTATAATATAAGGCAACGTTCACTATATCATATTTTAACATGCCATGATCTTTTCAAAAAGTATTGAACAGGAAAAGAAGAAGCTTCTCTCTGCAAAGAAAGTACAAGTAGGAGAGAGGCGCTACGAGTACGGCTGTCACATCCATCATTTCACTATAAGTCAAAGTGTGACAACGGCAATAAGCTACAGAAAGAATCGCTCTTGGAAAAGGAACAGAATCCTCAACGGATATCTTTCAACAAACTTCCTATATATAGAAGGATGAGCTCACGTATCAAGTACACAAGAATTTTGAAAAAGAACAGAAATCCTATAAAAACGACTGGACGACCATAAGCGAAAAAGAGCATTCATCTTAGCTTTGCTAAGCGAGTCTATAAACTCATTCTTATTGTAATATCCTCTCATTGAGAGTTATATTTTACTTACAATATCAAACATTACTGTTTGGAAAGCCAGAAGTGGCTTAGTGTTAAAGAATACTTGGTTTTTGTGTTTAATCTCAAGAGGAGATTAAGGGTGTGCCAGAAGTGGCATAGAGAATACTTGTAGCCAGAAGTGGCAAAGTTAAGAATACTTGAGTGTAATCAGTTTTGATTAGTAGAACCCTTCAAAAGTTTTTGAAGGAGAACTGGACGTAGCTCAGTTGAGTGAACCAGTATAAAACTACGTATTCTATTCACTCAACTTCTAGCTTACTTGCATTTCTTTTAAACTATCTCTTCAGCATATTACGAAAAAGTTTCTATACACCTTTTTATCCAAGTTTATTCATTAAGTGTATTTAAACGAAAAAGAAGAAGAGTAGTTTCTTTGGACGGTTATTTTTAATCGACTGGACGATAGCTTATTTTTTCTGTTTTACTAAACTTCTGTAAAACAAAAAGATACACTATCTTCATTCTAGCTAAAGTTTTCCAAAGAAAATTTAAATACACTATTCAACCCCCCTTCTAGTGTATTTCTCTACATTTCAGTTGGTATCAGAGCTCGACCTCTTGGGTTGAGTTCTTAACAGAACAGAGGAAAGATCCTGAGAAAGATGGAAAACGAAGGACAAGCTGTGAATAGACCACCACTCTTCAAAGGTGTCAAATATGACTACTGGAAACAAAGAATGATAGCATTCTTTGAATCTAGCCATATTTACATGTGGGAAGTCGTGGAGATAGGCGATTATATTCCGCTTGATGAAAGCCTCAACGAAATCCCAAAAGCTAGATGGACGGAAGAGCAAAAACAAAGATTTTATCTCAACTCCAGAGCCAGAAACATCATCATGTGTGCACTAAGCGAACAAGAATACAACAAGGTGCACAGTCTCAAAAGCGCAAAACAAATGTGGGACACTCTTACATTAACGTATGAGGGTTCCACTCAGGTAAAACGTAACAAACTCAGTCTCCTTACTCGTCAATATGAGTTGTTTAGTATGGAAGAAAACGAGGACATACAAAGTATGTTTGGACGGTTTCAAACCATATTAAATGAACTTAGAGCACATGGTAAAGATTATAATAACTATGAACATATTGACAAAATTCTAAGAAGTTTGCCTAGGAAATGGAGACCACAGGTTACAGCTTTGAGAACAAAGAAGGAACTGGACGATATGTCCTTAGAAGAACTTGTGGGAACCCTCAAGGTGCATGAACTAGAACTGCATCAAGATAATGATGGTAAGAAAAATAAGTCTCTGGCGCTCAGCGTCCAGAAGCCAAGGAAAGCATCATCGTTCAAAGCCATGCAAGCTGAAACATCATCAGACGAACAATATGAAGATGATGACTCAGACGAAAATGATGAACTATCCTTTATATCCAAAAGAATACATTCTATGTGGAAAAAGAAAGGTGGATCCAGATGGAGAAACCTGAAGAGGAAAGACTTCAAAGAAAAGAAGGAGAAGAGTCCAATTATATGCTACGAATGCAAAAAGCCAGGACACTTCAAATCAGAGTGCCCAGATCTTGAGAAAAGCAAGGACAAGAAGAAGAAATTCTTCAACAAAGGAAAGGGCAAGAAAGTTCTGATGTCCACATGGGAAGATCTGGACGATGACTCATCATCGGACGAGGGAGAAGAGGAGGAAGCACACATATGTCTGATGGCGGACACCTCAACTGACTCTTCAGAACCAGAAGAAGAAGATGAGGTAGATTTTAATAACTTAGATTCAATTCAAGAAGCTTATCATGAATTACTTTCAAATTCTTCTATCTTGTCAAAAGCCTATAGAACTTTAAAGAAATCTTCCAAATCACTTTCAAAAGAAAAAGAAGCTTTAGAAGAAAATGTTAGACAACTGAAAAGTGAAAAGGAAGATTTACAAGAAAAGTTTGCAGAGCTCTCAAGGCAAAATGAAACTACAAATATGGAGAGGCGAGCTCTATGGAATGATGCTACTCAAGCCTATAAATCCTATGAGGATTCAAGGGATAGAGAAAGAAATCTTTCCATAGAGATTCGAAATCTCAACGCAGAAAACAAAAGGCTAGTTGAGAAGCTTCTGAAAGTTGAAGCAGATACTTCCTTAAGAGTTCAACCACATGATGTTGTAAAACTTCATGAAGAGATTGACAGCCTAAAGAAGGATCTGTCAAACTTTGTCAAGGGCTCTGACAACCTCAAAAAACTTTTAAAATATGAAGGTTGTAAGAGACCAAATGACAGGTCAGGACATGGATACAAGGGAAAGAAATCTATTCATGATGAAGAAACAGATGTTTGCTACTTCTGTGGGAAATCTGGACATATAACGTCCAAATGCAGACACCTGCCTAAGAGGGGAACATTCAATACCCTTCGAGCTAACAAAAAAGGACCCAAGTCAATCTGGGTACCTAAGGATAAAATTGTTTCTGTTGCAGACATGCTTAACAGCAGGAAAGAAACTCCAATCATGGTACCTGGACAGTGGGTGCTCACATCACATGACGGGAGAAAAGTGTATGTTCCAAAGCCTCCTACCCAAGACTGGTGGGACAATCACTTTTGGAGGGAATCAGAAAGGGATGATAGCTGGCGTAGGTAAGATTGGTATACCACCCTATCCCTGTATTGATAACGTTCTTTATGTTGAAGGTCTTAAACACAATCTACTTAGCATAAGTCAATTATGTGACAGTGGATATGATGTTGCCTTTAACAAAGGTGAATGTACAGTCAAAAACTCTGATGGATCCCTTCTCTTTACTGCAAAGAGGCAAGGCAATCTGTATAAGATTAAACTTGGGGAACTATCAAGTCAAAATGTATCTTGCCTAGTTTCTGTACAAGAAAATCATTGGTTATGGCATAAAAAACTTGGTCATGCAAGCTTGAGGTTAATCTCAAAGCTGAACAGGCACAGCCTCGTAAGAGGACTACCAAGTATGTCATATAAAGATGATCTTCTTTGTGAAGCTTGTCAGAAAGGGAAACAAGTGAAAAATTCTTTTCAAAGTAAAAACATTGTTTCCACTTCTAGACCTCTAGAGCTGTTACATATTGACCTGTTTGGACCCACAAGAACAGCCTCGGTAAATGGTAAAAGATATGGATTAGTTATAGTGGACGACTATACTAGATGGACATGGGTCTTATTCCTATCCCACAAAGATGAGTCCTTTAAGGCTTTTTATAATCTCTGCAAAAGAGTTCAAAATGAAAAAGGAGTATGCATTACTTCAATCAGAAGTGATCACGGGGGTGAATTCGAAAACGAAAGTTTTCAAAGGTTCTGTGAGGATAATGGTATCCTTCACAACTTCTCAACACCTAGAACACCACAACAGAACGGTGTAGTTGAGAGGAAAAACAGGTCACTTCAGGAAATGGCCAGAACCATGTTAAATGATAATTCAACCCCTAAACACTTCTGGGCTGAAGCAGTGAATACTGCCTGTTATTTACAAAACAGAATTTATATAAGGCCGATATTGAAAAAGACTCCATATGAATTGTGGAAGGGTAGAAGACCCAACATATCTTACTTCCATCCATTTGGATGTCAATGTTTCATTCTGAACACTAAGGATAACCTGGGAAAATTTGATTCTAAGTGTGATGAAGGAACATTGCTTGGATATTCTGAAACTTCAAAGGCGTACAGAGTCTATAACTCTAGAACCTTAGCTGTTGAAGAAGCTATCCATGTGAAGTTTAATGACAACAAGCCTGATAAGGAATTATCAGAGCTAGACAAATCATTTGCAGATATCAGGCTGGACGATGCAAGTAAGTCATCAGATTCGTCCAAACATGATGTCCCAGTTGAAGAATCAAATGCACTACTGGACCGTCCAGTCGAAGAACAAAGAGAACCAACTGGACGCAACTGGCAAATGAAGAAACATCATCCACAGGAGCAAATCATTGGGGATCCAGAAGACAGAGTCAAAACCAGATCTTCACTTCAACGACAGCAAAGTCATGCAGCATTCATATCTCAAATAGAACCTAAGACTGTGGACGATGCCTTAGAAGATGAAGGATGGGTCAAAGCAATGCAAGAAGAACTTGACCAATTTCAAAAGAACAATGTCTGGAAGCTAGTAGAACTCCCCAATGACAAAGAAGCAGTAGGAGCAAAGTGGGTGTTCAGAAATAAGCTGGACGAAGAAGGTAATGTTGTGAGAAACAAAGCAAGGTTGGTAGCAAAAGGTTACTCACAACAAGAAGGTATTGATTATACTGAAACTTATGCTCCCGTTGCACGTCTGGAGGCAATCCGCATTTTACTGTCATTTGCAGCTCATAGCAATATGAAGCTATACCAAATGGACGTAAAAAGTGCATTCCTCAATGGACTCATAAAAGAAGAAGTCTATGTGGAACAACCCCCAGGATTTGAAAGTGATGCTTTTCCAAACCATGTTTTTAAACTCAACAAAGCACTATATGGGTTGAAACAAGCTCCTAGAGCTTGGTATGAAAAACTCAGCACATTTCTGTCAGAAAATGGTTTCTCAAGAGGAAAAGTAGACACTACGTTATTTCGCAAAGACTATTCTTCTGATTTTATTATTGCACAAGTATATGTTGATGATATCATATTTGGTGCCACTAATGAATCTCTCTGTGAAGATTTTGCCAAATTAATGCAAACAGAGTTCGAAATGAGCATGATGGGTGAGCTGAAATTCTTCCTTGGACTTCAAATCAAACAAACTGAAAAGGGAATATACCTACATCAGACTAAGTATGTCAAAGAGCTGCTAAAGAAGTACAAGTTGGACGATGCAAAACCAATGAAAACTCCTATGCATCCAACAACAGTTCTTGAACTGGACGACAACTCAAAGGCAGTAGATAATACTCTATACAGAGGAATGATAGGATCACTCCTGTACCTCACTGCGTCCAGACCTGACATCATGTTCAGCGTATGCTTATGTGGCAGATTTCAATCTGACCCAAGGGAAGTTCACTTAACTGCTGTTAAAAGAATCTTTCGATATCTTGCTGGAACCACTAACCTTGGGTTATATTTCAAAAGAGAGAAAGATTTCAGGCTAATAGGATATTGTGATGCTGATTATGCTGGAGATCGCATTGAAAGAAAAAGCACCAGTGGAGGATGTCATTTCATTGGTGGTAACCTAGTCTCCTGGATATGCAAGAAGCAAGGAACAATTGCTCTATCCACTGCTGAAGCAGAGTATATCTCAGCTGCAAAATGCTGCTCTCAAATCTTGTGGATCAACCATCAACTTGAGGACTACAACAAATATGAGAGTAACATTCCTATCTTCTGTGATAGTAAAGCTGCCATAAATCTCTCTAAAAATCCCATATTGCATTCAAGGGCTAAACATATAGAAATTAAACATCACTTTGTAAGAGACCATGTTCAAAAGGGGACTGTGGAATTACACTTTGTAACCACAGATAATCAGCTTGCTGATATATTCACCAAACCCCTTACTGAAGACAAGTTAATCCTTCTGAGGGACAAACTTGGCATGGCTTCTGTAAAGGAATGATTAACATCTACATGATGCGTCCAATACCTTCATAGCGTCCAAAGGACATGTCGTCCATGGAACACTAGAGTCATGCATATATATATATTACATACGTTTCAATTAAAGTCCAACATATGGACGATGTCGCTCTATCTTAGTCTTTTCTTTTGATTCAAATTAATAAAACGGATCATTTTGAAGATAAGTATGAGCTAAATACTCTACGCTGAGTCACCTAAATGGCGGTAACCGTACACAGTTACCCAAATCCTCTGCACGTCTCATCATGGCGGGTTTTATGGCGTCAGTTACTTTTTTCAAATATTCAAAAATAAAAACAAAACCGCTTCATATTCTCCAAACAAAGCCCAAACACCACCTTATCAAATCCTCACCGGATCAAACCTAAACACCCATCAAACCTAAACACTCTCTCTCTCTCCCAGAAACCCCAAAAACCCTCTCAGAAAACCTAAAAATCCAAGCTTTACAAGAATGGCAATCTCTACAAACTCAAGCAACTCAGAACTCGAGGTCCTAACCTACCCTGAGACTACCGTTGTGCACCAAGGAGCTGCTACGGTGCACATTGAGCACTTCTTTGACATTGAAGCGCTCGAGAAGCTAGGACTAAATCTGAAAGAGAGCCTACTGAAGTGTGGAATCAGAGGCTACTTCAATGACAACCAGAAAATCTATCCAGAGTTGATCAGGATGTTCTGGAGGAATGTCAAGTTTCAGACCCCAAGGGAGCTCGTGGCCAATCTTCTTGGACGAGAAGTGACGCTGTCCACCGAGGCCATAGCAAAGGTAACTGGTTGCATCAGGGAGCGGAACCAGTACAGAACCAACTGGGCAGAGCAGTACGGCGACTTCGTTGCGACTGTGCTTTGCAAGTCCAAAACCCCTGAGTCGGTGAAGATTGAATACAAGAATCTGTGCGAGGAAGCTAAAATATGGCAGCAGGTGTGCAACAAAAGCATCCTGCACAAAGCTGGGTCTAAGGACTCAGTCACAGACTTACACAAGTTTGTGATATTCCATCTGATGGAAGGCATTCCCTTCAATCTCCCTCACATCATCTACATCAATATTGTGAGGATGATGAAGTCCGTGGGTGGGAATGATGACATCTTCTATGCCGCCCTGTTGAACAGGATCCTCTGGGATCAGAAGCTTTATCAATGCTTCTATGATGAATTGGATGAAGAAGCCCATGAAGCCATAATAAAGAAAGGGCCTATAGTGGCAACACAACAGTTGTTCGGTGAGCCCAACATAAGGCCGATGAAGATCAAGCTAACAGCCAAGGTCTTAAGGGACCTGGACGAGGACACCATCAACAAGCAAAGGCATGAGCAGAGCAAGATCATCTCTAATGATGACGAAGAAGAGATTGATCTACTGGGCATTCGTAGAAAAATCAAAAGGCTGATGGAAGAACAGCAAGGCAGAAAGATCACACGTCAAGCATCTCAGATGCATGAGGAAGATGCTGAGAAGGAGAGGAGGACCAAGAAAAGGCATGCTGAGAAGTCTGTTGCTCAGTCACCAGCAGGAAAGCGTCCAAGGACTGAGACGTCCAAACCTGCTCAAGAGGAGAAGCGTCCAAAGGCAGCACCAGTGAAAGTTGCTCCAGAAAAACAAAGGGTACGAAAGCTTAAATTACTGGACGACTCTGAAGATGACGACCAGATTCCAATTGGTCGAATCATGAAGAAGGCAGAAGAGACAGAGGGTCCTCAGCAAAAGAAGCAAAAGGCACAACCTGCTCAAACACCTCCTTTTCTTGCTAATGTGCCACGAAGAAGAGTGAAGACTCAGGCAAAAAGGGCAAAAAGGACTGAAGTGCTACCATCATCCTCTCAAGACACCGAAAATATGTCCACCAGCACCCTTCTACCAGCAACATCAGGTGCTCCTTCCACATCAGCAAGCCAGCAACCACCTCTTCGCTTGGACCTGTCCAAGTTTGTGCGTCCAAGAGATGCATGGAGGGATACATGGTCCCCATGGACTATCCCCCCCAAGCAGAAAACAAAAGAAGAGAAAGACAGAGAACGCTTTCCAGTTGCATTCCTCACATGCAATAATCAGAATCTCTGTAACGAAGATGATGTGATCCAGAGGCCGCTGCAAGAGCCTCTAAAGCGGCATTATACAACTACCTCAGCACCTGAGTGGACGAGGTATGTTTGCAATGAATCTTTGTCAGCTGCTTATCATGCCATGCCCAAAGGGACAATCATTAGCAATCCTCTGCCTAGTTGGACGAGAGAAGTGTATCCACACTTAGTACGCATGCCGTATCCTTACATCTGTCCAACTGGAACTCAGCAGAGAGTGCGTCCAGCAGCGGAAAATCTGCAGAAGCCAGAGGTGGAAGTTGCCTCTAGTCTCACCAAGACGGTTGCGGAGCAGAAAAGGAAGGCTCCAAAGAAAAAGAAGGCACTATCCAAGAAGCCTTCTGCTAACAAAGATAGTGAGCTAGATGCAGAATTGCAATTAGCAATCAAAGAGAGTCTGGACCAGTCAGTAACGCAGCAGCGTCCAAATGCAGAGTGGGTCAGGGATGTTCAAATCTGGACTCCAATCACAAAGTTTCTGCCATTACCAGCTGGAACTCCAGTACTAAACTTCCAGCCTAGCGACTTTGATGATCTTGGAAAGCTTCTGCAACAGATGTACATTCCAAATCAAGCAATCGCCTACCCACCAAACATGCACATAAGCCGAGCGACGGAAATAAAGTTTGTACCAGACAGAGTATGTCCTAGACTGCCTGTCTATGATGCTGGTCGCAAGAAAGGCTTCAGATTCTACGGCATTGAGATGCCCAGCAGGGAGGAGAAAGTTGAAACCCTGCAAAAATCTTCTTACAGCTGGGGTCATTTATTTGATGAGTCTAGTAAGCTCACGCGTGAACTTGGAACCTCTGATTCCATAACCTTTTGGCGCCAGATTCTATGGAACGATTCCCAGCAAGCCTCATCCTCAGGCTGTTCCAAAGATGATTTTGTTCATCCCCCTCATGGGATAGAAGTGCTGCGTCCAGTCAAGACTCATCATTTTTCAGACACATTTGCCTGCTTTCTGAAGGATTCAGATGATTATCTGGAGTTGATGAAGACTCTGCCAACAATCAGAAGCAACAAGGTGTATGACCTCAGAACACTGGAACGCACGGAGTTTGTGGAGGAACTCCAAACTCTCCATGAGGAGTACCTTGCAGAAGAAGCCACCGCAGCAGTGGAACAAGCTCGTGTTGAGCAGCTGGCTTTTGAGAAAGCTGAAACAGCAACCATGGAAAAAGAAGATACGGTTGCTAAATCAAAGGCGACACAGGCAGAACTGGATGAAGCCACTGCCAAGGTGACAAAGGTGCTAGCTCATCTTGACTTGGACCCATCAGTACCAGTGGACGTAGAACACTTTGTAACATCACATGAAGAAGCTACCGTCCAGTCTGATAGATCCGAGGATGATAGAGAGCTCGTGGCTGAAGCGTCCAAGCAAATGGAAGCCTCTGCAGCACAGCCTATTGCTGAAGATGTCACAAGCCTCCCCATTGTTGAAGCTTCTGCTGAAGCACATTCAGGCACACATCAACTGGTTCCAACTGGATCTTCAAGTCCAAAGGGCATTAATCCTCTGCGATTTGCTGAACCACAAGGAGTCTCAGAAGAACGTGTTCATGAAATTGTGCAACAGGCTCTGAGGCAGCAACAGCTGGAGACTGAGGCCGCATTTCAAGCTTTTCAGCAAAGACAACGGGCTGAAGCCGAACAACATCGTCTAGTGCTGCAAAATACAATTACTGAGCAGTTCATAGGTCTCTCACAGACACTCGTGAACCAGATTCAACATACAGCAGCCACCTTACTTGGTCACGTTGCTCATCCGGTACCACAAGTCCAACCTCCACCTCCACAACCAGCACCACCAGACCAAGCACCACCAGAACAACCACCACCACCACATGAGCCACCTCCTCAGCCATAAGGTGACCATGATGGCCACATCATTTTTTTTCCATCTTTCAAACCTTTTTGTTAATAACAAAGGGGGAGAAATTGGAATTTTTGATGAGAATAAATAGCTAATCATTTGTATTCAAATATTTGTTTGAATATATACATACTGATTCCTTTATCAAAACATGAGGTGTTTATTTTCATATATTCCGCATCCATATCATTGATATGTTTTAGAATCTGATATCTGTTATTTAATGCATAAGAAATGTTGAACTCAGGGGGAGTACTTCATTTCACTTTTATACTCTGGCATAACATAATCATCTCTGACTTGACTCATTGTATTCTTATATGATTATATGTCTGTTAACATCAAAATTTACCATTATTTGTCATCATCAAAAAGGGGGAGATTGTTAGGTTCTAAGACCTTGGACGATGTCCAACCTCTCCTATTACGGTTTTGATGATAATAACTAAAGGATAAATTTTGAAGTATCTAATGATCTAGTTTGAGTGTTATAGGATTTACATCGTCCAATCCCGCAATGGTATTGTATCTCTCAAACCTGGACTCTATGTTTTAATAAAGTAAGCGTCCAATTGTGTTTTATAAGAAACATACAGGCAGCGTCCAATGCTCCTGTGAGAACATGCGTCCAACGCTTAAGTAACACTCAGCAGTTACTATCAGTTAAAATACGCTTTCTATAATATAAGGCAACATTCACTATATCATATTTTAACATGCCATGATCTTTTCAAAAAGTATTGAACAGGAAAAGAAGAAGCTTCTCTCTGCAGAGAAAGTACAAGTAGGAGAGAGGCGCTACGAGTACGGCTGTCACATCCATCATTTCACTCTAAGTCAAAGTGTGACAACGGCAATAAGCTACAGAAAGAATCGCTCTTGGAAAAGGAACAGAATCCTCAACGGATATCTTTCAACAAACTTCCTATATATAGAAGGATGAGCTCACGTATCAAGTACACAATAATTTTGAAAAAGAACAGAAATCCTGTAAAAACGACTGGACGACCATAAGCGAAAAAGAGCATTCATCTTAGCTTTGCTAAGCGAGTCTATAAACTCATTCTTATTGTAATATCCTCTCATTGAGAGTTATATTTTACTTACAATATCAAACATTACTGTTTGGAAAGCCAGAAGTGGCTTAGTGTTAAAGAATACTTGGTTTTTGTGTTTAATCTCAAGAGGAGATTAAGGGTGTGCCAGAAGTGGCATAGAGAATACTTGTAGCCAGAAGTGGCAAAGTTAAGAATACTTGAGTGTAATCAGTTTTGATTAGTAGAACCCTTCAAAAGTTTTTGAAGGAGAACTGGACGTAGCTCAGTTGAGTGAACCAGTATAAAACTACGTATTCTATTCACTCAACTTCTAGCTTACTTGCATTTCTTTTAAACTATCTCTTCAGCATATTACGAAAAAGTTTCTATACACCTTTTTATCCAAGTTTATTCATTAAGTGTATTTAAACGAAAAAGAAGAAGAGTAGTTTCTTTGGACGGTTATTTTTAATCGACTGGACGATAGCTTATTTTTTCTGTTTTACTAAACTTCTGTAAAACAAAAAGATACACTATCTTCATTCTAGCTAAAGTTTTCCAAAGAAAATTTAAATACACTATTCAACCCCCCTTCTAGTGTATTTCTCTACATTTCACCCCGTGGTCCAATTTTGGTACCCGTGTTGCATTTTCGGCCCATTGTGCAATTTTCGTGCGAAAATAAGACTTTTGGGTTTTGGTGCCCCGTGATCCCTAGTACATTCTTATGCATAAAAATCCATTATACCCAGAGCACTTTTTAGTTTTGAGGTCCGAGGTGCCTCTTGGTCGAATTTTGGTGCCAGTGGTGCATTTTCGACCCATTGTGCAATTTTCGTGTGAAAATAAGACTTTTGTGTTTTGGGTCCCCGTGATCCCTGGTTCATTCTTATGCAGAAAAAACCATAATGCTTGGAGCACTTTTCAGTTTTGAGGTCTGTGGTGCCCTGTGGACCAATTTTGGTGCCGGTGGTTTACTTTCGGCCAGTTGTTAAATTTGTGCGAAAATAAGACTTTTGGGTTTTGGTGCCCCGTCATTCCTGGTGCTTTCTTATGCATAAAAAACTATAATGCTCGGTGCACTTTTCAGTTTTGAGGTCCGAGGTGCCCCGTGGTCCAATTTTTCTGCCCGTAGTGCATTTCGGCCCATTGGGTTTTGGTGCCCCGTATTCCCTGGTACATTCTTATGCATAAAAATCCATTATACCCAGAGCATTTTTTAGTTTTGAGGTCCGAGGTGCCTCTTGGTCGAATTTTGGTGCTGGTGGTGCATTTTCGACCCATTGTGCAATTTTCGTTCGAAAATAAGACTTTTGGGTTTTGGTGCCCAGTGATCCCTGGTGCATTCCTATGGATAAAAAACCATAATGCTCATAAGACTTTTCAGTTTTGAGGTCTGTGGTGCCTTGTTGTCCAATTTTGGTGCCAGTGGTGCATTTTCGTCCATTTGTGCCATTTTCATGCAAAAATAAGACTTTTGGGTTTTGGTGCCCCGTGATCCCTAGTGCATTCTTTTGCATAAGAAACCATAATGCTTGGAGCACTTTTCAATTTTTGAGGTCCGAGGTGCCCCGTGGTACAATTTTGGTGCCAGTGGTGCATTTTTGGCCCATTGTGCAATTTTCATGCGAAAATGAGACTTTTGGGTTTTGGTGCCCCGTGATCCTAGCTGCATTTTTATGCATAAAAAACGAAAATGCTTTGAACACTTTTCAGTTTTGAGGTCCGAGGTGCCCCGTGGTCCAATTTTGGTGCCCGTGGTGCATTTTCGGCCCTTTGTTCAATTTTTGTGCGAAAATAAGACTTTTGGATTTTTGTACCCAGTGATGCTTAGTGCATTCTTATGCATAAAAAACCATAATGCTCAGAACACTTTTCAGTTTTGAGGTCTATGGGGCCCCGTGATCCCTGGGGCATTCTTATGCATAAAAAATAATTATGCTTGGAGAACTTTTCAATTTTCAGGTCCGTGGTGTCCCGTGGTCCAATTGTGGTGTCGGGGTGCATTTTCGGCCAGTTGCGAAAATAAGACTTTTTTGTTTTGGGTCCCCGTGATCCCTGGTTCATTCTTATGCAGAAAAAACCATAATGCTTGGAGCACTTTTCAGTTTTGAGGTCTGTGGTGCCCTGTGGACCAATTTTGGTGCCGGTGGTTTATTTTCGGCCAGTTGTTAAATTTGTGCGAAAATAAGACTTTTGGATTTTGGTGCCCCGTGATTCCTGGTGCTTTCTTATGCATAAAAAACTATAATGCTCGGTGCACTTTTCAGTTTTGAGGTCCGAGGTGCCCCGTGGTCCAATTTTTCTGCCCGTAGTGCATTTCGGCCCATTGTGCAATTTTCGTACGAAAATAAGACTTTTGGATTTTGGTGCCCTGTATTTCCTGGTACATTCTTATGCATAAAAATCCATTATACCCAGAGCACTTTTTAGTTTTGAGGTCCGAGGTGCCTCTTGGTCGAATTTTGGTGCCGGTGGTGCATTTTCGACCCATTGTGCAATTTTCGTTCGAAAATAAGACTTTTGGGTTTTGGTGCCCAGTGATCCCTGGTGCATTCCTATGCATAAAAAACCATAATGCTCATAAGACTTTTCAGTTTTGAGGTCTGTGGTGCCTTGTTGTCCAATTTTGGTGCCAGTGGTGCATTTTCGGCCATTTGTGCAATTTTCGTGCGAAAATAAGACTTTTGGGTTTTGGTGCCCCGTGATCCGTGGTGCATTCTTATGCATAAAAAGCCATAATGCTCGAAACACTTTTTAGTTTTGAGGTCCGTGGTGCCTCGTTGTCCAATTTTGGTGCCGGTGGTGCATTTTCGGCCATTTGTGCAATTTTCATGCGAAAATAAGAGTTTTGGGTTTTGGTGCCCTGTGATCCCTGGTGCAATCTTATGCATAAAAAACCATAATGCTCATAGCACTTTTCAGTTTTGAGGTCCGAGGTGCCCCGTTGTCCAATTTTGGTCCCCGTGGGGTATTTTCGGCCCTTTGTTCAATTTACGTGCGAAAATAAGACTTTTGGGTTTTGGTGCCCCGTGATCTTTGGTGCATTCTTATGCATAAAAAACCACAATGCTCGAAACAGTTTTCAGTTTTGAGGTCTGTGGTGCCTCCTGGTCCAATTTTGGTGCCGGTGGTGCATTTTCGGCCATTTGTGCAATTTTCGTGCAAAAATAATACTTCTCAGTTTTGGTGCCCCGTGATCCGTAGTGCATTCTTATGCATTAAAAACAATAATTCTTGGAGCACTTTTCAGTTTTGAGGTCCGTGGCGTCGCGCGGTCCAATTCAGGTGTCGGTGGTTCATTTTCGGCCATTTGTGCAATTTTCGTGCGCAAATAAGACTTCTCGGTTTTGGTGCCCAGTGATCCGTGGTGCATTCTTATGCATAAAAAACCACAATGCTCTGAGGTCTTTTCTGTTTTGAGGTTCCTGGTGCCCCGTGGCCAAATTTTGGTGCTGGTGGTGCGTTTTTGGCCCATTGTGCAATTTTCTTGCGAAAATAAGACTTTTGGGTTTTGGTGCCCCGTGATCCGTGGTGCATTCTTATGCAGAAAAAACCATAATGCTCGGAACACTTTTCAGTTTTGAGGTTCGTGGTGCCTCGTGGTCCAATTTTGGTGCCGGTGGTGCATTTTCGGCCATTTGTGCAATTTTCGTGCGAAAATAAGACTTTTGGGTTTTGGTGCGCCGTGATCCTAGGTGCATTCTTATGCATAAAAACCATAATTCTCAAAGAACTTTTAAGTTTTGAGGTCCGAGGTGCCCCGTCGTCCGATTTTGGTGCTCGTGGTGCATTTTCGGCCATTTGTTCAATTTTCATGCGAAAATAAGACTTTTGGGTTTTGGTGCCCCGTGATCCTTGGTGCATTCTTATGCATAAATAACCATAATACTCGAAACACTTTTCAATATTGAGGTTCGTGGTGTCCCGTGGTCCAATTTTGGTGTCGGGGGTGCATTTTCAGACATTTTTGCATTTTTCGTACGCAAATAAGACTTATGGGTTTTGGTGCCCCGCGATCCCAGGTGCATTCTTTTGCATAAAAAACCTTAATGCTCAGAACACTTTTCAGTTTTGAGGTATGTGGTACCCCGTGGTCCAATAATGGTGCCGATAATGCATTTTCGGCCATTTGTGCAATTTTTGTGCGAAAATAAGACTTTTGGATTTTGGTTCGCTGTCATCCCTGGTGCATTCTTATGCATCAAAAACCATAATGCTTGGAATAGTTTTCAGTGTTGAGGTTCGTGGTGCCCTGTGGTCCAATTTTGGTCCCGGTGGTGCATTTTCGGCAATTTATGCAATTTTCGTGCGAAAATAAGACTTTTGGGTTTTGGAGCCCCGTGATCCCTTGTGCATTCATATCCACAAAAAATCATAATTTTTGGAGCACTTTTCGGTTTTGAGGTCTGTGGTGCCTCGTGGTCCAATTTTGGTGCCAGTGGTCCATTTTCGACCATTTGTGAAATTTTCGTGCGCGAATAAGAATTTTGATCTTTGGTGCCTCGTGATCCCTGGTGCATTCTGATGCATAAAAAACCATAATGCTCGGAGCACTTTTCAGTTTTGAGGTCCGTGGTGCCACGTGGTCCGATTTTGGTGCCAGTGATGCATTTTCAGCCGTTTATGCAATTTTCATGCGAAAATAAGACTTTTGGGTTTTTGTGCCCCATGATCCATGGTGCATTCTTACGGATGAAAAACCATAATGCTCTGAACTCTTTTTAGTTTTGAGGACTGTGGTGTCCCATGGTCCAAATTTGGTGTCGGTGGTGCATTTTCGGCCATTTCTGCAATTTTCATCCGAAAATAAGACTTTTGGATTTTGGTGCCCCATGATACCTGGAGCATTCTTAAGCATTAAAAACCATAATGCTCGGAGGACTTTCCAGTTTTGGGGTTCGACGTACCCCGTGGTCGAATTTTGGTGCCCGTGATGCATTTTCAGCCCATTGCGCAATTTTTGTGCGAAAATAATACTTTTGGGTTTTGGTGCCCCATATTTCCTGGTGCATTCTTATGCATAAAACACCATAATGCTTGGAACACTTTTCAGTTTTGAGGTCCGTGGTACCCCATGGTCCAATTTTGGTGCCGATGGTGCATTTTCGGCCATTTGTGCAATTTTCGTGCAAAAATAAGACTTTTACGTTTTGGTGCCCCGTATTCCCTGGTACATTCTTATGCATAAAAGTCCATTATACCCAGAGCACTTTTTAGTTTTGAGGTCCGAGGTGCCTCTTGGTCGAATTTTGGTGCCGGTGGTGCATTTTCGACCCATTGTGCAATTTTCGTGCGAAAATAAGACTTTTGTGTTTTGGGTCCCCGTGATCCCTGGTTCATTCTTATGCAGAAAAAACCATAATGCTTGGAGCACTTTTTAGTTTTGAGGTCTGTGGTGCCCTGTGGACCAATTTTGGTGCCGGTGGTTTATTTTCGGCCAGTTGTTAAATTTGTGCGAAAATAAGACTTTTGGGTTTTGGTGCCCCGTGATTCCTGGTGCTTTCTTATGCATAAAAAACTATAATGCTCGATGCACTTTTCAGTTTTGAGGTCCGAGGTGCCCCGTGGTCCAATTTTTCTGCCCGTAGTGCACTTCGGCCCATTGTGCAATTTTCGTGCGAAAATAAGACTTTTGGGTTTTGGTGCCCCGTATTCCCTGGTACATTCTTATGCATAAAAATCCATTATACCCAGAGCACTTTTTAGTTTTGAGGTCCGAGGTGCCTCTTGGTCGAATTTTGGTGCCGGTGGTGCATTTTCGACCCATTGTGCAATTTTCGTTCGAAAATAAGACTTTTGGGTTTTGGTGCCCAGTGATCCCTGGTGCATTCCTATGCATAAAAAACCTTAGACTTTTCAGTTTTGAGGTCTGTGGTGCCTTGTTGTCCAATTTTTGTGCCAGTGGTGCATTTTCGTCCATTTGTGCAATTTTCGTGCAAAAATAAGACTTTTGGATTTTGGTGCCCCGTGATCCCTAGTGCATTCTTTTGTATAAGAAACCATAATGCTTGGAGCACTTTTCAATTTTTGATGTCCGAGGTGCCCCGTGGTACAATTTTGGTGCCCGTGGTGCATTTTTGGCCCATTGTGCAATTTTCATGCGAAAATGAGACTTTTGGGTTTTGGTGCCCCGTGATCCTAGCTGCATTTTTATGCATAAAAAACGAAAATGCTTTGAACACTTTTCAGTTTTGAGGTCCGAGGTGCCCCGTGGTCCAATTTTGGTGCCCGTGGTGCATTTTCGGCCCTTTGTTCAATTTTTGTGCGAAAATAAGACTTTTGGATTTTTGTACCCAGTGATGCTTAGTGCATTCTTATGCATAAAAAACCATAATGCTCAGAACACTTTTCAGTTTTGAGGTCTATGGGGCCCCGTGATCCCTGGGGCATTCTTATGCATAAAAAATAATTATGCTTGGAGAACTTTTCAATTTTCAGGTCCGTGGTGTCCCGTGGTCCAATTGTGGTGTCGGGGTGCATTTTCGGCCAGTTGCGAAAATAAGACTTTTTTGTTTTGGGTCCCCGTGATCCCTGGTTCATTCTTATGCAGAAAAAACCATAATGCTTGGAGCACTTTTCAGTTTTGAGGTCTGTGGTGCCCTGTGGACCAATTTTGGTGCCGGTGGTTTATTTTCGGCCAGTTGTTAAATTTGTGCGAAAATAAGACTTTTGGATTTTGGTGCCCCGTGATTCCTGGTGCTTTCTTATGCATAAAAAACTATAATGCTCGGTGCACTTTTCAGTTTTGAGGTCCGAGGTGCCCCGTGGTCCAATTTTTCTGCCCGTAGTGCATTTCGGCCCATTGTGCAATTTTCGTACGAAAATAAGACTTTTGGATTTTGGTGCCCTGTATTTCCTGGTACATTCTTATGCATAAAAATCCATTATACCCAGAGCACTTTTTAGTTTTGAGGTCCGAGGTGCCTCTTGGTCGAATTTTGGTGCCGGTGGTGCATTTTCGACCCATTGTGCAATTTTCGTTCGAAAATAAGACTTTTGGGTTTTGGTGCCCAGTGATCCCTGGTGCATTCCTATGCATAAAAAACCATAATGCTCATAAGACTTTTCAGTTTTGAGGTCTGTGGTGCCTTGTTGTCCAATTTTGGTGCCAGTGGTGCATTTTCGGCCATTTGTGCAATTTTCGTGCGAAAATAAGACTTTTGGGTTTTGGTGCCCCGTGATCCGTGGTGCATTCTTATGCATAAAAAGCCATAATGCTCGGAACACTTTTTAGTTTTGAGGTCCGTGGTGCCTCGTTGTCCAATTTTGGTGCCGGTGGTGCATTTTCGGCCATTTGTGCAATTTTCATGCGAAAATAAGAGTTTTGGGTTTTGGTGCCCTGTGATCCCTGGTGCAATCTTATGCATAAAAAACCATAATGCTCATAGCACTTTTCAGTTTTGAGGTCCGAGGTGCCCCGTTGTCCAATTTTGGTCCCCGTGGGGTATTTTCGGCCCTTTGTTCAATTTACGTGCGAAAATAAGACTTTTGGGTTTTGGTGCCCCGTGATCTTTGGTGCATTCTTATGCATAAAAAACCACAATGCTCGAAACAGTTTTCAGTTTTGAGGTCTGTGGTGCCTCCTGGTCCAATTTTGGTGCCGGTGGTGCATTTTCGGCCATTTGTGCAATTTTCGTGCAAAAATAATACTTCTCAGTTTTGGTGCCCCGTGATCCGTAGTGCATTCTTATGCATTAAAAACAATAATTCTTGGAGCACTTTTCAGTTTTGAGGTCCGTGGCGTCGCGCGGTCCAATTCAGGTGTCGGTGGTTCATTTTCGGCCATTTGTGCAATTTTCGTGCGCAAATAAGACTTCTCGGTTTTGGTGCCCAGTGATCTGTGGTGCATTCTTATGCATAAAAAACCACAATGCTCTGAGGTCTTTTCTGTTTTGAGGTTCCTGGTGCCCCGTGGCCAAATTTTGGTGCTGGTGGTGCGTTTTTGGCCCATTGTGCAATTTTCTTGCGAAAATAAGACTTTTGGGTTTTGGTGCCCCGTGATCCGTGGTGCATTCTTATGCAGAAAAAACCATAATGCTCGGAACACTTTTCAGTTTTGAGGTTCGTGGTGCCTCGTGGTCCAATTTTGGTGCCGGTGGTGCATTTTCGGCCATTTGTGCAATTTTCGTGCGAAAATAAGACTTTTGGGTTTTGGTGCGCCGTGATCCTAGGTGCATTCTTATGCATAAAAACCATAATTCTCAAAGAACTTTTAAGTTTTGAGGTCCGAGGTGCCCCGTCGTCCGATTTTGGTGCTCGTGGTGCATTTTCGGCCATTTGTTCAATTTTCATGCGAAAATAAGACTTTTGGGTTTTGGTGCCCCGTGATCCTTGGTGCATTCTTATGCATAAATAACCATAATACTCGAAACACTTTTCAATATTGAGGTTCGTGGTGTCCCGTGGTCCAATTTTGGTGTCGGGGGTGCATTTTCAGACATTTTTGCATTTTTCGTACGCAAATAAGACTTATGGGTTTTGGTGCCCCGCGATCCCAGGTGCATTCTTTTGCATAAAAAACCTTAATGCTCAGAACACTTTTCAGTTTTGAGGTATGTGGTACCCCGTGGTCCAATAATGGTGCCGATAATGCATTTTCGGCCATTTGTGCAATTTTTGTGCGAAAATAAGACTTTTGGATTTTGGTTCGCTGTCATCCCTGGTGCATTCTTATGCATCAAAAACCATAATGCTTGGAATAGTTTTCAGTGTTGAGGTTCGTGGTGCCCTGTGGTCCAATTTTGGTCCCGGTGGTGCATTTTCGGCAATTTATGCAATTTTCGTGCGAAAATAAGACTTTTGGGTTTTGGAGCCCCGTGATCCCTTGTGCATTCATATCCACAAAAAATCATAATTTTTGGAGCACTTTTCGGTTTTGAGGTCTGTGGTGCCTCGTGGTCCAATTTTGGTGCCAGTGGTCCATTTTCGACCATTTGTGAAATTTTCGTGCGCGAATAAGAATTTTGATCTTTGGTGCCTCGTGATCCCTGGTGCATTCTGATGCATAAAAAACCATAATGCTCGGAGCACTTTTCAGTTTTGAGGTCCGTGGTGCCACGTGGTCCGATTTTGGTGCCAGTGATGCATTTTCAGCCGTTTATGCAATTTTCATGCGAAAATAAGACTTTTGGGTTTTTGTGCCCCATGATCCATGGTGCATTCTTACGGATGAAAAACCATAATGCTCTGAACTCTTTTTAGTTTTGAGGACTGTGGTGTCCCATGGTCCAAATTTGGTGTCGGTGGTGCATTTTCGGCCATTTCTGCAATTTTCATCCGAAAATAAGACTTTTGGATTTTGGTGCCCCGTGATACCTGGAGCATTCTTAAGCATTAAAAACCATAATGCTCGGAGGACTTTCCAGTTTTGGGGTTCGACGTACCCCGTGGTCGAATTTTGGTGCCCGTGATGCATTTTCAGCCCATTGCGCAATTTTTGTGCGAAAATAATACTTTTGGGTTTTGGTGCCCCATATTTCCTGGTGCATTCTTATGCATAAAACACCATAATGCTTGGAACACTTTTCAGTTTTGAGGTCCGTGGTACCCCATGGTCCAATTTTGGTGCCGATGGTGCATTTTCGGCCATTTGTGCAATTTTCGTGCAAAAATAAGACTTTTACGTTTTGGTGCCCCGTATTCCCTGGTACATTCTTATGCATAAAAGTCCATTATACCCAGAGCACTTTTTAGTTTTGAGGTCCGAGGTGCCTCTTGGTCGAATTTTGGTGCCGGTGGTGCATTTTCGACCCATTGTGCAATTTTCGTGCGAAAATAAGACTTTTGTGTTTTGGGTCCCCGTGATCCCTGGTTCATTCTTATGCAGAAAAAACCATAATGCTTGGAGCACTTTTTAGTTTTGAGGTCTGTGGTGCCCTGTGGACCAATTTTGGTGCCGGTGGTTTATTTTCGGCCAGTTGTTAAATTTGTGCGAAAATAAGACTTTTGGGTTTTGGTGCCCCGTGATTCCTGGTGCTTTCTTATGCATAAAAAACTATAATGCTCGATGCACTTTTCAGTTTTGAGGTCCGAGGTGCCCCGTGGTCCAATTTTTCTGCCCGTAGTGCACTTCGGCCCATTGTGCAATTTTCGTGCGAAAATAAGACTTTTGGGTTTTGGTGCCCCGTATTCCCTGGTACATTCTTATGCATAAAAATCCATTATACCCAGAGCACTTTTTAGTTTTGAGGTCCGAGGTGCCTCTTGGTCGAATTTTGGTGCCGGTGGTGCATTTTCGACCCATTGTGCAATTTTCGTTCGAAAATAAGACTTTTGGGTTTTGGTGCCCAGTGATCCCTGGTGCATTCCTATGCATAAAAAACCTTAGACTTTTCAGTTTTGAGGTCTGTGGTGCCTTGTTGTCCAATTTTTGTGCCAGTGGTGCATTTTCGTCCATTTGTGCAATTTTCGTGCAAAAATAAGACTTTTGGATTTTGGTGCCCCGTGATCCCTAGTGCATTCTTTTGTATAAGAAACCATAATGCTTGGAGCACTTTTCAATTTTTGATGTCCGAGGTGCCCCGTGGTACAATTTTGGTGCCCGTGGTGCATTTTTGGCCCATTGTGCAATTTTCATGCGAAAATGAGACTTTTGGGTTTTGGTGCCCCGTGATCCTAGCTGCATTTTTATGCATAAAAAACGAAAATGCTTTGAACACTTTTCAGTTTTGAGGTCCGAGGTGCCCCGTGGTCCAATTTTGGTGCCCGTGGTGCATTTTCGGCCCTTTGTTCAATTTTTGTGCGAAAATAAGACTTTTGGATTTTTGTACCCAGTGATGCTTAGTGCATTCTTATGCATAAAAAACCATAATGCTCAGAACACTTTTCAGTTTTGAGGTCTATGGGGCCCCGTGATCCCTGGGGCATTCTTATGCATAAAAAATAATTATGCTTGGAGAACTTTTCAATTTTCAGGTCCGTGGTGTCCCGTGGTCCAATTGTGGTGTCGGGGTGCATTTTCGGCCAGTTGCGAAAATAAGACTTTTTTGTTTTGGGTCCCCGTGATCCCTGGTTCATTCTTATGCAGAAAAAACCATAATGCTTGGAGCACTTTTCAGTTTTGAGGTCTGTGGTGCCCTGTGGACCAATTTTGGTGCCGGTGGTTTATTTTCGGCCAGTTGTTAAATTTGTGCGAAAATAAGACTTTTGGATTTTGGTGCCCCGTGATTCCTGGTGCTTTCTTATGCATAAAAAACTATAATGCTCGGTGCACTTTTCAGTTTTGAGGTCCGAGGTGCCCCGTGGTCCAATTTTTCTGCCCGTAGTGCATTTCGGCCCATTGTGCAATTTTCGTACGAAAATAAGACTTTTGGATTTTGGTGCCCTGTATTTCCTGGTACATTCTTATGCATAAAAATCCATTATACCCAGAGCACTTTTTAGTTTTGAGGTCCGAGGTGCCTCTTGGTCGAATTTTGGTGCCGGTGGTGCATTTTCGACCCATTGTGCAATTTTCGTTCGAAAATAAGACTTTTGGGTTTTGGTGCCCAGTGATCCCTGGTGCATTCCTATGCATAAAAAACCATAATGCTCATAAGACTTTTCAGTTTTGAGGTCTGTGGTGCCTTGTTGTCCAATTTTGGTGCCAGTGGTGCATTTTCGGCCATTTGTGCAATTTTCGTGCGAAAATAAGACTTTTGGGTTTTGGTGCCCCGTGATCCGTGGTGCATTCTTATGCATAAAAAGCCATAATGCTCGGAACACTTTTTAGTTTTGAGGTCCGTGGTGCCTCGTTGTCCAATTTTGGTGCCGGTGGTGCATTTTCGGCCATTTGTGCAATTTTCATGCGAAAATAAGAGTTTTGGGTTTTGGTGCCCTGTGATCCCTGGTGCAATCTTATGCATAAAAAACCATAATGCTCATAGCACTTTTCAGTTTTGAGGTCCGAGGTGCCCCGTTGTCCAATTTTGGTCCCCGTGGGGTATTTTCGGCCCTTTGTTCAATTTACGTGCGAAAATAAGACTTTTGGGTTTTGGTGCCCCGTGATCTTTGGTGCATTCTTATGCATAAAAAACCACAATGCTCGAAACAGTTTTCAGTTTTGAGGTCTGTGGTGCCTCCTGGTCCAATTTTGGTGCCGGTGGTGCATTTTCGGCCATTTGTGCAATTTTCGTGCAAAAATAATACTTCTCAGTTTTGGTGCCCCGTGATCCGTAGTGCATTCTTATGCATTAAAAACAATAATTCTTGGAGCACTTTTCAGTTTTGAGGTCCGTGGCGTCGCGCGGTCCAATTCAGGTGTCGGTGGTTCATTTTCGGCCATTTGTGCAATTTTCGTGCGCAAATAAGACTTCTCGGTTTTGGTGCCCAGTGATCTGTGGTGCATTCTTATGCATAAAAAACCACAATGCTCTGAGGTCTTTTCTGTTTTGAGGTTCCTGGTGCCCCGTGGCCAAATTTTGGTGCTGGTGGTGCGTTTTTGGCCCATTGTGCAATTTTCTTGCGAAAATAAGACTTTTGGGTTTTGGTGCCCCGTGATCCGTGGTGCATTCTTATGCAGAAAAAACCATAATGCTCGGAACACTTTTCAGTTTTGAGGTTCGTGGTGCCTCGTGGTCCAATTTTGGTGCCGGTGGTGCATTTTCGGCCATTTGTGCAATTTTCGTGCGAAAATAAGACTTTTGGGTTTTGGTGCGCCGTGATCCTAGGTGCATTCTTATGCATAAAAACCATAATTCTCAAAGAACTTTTAAGTTTTGAGGTCCGAGGTGCCCCGTCGTCCGATTTTGGTGCTCGTGGTGCATTTTCGGCCATTTGTTCAATTTTCATGCGAAAATAAGACTTTTGGGTTTTGGTGCCCCGTGATCCTTGGTGCATTCTTATGCATAAATAACCATAATACTCGAAACACTTTTCAATATTGAGGTTCGTGGTGTCCCGTGGTCCAATTTTGGTGTCGGGGGTGCATTTTCAGACATTTTTGCATTTTTCGTACGCAAATAAGACTTATGGGTTTTGGTGCCCCGCGATCCCAGGTGCATTCTTTTGCATAAAAAACCTTAATGCTCAGAACACTTTTCAGTTTTGAGGTATGTGGTACCCCGTGGTCCAATAATGGTGCCGATAATGCATTTTCGGCCATTTGTGCAATTTTTGTGCGAAAATAAGACTTTTGGATTTTGGTTCGCTGTCATCCCTGGTGCATTCTTATGCATCAAAAACCATAATGCTTGGAATAGTTTTCAGTGTTGAGGTTCGTGGTGCCCTGTGGTCCAATTTTGGTCCCGGTGGTGCATTTTCGGCAATTTATGCAATTTTCGTGCGAAAATAAGACTTTTGGGTTTTGGAGCCCCGTGATCCCTTGTGCATTCATATCCACAAAAAATCATAATTTTTGGAGCACTTTTCGGTTTTGAGGTCTGTGGTGCCTCGTGGTCCAATTTTGGTGCCAGTGGTCCATTTTCGACCATTTGTGAAATTTTCGTGCGCGAATAAGAATTTTGATCTTTGGTGCCTCGTGATCCCTGGTGCATTCTGATGCATAAAAAACCATAATGCTCGGAGCACTTTTCAGTTTTGAGGTCCGTGGTGCCACGTGGTCCGATTTTGGTGCCAGTGATGCATTTTCAGCCGTTTATGCAATTTTCATGCGAAAATAAGACTTTTGGGTTTTTGTGCCCCATGATCCATGGTGCATTCTTACGGATGAAAAACCATAATGCTCTGAACTCTTTTTAGTTTTGAGGACTGTGGTGTCCCATGGTCCAAATTTGGTGTCGGTGGTGCATTTTCGGCCATTTCTGCAATTTTCATCCGAAAATAAGACTTTTGGATTTTGGTGCCCCGTGATACCTGGAGCATTCTTAAGCATTAAAAACCATAATGCTCGGAGGACTTTCCAGTTTTGGGGTTCGACGTACCCCGTGGTCGAATTTTGGTGCCCGTGATGCATTTTCAGCCCATTGCGCAATTTTTGTGCGAAAATAATACTTTTGGGTTTTGGTGCCCCATATTTCCTGGTGCATTCTTATGCATAAAACACCATAATGCTTGGAACACTTTTCAGTTTTGAGGTCCGTGGTACCCCATGGTCCAATTTTGGTGCCGATGGTGCATTTTCGGCCATTTGTGCAATTTTCGTGCAAAAATAAGACTTTTACGTTTTGGTGCCCCGTATTCCCTGGTACATTCTTATGCATAAAAGTCCATTATACCCAGAGCACTTTTTAGTTTTGAGGTCCGAGGTGCCTCTTGGTCGAATTTTGGTGCCGGTGGTGCATTTTCGACCCATTGTGCAATTTTCGTGCGAAAATAAGACTTTTGTGTTTTGGGTCCCCGTGATCCCTGGTTCATTCTTATGCAGAAAAAACCATAATGCTTGGAGCACTTTTTAGTTTTGAGGTCTGTGGTGCCCTGTGGACCAATTTTGGTGCCGGTGGTTTATTTTCGGCCAGTTGTTAAATTTGTGCGAAAATAAGACTTTTGGGTTTTGGTGCCCCGTGATTCCTGGTGCTTTCTTATGCATAAAAAACTATAATGCTCGATGCACTTTTCAGTTTTGAGGTCCGAGGTGCCCCGTGGTCCAATTTTTCTGCCCGTAGTGCACTTCGGCCCATTGTGCAATTTTCGTGCGAAAATAAGACTTTTGGGTTTTGGTGCCCCGTATTCCCTGGTACATTCTTATGCATAAAAATCCATTATACCCAGAGCACTTTTTAGTTTTGAGGTCCGAGGTGCCTCTTGGTCGAATTTTGGTGCCGGTGGTGCATTTTCGACCCATTGTGCAATTTTCGTTCGAAAATAAGACTTTTGGGTTTTGGTGCCCAGTGATCCCTGGTGCATTCCTATGCATAAAAAACCATAGACTTTTCAGTTTTGAGGTCTGTGGTGCCTTGTTGTCCAATTTTTGTGCCAGTGGTGCATTTTCGTCCATTTGTGCAATTTTCGTGCAAAAATAAGACTTTTGGGTTTTGGTGCCCCGTGATCCCTAGTGCATTCTTTTGCATAAGAAACCATAATGCTTGGAGCACTTTTCAATTTTTGATGTCCGAGGTGCCCCGTGGTACAATTTTGGTGCCCGTGGTGCATTTTTGGCCCATTGTGCAATTTTCATGCGAAAATGAGACTTTTGGGTTTTGGTGCCCCGTGATCCTAGCTGCATTTTTATGCATAAAAAATGAAAATGCTTTGAACACTTTTCAGTTTTGAGGTCCGAGGTGCCCCGTGGTCCAATTTTGGTGCCCGTGGTGCATTTTCGGCCCTTTGTTCAATTTTTGTGCGAAAATAAGACTTTTGGATTTTTGTACCCAGTGATCCTTAGTGCATTCTTATGCATAAAAAACCATAATGCTCAGAACATTTTTCAGTTTTGAGGTCTATGGGGCGCCGTGATCCCTGGGGCATTCTTATGCATAAAAAATCATTATGCTTGGAGAACTTTTCAATTTTCAGTTCCGTGGTGCCCCGTGGTCCAATTGTGGTGCCGGGGTGCATTTTCGGCCAGTTGTGAAATTTTCGTGCGAAAATAAGACTTTTGGGTTTTGGTGCCTCGTGATACGTGGTGCATTCTTATGCATAAAAAACCATAATGCTTGGAACACTTTTCATTTATGAGGTCCGTGGTGCCCCGTGGTCCAATTTTGGTGTCGGGGTGCATTTTCGGCCCATTCTGCAATTTTCGTGCGAAAATAACGCTTTTGGGTTTTGGAGCCCCGTGATCCCTGGGGCATTCTCATGCATAAAAAATCATTATGCTTGGAGAACTTCTCAAATTTTGGGTCCGTGGTGCCCCGTGGTCCAATTGTGGTGCCGGTAATGCATTTTCGGCCATTTGTGCAATTTTCGTGCGAAAATAAAACTTATGGGTTTTGGTGCCCCATGATCCTTGGTGCATTCTTATGCATAAAAAACCATAATGCTCATAGCACTTTTCAGTTTTGAGGTCTGAGGTGCCCCGTGGTCCAATTTTGGTGCCCGTGGTGCATTTTCGGCCCTTTGTTCAATTTTTGTGCGAAAATAAGACTTTTGGGTTTTTGTACCCAGTGATCCTTAGTGCATTCTTATGCATAAAAAACCATAATGCTTAGAACACTTTTCAGTTTTGAGGTCTATGGGGCCCCGTGGTCCAATTTTGGTGCCGGTAATGCATTTTCGGCCATTTGTGCAATTTTCGTGCGAAAATAAGACTTTTGGGATTTAGTGCCCCGTGATCCATGGTGCATTGTTATGCATAAAAAACTATAGTGCTCAGAAGTGTTTTCAGTTTTGAGGTTCCTGGTGCCCCGTGGCCCAATTTGGTGCCGGTAGTACATTTTCGGCCATTTGAGGACTTTTCGTGCGAAAATAAGACTTTTGGGTTTTGGTGCCCCGTGATCCTAGCTGCATTTTTATGCATAAAAAACGAAAATGCTTTGAACACTTTTCAGTTTTGAGGTCCGAGGTGCCCCGTGGTCCAATTTTGGTGCCCGTGGTGCATTTTCGGCCCTTTGTTCAATTTTTGTGCGAAAATAAGACTTTTGGATTTTTGTACCCAGTGATGCTTAGTGCATTCTTATGCATAAAAAACCATAATGCTCAGAACACTTTTCATTTTTGAGGTCTATGGGGGCCCGTGATCCCTGGGGCATTCTTATGCATAAAAAATCATTATGCTTGGAGAACTTTTCAATTTTCAGGTCCGTGGTGCCCCGTGGTCCAATTGTGGTGCCGGGGTGCATTTTCGGCCAGTTGCGAAAATAAGAATTTTGTGTTTTGGGTCCCCGTGATCCCTGGTTCATTCTTATGCAAAAAAAACCATAATGTTTGGAGCACTTTTCAGTTTTGAGGTATGTGGTGCCCTGTGGACCAATTTTGGTGCTGGTGGTTTATTTTCGGCCAGTTGTTAAATTTGTGCAAAAATAAGACTTTTGGGTTTTGGTGCCCCGTGATTCCTGGTGCTTTCTTATGCATAAAAAACTATAATGCTCGGTGCACTTTTCAGTTTTGAGGTCCGAGGTGCCCCGTGGTCCAATTTTTCTGCCCGTAGTGCATTTCGGCCCATTGTGCAATTTTCGTACGAAAATAAGACTTTTGGGTTTTGGTGCCCCGTATTCCCTGGTACATTCTTATGCATAAAAATCCATTATACCCAGAGCACTTTTTAGTTTTGAGGTCCGAGGTGCCTCTTGGTCGAATTTTGGTGCCGGTGGTGCATTTTCGACCCATTGTGCAATTTTCGTGCGAAAATAAGACTTTTGTGTTTTGGGTCCCCGTGATCCCTGGTTCATTCTTATGCAGAAAAAACCATAATGCTTGGAGCACTTTTTAGTTTTGAGGTCTGTGGTGCCCTGTGGACCAATTTTGGTGCCGGTGGTTTATTTTCGGCCAGTTGTTAAATTTGTGCGAAAATAAGACTTTTGGATTTTGGTGCCCCGTGATTCCTGGTGCTTTCTTATGCATAAAAAACTATAATGCTCGGTGCACTTTTCAGTTTTGAGGTCCGAGGTGCCCCGTGGTCCAATTTTTCTGCCCGTAGTGCATTTCGGCCCATTGTGCAATTTTCGTACGAAAATAAGACTTTTGGATTTTGGTGCCCTGTATTTCCTGGTACATTCTTATGCATAAAAATCCATTATACCCAGAGCACTTTTTAGTTTTGAGGTCCGAGGTGCCTCTTGGTCGAATTTTGGTGCCGGTGGTGCATTTTCGACCCATTGTGCAATTTTCGTTCGAAAATAAGACTTTTGGGTTTTGGAGCCCAGTGATCCCTGGTGCATTCCTATGCATAAAAAACCATAATGCTCATAAGACTTTTCAGTTTTGAGGTCTGTGGTGCCTTGTTGTCCAATTTTGGTGCCAGTGGTGCATTTTCGGCCATTTGTGCAATTTTCGTGCGAAAATAAGACTTTTGGGTTTTGGTGCCCCGTGATCCGTGGTGCATTCTTATGCATAAAAAGCCATAATGCTCGGAACACTTTTTAGTTTTGAGGTCCGTGGTGCCTCGTTGTCCAATTTTGGTGCCGGTGGTGCATTTTCGGCCATTTGTGCAATTTTCATGCGAAAATAAGAGTTTTGGGTTTTGGTGCCCTGTGATCCCTGGTGCAATCTTATGCATAAAAAACCATAATGCTCATAGCACTTTTCAGTTTTGAGGTCCGAGGTGCCCCGTTGTCCAATTTTGGTCCCCGTGGGGTATTTTCGGCCCTTTGTTCAATTTACGTGCGAAAATAAGACTTTTGGGTTTTGGTGCCCCGTGATCTTTGGTGCATTCTTATGCATAAAAAACCACAATGCTCGAAACAGTTTTCAGTTTTGAGGTCTGTGGTGCCTCCTGGTCCAATTTTGGTGCCGGTGGTGCATTTTCGGCCATTTGTGCAATTTTCGTGCAAAAATAATACTTCTCAGTTTTGGTGCCCCGTGATCCGTAGTGCATTCTTATGCATTAAAAACAATAATTCTTGGAGCACTTTTCAGTTTTGAGGTCCGTGGCGTCGCGCGGTCCAATTCAGGTGTCGGTGGTTCATTTTCGGCCATTTGTGCAATTTTTGTGCGCAAATAAGACTTCTCGGTTTTGGTGCCCAGTGATCCGTGGTGCATTCTTATGCATAAAAAACCACAATGCTCTGAGGTCTTTTCTGTTTTGAGGTTCCTGGTGCCCCGTGGCCAAATTTTGGTGCTGGTGGTGCGTTTTTGGCCCACTGTGCAATTTTCTTGCGAAAATAAGACTTTTGGATTTTGGTGCCCCGTGATCCGTGGTGCATTCTTATGCATAAAAAACCATAATGCTCGGAACACTTTTCAGTTTTGAGGTTCGTGGTGCCTCGTGGTCCAATTTTGGTGCCGGTGGTGCATTTTCGGCCATTTGTGCAATTTTCGTGCGAAAATAAGACTTTTGGGTTTTGGTGCGCCGTGATCCTAGGTGCATTCTTATGCATAAAAACCATAATTCTCAAAGAACTTTTAAGTTTTGAGGTCCGAGGTGCCCCGTCGTCCGATTTTGGTGCTCGTGGTGCATTTTCGGCCATTTGTTCAATTTTCATGCGAAAATAAGACTTTTGGGTTTTGGTGCCCCGTGATCCTTGGTGCATTCTTATGCATAAATAACCATAATTCTCGAAACACTTTTCAGTATTGAGGTTCGTGGTGTCCCGTGGTCCAATTTTGGTGTCGGGGGTGCATTTTCAGACATTTTTGCATTTTTCGTACGCAAATAAGACTTATGGGTTTTGGTGCCCCGCGATCCCAGGTGCATTCTTTTGCATAAAAAACCTTAATGCTCAGAAAACTTTTCAGTTTTGAGGTATGTGGTACCCCGTGGTCCAATAATGGTGCCGATAATGCATTTTCGGCCATTTGTGCAATTTTTGTGCGAAAATAAGACTTTTGGATTTTGGTTCGCTGTCATCCCTGGTGCATTCTTATGCATCAAAAACCATAATGCTTGGAATAGTTTTCAGTGTTGAGGTTCGTGGTGCCCTGTGGTCCAATTTTGGTCCCGGTGGTGCATTTTCGGCAATTTATGCAATTTTCGTGCGAAAATAAGACTTTTGGGTTTTGGAGCCCCGTGATCCCTTGTGCATTCATATCCACAAAAAATCATAATTTTTGGAGCACTTTTCGGTTTTGAGGTCTGTGGTGCCTCGTGGTCCAATTTTGGTGCCAGTGGTCCATTTTCGACCATTTGTGAAATTTTCGTGCGCGAATAAGAATTTTGATCTTTGGTGCCTCGTGATCCCTGGTGCATTCTGATGCATAAAAAACCATAATGCTCGGAGCACTTTTCAGTTTTGAGGTCCGTGGTGCCACGTGGTCCGATTTTGGTGCCAGTGATGCATTTTCAGCCGTTTATGCAATTTTCATGCGAAAATAAGACTTTTGGGTTTTTGTGCCCCATGATCCATGGTGCATTCTTACGGATGAAAAACCATAATGCTCTGAACTCTTTTTAGTTTTGAGGACTGTGGTGTCCCATGGTCCAAATTTGGTGTCGGTGGTGCATTTTCGGCCATTTCTGCAATTTTCATCCGAAAATAAGACTTTTGGATTTGGGTGCCCCGTGATACCTGGAGCATTCTTAAGCATTAAAAACCATAATGCTCGGAGGACTTTCCAGTTTTGGGGTTCGACGTACCCCGTGGTCGAATTTTGGTGCCCGTGATGCATTTTCAGCCCATTGCGCAATTTTTGTGCGAAAATAATACTTTTGGGTTTTGGTGCCCCATATTTCCTGGTGCATTCTTATGCATAAAACACCATAATGCTTGGAACACTTTTCAGTTTTGAGGTCCGTGGTACCCCGTGGTCCAATTTTGGTGCCGATGGTGCATTTTCGGCCATTTGTCCAATTTTCGTGCAAAAATAAGACTTTTACGTTTTGGTGCCCCGTATTCCCTGGTACATTCTTATGCATAAAAGTCCATTATACCCAGAGCACTTTTTAGTTTTGAGGTCCGAGGTGCCTCTTGGTCGAATTTTGGTGCCGGTGGTGCATTTTCGACCCATTGTGCAATTTTCGTTCGAAAATAAGACTTTTGGGTTTTGGTGCCCAGTGATCCCTGGTGCATTCCTATGCATAAAAAACCATAGACTTTTCAGTTTTGAGGTCTGTGGTGCCTTGTTGTCCAATTTTTGTGCCAGTGGTGCATTTTCGTCCATTTGTGCAATTTTCGTGCAAAAATAAGACTTTTGGGTTTTGGTGCCCCGTGATCCCTAGTGCATTCTTTTGCATAAGAAACCATAATGCTTGGAGCACTTTTCAATTTTTGATGTCCGAGGTGCCCCGTGGTACAATTTTGGTGCCCGTGGTGCATTTTTGGCCCATTGTGCAATTTTCATGCGAAAATGAGACTTTTGGGTTTTTGTGCCCCGTGATCCTAGCTGCATTTTTATGCATAAAAAACGAAAATGCTTTGAACACTTTTCAGTTTTGAGGTCCGAGGTGCCCCGTGGTCCAATTTTGGTGCCCGTGGTGCATTTTCGGCCCTTTGTTCAATTTTTGTGCGAAAATAAGACTTTTGGATTTTTGTACCCAGTGATCCTTAGTGCATTCTTATGCATAAAAAACCATAATGCTCAGAACACTTTTCAGTTTTGAGGTCTATGGGGCCCCGTGATCCCTGGGGCATTCTTATGCATAAAAAATCATTATGCTTGGAGAACTTTTCAATTTTCAATTCCGTGGTGCCCCGTGGTCCAATTGTGGTGCCGGGGTGCATTTTCGGCCAGTTGCGAAAATAAGACTTTTTTGTTTTGGGTCCCCGTGATCCCTGGTTCATTCTTATGCAGAAAAAACCATAATGCTTGGAGCACTTTTCAGTTTTGAGGTCTGTGGTGCCCTGTGGACCAATTTTGGTGCCGGTGGTTTATTTTCGGCCAGTTGTTAAATTTGTGCGAAAATAAGACTTTTGGATTTTGGTGCCCCGTGATTCCTGGTGCTTTCTTATGCATAAAAAACTATAATGCTCGGTGCACTTTTCAGTTTTGAGGTCCGAGGTGCCCCGTGGTCCAATTTTTCTGCCCGTAGTGCATTTCGGCCCATTGTGCAATTTTCGTACGAAAATAAGACTTTTGGATTTTGGTGCCCTGTATTTCCTGGTACATTCTTATGCATAAAAATCCATTATACCCAGAGCACTTTTTAGTTTTGAGGTCCGAGGTGCCTCTTGGTCGAATTTTGGTGCCGGTGGTGCATTTTCGACCCATTGTGCAATTTTCGTTCGAAAGTAAGACTTTTGGGTTTTGGTGCCCAGTGATCCCTGGTGCATTCCTATGCATAAAAAACCATAATGCTCATAAGACTTTTCAGTTTTGAGGTCTGTGGTGCCTTGTCCAATTTTGGTGCCAGTGGTGCATTTTCGGCCATTTGTGCAATTTTCGTGCGAAAATAAGACTTTTGGGTTTTGGTGCCCCGTGATCCGTGGTGCATTCTTATGCATAAAAAGCCATAATGCTCGGAACACTTTTTAGTTTTGAGGTCCGTGGTGCCTCGTTGTCCAATTTTGGTGCCGGTGGTGCATTTTCGGCCATTTGTGCAATTTTCATGCGAAAATAAGAGTTTTGGGTTTTGGTGCCCTGTGATCCCTGGTGCAATCTTATGCATAAAAAACCATAATGCTCATAGCACTTTTCAGTTTTGAGGTCCGAGGTGCCCCGTTGTCCAATTTTGGTCCCCGTGGGGTATTTTCGGCCCTTTGTTCAATTTACGTGCGAAAATAAGACTTTTGGGTTTTGGTGCCCCGTGATCTTTGGTGCATTCTTATGCATAAAAAACCACAATGCTCGAAACAGTTTTCAGTTTTGAGGTCTGTGGTGCCTCCTGGTCCAATTTTGGTGCCGGTGGTGCATTTTCGGCCATTTGTGCAATTTTCGTGCAAAAATAATACTTCTCAGTTTTGGTGCCCCGTGATCCGTAGTGCATTCTTATGCATTAAAAACAATAATTCTTGGAGCACTTTTCAGTTTTGAGGTCCGTGGCGTCGCGCGGTCCAATTCAGGTGTCGGTGGTTCATTTTCGGCCATTTGTGCAATTCTCGTGCGCAAATAAGACTTCTCGGTTTTGGTGCCCAGTGATCCGTGGTGCATTCTTATGCATAAAAAACCACAATGCTCTGAGGTCTTTTCTGTTTTGAGGTTCCTGGTGCCCCGTGGCCAAATTTTGGTGCTGGTGGTGCGTTTTTGGCCCACTGTGCAATTTTCTTGCGAAAATAAGACTTTTGGGTTTTGGTGCCCCGTGATCCGTGGTGCATTCTTATGCATAAAAAACCATAATGCTCGGAACACTTTTCAGTTTTGAGGTTCGTGGTGCCTCGTGGTCCAATTTTGGTGCCGGTGGTGCATTTTCGGCCATTTGTGCAATTTTCGTGCGAAAATAAGACTTTTGGGTTTTGGTGCGCCGTGATCCTAGGTGCATTCTTATGCATAAAAACCATAATTCTCAAAGAACTTTTAAGTTTTGAGGTCCGAGGTGCCCCGTCGTCCGATTTTGGTGCTCGTGGTGCATTTTCGGCCATTTGTTCAATTTTCATGCGAAAATAAGACTTTTGGGTTTTGGTGCCCCGTGATCCTTGGTGCATTCTTATGCATAAATAACCATAATACTCGAAACACTTTTCAGTATTGAGGTTCGTGGTGTCCCGTGGTCCAATTTTGGTGTCGGGGGTGCATTTTCAGACATTTTTGCATTTTTCGTACGCAAATAAGACTTATGGGTTTTGGTGCCCCGCGATCCCAGGTGCATTCTTTTGCATAAAAAACCTTAATGCTCAGAACACTTTTCAGTTTTGAGGTATGTGGTACCCCGTGGTCCAATAATGGTGCCGATAATGCATTTTCGGCCATTTGTGCAATTTTTGTGCGAAAATAAGACTTTTGGATTTTGGTTCGCTGTCATCCCTGGTGCATTCTTATGCATCAAAAACCATAATGCTTGGAATAGTTTTCAGTGTTGAGGTTCGTGGTGCCCTGTGGTCCAATTTTGGTCCCGGTGGTGCATTTTCGGCAATTTATGCAATTTTCGTGCGAAAATAAGACTTTTGGGTTTTGGAGCCCCGTGATCCCTTGTGCATTCATATCCACAAAAAATCATAATTTTTGGAGCACTTTTCGGTTTTGAGGTCTGTGGTGCCTCGTGGTCCAATTTTGGTGCCAGTGGTCCATTTTCGACCATTTGTGAAATTTTCGTGCGCGAATAAGAATTTTGATCTTTGGTGCCTCGTGATCCCTGGTGCATTCTGATGCATAAAAAACCATAATGCTCGGAGCACTTTTCAGTTTTGAGGTCCGTGGTGCCACGTGGTCCGATTTTGGTGCCAGTGATGCATTTTCAGCCGTTTATGCAATTTTCATGCGAAAATAAGACTTTTGGGTTTTTGTGCCCCATGATCCATGGTGCATTCTTACGGATGAAAAACCATAATGCTCTGAACTCTTTTTAGTTTTGAGGACTGTGGTGTCCCATGGTCCAAATTTGGTGTCGGTGGTGCATTTTCGGCCATTTCTGCAATTTTCATCCGAAAATAAGACTTTTGGATTTTGGTGCCCCGTGATACCTGGAGCATTCTTAAGCATTAAAAACCATAATGCTCGGAGGACTTTCCAGTTTTGGGGTTCGACGTACCCCGTGGTCGAATTTTGGTGCCCGTGATGCATTTTCAGCCCATTGCGCAATTTTTGTGCGAAAATAATACTTTTGGGTTTTGGTGCCCCATATTTCCTGGTGCATTCTTATGCATAAAACACCATAATGCTTGGAACACTTTTCAGTTTTGAGGTCCGTGGTACCCCATGGTCCAATTTTGGTGCCGATGGTGCATTTTCGGCCATTTGTGCAATTTTCGTGCAAAAATAAGACTTTTACGTTTTGGTGCCCCGTATTCCCTGGTACATTCTTATGCATAAAAGTCCATTATACCCAGAGCACTTTTTAGTTTTGAGGTCCGAGGTGCCTCTTGGTCGAATTTTGGTGCCGGTGGTGCATTTTCGACCCATTGTGCAATTTTCGTGCGAAAATAAGACTTTTGTGTTTTGGGTCCCCGTGATCCCTGGTTCATTCTTATGCAGAAAAAACCATAATGCTTGGAGCACTTTTTAGTTTTGAGGTCTGTGGTGCCCTGTGGACCAATTTTGGTGCCGGTGGTTTATTTTCGGCCAGTTGTTAAATTTGTGTGAAAATAAGACTTTTGGGTTTTGGTGCCCCGTGATTCCTGGTGCTTTCTTATGCATAAAAAACTATAATGCTCGGTGCACTTTTCAGTTTTGAGGTCCGAGGTGCCCCGTGGTCCAATTTTTCTGCCCGTAGTGCACTTCGGCCCATTGTGCAATTTTCGTGCGAAAATAAGACTTTTGGGTTTTGGTGCCCCGTATTCCCTGGTACATTCTTATGCATAAAAATCCATTATACCCAGAACACTTTTTAGTTTTGAGGTCCGAGGTGCCTCTTGGTCGAATTTTGGTGCCGGTGGTGCATTTTCGACCCATTGTGCAATTTTCGTTCGAAAATAAGACTTTTGGGTTTTGGTGCCCAGTGATCCCTGGTGCATTCCTATGCATAAAAAACCATAGACTTTTCAGTTTTGAGGTCTGTGGTGCCTTGTTGTCCAATTTTTGTGCCAGTGGTGCATTTTCGTCCATTTGTGCAATTTTCGTGCAAAAATAAGACTTTTGGGTTTTGGTGCCCCGTGATCCCTAGTGCATTCTTTTGCATAAGAAACCATAATGCTTGGAGCACTTTTCAATTTTTGATGTCCGAGGTGCCCCGTGGTACAATTTTGGTGCCCGTGGTGCATTTTTGGCCCATTGTGCAATTTTCATGCGAAAATGAGACTTTTGGGTTTTGTTGCCCCGTGATCCTAGCTGCATTTTTATGCATAAAAAACGAAAATGCTTTGAACACTTTTCAGTTTTGAGGTCCGAGGTGCCCCGTGGTCCAATTTTGGTGCCCGTGGTGCATTTTCGGCCCTTTGTTCAATTTTTGTGCGAAAATAAGACTTTTGGATTTTTGTACCCAGTGATCCTTAGTGCATTCTTATGCATAAAAAACCATAATGCTCAGAACACTTTTCAGTTTTGAGGTCTATGGGGCGCCGTGATCCCTGGGGCATTCTTATGCATAAAAAATCATTATGCTTGGAGAACTTTTCAATTTTCAGTTCCGTGGTGCCCCGTGGTCCAATTGTGGTGCCGGGGTGCATTTTCGGCCAGTTGTGAAATTTTCGTGCGAAAATAAGACTTTTGGGTTTTGGTGCCTCGTGATACGTGGTGCATTCTTATGCATAAAAAACCATAATGCTTGGAACACTTTTCATTTATGAGATCCGTGGTGCCCCGTGGTCCAATTTTGGTGTCGGGGTGCATTTTCGGCCCATTCTGCAATTTTCGTGCGAAAATAACGCTTTTGGGTTTTGGAGCCCCGTGATCCCTGGGGCATTCTCATGCATAAAAAATCATTATGCTTGGAGAACTTCTCAAATTTTGGGTCCGTGGTGCCCCGTGGTCCAATTGTGGTGCCGGTAATGCATTTTCGGCCATTTGTGCAATTTTCGTGCGAAAATAAAACTTATGGGTTTTGGTGCCCCATGATCCTTGGTGCATTCTTATGCATAAAAAACCATAATGCTCATAGCACTTTTCAGTTTTGAGGTCTGAGGTGCCCCGTGGTCCAATTTTGGTGCCCGTGGTGCATTTTCGGCCCTTTGTTCAATTTTTGTGCGAAAATAAGACTTTTGGGTTTTTGTACCCAGTGATCCTTAGTGCATTCTTATGCATAAAAAACCATAATGCTTAGAACACTTTTCAGTTTTGAGGTCTATGGGGCCCCGTGGTCCAATTTTGGTGCCGGTAATGCATTTTCGGCCATTTGTGCAATTTTCGTGCGAAAATAAGACTTTTGGGATTTAGTGCCCCGTGATCCATGGTGCATTGTTATGCATAAAAAACTATAGTGCTCAGAAGTGTTTTCAGTTTTGAGGTTCCTGGTGCCCCGTGGCCCAATTTGGTGCCGGTAGTACATTTTCGGCCATTTGAGGACTTTTCGTGCGAAAATAAGACTTTTGGGTTTTGGTGCCCCGTGATCCTAGCTGCATTTTTATGCATAAAAAACGAAAATGCTTTGAACACTTTTCAGTTTTGAGGTCCGAGGTGCCCCGTGGTCCAATTTTGGTGCCCGTGGTGCATTTTCGGCCCTTTGTTCAATTTTTGTGCGAAAATAAGACTTTTGGATTTTTGTACCCAGTGATGCTTAGTGCATTCTTATGCATAAAAAACCATAATGCTCAGAACACTTTTCATTTTTGAGGTCTATGGGGGCCCGTGATCCCTGGGGCATTCTTATGCATAAAAAATCATTATGCTTGGAGAACTTTTCAATTTTCAGGTCCGTGGTGCCCCGTGGTCCAATTGTGGTGCCGGGGTGCATTTTCGGCCAGTTGCGAAAATAAGAATTTTGTGTTTTGGGTCCCCGTGATCCCTGGTTCATTCTTATGCAAAAAAAACCATAATGTTTGGAGCACTTTTCAGTTTTGAGGTATGTGGTGCCCTGTGGACCAATTTTGGTGCTGTGGTTTATTTTCGGCCAGTTGTTAAATTTGTGCAAAAATAAGACTTTTGGGTTTTGGTGCCCCGTGATTCCTGGTGCTTTCTTATGCATAAAAAACTATAATGCTCGGTGCACTTTTCAGTTTTGAGGTCCGAGGTGCCCCGTGGTCCAATTTTTCTGCCCGTAGTGCATTTCGGCCCATTGTGCAATTTTCGTACGAAAATAAGACTTTTGGGTTTTGGTGCCCCGTATTCCCTGGTACATTCTTATGCATAAAAATCCATTATACCCAGAGCACTTTTTAGTTTTGAGGTCCGAGGTGCCTCTTGGTCGAATTTTGGTGCCGGTGGTGCATTTTCGACCCATTGTGCAATTTTCGTGCGAAAATAAGACTTTTGTGTTTTGGGTCCCCGTGATCCCTGGTTCATTCTTATGCAGAAAAAACCATAATGCTTGGAGCACTTTTTAGTTTTGAGGTCTGTGGTGCCCTGTGGACCAATTTTGGTGCCGGTGGTTTATTTTCGGCCAGTTGTTAAATTTGTGCGAAAGTAAGACTTTTGGGTTTTGGTGCCCCGTGATTCCTGGTGCTTTCTTATGCATAAAAAACTATAATGCTCGGTGCACTTTTCAGTTTTGAGGTCCGAGGTGCCCCGTGGTCCAATTTTTCTGCCCGTAGTGCACTTCGGCCCATTGTGCAATTTTCGTGCGAAAATAAGACTTTTGGGTTTTGGTGCCCCGTATTCCCTGGTACATTCTTATGCATAAAAATCCATTATACCCAGAACACTTTTTAGTTTTGAGGTCCGAGGTGCCTCTTGGTCGAATTTTGGTGCCGGTGGTGCATTTTCGACCCATTGTGCAATTTTCGTTCGAAAATAAGACTTTTGGGTTTTGGTGCCCAGTGATCCCTGGTGCATTCCTATGCATAAAAAACCATAGACTTTTCAGTTTTGAGGTCTGTGGTGCCTTGTTGTCCAATTTTTGTGCCAGTGGTGCATTTTCGTCCATTTGTGCAATTTTCGTGCAAAAATAAGACTTTTGGGTTTTGGTGCCCCGTGATCCCTAGTGCATTCTTTTGCATAAGAAACCATAATGCTTGGAGCACTTTTCAATTTTTGATGTCCGAGGTGCCCCGTGGTACAATTTTGGTGCCCGTGGTGCATTTTTGGCCCATTGTGCAATTTTCATGCGAAAATGAGACTTTTGGGTTTTGGTGCCCCGTGATCCTAGCTGCATTTTTATGCATAAAAAATGAAAATGCTTTGAACACTTTTCAGTTTTGAGGTCCGAGGTGCCCCGTGGTCCAATTTTGGTGCCCGTGGTGCATTTTCGGCCCTTTGTTCAATTTTTGTGCGAAAATAAGACTTTTGGATTTTTGTACCCAGTGATCCTTAGTGCATTCTTATGCATAAAAAACCATAATGCTCAGAACACTTTTCAGTTTTGAGGTCTATGGGGCGCCGTGATCCCTGGGGCATTCTTATGCATAAAAAATCATTATGCTTGGAGAACTTTTCAATTTTCAGTTCCGTGGTGCCCCGTGGTCCAATTGTGGTGCCGGGGTGCATTTTCGGCCAGTTGTGAAATTTTCGTGCGAAAATAAGACTTTTGGGTTTTGGTGCCTCGTGATACGTGGTGCATTCTTATGCATAAAAAACCATAATGCTTGGAACACTTTTCATTTATGAGGTCCGTGGTGCCCCGTGGTCCAATTTTGGTGTCGGGGTGCATTTTCGGCCCATTCTGCAATTTTCGTGCGAAAATAACGCTTTTGGGTTTTGGAGCCCCGTGATCCCTGGGGCATTCTCATGCATAAAAAATCATTATGCTTGGAGAACTTCTCAAATTTTGGGTCCGTGGTGCCCCGTGGTCCAATTGTGGTGCCGGTAATGCATTTTCGGCCATTTGTGCAATTTTCGTGCGAAAATAAAACTTATGGGTTTTGGTGCCCCATGATCCTTGGTGCATTCTTATGCATAAAAAACCATAATGCTCATAGCACTTTTCAGTTTTGAGGTCTGAGGTGCCCCGTGGTCCAATTTTGGTGCCCGTGGTGCATTTTCGGCCCTTTGTTCAATTTTTGTGCGAAAATAAGACTTTTGGGTTTTTGTACCCAGTGATCCTTAGTGCATTCTTATGCATAAAAAACCATAATGCTTAGAACACTTTTCAGTTTTGAGGTCTATGGGGCCCCGTGGTCCAATTTTGGTGCCGGTAATGCATTTTCGGCCATTTGTGCAATTTTCGTGCGAAAATAAGACTTTTGGGATTTAGTGCCCCGTGATCCATGGTGCATTGTTATGCATAAAAAACTATAGTGCTCAGAAGTGTTTTCAGTTTTGAGGTTCCTGGTGCCCCGTGGCCCAATTTGGTGCCGGTAGTACATTTTCGGCCATTTGAGGACTTTTCGTGCGAAAATAAGACTTTTGGGTTTTGGTGCCCCGTGATCCTAGCTGCATTTTTATGCATAAAAAACGAAAATGCTTTGAACACTTTTCAGTTTTGAGGTCCGAGGTGCCCCGTGGTCCAATTTTGGTGCCCGTGGTGCATTTTCGGCCCTTTGTTCAATTTTTGTGCGAAAATAAGACTTTTGGATTTTTGTACCCAGTGATGCTTAGTGCATTCTTATGCATAAAAAACCATAATGCTCAGAACACTTTTCATTTTTGAGGTCTATGGGGGCCCGTGATCCCTGGGGCATTCTTATGCATAAAAAATCATTATGCTTGGAGAACTTTTCAATTTTCAGGTCCGTGGTGCCCCGTGGTCCAATTGTGGTGCCGGGGTGCATTTTCGGCCAGTTGCGAAAATAAGAATTTTGTGTTTTGGGTCCCCGTGATCCCTGGTTCATTCTTATGCAAAAAAAACCATAATGTTTGGAGCACTTTTCAGTTTTGAGGTATGTGGTGCCCTGTGGACCAATTTTGGTGCTGGTGGTTTATTTTCTGCCAGTTGTTAAATTTGTGCAAAAATAAGACTTTTGGGTTTTGGTGCCCCGTGATTCCTGGTGCTTTCTTATGCATAAAAAACTATAATGCTCGGTGCACTTTTCAGTTTTGAGGTCCGAGGTGCCCCGTGGTCCAATTTTTCTGCCCGTAGTGCATTTCGGCCCATTGTGCAATTTTCGTACGAAAATAAGACTTTTGGGTTTTGGTGCCCCGTATTCCCTGGTACATTCTTATGCATAAAAATCCATTATACCCAGAGCACTTTTTAGTTTTGAGGTCCGAGGTGCCTCTTGGTCGAATTTTGGTGCCGGTGGTGCATTTTCGACCCATTGTGCAATTTTCGTTCAAAAATAAGACTTTTGGGTTTTGGTGCCCAGTGATCCCTGGTGCATTCCTATGCATAAAAAACCATAATGCTCATAAGACTTTTCAGTTTTGAGGTCTGTGGTGCCTTGTTGTCCAATTTTGGTGCCAGTGGTGCATTTTCGGCCATTTGTGCAATTTTCGTGCGAAAATAAGACTTTTGGGTTTTGGTGCCCCGTGATCCGTGGTGCATTCTTATGCATAAAAAGCCATAATGCTCGGAACACTTTTTAGTTTTGAGGTCCGAGGTGCCTCGTTGTCCAATTTTGGTGCCGGTGGTGCATTTTCGGCTATTTGTGCAATTTTCATGCGAAAATAAGAGTTTTGAGTTTTGGTGCCCTGTGATCCCTGGTGCAATCTTATGCATAAAAAACCATAATGCTCATAGCACTTTTCAGTTTTGAGGTCCGAGGTGCCCCGTTGTCCAATTTTGGTCCACGTGGGGTTCGGCCCTTTGTTCAATTTACGTGCGAAAATAAGACTTTTGGGTTTTGGTGTCCCGTGATCTTTGGTGCATTCTTATGCATAAAAAACCATAATCTTTATTAGTTTTTTATCACAACGTTTGTAATAATTTCCATTATTAATGATAGGAGATACGTATTTTTAATAAAATTAAATGAGATATCCTGAAATTTTTTTATGTCTTCTCTCACTTTATGCAAATTTGGAAGGGAATGATCTTTTTAGATCTCACAAAAAAAATTATAATCTTTTTATTATTTCACCTCCCAAAAATATCGTAAAATTTTGATATTTCTTCAACAATTACCAATCACAATAAAAAGATAACAATCACATTACTAGTTTCCTTTATTAGTTTTTTTATCACAACGTTTATAATAATTTACATTATTAATGAGAGGAGATATGTATTTTTAATAAAATCAAACGAGATATCCTGAAATTTTTTTGGTTCTTCTCTCATTTTATGACAATATGGACGGGTATCATCATTTTAGATCTCACAAATAAAAAATTATAATCTTTTTATTATTTCACCTCCCAAACATGTCGTGAAATTTTGATATTTCTACGACTATTACCAATCACATTAAAAAGATAACAATCACATTAGCAGTTTCCTTTATTAGTTTTTTTTCACAACATTTATAATAATTTCCATTATTAATTAGAGGAGATTTGCTTTTTTATTAAAATTAGACGAGATAACCTGAAAGTTTTTTAGGTCTTCTGTCATTTTAAGCCAATTTGGAAGGGAAAGATCTTTTTAGATCTCACAAAAAAAAATTATAACCTTTTTACTATTTCACCTCCCAAACATATCGTGAAATTTTGATATTTCTACGACAATTACCAATCACATTAAAAAGATAACAACCACATTAACAGTTTCCTTTATTAGTTTTTTTTTTCACAACGTTTATAATAATTTCCGTTATTAATGAGAGGAGATATGCATTTTTAATAAAATTAGACAAGATATCCTGAGATTTTTTTAGGTCTTCTGTCATTTTATGTCAATTTGGAAGGGAATGATCTTTTGGGATCTCACAAAAAAAATTATAATCTTTTTATTATTTCACCTCCCAAACATATCGTGAAATTTTGATATTTCTACGACAATTGCCAATCACATTAAAAAGATAACAATCACATTAATGTTAGGTTCTAAGACCTTGGACGATGTCCAACCCCTCGGATTTCGGTTTTGATGATAATAACTAAAGGATAAATTTTGAAGTATCTAATGATCTAGTTTGAGTGTTATAGGATTTACATCGTCCAATCCCGCAATGGTATTGTATCTCTCAAACCTGGACTTTATATTTTAATAAAGAAAGCGTCCAAATATATTTTATAGGAAACCTACAGGCAGCGTCCAATGCTCCTGTGAAAGCAAGCGTCCAACGCTTGAATAACACTCACTGTTGTTACTATCTTGAAAATACGTTTTCTATGTTAATTCAATATAAGGCAACGTTCACTCTCTCATATTTTAACATGTCATTCTGTTTGATCTTTTCGAATAGTACTGAACAGGAAAAGAAGAAGCTTCTCTCTGCAGAAAAAGTACGAGTAGGAGAGATGCTACAAGTACGGCTGTCACTTCCATCACTTCACTCTAAGTCAAAAATGTGACAACGGCCATATGCTACAGAAAGAATCGCTCTTGGAAAAGGAATAGATCCCTCAACGGATATCTTTCAACAAGCTTCCTATATATAGAAGAATGAGCTCACATATCAGGAGACGTTTTTTGAAAAAGAGCTGAATCCCTGTCAAAACGACTGGACGATCATAAGCGAAAAGAGCATTCATCTTAGCTTTGCTAAGCGAGTCTATATACTCATTCTTATTGTAATATCCTCTCATTGAGAGTTAAATTTTACTTACAATATCAAACAATTCTGTTTGGAAAGCCAGGAGTGGCTTAGTGTTAAAGAATACTTGGTTTTTGTGTTTAATCTCAAGGGGAGATTAAAGGTGTGCCAGAAGTGGCCTAGAGAATACTTGTAGCCAGAAGTGGCAAAGTTAGAATACTTGAGAGTAATTAGATTTTGATTAGTAAGAACCCTTCAAAAGTTTTTGAAGGAGAACTGGACGTAGCTCAGTTGAGTGAACCAGTATAAAACTAAGTATTCTATTCTCTCGCCCTCTAGCTTACTTGCATTTCTTTTAAACTATCTCTTCAACATACTACGAAAAGGTTTCTATACACCTTTTATCTAAGTTTATCTATTACGTGTATTTAAACGAAAAAGAAGAAGAGTAGTTTCTTTGGACTGTTGTTTTTAATCGGCTGGACGATAGCTTGTTTTTCTGTTTTACTAAGTTTCTGTAAAACGTAAAGATACACTATCTTCACATTAGCTAAAGTTTTCCAAAGAAATTTTAAATACACTATTCAACCCCCCTTCTAGTGTATTTCTCTACATTTCAATTAATAGTTTCCTTCATTAGTTTTTTTTATCACATCATTTAAATTAATTTCCATTATTAATGAGAGGATATATGTATTTTTAATAAAATTAAACGAGATATCCTGAAATTTGTTTTGTTCTTCTCTCATTTTATGCCAATTTGGAAGGGTATTATCTTTTTAGATCTCACAAAAAAAAATTATAATCTATTTATTATTTCACCTCCCAAACATATCGTAAAATTTTGATATTTCTTTGACAATTACCAATCACAATAAAAAGATAACAATCACATTACTAGTTTCCTTTATTAGTTTTTTATCACAACGTTTATAATAATTTCCATTATTAATGATTGGAGATACGTATTTTTAATAAAATTAAATGAGATATCCTGAAATTTTTTTAGGTCTTCTCTCACTTTATGCCAATTTGGAAGGGAATGATCGTTTTAGATCTCACAAAAAAAATTATAATCTTTTTATTATTTCACCTCCCAAACATATCGTAAAATTTTGATATTTCTTCGACAATTACCAATCACAATAAAAAGATAACAATCACATTACTAGTTTCCTTTATTAGTTTTTTATCACAACGTTTGTAATAATTTCCATTAATAATGACAGGAGATACGTATTTTTAATAAAATTAAATGAGATATCCTGAAATTTTTTTAGGTCTTCTCTCACTTTATGCAAATTTGGAAGGGAATGATCTTTTTAGATCTCAAAAAAAATTATAATCTTTTTATTATTTCACCTCCCAAACATATCGTGAAATTTTGATATTTCTACGACAATTACCAATCACACTAAAAAGATAACAATCACATTAATAGTTTCCTTGATTATTTTTTTGTCACAACATTTAAATTAATTTCCATTATTAATGAGAGGAGATATGTATTTTTAATAAAATTAAACGAGATATCCTGAAATTTTTTTTGGTATTCTCTCATTTTTTGCCAATTTGGAAGGGAATGATCTTTTTAGATTTGACAAAAAAAAATTATAATCTTTGTATTATTTCACCTCCCAAACCTATCGTGAAATTTTTATATTTCTGCGACAATTACCAATCACATTAGAAAGATAACAATCACATTAATAGTTTCCTTTATTAGTTTTTTATCACAACGTTTATAATAATTTCCATTATTAATGATTGAAGATACGTATTTTTATAAATGAGATATCCTGAAATTTTTTTAGGTCTTCTCTCACTTTATGCCAATTTGGAATGGAATGATCTTTTTAGATCTCACAAAAAAAATTATAATCTTTTTATTATTTCACCTCCCAAACATATCGTGAAATTTTGATATTTCTACGACAATTACCAATCACATTAAAAAGATAACAATCACATTAACAGTTTCCTTTATTAGTTTTTTTTTCACAACGTTTATAATAATTTCCATTATTAATGAGAGGAGATATGCTTTTTTAATAAAATTAGACGAGATAACCTGAAATTTTGTTAGGTCTTCTGTCATTTTATGCCAATTTGGAAGGGAATGATCTTTTTAGATCTCACAAAAAAAATTATAATCTTTTTATTATTTCACCTCCCAAACATATCGTGAAATTTTGATATTTCTACGACAATTACCATTCACATTAAAAAGATAACAATCACATTAATAGTTTACTTGATTAGTTTTTTTTATCACAACGTTTAAATTAATTTCCATTATTAATGAGAGGATATATGTATTTTTAATAAAATTAAACGAGATATCCTGAAATTTTTTTGGTTCTTCTCTCATTTTATGCCAATTTGGAAGGGTATGATCTTTTTAGATCTCACAAAAAAAATTATAATCTTTTTATTATTTCACCTCCCAAATATATCGTAAAATTTTGATATTTCTTCGACAATTACCCATCACAATAAAAAGATAACAATCACATTACTAGTTTCCTTTATTAGTTTTTTATCACAACTTTTGTAATAATTTCCATTATTAATGATAGGAGATACGTATTTTTAATAAAATTAAATGAGATATCCTGAAATTTTTTTAGGTCTTCTCTCACTTTATGCAAATTTGGAAGGGAATGATCTTTTTAGATCTCACAAAAAAATTATAATCTTTTTATTATTTCACCTCCCAAACATATCGTGAAATTTTGATATTTCTACGACAATTACCAATCACATTAAAAAGATAACAATCACATTAATAGTTTCCTTTATTAGTTTTTTTATCACAATATTTAAATTAATTTCCATTATTAATGAGAGGATATATGTATTTTTAATAAAATTAAACGAGATATCCTGAAATTTTTTTTGTTCTTCTCTCATTTTATGCCAATTTGGAAGGGAACGATCTTTTTAGATCTCACAAAAAACATTATAATCTTTTTATTATTTCACCTCCCAAGCATATCGTGAAATTTTGATACTTCTACGACAATTACAAATCACATTAAAAAGATAACAATCACATTAATAGTTTCCTTTATTAGTTTTTTGTCATAACGTTTATAATAATTTCCATTATTAATGAGAGGAGATATATATTTTTAATAAAATTAAACTAGATATCCTTAAATTTTTTTAGGTCTTCTCTCGTTTCATGCAAATTCGGAAAGGAATGATGTTTTTACATCTCACAAAAAAAAATTATAATCTTTTTATTATTTCACCTCCCAAACATATCGTGAAACTTTGATACTTCTACGATAATTACCAATCACATTAAAAAGATAACAATCACATTAATAGTTTCCTTTATTAGTTTTTTATCACAACGTTTATAATAATTTCCATTATTTATGAGAGGAGATATGCAATTTTTAATAAAATTAAACAAGATATCATGAATTTTTTTTAGGTATTCTCTCATTTTATGCCAATTTGGAAGGGAATGATCTTTTCATATCTCACCGGAAAAAAAATCATAATCTTTCTATTATGTCACCTCCCAAACATATTGTCAAATTTTGATGTTTCTACGACAATTACCAATCTCAATAAAACGACAACAATCACATTAATAGTTCCCTTTATTAGTTTTTTTATCACAACGTTTATAATAATTTCCATTATTAATGAGAGGAGATACGTATTTTTAACAAAATTAAACGAGATATCCTGAACTTTTTTTAGGTCTTCTCTCATTTTATGCCAATTTGGAAGGGAATGATCTTTTCATATCTCACCGGAAAAAAAATCATAATCTTTCTATTATTTCCCCTCCCAAACATATCGTGAAATTTTGATGCTTCTACAACAATTACCAGTCACATTAAAAGAATAACAATCACATTAATAGTTTCCTTTATTAGTTATTTTATCACAACGTTTATAGTAATTTACATTATTAATGAGAAGAGATATGTATTTTTAATAAAATTAAACGAGATATCCTGAACTTTTTTTAGGTCTTCTCTCATTTTATGACAATTTGGAAGGGAATGATCTTTTCATATCTCACCGGAAAAAAAATCATAATCTTTCTATTATTTCACCTCCCAAACATATCGTGAAATTTTGATGTTTCTACGACAATTACCAATCACATTAATAGTTCCCTTTATTAGTTTTTTTATCACAACGTTTATAATAATTTCCATTATTAATGAGAGGATATACGTATTTTTAACAAAATTAAACGAGATATCCTGAACTTTTTTTAGCTCTTCTCTCATTTTATGCCAATTTGGAAGGGAATGATATTTTCAGATCTCACCGAAAAAAAAAACCATAATCTTTCTATTACTTCACCTCCCAAACATATCGTCAAATTTTGATGTTTCTACGACAATTACCAAACACATTAAAACGACAACAATCACATTAATAGTTCCCTTTATTAGTTTTTTTTATCACAACATTTATAATAATTTCCATTATTAATGAGTGGAGATACGTATTTTTAACAAAATTAAACGAGATATACTGAAATTTTTTTAGGTCTTCTCTCATTTTATGCCAATTTGGAGGTGTAACCCCCCTTTCTTATAAAACATAATTTAACTATTTAATTTATTTTATATATTTATTTCAAAGTTCTGATACGTTCTATTACAATCCAAAATATGTTCTGTAATTTACATCATTAAAATTTATATAAACACTGCTACAAAATAATTCTAACTACTACAACATTATTGTCTACCCAAAATAGTCCCCATCCTATAGCTCTGGACCATGTCTGCATCTGTAACTTCTAATTAATCTTCCAAATACCTGCAATCACACTCCCCTAGAATCTGGGGACAGCATTACCGGATCAGGCATTTATATTATGTCTCCAAATCTTCAAAGCAAAAACTATAGCTGCTAACTCCAAATAATGAGTAGGATAATTTCTCTCATGTGATTTCTGTAACCCCCTCTTTCTTATAAAACATAATTTAACTATTTAATTCATTTTATATATTTATTTCAAAGTTCTGATACGATCTCTTACAATCCAAAATATGTTCTGTAATTTACATCATTAAAATTTATATAAACACTGCTACAAAATAATTCTAACTACTACAAATTATTGTCTACCCAAAATAGTCCCATCCTATATGCTCTGGAATTTCTGCATCTTCATCATATAACTATATCTTCAAGCACCTGCAATTCACACTCCCCTAGAATCTGGGGACAGCATTACAGGATCAGGCATTTAATTTCTCATAGAATTAAAACAATTTCAAACAAATACATATCATAACAAATTAATTAGTTACACACATAATTAAATGCAGTATGATTTATGCAATGCAGTTTTTGACTCAAATTCGTTTTGACCCTGCTCCATGGAGACTTCCCCTTTGAGTGTTTAGTAAGTAACTGGCCTACCATTACGTACAGCAATTCAGCCATCAGCCCCTACTAAACGCGAATAAACTAAACAGAATTAGGAGATCAGGATATCCAGGAAGGCCACCACGGCAGCATCTCTGTCCAGATTACAGCCACATATGGAATTGCCAATATCCTTATCCCCACAGACTATATAATCACTGATTATACGGTCCTGTTTAACAAATTCTACTCACCCCAAAAATCCTTTCTCAATCATTTTCATTTCACATGACTACCGCAGTCCCGGTCAGTCAACAATTCATTTCTCAATCAGTTTCATTTCAATCAGTTTCATTTCACATGACTACCGCAGTCCCGGTCAGTCAACAATTCATTTCTCAATCAGTTTCATTTCACATGACTACCGCAGTCCCGGTCAGTCAACAAAAGTCATTACTCATAAATCAACTCAATTCTCATGACTACCACAGTCCTGGTTAGTCAACATAATTCTTTCTCATTTGATACTTTTATAAATCCCCCAAAAAGACTCATGCTAATGGATTTTGTTCATGATCACAATCAAACAAATAATTTGTACACCTTAACATACAAGGATACAAAATTTTAAGCAATTTACATTATAACCTTAGTATTTTTAATAATTTCCGAAAATGCCCTCAATCTTTTTCCAAAATACCCAATGTGTCCCTACATGTAAAATGACCATTTTGCCCTTGGTTTTATAAAAATTTCCACATAATATCCCTTGCAATTAGGGCTGCCCGAATGGTCTCACTACCATTCTCAACATATTTTCCAAAGCAACAAACTCCAATTTCAACCAAAATTCAACCAAATCTCAATTCAATTAAATTCAAGCAACTCAAATTTCAACCATCACAACACATTAAAAATTCAATCACACATCATTCCAATCCATGAATTACAATCACAAGCATCAAAAACACAAAACCCCTAAATCAATTTCAAGTTTTCATGATTCTAGGTCACAAATTTAATCTAACCCTACAACATGTTTTCTTCTAATTCCAAGGGTTCTAATTGAAATTAAATGCCTAGATCCTTACCTTAGACTCTTTAATTGAAGAAAAAGCCTTGAATTCCTTTCTCCCTCACTCCTTGGTCTTGTAGGAATTTTTGAGATTTCCTCCAATTTCTTTTCCTTTTTGCCGATTAGCTTAGGGTTTAGGGAGTTTGGATGGTTTGGTTTCTTAATTTGAGATGAGATGATGAAGTTAAGATGAAATTGAAATGAAAACTGCAGCTGCTGGGTTTGGAGACTCATGGTTCTGTTTTTGAGTTTTTGGTGATTTTTTTCTCCTTTTACTTAAGTTAAATGCTTCTTAAAACAAATTATTAACTAAATTGGACTTTGCCTTCAAGTCCAGCTGCTGCCCTGCACGTCCAGCAGCTCATTTGGACCAAGGGAAGTCCACTTGCCAAGCCTTTCCAGCCCACTTGGACAGCCAAGGAGTTCCAAGTCACTTGCCTACCCCAAAAGTCAACATTTCAAGCACTTTGTAGAAAGTTCTAGAAGGTAATTAGGGCTGCTAATTATTTTACAATGTGATTAGAATTTGAAGAAAATAACATCACCATTGGATTCCTCACTATCAAAAACCTTGGGGTAGTGTCTTACTTATCTCTTAATCCAAGCCTAATTAGCTTAATTTAGTGATCTTAGAAAAGCCTAAGTTGTCACTTTTTGATTGGTTAAGGTTCTAAATTAAAATTTTCTTGGTTAAACATTTTTAATAATTATTCTAAGTATATTACAATTATTAAATAATTTTATAGATGCCCTACAAATTTTCACTTAATTTTCTGTCTTAGAATTTTACCGTAATATTTCCTCAAAGTTCTAACTTTCAGAAAATCCTAACAATTCTGAATAAGCATTTTAATTCTTTATCTGTATATATTTTTAATCTATATTCTATTACCTTTCTTTTAAGTTATAATTGAGTTCAAAATTCTATACTTGAAAATTTACCCTGGACAGCTGTCTGACATAGCAGTCCAGTCAACTATCAATTTCGGCAAAAATAAAGACATTTGGAAATTCAGAAAATTCTTCTGAGTAGAACTGTATTAATTTCATTAAGAGAATATGAACATAAGGTTTCTATAAAATATAGTGCATAAATGTTAATATTATACATATATAAATGCGTACAATTAATAAAATGAGGATGTTACAATTCTCCCCTACTAATAAAAATTTCGTCCTCGAAATTTCTAATACAAATATATAACCATACAACTATACAACAAAATAACTATACAAACAAATGAGGATATGTTTCTTTCATTTTTTTCCTCTAACTCCCATGTAGCATCACATCTGATATCATCCCAAATAACCTTAACTAGAGAAATTTCTTTACCTCTCAGGTACTTAATCCTTCTGTCCTCAATCTTAATAGGCTTTGTTTCAAATGTTAGGTTTTCCTTTCTCTTCTAATGTACAGGCTCTTAAGAGATCTTGTAATGTCCGAATAGTCCTTTCTGTTTGACCATCAATCTTAGGGTGTTATACTAAACTAAGATATAATTTTACTTCTTAAAGCTTTCTGAAAATCTTTCCAAAAATTTAAAAACAAAGCTAGGGTCTTTATTAGACTCTATACTAGTAGGTACTCCAGATAATCTAATTATTTCCTTTAAGTACAATTAAGCTAATTTTTCTAAAGAATACCTAATATTTATTGAAAGCAAAATGTACTAATTTAGTTAATCTATCTACAATTACTCAAATGGTATCAAAATTCCTATGTGTTCTAGGTAATCCTACCACAAAATCTATTGATATACTATTCCGTTTCCATATAGGTATCTCTAAAGGATGTAACAGATCAAAGGGTTTCTGATATTCAATCTTTGCTTTCTAACATGTTAAACATCTAGCCACATATTCTGCTACATCTCTCTTCATCCTAGACCACCAAAACATTCCCTTTAAATCTTTATATATTTTTGTTGTTCTAGGATGAATACTAAGTTTACTTTTGTGCCCTTCCTTCAAAATTAATTCCTTAAATTCTTGATTATTAGGTACACAAATTCTATTTTAAACCTAATAATTATATCCATTCCTAAATTAAATTCTTTTTCCTTACCTGATCCCATTAATCCTTTCTTTTCTGGAATACATTCATCTGCATCTTGTTTCTTCCTAATTTCTTCCAAAAATTCATTAGTGATGGTAATAATTCCAAATGGAATTTTATCCTTTTTCCTAACTGTACATAGATTTAAATCTCTAAATTATTCTATTAACTCTAATTCTTTAATCCTCATAGTTGACATATGCACAATTTTCCTACTTAAAGCATCTTCTACTACATTAGCCTCTATTGGATGATACCTTAATTGAAAATCATAATCTTTAATAAACTCCATCCATCTTCTTTTTCTCCTTTCCAATTTTTTTTTTTAAACAAATATTTTAAACTCTTATGATCACTATATACATCAAATATTGATCCATATAAATAATGTCTCCAAATCTTCAAAGCAAAAACTATAGCTGCTAACTCCAAATCATGAGTAGGATAATTTCTCTCATGTGATTTCAACCGCCTAGATGCATAAGCTACCACTTTCTTATTTTATATCAACACACATCTTAACCCTAGAGATGAAACATCACAGTATACCTCATAGGATTCATTTGGGTCGGGTAAAACTAAAACTAGTGAGGTAGTCAATTTATGTTTCAATTCTTGGAAAATTTTCTCACAACTCTCACTCCAAATAAAATTCTATTAAGGGTTCAGCTATCTTAGAAAATCCTTCAATCAATCTTCTATAATATCCATCAAATCTTAAGAACTACTAATCTCAGTTACTGTCTTAGGCCTTTCCCATTCTAAAACTGCTTCTACCTTAGAAAAATCTACACTTAGTTCATCTTTAGAAATTAAATGTCCTAAAATTTTCACTTCCTCCAACCAAAATTCACACTTAGACAATTTAGCATATAATTTTCTATCTTTTAAAATTTCTAATATTATTCTAAGATGATTTTCATGTTCTTCTTTATTTTTAGAATATATTAATATAACATCTATTCTAGATCAAGGATATTTATTCTTTATAGTTACTTTATTTAATTTTCTATAATATACACATAACCTAGATCCTCCATCTTTGTTTTTAACTAATAATACTGGGCTCACCATATGGACACACTAGGCCTTACAAACTATTTTTCTAATAATTCTTCCAATTGTTTCTTTAACTCGATTAATTTCAATAATGACATTCTATATGGTTGCATAGAATTTGGTCTAGTACCAAGCATCAAATCTATACTAAATTCTATTTCTCTTTCAGGACGCAAACCAGAAACATCATTAGGAAAAACTTCAGGATACTCATTTACAACTAGCACAGAGTCAATTTCAATTTTTATCTTCTTTAGTTCCAAGAGATGATAACATGTATTTTTGAATTTCACTTTTAAATGATATTTCCTTAGGTTGGATAAGCTTAAGTCTAGAAACATCAAGTTCAGGGAAAATCACAGATTTAGAGGCACAGTCTATTAGAATATGGTTGGCTGCTAACCCATCCATTCCTAATATCACATCAAGGTTAGTCATAGGCAAACAAATCAAATTCACAACAAATGGTCTATCTCTGATGGTTATTATACAATTCAAACATATTTGAGAGGTTAGGATTGGTTTAGATGTAGGCATAGAAACAAGCAAGGTATAGGGTATTTTAAACATAATTAGCATCCTCAACATATAGTTGTACTTTAGAACTATAATTCCAACAAGTCACCATTAGAATGACTTTCAAAGTACCTCAAATTACTCCAATTCACTACTACCAATTTAATTGTTACTTAGGCTTAATTTCCAACATCAATACACATACCTTTAGGCCTTCCAATTACTTACTCTTTCAACTTTAAAAATTCTTAGGTCAACTGCTACTAACTTAGCATTTGGGTCCTATTCTACCCTATTAATCAAGGTTTGACCATCAAGAATTCTCATATATATATACCTACCAACTAAGACCTACAACATGGATCCTTGATAACCTCAATTATACAAGTCTTAAATCATCACTTACACCATGGGAATGTAATAAAATATATTAAACCCGCAGGCTATTTTACTGCACCAGAAAAATGCACTATTTTGGTTCTAATTCATGTCTAAAACACAAAATTTCAAGTCCTAATAGTTAAGATATCAATCCTGTGACAAATTTATACTACGATACACTGTTTCAGCCTTCAAAACACATGAAAACATCCATTAGAACAATATGGCAATAACCATACTTTCAACATCTCATCATATTCCAAACATCAAGGTACCTTCAAAACTTTGTTTTCTTTCTTTTGTCAAACTCAACTATTATCCTATAAACTCAAATATTTGGACCTCTATTCTCAACCTTGATCTACGAACTCAGGTCTTTAGATCTCCTTTCTCAACTAACTCAAGATTATAAGTCTTAAATTCACAATATAAGTAACATGGAAAATAACCCAACTTGAACAATACTAATAATAATAAAATTTTAAGCATTAGGAGAGAAAGTCATCTCGACTGAGTCCTGAGTGTGCACCCTCACAACTCTATCAAGATTTCCTTTCTTCCTTTCTGCCATCTCAGCTATACTATTAGTTTCAACTCTAGGATTTATAACTAGCCTTCCTCTTCTCATTTCTACATGTCTTAAAATTTCAGATCTAGTTACTACCCTTTTTCCCATAATATTCTTAACAAACAAACAATTCTAATCAGGGTAACACAGCAAAACACCTAATAGACCCACTACTCGCAAGTCCTAGAGATGCATAACCAGAGCTCTGATACCACTAATGTAACCCCCTCTTTCTTATAAAACATAATTTAACTATTTAATTCATTTTATATATTTATTTCAAAGTTCTGATACGATCTCTTACAATCCAAAATATGTTCTGTAATTTACATCATTAAAATTTATATAAACACTGCTACAAAATAATTCTAACTACTACAAATTATTGTCTACCCAAAATAGTCCCATCCTATATGCTCTGGAATTTCTGCATCTTCATCATATAACTATATCTTCAAGCACCTGCAATTCACACTCCCCTAGAATCTGGGGACAGCATTACAGGATCAGGCATTTAATTTCTCATAGAATTAAAACAATTTCAAACAAATACATATCATAACAAATTAATTAGTTACACACATAATTAAATGCAGTATGATTTATGCAATGCAGTTTTTGACTCAAATTCGTTTTGACCCTGCTCCATGGAGACTTCCCCTTTGAGTGTTTAGTAAGTAACTGGCCTACCATTACGTACAGCAATTCAGCCATCAGCCCCTACTAAACGCGAATAAACTAAACAGAATTAGGAGATCAGGATATCCAGGAAGGCCACCACGGCAGCATCTCTGTCCAGATTACAGCCACATATGGAATTGCCAATATCCTTATCCCCACAGACTATATAATCACTGATTATACGGTCCTGTTTAACAAATTCTACTCACCCCAAAAATCCTTTCTCAATCATTTTCATTTCACATGACTACCGCAGTCCCGGTCAGTCAACAATTCATTTCTCAATCAGTTTCATTTCAATCAGTTTCATTTCACATGACTACCGCAGTCCCGGTCAGTCAACAATTCATTTCTCAATCAGTTTCATTTCACATGACTACCGCAGTCCCGGTCAGTCAACAAAAGTCATTACTCATAAATCAACTCAATTCTCATGACTACCACAGTCCTGGTTAGTCAACATAATTCTTTCTCATTTGATACTTTTATAAATCCCCCAAAAAGACTCATGCTAATGGATTTTGTTCATGATCACAATCAAACAAATAATTTGTACACCTTAACATACAAGGATACAAAATTTTAAGCAATTTACATTATAACCTTAGTATTTTTAATAATTTCCGAAAATGCCCTCAATCTTTTTCCAAAATACCCAATGTGTCCCTACATGTAAAATGACCATTTTGCCCTTGGTTTTATAAAAATTTCCACATAATATCCCTTGCAATTAGGGCTGCCCGAATGGTCTCACTACCATTCTCAACATATTTTCCAAAGCAACAAACTCCAATTTCAACCAAAATTCAACCAAATCTCAATTCAATTAAATTCAAGCAACTCAAATTTCAACCATCACAACACATTAAAAATTCAATCACACATCATTCCAATCCATGAATTACAATCACAAGCATCAAAAACACAAAACCCCTAAATCAATTTCAAGTTTTCATGATTCTAGGTCACAAATTTAATCTAACCCTACAACATGTTTTCTTCTAATTCCAAGGGTTCTAATTGAAATTAAATGCCTAGATCCTTACCTTAGACTCTTTAATTGAAGAAAAAGCCTTGAATTCCTTTCTCCCTCACTCCTTGGTCTTGTAGGAATTTTTGAGATTTCCTCCAATTTCTTTTCCTTTTTGCCGATTAGCTTAGGGTTTAGGGAGTTTGGATGGTTTGGTTTCTTAATTTGAGATGAGATGATGAAGTTAAGATGAAATTGAAATGAAAACTGCAGCTGCTGGGTTTGGAGACTCATGGTTCTGTTTTTGAGTTTTTGGTGATTTTTTTCTCCTTTTACTTAAGTTAAATGCTTCTTAAAACAAATTATTAACTAAATTGGACTTTGCCTTCAAGTCCAGCTGCTGCCCTGCACGTCCAGCAGCTCATTTGGACCAAGGGAAGTCCACTTGCCAAGCCTTTCCAGCCCACTTGGACAGCCAAGGAGTTCCAAGTCACTTGCCTACCCCAAAAGTCAACATTTCAAGCACTTTGTAGAAAGTTCTAGAAGGTAATTAGGGCTGCTAATTATTTTACAATGTGATTAGAATTTGAAGAAAATAACATCACCATTGGATTCCTCACTATCAAAAACCTTGGGGTAGTGTCTTACTTATCTCTTAATCCAAGCCTAATTAGCTTAATTTAGTGATCTTAGAAAAGCCTAAGTTGTCACTTTTTGATTGGTTAAGGTTCTAAATTAAAATTTTCTTGGTTAAACATTTTTAATAATTATTCTAAGTATATTACAATTATTAAATAATTTTATAGATGCCCTACAAATTTTCACTTAATTTTCTGTCTTAGAATTTTACCGTAATATTTCCTCAAAGTTCTAACTTTCAGAAAATCCTAACAATTCTGAATAAGCATTTTAATTCTTTATCTGTATATATTTTTAATCTATATTCTATTACCTTTCTTTTAAGTTATAATTGAGTTCAAAATTCTATACTTGAAAATTTACCCTGGACAGCTGTCTGACATAGCAGTCCAGTCAACTATCAATTTCGGCAAAAATAAAGACATTTGGAAATTCAGAAAATTCTTCTGAGTAGAACTGTATTAATTTCATTAAGAGAATATGAACATAAGGTTTCTATAAAATATAGTGCATAAATGTTAATAATATACATATATAAATGCGTACAATTAATAAAATGAGGATGTTACAATTTCAACCGCCTAGATGCATAAGCTACCACTTTCCTATTTTACATCAACACACATCTTAACCCTAGAGATGAAACATCACAGTATACCTCATAGGATTCATATGGGTCGGGTAAAACTAAAACTAGTGAGGTAGTCAATTTATGTTTCAATTCTTGGAAAATTTTCTCACAACTCTCACTCCAAATAAAATTATATTAAGGGTCCAGCTATCTTAGAAAATCCTTCAATCAATCTTCTATAATATCCATCAAATCCTAAGAACTACTAATCTCAGTTACTGTCTTAGGCCTTTCCTATTCTAAAACTGCTTCTACCTTAGAAAAATCTACACTTATTCCATCTTTAGAAATTACATGTCCTAAAATTTTCACTTCCTCCAACCAAAATTCACACTTAGACAATTTAGCATATAATTTTCTATCTTTTAAAATTTCTAATATTATTCTAAGATGATTTTCATGTTCTTCTTTATTTTTAGAATATATTAATATATCATCTATTCTAGATCAAGGATATTTATTCTTTATAGTTACTTTATTTAATTGTCTATAATCTATACATAACCTAGATCCTCCATCTTTCTTTTTAACTAATAATACTGGGGCTCACCATAGGGACACACTAGGCCTTACAAATTATTTTTCTAATAATTCTTCCAATTGTTTCTTTAACTCAATTAATTTCAATAATGACATTCTATATGGTTGCATAGAAATTGGTCTAGTACCAGGCATCAAATCTATACTAAATTCTATTTCTCTTTCAGGAGGCAAACCAGAAACATCATCAGGAAAAACTTCAGGATACTCATTTACAACTAGCACAGAGTCTATTTCAATTTTATCTTCCTTAGTTCCAAGAGATGATAACATGTATTTTTGAATTTCACTTTTAAATGATATTTCTTTAAGTTGGACAGGTTTAAGTCTAGAAACATCAAGTTCAGGGAAAATCACAGATTTAGAGGCACAGTCTATTAGAATATGGTTGGCTGCTAACCCATCCATTCCTAATATCACATCAAGGTTAGTCATAGGCAAACAAATCAAATTCACAACAAATGGTCTATCTCTGATGGTTATTATACAATTCAAACATATTTGAGAGGTTAGGATTGGTTTAGATGTAGGCACAGAAACAAGCAAGGTATAGGGTATTTTAAACATAATTAGCATCCTCAACTTATAGCTGTACTTTAGAACCATAATTCCAACAAGTCACCATTAGAATGACTTTCAAAGTACCTCAAATTACTCCAATTCACTACTACCAATTTAATTGTTACTTAGGCTTAATTTCCAACATCAATACACACACCCTTAGGCCTTCCAATTACTTACTCTTTCAACTTTAAAAATTCTTAGGACAACTGCTACTAACTTAGCATTTGGGTCCTATTCCACTCTCTTAATCACCACTTACACCATGGTAATGTAATTAAACAATGTTAAACCCGCAGGCTATTTTACTGCACCAGAAAAATGCACTATTTTGGTTCTAACTCATGTCTAAAACACAAAATTTCAAGTCCTAATAGTTAAGATATCAATCCTGTGACAAATTTATACTACGATACACTGTTTCAGCCTTCAAAACACATGAAAACATCCATTAGAACAATATGGCAATAACCATACTTTCAACATCTCATCATATTCCAAACATCAAGGTACCTTCAAAACTTTGTTTTCTTTCTTTTGTCAAACTCAACTATTATCCTATAAACTCAAATATTTGGACCTCTATTCTCAACCTTGATCTACGAACTCAGGCCTTTAGATCTCCTTTCTCAACTAACTCAAGATTATAAGTCTTAAATTCACAATATAAGTAACATGGAAAATAACCCAACTTGAACAATACTAATAATAATAAAATTTTAAGCATTAGGAGAGAAAGTCATCTCGACTGAGTCCTGAGTGTGCACCCTCACAACTTTATCAAGATTTTCTTTCTTCCTTTCTGCCATCTTAGCTATACTATTGGTTTCAACTCTAGGATTTATAACTAGCCTTCCTCTTCTCATTTCTACATGTCTTAAAATTTCAGATCTAGTTACTACCCTTTTTCCCATAATATTCTTAACAAACAAAAAATTCTAATCAGGGTAACACAGCAAAACACCTAATAGACCCACTACTCGCAAGTCCTAGAGATGCATAACTAGAGCTCTGATACCACTAATGTAACCCCCCTTTCTTATAAAACATAATTTAACTATTTAATTTATTTTATATATTTATTTCAAAGTTCTGATACGTTCTATTACAATCCAAAATATGTTCTGTAATTTACATCATTAAAATTTATATAAACACTGCTACAAAATAATTCTAACTACTACAACATTATTGTCTACCCAAAATAGTCCCCATCCTATAGCTCTGGACCATGTCTGCATCTGTAACTTCTAATTAATCTTCCAAATACCTGCAATCACACTCCCCTAGAATCTGGGGACAGCATTACCGGATCAGGCATTTAATTTCTCATACAATTAAAACAATTTCAAACAAATACATATCATAACAAATTAATTAGTTACACACATAATTAAATGCAGTATGATTTATGCAATGCAGTTTTTGACTCAAATTCATTTTGACCCTGCTCCATGGAGACTTCCCCTTTGAGTGTTTAGTAAGTAACTGGCCTACCATTACGCACTGCAATTCAGCTATCAGCCCCTACTAAACGCGAATAAGCTAAATAGAATTAGGAGATCAGGATATCCAGGAAGGCCACCACGACAGCAATCCCATTCCGGATTACGGTCACATATGGAGTTGCCAATATCCCTCACCCCACAGGTTATATAATCACAGACCATACAACCCTGCCTAACTTATTCTGCTCACCCCAAAGATTCAATTCTCAAATCATATTCATTTCACATGACTACCGCAGTCTCGGTTAGTCAACAAAATCATTTCTCATATATCAACTCGTTTCTCATGACTACCGCAGTCTCGGTCAGTCAACAAAATCATTTCTCATATATCAACTTGTTTCTCATGACTACCGCAGTCTCGGTCAGTCAACAAAATCATTTCTCATATATCAACTTGTTTCTCATGACTACCGCAGTCTCGGTTAGTCAACATTTATTCTTTCTTTTCTTTCTTTTCATTTCTTTCCTTTTCTTTTCTTTTCTTTCTTTTTTTTTTCTTTTCTTTCTTTTCATGGCTACCGCAATCCCGGTTAGCCAACATCAATTATTTTTCACTTGAATCTTTATAAATCCCCCAAAAAGACTCATGCAATGAATTATGTTCATGATCACAATTAAATAAATAATTTGTACACATTAACATACAAGAATAAAAAAATTAAGCAATTTACCTTATAACATTAGTATTTTAGTAAATTATCAATTAAATCACTATTAGGTAAAGTTACTAAAAGACCCTTAATCTTTTTATAAATTTCCAATTGTGTCCTCTAAATGTGAAATTACCTAATTACCCTCAATCTTTTTATAAAATTCCAATTTTGCCCTCAAAGGGTGAAATTACCAAATTACCCTTACTCTTTTTCAAAAATTCCCATTTTGTCCCTACATGTAAAATGACCATTTTGCCCTTAATTTTACAAAAATTTCCACATAATATCCCTTGCATTTAGGGCTGGCCGAATGGTATACACACCATTTCCAACATGTTTTCCAAAGCAACAACTTCCAATTCCAACCAAATCACAAATTCAATCAAAATTCAACAAACCAAATTTCAACCATCACAACACATCAAAAATTCAATCAAACATCATTCCAATCCATGAATTACAATCACAAGCATCAAAAACACAAAACCCCTAAATCAATTTCAAGTTTTCATGATTCTAGGTCATAAATTGAATCTAACCCTACAACATGTTTTCTTCTAATTCCAAGGGTTTTAATTGAAATTAAATGCCTAGATCCTTACCTTAAACTCTTTAATTGAAGAAAAAGCCTTGAATTCCTTTCTCCCTCACTCCTTGGTCTTGTATGAATTTTTGAGATTTCCTCCAATTTCTTTTCCTTTTTGCCGATTAGCTTAGGGTTTAGGGAGTTTGGATGGTTTGGTTTCTTAATTTGAGATGAGATGATGAAGTTAAGATGAAATTGAAATGAAAACTGCAGCTGCTGGGTTTGGAGACTCATGGTTCTGTTTTTGAGTTTTTGGTGACTTTTTTCTCCTTTTACTTAAGTTAAATGCTTCTAAAAAAATTTATTAACCAAATTGGACTTTGCCTTCAAGTCCAGCTGCTGCCTGCACGTCCAGCAGCTCAATTGGACCAAGGGAAGTCCACTTGCCAAGCCTTTCCAGCCCACTTGGACAGCCAAGGAGTTCCAAGTCACTTGCCTACCCCAAAAGTCAACATTTCAAGCACTTTGTAGAAAATTCTAGAAGGTAATTAGGGCTGCTAATTATTTTACAATGTGATTAGAATTTGAAGAAAATAACATCACCAATGGATTCCTCACTATCAAAAACCTTGGGGTAGTGTCTTACTTATCTCTTAATCCAAGCCTAATTAGCTTAATTTAGTGACATTAGAAAAACCTAAGTTGTCACTTTTTGATTGGTTAAGGTTCTAATTTAAATTTTTCTTGGTTAAACATTTTTAATAATTATTCTAAGTATATTACAATTATTAGATAATTCTATAGATATCCTATGAATTTTCTCTAAATTTTCTGTCTTAAAATTTTACCGTAATAATTTCTCAAAGTTTTAACTTTCAGAAAATCCTAACAATTCTGAATAAGCATTTTAATTCTTTATCTGTATATATTTTTAATCTATATTCTATTACCTTTCTTTTAAGTTATAAATGAGTTCAAAATTCTATACTTGAAAATTTATCCTGGACAGCTGTCTGACATAGCAGTCCAGTCAACAATCAATTTTGGCAAAAACAAAGACATTTGGAAATTCAGAAAATTCTTCTGAATAGAACTGTATTAATTTCATTAAGAAAATATGTTCATAAAGTTCTATAAAATACATTGCATAAGTGTTCATAATGTACATATATAAATGCGTACAAATAGTAAAATGAGGATGTTACAGGAGGGGAATGATCTTTTTAGATCTAACCGGAAAAAAAATCATAATCTTTCTATTATTTCACCTCCCAAACATATCATGAAATTTTGATGTTTCTACGACAATTACCAATCACATTAATAGTTCCCTTTATTAGTTTTTTTATCACAACGTTTATAATAATTTCCATTATTAATGAGAGGAGATACGTATTTTTAACAAAATTAAACGAGATATCCTGAACTTTTTTTAGGTCTTCTCTCATTTTATGCCAATTTGGAAGGGAATGATATTTTCAGATCTCACCGGAAAAAAAATCATAATCTTTCTATTACTTCACCTCCCAAACATATCGTCAAATTTTGATGTTTCTACGACAATTACCAAACACATTAAAACGACAACAATCACATTAATAGTTCCCTTTATTAGTTTTTTTTTATCACAACGTTTATAATAATTTCCATTATTAATGAGTGGAGATACGTATTTTTAACAAAATTAAACGAGATATACTGAAATTCTTTTAGGTCTTCTCTCATTTTATGCCAATTTGGAAGGGAATGATCTTTTTAGATCTCACCGGAAAAAAAATCATAATCTTTCTATTATTTCACCTCCCAAACATATCGTGAAATTTTGATGTTTCTACGACAATTACCAATCACATTAATAGTTCCCTTTATTAGTTTTTTTATCACAACGTTTATAATAATTTCCATTATTAATGAGAGGAGATACGTATTTTTAACAAAATTAAACGAGATATCCTGAACTTTTTTTAGCTCTTCTCTCATTTTATGCCAATTTGGAAGGGAATGATATTTTTAGATCTCACCGGAAAAAAAATCATAATCTTTCTATTACTTCACCTCCCAAACATATCGTCAAATTTTGATGTCTCTACGACAATTACCAAACACATTACAACGACAACAATCACATTAATAGTTCCCTTTATTTTTAATCACAACATTTATAATAATTTCCATTATTAATGAGTGGAGATATGTATTTTTAACAAAATTAAATGAGATATACTGAAATTTTTTTAGGTCTTCTCTCATTTTATGCCAATTTGGAAGGGAATGATCTTTTTAGATCTCACCGGAAAAAAAATCATAATCTTTCTATTATTTCACCTCCCAAACATATCGTGCAATTTTGATGTTTCTACGACAATTACCAATCACATTAATAGTTCCCTTTATTAGTTTTTTTATCACAACGTTTATAATAATTTCCATTATTAATGAGAGGAGATACGTATTTGTAACAAAATTAAACGAGATATCCTGAACTTTTTTTAGGTCTTCTCTCATTTTATGCCAATTTGGAAGGGAATGATATTTTCAGATCTCACCGGAAAAAAAATCATAATCTTTCTATTACTTCACCTCCCAAACATATCGTCAAATTTTGATGTTTCTACGACAATTACCAAACACATTACAACGACAGCAATCACATTAATAGTTCCCTTTATTAGTTTTTTTTATCACAACGTTTATAATAATTTCCATTATTAATGAGTGGAGATACATATTTTTAACAAAATTAAATGAGATATACTGAAATTCTTTTAGGTCTTCTCTCATTTTATGCCTATTTGGAAGGGAATGATCTTTTTAGATCTCACCCGAAAAAAAATCATAATCTTTCTATTATTTCACCTCCCAAACATATCGTGAAATTTTGATGTTTCTACGACAATTACCAATCACATTAATAGTTCCCTTTATTAGTTTTTTTATCACAACGTTTATAATAATTTCCATTATTAATGAGAGGAGATACGTATTTTTAACAAAATTAAACGAGATATCCTGAACTTTTTTTAGGTCTTCTCTCAGTTTATGCCAATTTGGAAGGGAATGATATTTTCAGATCTCACCGGAAAAAAAATCATAATCTTTCTATTACTTCACCTCCCAAACATATTGTCAAATTTTGATGTTTCTACGACAATTACCAAACACATTACAACGACAACAATCACATTAATAGTTCCCTTTATTAGTTTTTTTTATCACAACGTTTATAATAATTTCCATTATTAATGAGTGGAGATACGTATTTTTAACAAAATTAAATGAGATATACTGAAATTCTTTTAGGCCTTCTCTCATTTTATGCCAATTTGGAAGGGAATGATCTTTTTAGATCTCACTGGAAAAAAAATCATAATCTTTCTATTATTTCACCTCCCAAACATATCGTTAAATTTTGATGTTTCTACGACAATTACCAATCACATTAATAGTTCCCTTTATTAGTTTTTTTATCACAACGTTTATAATAATTTCCATTATTAATCAGAGGAGATACGTATTTTTAACAAAATTAAACGAGATATCCTGAACTTTTTTTAGGTCTTCTCTCATTTTATGCCAATTTGGAAGGGAATGATATTTTCAGATCTCACCGGAAAAAAAAATCATAATCTTTCTATTACTTCACCTCCCAAACATATCGTCAAATTTTGATGTTTCTACAACAATTACCAAACACATTAAAACGAGAACAATCACATTAATAGTTCCCTTTATTAGTTTTTTTTTATCACAACGTTTATAATAATTTCCATTATTAATGAGTGGAGATACGTATTTTTAACAAAATTAAACGAGATATACTGAAATTTTTTTAGGTCTTCTCTCATTTTATGCCAATTTGGAAGGGAATGATCTTTTTAGATCTCACCGGAAAAAAAATCATAATCTTTCTATAATTTCACCTCCCAAACATATCGTGAAATTTTGATGTTTCTACGACAATTACCAGTCACATTAAAAAGATAACAATCACATTAATAGTTTCCTTTATTAGTTATTTTATCACAACGTTTATAATAATTTACATTATTAATGAGAAGAGATATGTATTTTTAATAAAATTAAACGAGATATCCTGAAATTTTTTTGGTTCTTCTCTCATTTTATGACAATTTGGAAGGGAATGATCTTTTCATATCTCACCGAAAAAAAATCATAATCTTTCTATTATGTCACCTCCCAAACATATCGTCAAATTTTGATGTTTCAACGACAATTACCGATCACATTAAAACAACAACAATCAGATTAATTGTTCCCTTTATTAGTTTTTTATCACTACGTTTATAATAATTTCCATTATTAATGAGAGGAGATACGTTTTTTTAACAAAGTTAAACGAGATATCCTGAACTTTTTTTAGGTCTTCTCTCATTTTATGCCAATTTGGAAGGGAACGATCTTTTTAGATCTCACCGGAAAAAAAATCATAATCTTTCTATTATTTCACCTCCCAAACATATCGTGAAATTTTGATGTTTGTACGACAATTACCAATTACATTAAAACCACAACAATCACATTAATAGTTCCCTTTATTAGTTTTTTTTATCACAACGTTTATAATAATTTCCATTATTAATGAGAGGAGATACGTATTTTTAACAAAGTTAAACGAGATATCCTGAACTTTTTTTTTGGTCTTGTCTCATTTTATGGCAATTTGGAACGGAATGATCTTTTCAAATCTCACCGGAAAAAAAACATAATCTTTCTATTATTTCACCTCCCAAACATATCATGAAATTTTGATGTTTCTACGACAATTACCAATCACATTAAAAAGACAACAATCACATTAATAGTTCCCTTTATTAGTTTTTTATCACAACGTTTATAATAATTTCCATTAGTAATGAGAGGAGATACGTATTTTTAACAAGATTAAACGAGATATAAAAAACTAATAAAGGGCACCACGAACCTCAACACTGAAAAGTGTTCCAAACATTATTGTCTTTTATGCATAAGAATGCACCATGGATCATTAATTTCAGGTGAGATCTGAAAAGATATGACCATAATGTTTGGAACACTATTGTAATTTTGAAAGAGGTCCATATGGTCAAATTATTGAGCTAATTTAGGTTTTGAGGACCAACAATCAATTTGGATATGTACCAATCACCACTTGAAATCCTTAGTGCATCCTTATGCATAAAAAACCATAATGCTTGAAGCACTTTTCTGTTTTGAGGTCTGTGGTGTCCCGTGGTCCAATTTTGGTGCCCGTTGTGGATTTTCGGCACATGGTGCAATTTTCGTGCCAAAATAAGACTTTTGGGTTTAGGTGCCCCGTGATCCCTGGTGCATTCTTATGCATAAAAAGCCATAATGCTCAAAGCACTTTTCAGTTTTGAGGTCCGTGGGGCCCTTTGGTCCATATTTGGTGCCTATTGGTGATTTTCGGCCTATGGTGCAATTTTCGTCCCAAAAGAAGACTTTTGGGGTTTGGTGTCCTGTGATCCCTGGTAAATTCTTATGCATAAAAAACCATAATCCTGGGAACAATTTTCAGTTTTGAGGTTCGTGGTTCCCCGTGGTCCAATTTTTGTGCTCGTGGTGGATTTTCGACACAAGGTGCAATTTTCGTGCCAAAATAAGACTTTTGGGTTTTCATGCCCAGTGATCCTTGGTGCATCCTTATGCATAAAAGACCATAGTGCTCAAAGCACTTTTCAGTTTTAAGGTCCGTGGTGTCCCGTGGTTCAATTTTGGTGCCCGTGGTGCATTTTCGGCACATGGCCCAATTTTCGTGCCAACATAAGACTTTTGGGTTTTGGTTCCGCATGATCCCTGATGCATTCTTATGCATAAAACACCATAATGCTTGCAGTACTTTTCAGTTTTGAGGTCCGTGGTGCCCCGTGGCCCAATTTTGGTGCCCCGCGGTGCATTTTCGGCCCATGGTGTAATTTTTGGGCCAAAATAAGCCTTTTGGGATTTTGTCGCTTGTGATCCCTGGTGCATTCTTATGAATAAAAAACTTTAATGTTCTGAGCACTTTTCAGTTTAGAGGTCCGTGGTGCCCCGTGGTTTACCATTAGTGCACATTGGTGCATTTTCTACCCATGGTGCAATTTTCGTACCAAAATAAGACTTTTGGGTTTTGGTGCCGCGGGATCCCTAGTGCATTCTTATGCATTAAACACCATAATGCTTAAAGCACTTTTCAGTTTTGAGGTCCGTGGTGCCCCGTGGTCCACATTTGGTGCCCATTGTGCATTTTCGGCCCTTGGTGCAATTTTCGTCCCAAAATAAGACTCTTGGGTTTTGGTGCCCTTTGATCCCTACTACATCTTATGCATAAAAAAATCATAATGCACAGAGTACTTTTCAGTTTTGAGGTCCGTCGTGCCCTATGGTCCAATTTTGGTGCCCATTAGTGCATTTTCAGTCCATGGTGCAATTTTCGTCCAAAAATAAGACTTTTTGGTTTTGGTGCCCTGTGATTCCTGGTGCATTCTTATGCATAAAAAGCCATAATACTAGGAGCACTTTTCAGTTTTGAGGTCCGTGGTGCCCTGTGGTCCACATTTGGTGCCCATTGGAGCATTTTCTGCCAATGGTGCAATTTTCGTCCCAAAATAAGACTTTTGGGTTTTGGTGCCCTGTGATCCCTAGTGCATTCTTATGCATAATAAAGCATAATGCTCGGAGTACTTTTCAGTTTTTAGGTCCGTGGTGCCCCATGGTCCAATTTTGGTGCCCGTGGTGCATTTTCGGCACATGGTGCAATTTTCGTGCCAAAATAAGACTTTGGATTTTGGTGCCCCATGATTCTTGGTAGATCCTTATGTATAAAAAAATCATAATGCTTGAAGTACTTTTCAGTTTTGAGGTCCGTGGTGCCCCGTGGTCCAATTTTTGTGCTCGTGGTGGATTTTCGACACATGGTGTAATTTTCGTGCCAAAATAAGACTTTTGGGTTTTCGTGCCCAGTGATCCTTGGTTCATCCTTATGCATAAAAGACCATAATGCTCAGAGCACTTTTCAGTTTTGAGGTCTGTGGTGCCCCGTGGTCCAATTTTTGTTCCCGTGGTGCATTTTCGGCACATGGCCCAATTTTCGTGCCAAAAAAAGACTTTTGGGTTTTGGTTCCCCATGATCCCTGATGCATTCTTATGCATAAAACACCATAATGCTCGGAACACTTTTCAGTTTTGAGGTCCATGGTGCCCCGTGGCCCAATTTTGGTGCCCTGTGGGGCATTTTCGGCCCATTGTGCAATTTTCGGGCCAAAATAAGACTTTTGGGATTTTGTCGCTTATGATCACTGGTGCATTCTTATGAATAAAAAACCTTAATGCTCAGAGCACTTTTCAGTTTTGAGGTTCGTGGTGCTTCGTGGTCCAATTTTGGTGCCCGTGGTGCATTTTCGGCACATGGTGCAATTTTCGTGCCAAAATATGACTTATGGGTTTTGGTGCCCGTTGATCCTTGGTGCATCCTTATGCATAAAAAGATCATAATGCTCAAAGCATTTTTCAGTTTTGAGGTCCGTGGTGCTCCGTGGTCCAATGTTGGTGCCTGTGGTGGATTTTCGGCACATGGTGCAATTTTCATGCCAAAATAAGACTTTTGGGTATTGGTGCCCTGTGATCCCTGGTACATTCTTATGCATAAAAATCCAGAATGCTCATAGCACTTTTCAGTTTTGAGGACCGTGGTGCCCTGTGGTCTACATTTGGTGCACATTGGGGCATTTTCTACCCATGGTGCAATTTTCGTACGAAAATAAGACTTTTGGATTTTTGTGCCCTAGGATCACTGGTGCATTCTTATGCATAAAACACCATAATGCTCAGAGTACTTTTCAGTTTTAAGGTCCGTGGTGCCCCGTGGTCCAATTTTGGTGCCTGTGGTGCATTTTCGTCACACAGTGCAATTTTCGTTCCAAAATAAGACTTTTGGGTTTTGGTGCCCTATGATCCGTGGTGTATCCTTATACATAAAAAATCATAATACTCAGAGGACTTTTCAGTTTTGAGGTCCGTGGTGCCCCGTGGTCCAATTTTGGTGCCCGTGGTGCATTTTCGACTCATTGTGCAATTTTCTTGCAAAAATAAGACTTTTGGGTTTTGGTGCCCCGTGATCCCTAGTGCATTTTTATGCATAAAAAACCATAATGCTCGGAGCAGTTTTCAGTTTTGAGGTCTGTGGTGCCCCGTGTTCCAATTTTGGTGCCTGTGATGCATTTTCGGCACATGGCCCAATTTTCGTGCCAAAATAAGACTTTTGGGTTTTGGTGCCCCTTGATTCTTGGAGCATCCTTATGCATAAAAAATAATAATGCTTAGAGCACTTTTAAATTTTGAGGTTCGTGGTGCCCCGTGGTCCAATTTTGGTGCCCCGTGGTGCATTTTCAGCCCATGGTGCAATTTTCGTGCCAAAATAAGACTTTTGGATTTTGGTGCCCTGTGATCCCTGGTTCATTCTTAATATTGATGTATTGATGTAGTAGGAAAAAATATAGTAAAAAATATTTGTTGTCATTTTGTTTTGTTTTGGTGTTTTAATAATGTTTAAATTTTAATATTGATGTATTATTTTTCATAGGATAGCAAGTTGTTTATTGGTTTTTAGTATTTTTGTAAATAGTGATGAATTAAAAAAAATAGTGTTGGAATTTTTTTCCCTACGTGAGTGAATATTTTTTTTATTTTGAATACAAAATAAATGCATTAATTAGTGCTTACAAATTATTTTGGTATTATTAAATATTATATATTCTACCCTTTAAATTTCATACATATTTGAATATTAGATATTTATATATTTATTAATTTGTATATTGAGTTTTAAATGTAAATTTGTTGTACTTATTTTTTTAGGATACGTTAATTTTTTTTGGTTTTGTAATTATATTGAGTTAAAAGAAGTTGTTTTTATTGATGTAATTTAAATTGTTTTACCATTTATATACATTTTGTTGCAATTAAAAATAATAGTATTATTTAATTGTTTATAGAATACGTTAGTTGGTGGTTAATAGTTTTATGTAATGTAATTTTGATAGAATTAAAAATAATAGTAGTATTTTAATTGTTTGAATTATATAATATTTATTTAAACTTATATTTTGTAGATTTTGTTAATATATGAAATTGAAAAAGTACAAAATTGTTAATATTATGTATTTAATATTTAATTATTGACTATTTGAGGATGTTGATCAAATTTCAAGTTGGAAAAATATCTATTATGGAGGGTAGCCAAAGTATTCATGCTGGTCCACGTGACCCATCCTTGCTACGATTGCAAGAAGTGCAAGTATCAGAAAATGTTTGGAAAGGTGATCCGAATAGTCTTTTGCGAACACGGCGGTCCCAACGGACACAACTTGCTCAAACAGAAGTTCCAGAAGAAATTACACCATTGTTAATGGAAGCTGGTTTTCTTTATGTTGCACGCATACCATTCTTTAGTTATGATAATAACTTGATTTCTACATTTGTTGAGCGTTGGAGGCCTGAAACGCATACGTTCCATATGCCAGTTGGAGAGTGCACGATCACACTCCAAGATGTCAGTATATTGTTGGGGTTACCTGTTGATGGTGAACCTGTGACTGGCAATGGTGGTCATGATTGGCAGAATTTATGCCAGCAATTGTTGGGAGTATGGCCAGCTTCTTCCTATTTAAATAGGAGTAGAGTGAAGCTAAAATGGTTGGATCAACATTTTGGTGATTTCTCTCTGCACCGACATAGTCATTTGCAAAGGGAATATACCCGAGCATTCATTATACGGTTGTTAGGAGGTTTGTTGTTTGCAGACCATTCTTGCATATATGCTCCGCTTAAATATCTTCCCTTGCTTGGAGACCTCCGACAATGTGGCATGTATGGTTGGGGTTCCGCTGTCCTATGTTATTTATATCGTGAATTATGTAAGGCGACCAACTATGAAGCCAAAGAAATAGGAGGACCTTGTATATTATTACAGTTGTGGGCATGGGAAAGGTTTTCCTACATTGCACCAACTGTTCGTGAACCACGACTTGAAGGTCTTCCCATCGGTGCACGGTTAGTATGTTTAATATAATTTAATTTTATTGTATTGTTCACTAATGATGTTAACTTTCTATAAATTTCAATGAATAGGTACAAGGGTTTAGGGAACCCTAATTTTACCGGCCATAGATGGGATCTAAAGATTTATCGAGAGAAGCTGGAGAACATGAAGCTTCGTGACGTAAGTTTTTATATTTATAAAGAAATATTATGTTTACGAGTGTTCTAACATTTTTTTTTTGTACAGATTCTATGGGATCCTTACACGAAGCACTATAATTTGCTTCCTGCTTTGTGTTTCCAAGGAAACCATGTTTGGAGATCTATTATTCCTCTTATTAATTTTCACATTGTTGAGTGGCACCAGCCGGATCGTGTTCTTCGGCAATTCAATATGACTCAACACATTCCGGACATGCCACTATAGGAAGACAGACTCCATCATCTGACCTCGAAAGGGAAAGACCTCAAAAATTGGGCTTAAATTCATCGTGTGTAAGCAGATATATGGAATGACAGAGCTCAACGGGTGTGCACAAGTGAGTTCACGTAGAACCCACATTTGTCTGCTTCTTCAGGGTACATGTTATGGTACCGATTACACACCCGAAGATGGCTTACTACAGAAGTAGCAATGCAAGGTTTTGTGGTAAGTTTGTTTAACCTCAAACATGAATTTGTGTTTGTTGTTAATTTCTTTGGTATTAATGATGAATGTCGTAAGTTGTTGAACTTGACGTTGTTGTGTATTTTGCAGGCTGATACCATGGAGCGTATATATCACTCGACCACTCAACAACATTGGCAACAGAGTTCTTCACGTGAAGAAGTAAGAACTGGTGTTGCCAGCTGCTTCCATGCTTGGGATGACCAACAAAGAATAAAAGTGCCTTCACAAGATGCCCCTCCTCCCAGCCAACAGTTTCCCCACCCTCTGGAAAACATTGATATTGGCACGGTCGTAGGGAAGGGCGTGGACTTCATCGGCGTAGGACGCGTGTTCAACACCGGCCACATGATCTGCCACTGCCTCCTCCTGAACCCAGTGATGGCACATTCTTTGTGAATCCCAACCAAAATATTGGTCAGTACGCTCAGTACACCTATGAAGCCCAACATCAACCGTCTCCTGAGGTTGCACACGCATCGGCTGATGTTCCAAATAATGAATATTATGTTCCCCAGCCAGCCATGAATGCTAATCCATACATGGATTACACTCCGCCGCCTTATATGCCTTCTATGGTACCTCCTCTAGCCCCAGGAATGATTGATGGTAGCTTATTTTATTCACCGATGTTTTCTCCTACCGGATTGTTTCCTACTGGTAGTTCCTCCCAATTCTTTGGTGGAGTTGGCCTGTCGCAAGGTCAAGGAATTAACTTGAACGAGGTCTTTAGTGACGAGGAAGATTAGTCATACATTATAGATAATTTATTATTGTCATTGTATATATTTGTTGTCTATTTCATGATGTTGTAAACTTAATCCCTTGTCCTGATTAAAACAACAATTGACATGTATTCGTGAGAAATTTTCTTGAGCAAAAGCATAATTTTTTTATTCTGAAGCTACTAATTACAACTTTTATATTACCAATTCAATACTCATGAAGGTTACTGTTTGAAAGGTTGACATGACCAAAAATCTCACGCAGTTGACGAGGGAAGAGGAGGAACCTGGTTGGGCATACCACCAATCTGGATGGAACCATCACCAATGGGAAGGGTAGAGGCAGGAACTCGGGGGCTTTCAGGTGGCAAACGGCACCTATTTTAGGCAACTTGTCTTGAAATTCTTTTTCAAAAATGTTACCTAAAATAGTACAATTAAGTACTTTTTTTTACCTAAAATAGTACAATTAAATAAATGATCATAATGATCATCTTGTATTAGCAAACAACATTGTAAACAAGAATGCGATAATTCAAAATATGGGAGTTGTAATGCAAGCGAAGTAAAGCGGGGAATTGAATCATGTTGAATTTGGTAAATGAGACACACTTAGCAATACCTATTTATAAGCACAGTGTGGATTGAAGTATAACAGGAGGCGACACACTGTTTGTCTCCTCTGTTTTTTATTTTCCTCGTGTACTATAACAGGAGACGTCACACTGTCAGTCTCCTCCTATTATTTTATTCTGAACAAGAGGCGTCACATTGTATGTCTTCTCCCTTTTTTATTGTCCTCCTGCACTGCGAGTATTGCTCTGTGTCAGCAACAGGAGAATGAGAAGCATGTGGCGCCTTTTGGTGAAGACGGACTGTCTGGCGCCACCCATTGCTGGGAAAAGCAACACAAGGCGCCACACTGGGTGGTGCCTCCTTTGTCAAATTTTTGCTTGTGCATGTCGAGGCACACCATTTGGCGCCTTCCGTTATTCCGACGTGGCAAAAACAACCCATGCCACGTAAATAGTTTTAAAAGTATACGTTTTTGGTATATAGTTTTTTTTTTTCTATTTTTGTCAAAAAGTCTTTAAATTGAGACAAACACTTTCTACCTTAGTCTAACTCGTCTAATTAATCTCACATAAATACATATTATGAAGATAGTTTAATCATATATTATTGACAATTCCTGACTAAAAGATATTCATCCAAAAAAAAAATCATGACTAAAAGATAAATCCTAACCAGTGATTCTTGATGTAGTAACATAAATCCTAATTTTTTTGCATTTTACGCGCGAGATGCAATTGCTAATGACCTCCAGCATTGTAATTTTTACAAGTGTCACAACGTCTTTCTGATGAATTGCTAGAAAATGAATCATGAAAATTTCCTTAAAAATTAATCAACATCAAATTTAGAATTGCACCGAATGCAATTCAGTTATCAATCGTAGAGGATCCAGTTCCACATCTCATTGATTATTTTCGAATTCGAACTTAAAGCAAACGGTTCTTTTCCCCTAAAATTCTTCCAGGATATCGTAACTTTAAATAAAGGAAGTTAAAAATCGACACAGGAGTCAACCAAATGATGTCAAGTACATTTATTAGAAGGCAAACGTTACTACTAATAAAGGCACTAGTTAATAAATTCACAACTAAGAAATATTAGAAAAACAATCTAAATATATTAATAATATTAACTCTCATTTTTAATATTTTTATATTAATGTTAATTTTATGCTTGGAACCAAATTGGTGGATTGAAATTACCGAAGCTTCTGAGTGACATGATGAATTGGTAAGTAAATAAACTTTGGAGTTCATGAAAAGGGAAAAGATGTGGCAAAAGTAACCTTTGTAAGCGGTTTTGATCATTATTGTTGTTGAAGTTGATATCACATAAGAGAAAGCAAAGGCGATTCGCTTTTGATCACGTTGATTGTCACTGGATTTTGGGTCTCACGGTCCCTTGCATCGCACACCCAACGCTACAAGAAACTAAAAGCGGACACAAAACCCTTAAAACATGGAGAAGGAAGGAACAAACCGGTTCCACACAATTTTTCTCTAATCATGTTTGCATTTCAGATAGCCTTATCTATGATTTTCTTGTCTGTTACATTACTAGCTGACGTTGTAACTTGTAATTTTTTTTTTTTTATAGAACACACATCATTTACGAATATAGTAATCTTGTTCGAGTCGGTCAGATAATTATAAACAGTAAAACTCGATGTTTTACTTAGAATTGAACTTGAGACTTTTAATTAAATTTAAAAAATCTCGTATCAATTAATTTACATAACTCTACGTCAGTTGATCACATGAGATGAAAATTGTAATTTTTCAACTATATGCAAAAGTAATATATATATATATATATATATATATATATATATATATATATATATATATATATATTAATTTTGAAGTGGCATAGGAAAATGGTTCTTACTTCTCAGTCCCACCTGGGGCAGCACGTGCTGCATGATAGACACTGTCATGTGACTTTCTCTGCTCCTTTCATCCCTTCATCTCTCTCTCTTCTTTTTCACACTGATTCATTTACTTACTTACCTTTTGGGTTTTGGCCTTTTCATCTTTCTCTCTCTCTTTTCTGTGTCTCCGCCGCTGCAACAAGCAAAGTAGCAGCGACTCAGTGACTTGCAACATTTTCGGCTTAACAATCATATCAAACCATTGAACCATCACTCTTTTCTGCTCTTGCTCACGTATATCATCATGCCCCCCATACCAATCTAGTGTTTTAATCTTTTCAAGTTTCAACCTTTGTTTCTATGTAGACACCCCACTTATATATATCATAGCCATAATCATAATCATATTAATCATTTCATAATCATAGCCATGGGTTGCTTGCACTCCAAAACCGCTCATCTTCACTCTCCTGAAGACCCTCCCACTGCCTTACCAGACTCCAAAAAACCCGATCCAGGTCCCCCCTTTCACTCTTTTCACCTTTTCTCTGTGTTTCTCTCTTGGGATTTTTACACTGTTTTGGTTTTCAAGTTATATGGAAATTTTTCTTTTTTACTTTTTTTTGTGGGGTTTGTCAAAATCTAGCATTGATGGGCTTTGGAGCTAAATGGGGGATGTTTCTTCTCCTCTTGTTTTGGTGTTGGTGTGAGAAAGTTTGGGTTTTTAGTTTGTTTTGATTTGGTTTTTTTGTTTGTTTTTGAAGGGAATGGTGGGGATGATGCTGATCAAGAGTGTCAGATTCCAGCATTCAAAGAGTATGGTCTAAGTGAGCTTCGAAGGGCCACAAAGGAGTTCAGCACAGATTACATTGTTTCTGAGAGTGGTGAGAAAGCTCCGAATGTGGTCTACAGAGGGAAGCTTGAGAACAATCGGTTAGTTGCTGTGAAGCGCTTCTCCAAACTGTCTTGGCCTGATGCTCAACAGTTCATGGTGAGAGGAATGAACAACTTTTATTAGCCCTCAATTTGGTTTCTCAGACATTGAAGGAAAAAGGAGTAGGAGGAGAATGACAAGTATTTATTTAGTTGTTTTTAGAGAAACACTGCTAATTTTTGTGGATTCTCTTGTGCATTTTTGAGGTTTGACCGGGAGATAAAGTTTTGGATTCTCTCACTTTTTTTGAATATTTTCCTTCATGCATTTTTTTCACATGATATTTTGTTAATGGTTCTGGGAATACAAGCTTTTGTTAATGATTTTGATTGGTCAGGCAGAGGCAGCTGGAGTTGGGAAAGTTAGGCACAAGAGACTGGTGAATCTAATTGGCTGTTGTGCTGAAGGAGATGAAAGGCTCTTGGTAGCTGAGTACATGCCAAATGATACTTTGTCCAAACATCTCTTTCACTGTACTTCTCTATATCCTTCCATTTAACTTTGTTAGAAGTCATTAAAGCTCTTTATTAGCTCTAGTACTTTTTCCCTCTCTTGTCATTCTCCTTGTTGACTTACTGTCTTTAGATCTGGTGGGAAGTCCTTGTTGCTTTCATTTCTTGAAAGACAGAGCTACCTGTCTTAAATTTTTACCACATTTGTGTTATTTTGCCGGTGGCCTGAACAGCATATTATAAGAAGTGTTAAATATGCTTTTACTGAGACAAAAATGATACATTTTTATTTTAGCCGTTGGCCAATATAAGTTATACAATTCAAGGTTTTAAGGCTATGTTTTGTTGGAGTGAAAATGGACTCTTGAAAATGAGAAAGTGCAGAGAAAGTGCAGAAAGATAATGTGTTTGAACACAATATATCCTAGAGATATTGTCAGTTTCCACCTTTCCATATTCACCCAAACGAAGCATAGCTCAACTGTACAAGTGGTTTTTTGTATGTGAACTAAGGTAGCTTTGATCTTATCTAGTTTAGTAGTTATGTTAGTTGTAATCTAAATTGCTTTTCCTATTTGCTAGTTAGCTTCTGTATGCTGTCAACTATAAAAGACATTGGGCATCATGTTGAATGACTATCTATCCTGAATGATATGTCATCCAAAACAGAAAAGAAAAAACAAAGGCAAGCCAATTAGTTAAGCATAACTGACCAACATCTCCGCATATCCAACAAAGAAACCCCTCTGAAAGGGACATTGCTACATTAGCTGAACACTAGCAAGAATAAAAGAACTTGTAGAATAAAAATAATCCTTTCAAATTCTGGTATTCCTCTCCAATATTAGCAGTAAATAACAGCAAACATTGCAAATGATAACAGAGTCTTGGCAATAATATGTGATGAAATGTTTCAAGCTTTCTAGACAAATTCAATGTTGGTTCCTTTATCTTTATAGAAAGAGTCTCAACTTATATTTCTATTGCTTCATTTCTTAATCCTGTTCTATCTTATTGTTAATACATTCTGGCTTGTTCCTGATTTGATGTACTTTATATGGCCCAAATACCCCCCTCTCAAAGAAAAGCACACAGTGAAAAGTGAAATGAGAAAAGCATAGTCAACTGTAGTTTGATAATCAGTTCAATAAGCAATCTAGTAGGCATCTGTTCACTTGAAATCAGTAGTCTGATTATCAGTTTGCTTAATTTTTCAGTTGATGTATTCTGTGATTCTATGTCATAGGGGACAAGCAACCATTACCATGGGAAATGCGTGTCAGAGTTGCATACCATGTTGCCCAGGCACTAGATCATTGTAGCATGGAAAACCATAAAATATATCATGATCTGAATGCATATAGGATTCTTTTTGATGAGGTAAGATTATGAATCTATCATTATCAACTCATTGTTTTGTATACTATGTCACCATATTTTCAGTGTTTGTTGTGAAATATATTCTACATATGCATTTTTCCTGTTTTAGGTATATTCTATCCTGTATTCTCTCTCTAATTCTGAGCTTTGTTGTTTGTCTTTGATACTTCATTGCTGTCTTCTCCAGATCATAGGTGGTACCTAATTGCCATTATCTTCATATGCTTGCACACGAAGAATGTTGTAAATGGCATGAACGCCATTTGTTCATTAGTACATGTCTAAATTATGGATTGAAATTTGTTACTAATTTATTCACTTCTGTCAGGATGGTGATCCCCGCTTATCTAGTTTTGGGCTTATGAAAAATAGTCGAGATGGGAAAAGCTACAGTACTAATTTAGCTTATACTCCACCTGAATTTTTGCGAACAGGTATAATATTTGCCAACATGTATTTTTCTGGTTAACTGATGATGGTTGAAGATTTTACTTATGTTTCTCATGGAATTCCCAACAATGATAGACATGGATTTATATACATTTGATGGCATGGGCTTATTATGTTCACATATACTGAATAATAGAGCAGAATTTTGATTTTCTCAATGTGCTAGAGTCTAAAAAGAATAAAATGTTTGTTGGATTCATTGGCAACATTGTGTTACCTAATATTCCATTGATTGTTTCAGAACTGTCTTATCAGAAGTCTTGTTAACTATAATTATTGACAATATGGTACTTAACAATACCTGCAGGCAGGATAATCCCAGAGAGTGTGATCTACAGTTATGGAACTGTTCTTCTGGATCTTTTAAGTGGCAAACATATTCCTCCAAGCCACGTATGTTGCGATCCTAGCAAAATCCATAGTCTCTGCATTCATATAAGAATGTCTTTTATGCTTTATTCTATTTTATAAGGCATGCTAAGCATTCTATATTACCCTACGTTCTCTGGATTCCTTTGGTGTTTGATATGAATCATATGATCTATCCAACTCATGTGAGTATTGCCTGGTTATGACATCCTGGATTAATAAAATTTGCACTGAACATATGCTGGTAAAAGGTTATTATCATCTAGACCCTCTTGCATGCGGCTGGATATTAAGGTTGCTTTCTAGTTGAAGTTATGTTCACGTAGCATAAAAAAATGAATGATTCATTTCATTATTATTTGATATCTTTTGACATCTTGACTTGATACATAAATGCCTATTCATACTGCATAGTTAAATCATATGAAGTTGAATATGGTATATGGGACGCAAGTGTATGTCTGTATGAAAGTTGTTAATAGGAATGATTTTGTTCTTCAGGCTTTGGACCTAATTAGAGGGAAAAATGTTTTGTTGTTGATGGACTCTTCTCTAGAAGGGCAATATGCAAACGATGATGCTACAAAGTTGGTTGAGCTTGCTTCAAAATGTCTTCAGTTTGAGGCCAGAGAACGACCTGAAATTAAGTTCCTTCTTACTGCCGTTGCGCCTCTTCAAAAGCAGAAAGAGGTTTTTAGTTTTTGTTTTAGCTTTCAATGTTGACCTTCAATTTACATTTGATATGCTTTTATCTCCATTCCAACTGTGTTCAACTTCCTTTTCCAGGTTTCCCTTCTCTTTGTCTAAAATCTTTGTTCACCATGTTGAATTTCCTCCCTCTTTTTACAGGTAGCATCTCATGTGTTAATGGGCCTAACTAAAAACACAGCAGTGCTACCAACCATGCTTTCTCCTCTTGGAAAGGCTTGTGCAAGGATGGATCTTACTGCTGTGCATGATATATTGTTAAAAACAGGTTATAAAGATGAAGAAGGTGCAGAAAATGAGGTATGCCAAATCACCACATTTTTGCCTGCAACACAGGTTTAATTAGTTACTAGTTACTACAAAGAAACCAATATTCTGAGTAGGATGTATGGATATGCAAATTAAGGTTGGGTCATTTTACTGAAGTATTCTGCATGTAGCTGATTTATTATACCTGCTGGCATGGTTAATATTCCTGTTATCTCATTCATTCACACTTAAGTTGTTCTTCTGTTTGGGGTGGGCTCATTGCCAATACACAATAAGAGATTATATTATACTTGAGTTTTTATGTCACACATTGACTTGCATAGCTTGTGTTTGAATAACAGTTGTGTCATGTTGAACGCCAATGACCTGTGATAGTGCGGTTGATGTTAAATGTGCCTTGGAAAGTGATAAACACTATTAATTAATTACATGAATGGCTGCACTGTAGTTGCGTTGCATTAATGGATAAGGTGCTATTTCTGCAGCACAAAATTGTAGTTGTTTTACTTCTAAGGCACAAATAAGACTATAAATGTAAATATCACATGTTAATCTCTGGTTGTTTTGCCAACTATTGTTGTGCTTGCTCTTTTCCATTAACTAAAAATGTAATTGCAGCTTTCATTCCAAGAATGGACACAACAAGTGCAAGATATCTTGAACACAAAAAAGTTTGGGGATATTGCATTCAGAGACAAAGATTTCAAAAATGCAATCGAGTATTATTCTAAGGTAGATTCACTGTTTCACTTTTTTTTAACTGGTTTAGGCTGATTAGCTGTCTCAATATGTTCTTAAGGTATATTCCTATTCTGAAGTCATAGCCTGAATATCCTTCATTTGTTTGCATTGAACAGTTGGTGGTTATGATGTCTGTTCCTTCTGCTACTGTGTTTGCAAGGAGAGCCTTCTCTTACTTGATGAATGATCAAGCAGAACTTGCACTAAGGGATGCTATGCAGGCACAGGTATGCATACCTGATTGGCCAACTGCATTCTACCTGCAGGCTCTTGCTCTCTCAAAGCTGGGGATGGAAACTGATGCACATGACATGCTTAATGATGGGGCTACCTTTGAAGCAAAGAGGTCTAACAGCTGGCGTGGTTAAAATTCTAATTTGCAGTTCTTTGCTCACTAAACTAGCAGAGTGGCATAAAAGAATATGCTATTTTGCCATAATTTGTACTTGCTAGAATAGGAATATGTAGGGTGGTGCTAGTTTAAGGGGCAAGAAAAAGAACTCTGCTATAAGATGTTCTCAAGGAATATTACAGTATAGATTTTCCCATACAAATGAATCTTGTAGAATGAATTTTCTCCATATGAAAATAACAATGTGTTTGGATGGGGAGTTTTGAGGGAGGAATTCAATTTTTAAGTAGATTTAAAATGTCACGTATAAAATTCACTTGTTTATATATTGAATACAGAGAATTTTCAAACTGATGAAAATTTAGTAGGCGATTTTTTTAGTAGAATGAAGAGATTTTAATTAACATTTAAAATGAAAGGTTTTAGAATCTCTGAACTCTCACTTCAAACCTTCAGTGTGCAGTCAATAAATGTTGTACCTCTCTCCTCCTTTCTCTTCTATGCCTCTCCAATCCTTTTCTCTCTTTTCACACTTTTCTTTCAACCCCTCTCTCTTGTGCATCTATCTATGTCTCCTCCTTTTCTCTTTTGCACCTTTCTTCCCCTGCTTCTTTCTCTTTCACACCTCTTTCACTTTCCATCTCTTCCTCACCTCTCTTGTGCCTCTCCCTCCCCTTCTCTTACGCACTTATCTCTCTTTTACACCTCTTTTACTCTATCTCTTCTATACTACCTCTTCCACTCTTGCACACCCCTCCTCTCCTCCTTTCTCACTCACCTCTTTCCCCTTCCCTTTTTTGCTTTGTCCTTCGCACCTCTTTCTATTCTTATCCATTTTAAAATATATTTTTTTAATGAGTATTTACTGTAAGTTTCTAGTTTTCTAAAGATCTCAATAATAGAAAATCAAACAGGATCTTGAAATCAATGATTCTCACAAAATAATCCATAGAGAAATAGTGCGTACCTTTCTCCACGGTGAGACTTCTACGAAATCTCTGGTGTGCGCTGATTTTCTTGAAAGAGGAAGGAAACAAGATTTTGCTTCCTTTGACTCTTCTTTCTATTCTCTCTCTTTCGTGATGGCTAGGGTTGAGAGAATACTCTAATGTCAGGAAGGGGACCTTGTTTCACGTTAGTGGGTATTATTCCCTTTTAAAATCACTACTCCCATCAAATAGCAGTTATCTTTAGAAACTGCTCCACTTAAGCCCATGGCCCATTTACAATTTAGTCCGTAATCATTATTTATTTATTTATTTGTTAGTCCTTAATAAGTCACATGTCTCCCACATGAGACATTAAATCTTACATTCTCTCACTTGGCTCATGTGACATTACCTAATGCCTCTCACATGAGACATTAAATCTTACATTCTCCCACTTGGCTCATGTGACATTACCTAACATCATGGACGAATAAATAAATAAATTAAACTAACATAATGCGCATTGAAATGACTAAATCGTTTCATACATTGGGCACATCATAATTTCATAATTAAGAATAGGAACTAATCCGAGTCATAGCGGTTGTACATCACTTAATCGACATAGTCCCTTCCATGTACCACAAATTAGACTTCTCCTTAATATGAACATAATTAGGAGCACATAATAGTCCAACATAATGTCTTTATTTAAGACAATACCTGTATACATTACTCTAATACAATATGCATGCAAATGTAGAGAACAGGTAATCAGAAACATATCATAAATGAGCTCAAAGTGCCAATAATCCAGAACAAAAGTAACAAAAGTAAACATTACACTCAACAATCCTTATTAACAATTATGCCCATATTTTCAGCATGCTCAATAAATGTCTTGGGCGGTAATCCCTTTGTCAAAGGGTCAGCTATCATGAGATTTGTGCTAATATGTTCTATTGACATTCTTTGTTTCTGAACTTCATCTTTCACGGCAAAGTACTTCTATTCCATATGTTTAGCACCTTTAGAGTACTTGTCATTCTTAGAGAAAAACACTGCTGCGGAGTTATCACAATACATTTTCAGCAGCTTGGCAATACTGTCGACAATTCCAAGCTCTGAAATAAAGTTTCGCAGCCAATTAGCCTAAATTGTAGCCTCAAAACATGCTACAAATTCAGCTTCCATAGTAGATGCAGCAACAACAGATTGCTTAGTACTCTTCCATGATACTGCTCCTCCGGCTAAAAGAAATACATAGCCAAGGGTGGATTTCCTTGAATCCACGCATCCAGCAAAGTCTGAGTCTGAATACCCAATCACCTCAAGGTGATCAGACCTCCTATATGTAAGCATGTGATCCTTTGTTCCCTGTAAGTATCTCAGAACCTTCTTTGCAGCTTTCCAATGTTCCATTCCCGGGTTACTTTGATATCTTCCTAACATTCCAGCTGCAAAGCTTATGTCTGGTCAAGTACAGATCTGAGCATACATAATACTCCCAACAACAGATGCATACGGAATTGCTTCCATTTGTTTCCGTTCCAAATCATTCTTAGGACATTGTGCAAGACTAAACTTGTCTCCTTTCTGAATTGGAACAGGAGATGCTGAGCACTTTTCCATCCTGAACCTCTCTAGTACTTTATTGATATATGCTTTCTGAGATAAGCCTAATAGTCCCTGTGATCTGTTTCGGAATATTTCTATTCCTATCACATAGCTTGCCTCACCCATATCCTTCATTTCAAAGTTACTAGAGAGAAACTTCTTAGTCTCATGAAGAAGACCAAGATCATTAGTTGCAAGCAAGATATCATCAACATACAGAATCAGAAATATAACCTTACTCACTAACCTTCAGATATATACATCGATCAACAATGTTTTCCTTAAATCCAAAGGAAACAATGGTATCATTAAACTTCAAATACCATTGGCGGGAAGCTTGCTTAAGTCCATATATTGACTTCTTTAATTTGCACACCATGTGTTCCTTTCCTTCAACTGAGAACCCCATTGGTTGGTCCATGTAAACATTCTCCTCTAAATCTCCATTAAGAAAGGCGGTTTTCACATCCATTTGATGTAGCTCCAAGTCATAATGGGCTACTAGTGCCATGATAATCCTGAAGGAATCCTTTCGTGAGACTGGTGAAAATGTCTCTTTATAATCAACACCATCTTTCTGAGTAAAACCCTTAGCAACAAGTCTGGCCTTGTAACGTTCAAGGTTGCCATGAGAGTCACGTTTAGTCTTAAAGACCCACTTACAACCAACTCTCTTGCAACCTTCTGGCAATTCTACAAGGTCCCAAACACCATTCTGTTCCATGGACTTCAACTCTTCTTTCATGGCATCTAACCACTTCTTAGAATTATCACTACTTACGGCTTGTGAAAACGAAACTGGATCGTCATCATTAATGCTTAAGTCAGCTTCTAATTCATGTAGATATACCACATAGTCGTTAGAAATAGCTGGCCTTTTTTCTCTTTGAGACCTCCTTAATGCTACTTCTTGTGGTTCTTCTACAATAGGTTCATTTTGAATCATGGGCTCATTATTGTGTTGCTCTTCTTCATTGTTGTCTGGAATAACATCTAGAGGAACAGTCATTTTACTGCTAGAGGCACAAGTCAAAGGGACTTGCACTCTAACTTCTTTAATTTCCACATTCCGTGAAACTGTACTCCCACTGATTTCACCATTTTCAATGAACCTTGCATTTCCAGTTTCAACAATTCTCATACTATGATTAGGACAGTAAAACATATACCCCTTTGATTTTTCTGGATAACCAATGAAATATCCACTGATTGTTCTTGCATCCAGTTTCTTTTCTTGTGGATTATAAATCCTAATTTCTGCCTGGCAACCTTAAACATGCAGGTGCCTTATACTAGGTGTCCTATTAGTCCACAGTTCAAAAGGTGTCTTCGGAACTGCCTTACTAGGAACCCTATTCAACAAATACATGGCAGTTTTCAATGCATACATCCACAAAGATAAGGGTAAATTAGAGTTACTCATCATACTCCTAACCATATCCATTAACGTTCTGTTACGCCTTTCTAATACACCATTTTGTTGCGGTGTACCTGGCATTGTGTATTGCGCACAAATACCACGTTTCTGAAGGAGTTTAGCAAATGGACCTGGGTGTTGCCCAATCTCATCATATCTTCCGTAATACTCACCACCTCTATCAGACCTAACAACTTTCACCTTTCTGTCTAATTGCCTTTCTACTTCATTCAAATAAATTTCTAAGGCATCCACTGCTTGAGATTTCTCATGCAGTAAGTAGACATAACCATAACGTGAATAATCATCAATGAAGGTGATAAAGTACCTTTCCTTTCCGAAAGAATTAACATCAAAAAAAGGCCCACAAATATCAGCGTGCACAATCTCAAGAAGCTGAGTGCTTCTTGTAGCCCCTTTCTTTGTGTGTTTTGTTTGTTTTCCTTTAATACAATCCACACAAATATTTAGATCAGTAAAATCTAGATCTGGAAGAATTTCATTTTTTATTAGTCTTTCCATCCTTTCTCTAGAAATGTGACCCAAAAGTTTATGCCACAAGAAAGCAGACCGTTCATTCACTAAACTACGTTTAGTGCCAACATTATGATGCATAGTCAAAATCGTTTCAGCATACAAACCATCCAAATTCAATTTATATAAACCATCACAAAGAATACCAGTACCAATGAGATGATTATGCTTAAATAAACTGAAACATCCATTACCAAAATTAAAAGAGTATCCAGTAACATCAAGTTTAGATAATGAAACTAAATTCCTAGATAAACTAGGTACATAAAGAGTTTCCAATAAATCTAAATGATGTCCAGTGTCAAGGATTAAACGATAAGTCCCGACTGCTTCCACTGGAGCTTTCACTCTATTCCCCCATGAAGACGAACTTCTCATTTGGGCTTATGGTTTGGATTGTAAGAAATCCCTACATCGTATTAGAAACATGAGTCGTACATCCAGAATCAATCCACCATGTATTATAGGGAACTTCAGTTAAATTTGATTCGAAACATACATAAGCATTAAGCTTACCTTTCTTTTCGAACCAAGCCTTACGTTTTGGGCAATCCTTCTGGAAATGTCCAGATTTCCCACAGAAATGGCAACTATTGTTGTTTGATGCTTTCTTCTGGATTTGCACAGATGCCTCATTGATCTTTAATGGCCCTTTGCCCTTACCATGTTTCTTCATAAATTTCTTTCCAGCTCCTTGATTCCCTTGGTGGCTTACATAATGGATTGAGTGACTTCCTTGATTCTTAAGCCTCGTTTCCTCCTGAACCAACATACTGTGCAACTCACGCACATTCCATTTGTCTTTCATGGTATTATAGCTCATTTGAAACGGGCCATACTCAGTTGGTAATGAGTTAAGAATAAACTGTACAAGGAAGTTCTCATTCACAGCCATTCCCAAGGTCTTAAGCCTTGCTGCAATGTTTGTCATCTCAATGACGTGCTCATGCATAGTACGTGAACCATCAAACTTCATGGTGGTCAGCGTACTCATTAATGTCCCAGCAAGAGACTTATCAGCCGTTTGGGAGCGCTCTTCCACTAACCCCTTAAATTCTTTAGCACTTTCAGTCTTGGGGAGAGCTGTCTTAATGTTGTCCGCGACAGTCATTCTCATGAACATTAGGCTGAGTCTGTTAGATCTTTCCCAAGCTTTATAATGGGCTTTCTCTTCCAATATAGCAAGATCAAGATCCAAAACACCGAGGTGAAATTGGACTTGCTCATTCCAGTCAGAGAAGTTAAGCTCATTAAAAATTGGCATAGACGATACATGAGAATTCAGTGAGTTGGGAACTGATACTGCATAATAAAATTTCACATAAATGTTTTGAGACACAAAACACATGCTACACATATAATATATTCAAACAACAATCAAAGTATATTGATGCTCTCCTTTGGGTGATACAGCAACACACAACATACAACATAATGATGCTGATAAATTATAACATTATTGGCAATTAAATATGCACCAATTAGAATTACCTACTTCCTTTGGGTATATAAATAAAACTAATGATACACACAAATCGCCTACAATTATATTCATTAATTATAAGGACAACTAATCAACCTTTGGGCGATCCATAAATGCCTTACAATAATGAATTTCAATGTACCCATAAACCAATAATTCTTTATTTTAGCATCCATTATTTTATGGGTAATTGAATAAAATATCATAAATTTGAAATTAAATAAACTTAAAGATTTGGCCACTTTGGTAACTAACAAATCTATCATACATTTAATTCCAAACAAATACACAGCCTGCACTTACTTACTGCTACCAACATTCGTAGCATTTTCGTTAATTGCGTTCCAGGCCACAAGCAACAATAGGACATTTTCCTTTCAAAACAATTAATAAGACTCATCCCTTTTAATCACGTTTAAGTGCAATATAATAAAGGAAATCAGAAACAATTATACCATACAGCTTTCAATCACACTGGCGCATAGGTACTGGAGCTATTCAAAAGAGTTTACAAAAGCTTTGACTTAAAGCTTTGTTACATGATATAAAATCCAAGGAATTCACGTACAGGGATATTATTCCTTGCCATTATTTGTTAAGCAATTCCAATTCAAGAAAACATGATATTAAATAAAATAAGATGAAAGCTTAACGTTGTAGAAGTATCGCGCATCAGTGATTTGAAAAACAATTCTTCGTAGTCTTTCTTAATACAATAAATCCCGATTGAGACATATATAATTTCAATGCACAGTGGGAAAACACATATATACATTCTTGCAGCGGAAAACAATAATCAACAGCGAAAGCATACCATCGAAACATATAATCGAAAATATGCAGTACATGCAGCGGAAACTAAAATCCTTAAATTTCATAATTAGGGTTCATACGAATTGGGAGAAAATAATCATTAATGGAGAATCATATAATTTCACAACACATGCTCTGATACCACATGTAAGTTTCTAGTTTTCTAAAGATCTCAATAATAGAAAACCAAACAGGATCTTGAAATCAATGATTCTCACAAAATAATCCATAGAGAAATAGTGCGTACCTTTCTCCACGGTGAGACTTCTACGGAATCTCCGGTGTGCATTGATTTCCTTGAAAGAGGAAGGAAGCAAGATTTCGCTTCTTTGACTCTTCTTTCTATTCTCTCTCTTTCGTGATGGCTAGGGTTGAGAGAATACTCTAATGTCAGGAAGGGGACCTTGTTTCACGTTAGTGGATATTATCCCCTTTTAAAACCACTACTCCCATCAAATAGCAGTTATCTTTAGAAACTGCTCCACTTAAACCTATGGCCCATTTACAATTTAGTCCGTAATCATTATTTATTTATTTATTTATTTATTAGTCCTTAATAAGTCACATGCCTCTCACATGAGACATTAAATCTTACATTTACACTTTTATTAACAATAAAAAGTTATTAATGAATGCATAGATCACTTGTTACAAGGTTATTTTAGCTTAATTCATGGTTTCAAATTTGAGTTTGAGTATACAATTGTGTTAAATATTCGAAGGTGGAGTTTCATTGTTCATAGTAATCTTACCTTAGTATCTTATTCAAGTAGGATTATCTTTTATAGAAGATGTATGTGGTTTCATATCAAATTAACAATAAAATGTTATCAATGAAAAACTTGTATAATTAATCATTTAAGTTTTTACAAAATTTTCTAATTTTAGTAATAGCTAATGTTTATTTCATAAAATTTTATATTAAAATCTCACTTTTTAAAAATAAATCTTTAAAAGTAAAATTTTACAAATAACAAAATTTGAATTCTTTTATTCAAATAAATAATTTGAAATATAATAAATTTAAATTAATTTATTCAAATAAAATATATTGAAAATAAAAGAAATTTAATTGTAATAATTAATTATAAATATATGTAACAATATATATATATATATATATATATATATATATATATATATATATATATAATATGAGGAAGGACCCACTTACTCCAAGAGTAACTCTAAGATAGTTACTCATCATCCTTACCATTCATTTTCTTGAATTCTAATGGTTAAGATTAGTTACTTATTATATATATATATATATATATATATATATATATATATATATATATATATTCCTTAAAATTTTAAAATTATCTGTCTAAACACTGTGGAACTTGGAAGTTCATTTATGCCATCATGCCTATGGCTGGGTGGTCATCTACACTAGCTTTAAAAAACACAGCTTCTTTTCAATGTGGCCATTGGGGGTAACAAGTTGCAGATGTAAAGCTTTTATGTGCTTGAGAGGTTCATAAGAGAAGGCATGAAATTAGTACCATTTTAATCGTTCTTTATGATCACACTAGTGTCAATGCTGTATTGTGCTTGAGTTCAATAAATGCTTTCAGACTCTGTTATAATAGATGAAAAAGTGTTAATAAGTCAAAGATTCCGTTTGTTTAAAAACACTTTTTGTTGAAAATTAAAAGAAAAAAAAAAACTGTTGTGGCTAACAATCCAAATTTACTTCGGCTATAATATTTGTACACACTGCACATGCAATTTCATATAGAATGTAGATGTAGGTGGTCTAATTTCAAAACTTGTTTGGTCAAACCAAAATCAAACACAACCACGTGGTTTTACTTTTATAAGGCTACTAGTCTTCCACGACATCACATTTGAAATTGTTATATTTTAGTAATTTCTTTTATTTCAATTATATTTTAGTAATTTTTAAATTTGTTTTGGAAAATTATTTTAATAGAAGTGTTAATATTTCATTTTAATTGCTGCACTCCAAAAATAACAACAATTAAAAAAAAAGGGAAAAATGCTTGATCATGTGAATAGACATGACAACTAAATCCAAAACTATGGGAATCTGTCTCATCGAGACTCGATTTTGATAAAAGAAATTCACTTTTATTGGGTTAAATTTGAATTTGGCTTTTCGGATAAAAGTGGAGTTGGGGATGTAATTCCTCACCTCATTGTATTATATATTATTTTTTTATATATTATATTATATATAAGTTAGAATTTTATTTTCATATTTTATTTTTCATATCAATTAAAAATATAAAAGAATTATTTTAATACTTAAATAATTTAAATTATAATAATTATGAAAGAATAACGTTAAAATTATACATTTAATTAAATTTTTAATTTAATTCTTATTTTTTAAGAACGTTTTTATTTATTAAACTTTATATATTATTTGCATTATAATGTAATTAATATCTTAATAAATAATTTATTTAAAAATATATAAATAATTTTTTAAAAAAAAATGAGATGAGTTTTCTACTGATTTTCCCAAATCCAACAAAATCAAACAGGGGTGGGGTTGGTTTAAATTTTTTTAAACTTGTCTACCTAAACTTGATCCAACCCCACTTCTAACAGGATAGGATTGAAGACAAGGAGAGCCAAGCCCAACTTCGATTTATCCTGTTGCCTTGCTTACATGCAAACAAATATTTTACACCAATTCAATAAAAATTATATATTGCAAAGGCAACACGTGATTTCCACCAATTCGGTTTTATTTTACAAATTACCTTTATATTATAAGTTTGAACTCTTATATTGAATGATAGCATTTTCAAGAACTATTCTTGAATGAGAGTATTTTTAGGTATTATTCTTAAAAAAGAACGTTTTTAAGAGTTATTTCCATTTTCATTTAGTCACATGTCTTATCTTAAACTTATATATTGAAGATTTAATTTTATTTTTTATTCTTTTAAATATGTTTCTTAATTTTAATTTCAAATTTAATTTGTTTTAATAGTTATCTTAAAAAAAATTCTTTCTTGACCATCTTAAATAACCACTATTCTTTTATCTTTTTTTTTTTTTTGTTATCATATAGGTGTAAAGTATTAATCAATTTTGTTGATGACTAATATCCGCTAGAGAATCTAGCTTACTATAATGGGATCTTCCCAATCACATTTTTGTAACCCACAATACTTAAATTTAAGAACTTACTTTAGAGATTAAAACTTAGTTTCATCTAGACCAACGTAATGTTGATACTTTCCTTTTATCTTTATATGTATACTTAATTTTCTTACCCCTTTTATCTTTGTCTAAATTGGATTTTAATTTTTTTAAAATTAATTTGTCAATAATTTTTTTAAAAAATCTTGTATCGCAATGTAAATTTTTTTATCATAGATCAAAAATATATTTTATATGTTCAAAAATATTTAAGCTCAAAAAGAACCCTAAGATTGAAATTTGGGCTCCTAATTAACTTCAAACCAAATTCATTTATTACAATTAAAATACGTTCAAAATAATTAAATAAGAACTAATAAAAATTAGGTTACAAGCTTATATTTGGCGCATTATTAAATCCTATAGGTTGTGTCTTTATCCACTTAAATTAAGTACACATCTTGAACTCTTCTTTCCAACTTTGGGCTAGAACTTCTAGGTGTTGCTATGCTTGAAACTTTCCTTGCTCTTGCCCTAGCTATTGAACCTCCTAGTCCAATTAAGCTCTTCCTTCTCCTCTTGAAGATCTTCCTTGATCTTCATCACATCATCGTTGTCACTACTAAAACTAGTGTTGTCACCCTCATCATCACCACCATTGTTGCTATCATTGTTATTATCACGGTTGCCACCTTTATCATCACCATCACTACCACTGTTATTGTCGTCATATAAAGATAATTAATATGAATTGTGTTAAGATGATTAATGTTAAAAGGGTATTATTGTGAATTTTACTTAATTTGTTTGTATTGTCTGTTGCCCACCAAATAATGTATAAGATAAAAAAATTGTCCTATGACTTAAGTGTTTATCTTGTGTTATTTTTTTATTGTGTATCATACGCACTTTAAATATGTGTTTTGTAAAAGTATAACTCAAATCATCCTTACAAGTTTAACGTGTGTTGCTAATTAAGCCACACCCATTAAGAATAAGCAATTTGGTTTAAATTAGACCAAATCCAATATAAACCAAAGCACTTACACCCTTGGATCGATTTTACAGAATTTGCTTAAAATAATGTAAAATTTAAAATTATATGCGATAAACATGGGAGAAATTATTTATTTTATACCCTGGAATTATTTTGAAAAAAAAAAATTAACAACACATTAAATAAAATTTATATAAAACTTGTTAAATTATTTCTCTCTTACTCTTTCTTCATTGAAATACACAACATTTATTCAATAATAAAAATATACTGTTTTAAAAATTTTGTAATATCTATATATATAACATTTTTTCTTTTAAGATAATGGATTTGTTAATGATTATTTTGATTAAAAAAAAAGTCAAGTTGGGATAAATCCAGACATGCATGTTTCTGACAAGAACCGAAAAGCGTGTGATTGTCCCTTAAATTGAATTGAATATCACGAATCTTAATCTCATGCGATCCATTCTTACAAAGCCGTAGTTTCGTTGGAAAAAGGTCCTTTTCCTACTTCGAAGGTTTCTTCTTCGTATTTCTCGTAAACCTCAACTCAAGGTACGAATACGATTATGTCCCCACCCGATAATTTCGTCTTTCAAACTCTTCGCAGTCTAAATTGTTATTATGGATTCGTTTGTTGTTGCTTATAGATATTGCATATGTTTCGGAGAGTCTTTTCTCCTCGTTTTCCTGATTGTGTTTCCTCTGCGATCGGGATTAAAAAAAAAAAACATACTTTTTTGGTGATTGACGGTGAACGAATTGGAAAAATCATTTGCATGAATGCGAAACGAACATTTGTTGTTGATTTCTTACTTTGAATTTGGGGGTTTATGAACCGTTGCAGAAATCGAATGCAACCGGTGTGGTTGCTTCGGTTTCAGGGTGATGATGGTTCAATTTAAGAACTAAAAATTGTTTGTGATGATTTTGTCTTGACAATTTCAAAGTAGCTTATGTTATTTCGAGATTTGCTTTGATAATCATAATTTGAATTTTGGTGATGATGAGATTAATTTAGTTATGCGGTTTAACCTCTGATAATCAAAGTTTAATTTCATGATGTGGCTACTTTCCCAGCCTTTTTATTAAAATAAAAATTGGATACAAGGTGCTGGGTGTATGAAGAGTAAAAAAGGATTTATTGTTCATGTTATTTTGTTTTTGCATATTTCATTGTTTCACTTCACAAGCTGTCAATCTGACAGGAAATATCTTCTTGATTTATGATGTGACTGGATCATTCTTTCACTTCAAAGGGTTTTTTGGTTAAGAAGTTGACGATTTCAGTGTATGTAAATATAAAAAATCATGCGCCTCAAAAACTAACCTCAATAATTCCGGGATGTTTCTTCTCAAAATAACCTCAATATAAATACATCAACTTATTTTCGTATTAATATATATATATATATATATATATATATATATATATTCATTTTAATTAAATTAAATGGGATACATGACCAAATATTGATCACTGTTAACTAATTATCAGTGGTATCCGTAGCCTCACAAAAACAAAGTGTACCAAAGGAATTTTGCAATAATTAAGGTATTACAATACATGTTGGAATCTGTTATTGCACGTGTGAATTTGAAGAAGCTAAGAGCTGTTAGATATGGTTGTAATTCGCAGATTATTTTCTGTCTCTCTCTCCTCTTTTTCTGTCTCTCTCTTTTTGGGCAGTGAAACCTAATTGGGTAGTGTTTGATACATGGATTTTAGAGCCTATTTGAGTCAAGACGACTGGCAAGAAAGGATACCCTTAAATAGAGAAATAGATATACTTGAGTAAAAAGGAGATTCATCTTTATGTCATGGATTGAAACTAGGCAAAAAGTGAAAAAGACCTGATTGAAGAAATAGTAGTAAAAAGGAGATTCATCTTTATGTCATGGATTGAGACTAGGCAAAAACCAAAAAGTGAAAAAGACCTGATTGAAGGAATAGTAGAAGCAAAATGTTAGTGGATCTGTGTAGTGGGATGAGATATCTTAAATTGGTTTGGAAGATGCATATTTTACTGTTATGAGATTTCTAAAAATGAAAAATAGAAGAAACAGGACATTTTATATTGAACCATGTTTGATCTGAGATGTTGACTGTTAGATAGGAATATATGCATTTTTGTGCCTGGTTGAATGTCATGATCTCTGAGTACTGTCTGTAGCATTCAATAGATTAATTAGATTAGAAGAAAAAAATGGGCTGATACGATGTTCATTACTGAAGGGGTTAATTGGTTAATCTCTTACTAGTGAAATCATTACAGCTACTTTTGAAATGCTGGATTTACAAAACATGTTTCTCTCTTAATTTTTCCTCCACAGCTAGTGGCGTTTGATTCTTATGGTCTGTTGGAAATATTTTAAAGTAAAGGCAAGTATGGAAGTAGCCATATGCAATTCAACATTTTTAATATTTTTTAATTTCTGTTAATTTTATTGTGATATCACCAAGTGACCTCACACCTTTGAGCCTGCTTGTGATACTGATCATGTTTGACAGCTTCCGTTCTCTTCTCTGCTCATCCTTATGTTATAACATTGATGTTTTAGTTTGCTAAGCTAATGAATCTCCTTTACTGTGTGAAGGCATTTATAGACCTATTTAAGATATGATTGATGCATGGTTAATGGGGTGGAAGAAGTTAACCACATGCTAATAGGTGTTTGTATTTTAAACGTAGTTGTAAAACCCGGACAGTAGACCTGGTCTGGCGGCCAGTTTGAGGTCAAACAAACCTACCAGGTTGAATGGGTTGATCGAGTTTGACCAAAAACCGGTCAGCATGTCTAACCAGCCCAGTCAAGGATCCAATTCACCTGTTTTCACAACATAGATTTAAAATATCTGATCCCTTGGATTGGATGATCTCAGAGAATTTTGGTTGACTTGCAGGAAAAAAGAAAAGGCATATAGTTATATGGATAACAAATCACCGAGCAAGAAGGAGTCCAAGGAGGTGGCACGTGAGTCGCTTATTGCTATCTCTAACTCTTTGCCTGAGAAGATTCTGGATTCAAAGTCTGTGTCTGAGAGCAAGAAATCAGATGGGGTTGCGATGCCACACTGTGAACAAGATGACAAGTTTAGGTCTGAACTGATTTCAATTTCTTATGCTGAATCACCTGATGTCAAAATCTGATCAGTTTCAATGATAAACTAGTTCATGTGTAACTCCTGGATTATCGTTTGGTTGAACTTTCTCTATGCCAATGTTGTGACTGAACTAGTTATATATTGTCTCAGCTATTGTGCAACTCTATGTAAATACTTTCACCTGCTACATGCTTGGGTCATACGTTGTAATGACTGTGACAAGTGTGTTGTCAAAGTACTATGTTAGTTTATGTGAGATACTTGAAAGTTCAAAGTGTAGTACATTTTCATATGTTAAATAACGCAGGTTTTGGCCTCTTCTTTAAATTTATTAAATTTATCATCCTCCTTTACAAGCGAAGAAGCTCCAATTTTTTTAATGTCCTACCCCTATGAATCACTTTTTTTCTGCTGCAGATTGTGTAGGAAAAATAGACGAATGGCAGCATGATTTTAATTACCTGCAACCTGAACAATCAATAATATTCAAAAGTGGTTACTACAAATAAGTTGAAAATTTGATTTACTATGAAAAAATTTTAACAAGTCCATGGACTGTATTAGGAAACAAACTACCCCGGGCATCTCAGTTAACATAAACGCCCAATTTGTAGCGCCAATGCAGTGTTGTCTTTGTCACTAGACTTCTCTTACTTTGCTTGTTTCTATTTGAAATTGACTGATACAGAGAATACAAATAATTGAATCATTGTGACAACAGAAAGAGCAAAGGGGTTGAAGAGAAAAGTGATTGAATTATTGGGAGCATGACTCGGAGGCGAACTTCTGAGTTAATTATACAAGAAAAAGAATATGTTTTATTGTATTATGATAAAATTAGATGCACTATCTGCATTTAACCTAAAGAAGATGTTAGCTAAACCGTTTAAAACTAGAATCAGAACTAAAAACAAAAATAAAAACTATTGTTACAGTTGAGAGAGTTCATAAGTCAATTCCTCCAATGCGAAGGTGTTACTAGTTGCTGAGTTGAGATTTGAGAATTGAGATGGGATGCCGTTTTTATTACAAGGAATGACCTTCAATTATCCCAGTTGGTCTCACTAGGTTACAAGTGATTATAGACGGAGGCTACGGTGCACAAGGCACATAGGTTGTGCACCATGCCTAAGTGAATACTAACCGTAGGATGTTTTATGAAAAAATTGTGAGGCTAGATTTTATTAAGTAAAATAGGTACAATGTTACTGAATACTAGCCTGTTTTCTATAAAAATATAAAAAATCACGTGGCCCACTTTATTATTTCAAATTTCTGCCTAACTTTTGTCAGTGCTTCAATGGGTGCCGCGTAGGTTACGTAACTACGTTCCTACATACAAGGAATTATATTTAATAATATTTAGTGATATATATTTTTAAAATCAATTTTTTAATAAACTTATATTATTTTAAATCAAACTTTTCTTTTTTTAAAAAACTATAATTTAATTAATTAAACTTATATTATTTAAAATCAATTTAATTAATTAAACTTATATTATTTTAAAAAAAAATATGTGAATAGAGTAATGTTAAAATAAATAATTTAATATTAAAAAATAATATAAAATAAAATAAAACTTGTCATCTATCAATATCAATATATTGAAGCATAATGTTGGCATAATCATTGGTCCGAGTAAAACTAGGTTCGTTTTCCTTAAGTAAGATTTCAAGTTTGAACTTTGTCGATGGAAAAAAAAGTGATTGGGAAGGAATATCTCATTAAAGGTGTCGGTCAGGTTCAAAAGGGAAATAAAATATAAAAAAAAAAACTAGAAGCTAGAAGCTAGCGTTTTAAAAAACACTACAAGCTATTAAAAAAAATTGTTTACTAAACACTATTAATAAGGTCAAACAAGCTTTCAGTTAGTAAAAAAAAAAGTTAGAAGCTAGCTGAAATAATGTGTCAAGCATAATTTGGCTATGTTTGGTAAAACTAGCTGACAAACTAACTAGAAACTGGAAAGCTAGTTGGTAGCTGAAAGCTTGTAGATATTGATGGTGTTGGCACTCAAATTATGTTGAGATGTTTTGGTGAGCTAAAATTAAGAATGTAAATGTTGGCCGAATTAATCCATTGAGGATAAGATTAATCAAAGAAAAATATATGGCTAGCAACAACTTTAAATAAGGTCTGATTAATAATGTAAAAAATTTGTTACCTTAATTTTAAAATGATAAAGGCGCCAAGGGGTGGACCCTAAAAATTAGGGATCATGATTAACAACAGTAGGAATTCAAATATTAGGAAACAATGTGGTTGATCATGCTCCAAGAATGTGCCAAATAAATAGGAAGGTCATCAAGCAATGTGCCATGATGATAACTTGGTTGGAGATCCCGTATCGACTAGTAATGAGGTCAAAATAATGTATATAAGTGGGGGGCAACCCTCACCTTACAAGTCAGTTTTGTAGAGTTGAGTTAGGCCACATTTTAAAATGGTATCCGAGCCCCGAATTCTTCTATAGTATAGAATTCGGTTATGCTTTGGTTTCTTTAAGTGATTTCTAATGTCTTCTTGCGATAAGGATAAAACAGATAAACTTGATTTTGTCCCTAGTTTTTTATAGTAGCGTTTTTTAAAATGTTAGCTTCTAGTTTCTAGTTTTTCATATTTATTCCCTTTTGGTCCATAAATATTTATTAGATTTTGTTTTTAATCTTTTTTATATAAGGTATGATTTTATTATATCTTTTTCTTTTTTTTCTTTTTTTTATTATATCTTTTTCTCTTCTTCCACTCATAAGGTAGGATTGTATTATTTTTACCTTTTTTTTAGATGAGATAGAGTTTTCTCATTTCACCTTTTTATTATATAAGATATTAATAATGATAGATAATAAGTTTATTTTATTTTATCATTATTTTTTGGATATTTTCATATTGCACTATTTATTTTACCATTATACTATTTACAATATTTATTTTATTATTCCAGCTTATACTTCAAGATATTTTAATCGTTACACTAATTAACTTAATGAAAGTGTGATGTTTACTTAAAATTATATTATTTTTACTTTATTTTAAATTTGATTGAAAATATTTTAGCATATATTATAAGATGAATAGTGGAAAACACAATATGTAAAAAAATATAAAAATTCAAAGTAAAAATTATAATTAAAATAATTGATCTATAAATAAAAAATTACAACTATTTAAAGTTAATTAAAAACAAAAATTATAAATACCCCAAACTATACTTTTATCAATAAAATAAAATTGAAATTTAAATAAAATATCACATAAATATATTCATTTATGTCATTTCATATTTTTTAGTTACTTCAACAAATAATTTTATCAAATACTTATAATTTAATAAACTAGCTTAACAACTATTAGCTAGCTTTTTAACTAGTTTTGTCAAATATAACCTAATTTGTAAGTTAGTTAAAGTAGCTTATAAGTTACTAAAGTGTCTTATCAAAATGAGTTTTTGTTTTGAAAGGAAAATATATAAAATGCTAACCGATTACCTAATTTTTAATAATAACAATTTTTTGTGAACGAAGAATTTATTTTATTCTTAAAAGAAACGGTAGTGTAAGTTTACATTGATATTCATAAAAGTTATTATTAAATATTATTTAATCTAAAAATAATAATAACACTAGTTAAGCAACAAATAGCTTACATAACAATCAGAAATACTTAATTTTTTTTTTCACTGCAATATAATTTATAAAAAAATATAGTGTAAACGAAAAATATATAGGGAATGGTGGGGAACACCTTGTCTACGTTCCAATTGAATTTTGAATAAAATAAAATTGTAATTTAAATAAAAAGTTGAAATATTTTGTTTCAAAAATTATCTTGGGAGATAAAAACGTAATTTAAGGCAAACTTCACATATCCAGTGACGTAATCTTGGAATAGTAATTGGGTCCGCATGAAAAAGCATACTAGTATTCAGTAGTGTTGCACCTATTTTACTTATTAAAATCTAGCTTCACAAGTTTTTCATAAAACATCCTACGGTTGGTATTCACTTAGGCATGGTGCACAACCTATGTGCCTTGTGCACCGTAGCCTCCGTCGTGATTATAAACCATTTCGGTTCAATACAAATTGTAAAGACTAAACTGAAAAAATGAAAATGAAAAAAAAATAGAAGAATAAAAAAAATCATTTTTATTAATAGATTTTTTTTTGTGACTATTTTTTTTATTAATAGATGGAATCAAATTTTGGATCTATTTTTGAAAACCAATCCAATTTAATTTAAATTGATTTTATGTTTGTGTATAATTGTATTTATAAAATGAACTTCTCATTCATACTTGTGTATTTATAAATTGATTTTTTTCCCTTAAAAAAAAATTGCTTTTTTTTATCATTTTAGTTTTAAAATTACTTACATCTTATTAACTTTTAAGGATATATGTACCAAAAAAAAAAACTTTTAAGGATATATCCTATTGTTGTAAACTATTTATACGTTCATTAGTTTTAAATTAATTTAGTTTCCTTAAAAAAAAAAGGTAATGCATGGACACTGTAACACTTTCATCTAATCACAAATCATCATGTATAATAAGTTTATTGACTTTTCCAATAAATATCTTAAAAGTCATACAAATGGTTAAATCTATAATTAATTAACAATGTAAAACCTTTTTATATGATAGTGCATAACAATTAAACTTATTTTTTATTCTTACGTGTTTTTTAATTATATAAATATTGTTTTAAATATAAATAAATAAATTTAAATTAAAAAGGGCAGTTCAGGGATTTTTTTTCAGTCTTCCTGCAATATACACTTCTTCCCTTAAAGTAGTGACACCAACCTTTAATCCTTTAAACTAAAATTATTTTGAAAAAAAAAAAAAGGTAAATTGTTAAGTAGGTTCTTAAATTATTTGAAAATTTTTAAACAGGTCTCTAAATGATTTTTTAATTAAATCTTTAAACCAAACAAATAAATTTCTAGAATTATTTTTGGCAGCTTGAAACTGTAAAAAAAAAATTATGAAAATTTTAAAAACTCTAAAAACTTAATTAAAAAGAATTTACAAGACGAAAGATTTAATTAAAAAATAATAATTTAGAGGTCTATTCAACTAATTCATGGGCAAAGCATAAAAAAAAAAAAAACTAATTCATGGGCCTAGTTAATAATTTAACCTTAAAAGAAATTATCAAATAGAGAAAGTCAACCGCAAGAAAACAGGAATTGTAGAATTACCAAAAATTGACTCATAAAAAATAATAGAGTAAGACTTTTGTTTACCACTTTTTAACTAAATATAAAATTTAAATGATTTAATCCGGTCTAAATTACTTTGAATGGAATTAAATTGAATTAGATTTAAAACTATATTTGAATTAATTGGTATTGATTTTGTCTGAGGTCGGGGATGGGCATGGAGGAACACGACTCGGAGAAGGTTGAGATCGTCCTCAAAACCATTGGTCCCGCTCGCCCCTCTCGCATCCTCGTTCCCTCTTCCATCAAGGTTTCTCTTTTCCCTTCAATTCCCAATTTCTAGGGTTTTTCTTTTTCTTTTCAATTACAGCATCCCGATACACACGATTTTAATTGATACTTGTTCTCCCCCCTTTTCTGGGGCTTTGGTTGCAATTGAAGCATGGATTGTGGGTTTTATAATATCTATATCTATCTGTGTATGTGACAACATGAACCATGCCATTGGAATTTGTTTCTGCATCAGAGTGTTTAATTAAAGCTTTACAACCCTAAGTTCTTTTAGTTACATACTAGAAAGCCTCAGCCAAGTGTGCCTTCATAGCTCAAACTGCCAACAATTTTATGAAGTTCCCAAGTAATGTTTATTTTGGCCTTACCTTTCTTTGGGGAAGAACGGTGATGGTTTCATTTGATTCTTTTAATTAGTTTGTTTGATGATCCATCTTGTTAATGTTAGAGATTTGTTGCCACATTTGTTTCTTCTAAATCACATATAGGTTCATGGTTTGAGGAGATTAATTGCCGGGAATGATAATTTACCAATTGACAACTTGAGTCTTATTCTTCGCGGAAGTGCACTGTGTGACATGAAAAATGGAAATGATGTATACGTACAACTCAATGATGGAGGTATAGTTGTAGTCCAAATTTTGTTATTTGATCAATGCGCTATATTATCCTTTTTAAAGTTGTGACCTTCTATAGTCTATATTATGGTCACATTGTTAGCATTCATCCTTTCAACTTTGTTATTAATTTAATGTTACCTTTCGAAGACACTCTTGTTCCATGCACAGCATCAGTATAACCATCAGTTTAAATCATTCTCTCCATAACTTTTTTCCTTGGCCCATTAAAAAATCAAAATACCTGATTACTTGTTGATCATATTGATTCCTTCTCTTTCTGTTTGGGGCCATAGCGTTTTACTTTTTTTATGCATTTGATGTTAACTTCTTACATCTTACAAAGATGTGATTAGTTGCCTATTTATTTACTAGATTGCTTGATTGTTGCTGTCAAACCAAAGCCACCAGTGAAGGATGGATATGACAATGAGGATGAGGATGAAGATCTGGTAAAATCAATTCATTAACTTGTAACAAAGTGGCCATAATGTCAATTTGGTACTCATTTGACTCAATGCCATCTCCTTGATTTCTGCTTCTGCAGAAGTTTCGGCTTCCTCACTCATCAAGTTGGTGGAAGAAGAGGCTGTACTCTTTTCTACACGATAACTTAAAGCTTCCAGGTAATAAGCTGCATAAATGGTGCTACCTCTGGTCCTAATTTTCTTTGGTCCTAATTATAAGCAACAATCACCAGTTTTTAAAGTTACTATTTTATACCCTTAATTTATTGTTAACTCTATTTCATATGCATTTACTTATTTCCCATGACAATCACTTAAAGCAAAGGGTATTTTTGAAGTAAAATTTGAATTTATGGTATAATTAATTAAAAATAACTAATTTAACTACTTTTCTTGGTCTTGATGATTTGTCCTGTGTTGCTTATAATTAGGACCAAAGGTAATATTTGTTTAGACGCTAGTAAATTACTATTTTGATCCTTGAAATATGTATTCATTAACTGTTGAATCCATAATGTTCAAATCACCATTTGACTTTTGTTTCTTGATGAAATCATTTGAATATTCCTATTTCAAAATCTTCTAGTTATATCAATTTGGCCCTTAAAGCATCTGCAGTGTTTATTTTGGAATATATGTATCACCATAATCTGCTTGCATGGGGACAAAATAAAAACTGGAATCATTCAGTAAGTGTTGCATTATTCCAGGAATCACTTTAGATGTGTGGATCTTTTATGGGCAATAATGATGATGATAATAGTTCCCTTTGAGATTAACAATCTTCTAAATATGCTCATCCCCCATTGACAGATATCCTTTTAATGGTAATCTTCACTCTGAGTCTGAAGGCATGGCTTCTCATAATTTTGTGGTTTATCCTGGCTCCTGTTGCCCATAGATGGGATCTCGGACCTTTGTATGTATGTCTCCTTTCTTCCTTTCTTATTTTTGGGCTCTTAGTCCTCTAGTCTATCTGTTTTTTTTGGGTCCAAGTCCACTATCCTATCTATCTTGCCCGTGTATAGCTGGGACTTGGGATGCTGGAACCATAAAATTCAGTGCACAAATTACTGTGTAATTATTTGACTTTTTTTGGTCTACAAGTCAATTCACCTAATAACACTCTGGCCTGGTCATTTGAACTTATCTTGAATCTGAATTTTCCCCATGGAACGACTTTTGAAAAAAAACAAACTATTCTTGATTTTTTTGGAAAAATAACATGAGTGTACTGTGTATGTTGTGTGGCAAATTTCACTTCTTTCTTGTATAAATCATATGGTTAGATATTAATCTGATATGCTGAGAATTTCCCTGCTCCATGGTCTTCCCAAACCCATAAATTCGATTTGACATTGTAGAAGTTAAGTGCGTGTTTGGATGAGCGTTTGCAAAATGAATTTTGAAAATTTGATTTTGAAGTGATGTGATTTATGCTTGGATGTTTTTATTATAATAAAAGCAAATTAGAAGTAAGACTTGGTATAAGTTTTTTTATCCAAGGCAAAAACTATCCAAAGTTGATTGAACTCAGAATCAATTCTAGACCCAAAATCAATTCTAAATTCTTCTTCGACGTGAAATCAAATATGTGAAAATTTATCTAAAATCAATTTTGGACTCGGAATCAATTTTCCAACGTGAAACCAAACACGCACTAGATTAAGATGTCTTACAAGGGTACTTTCTGGTCATTGTATACGATAAAATTTGCGTGTCTTTATTGTTTGTCACAACTTTCGTGTAGATACTTGCAACTGGCTTTTGTCTCATTCTCTTCAACCTTGGAAAGCGCCAAGCTGGCGACATCAGGTATGACCAGACATTATTTGTTGTATTACTAGTATATTGTTCAAAATGTTGTACAAGGTGAAAGTCAAGTCTGAAAATTCAAATAAAGACTTTTGTGTGTATGTTAGCGACCTTCATTATTATCAAAAGAAGCAAAACAAAATGAAGTACAAAAGGTTGAGAATGAAGTGTAAATGTGGTAAAATCCTGGATTCAAAATTTGACATATCTAAGTAATAGTATACCAGGATGTTAAATCCTTTTTTTTGTGCCTTTTGGATTCTTCCTTATTTTTGTCCCTTTGGAGAATTCCTAGTACTATGTGTAATATCTCTACCGGCTTCATATGTTAACCTTTTCAGATTTTGCTCAATCCGTGGGAATGATGTCATAGGTTTAGTATTACTGCTTTTTCTCAAATAGAAAGACAAAATTTGGCACCATTTATATGCTTAATATTTTCATGGCTACATTCTAAACCTACTCATGCATGTATTTTTTTACCAATTATTAATGATTGTGGATATCAAATTTACTAGTTGGAAACTATTTTGATAGTTTTTAGTTTTTACTCTACAACGAAATCTTGCAGTGCATATTCTATCTTCAATGAAGACTTCAGAGAGCTTCCAGGGACGCTGAATGCAGATCGGCTTGATAGAGATATAAGAGCAGGACAGTTTTGAGCCCTACTTGACTGCACTCTTTCCAATCATCCCAACACTACTGATGTCAAGTCACATGATGTATATCTGCACAATCACAAGGAGATAATTGACTAGCCAAAGAGTTAACAAGTACAGTAACAATGAAAATGACAAGTTTTCTGCTAGAGGCTAGAGCTATGCCCCTTCTGTGTATATATCATTGTACGATGTATTGATATGATTGAGATGAACATGTTTCATTGTGGATTACTGTGTCTGTGTCTCTTGTACCGAGGTTCCTGTTTATGAATTTCAGAGTTTACACTTTCGGTGCAGCGGGAAGCTTTGGGCCATATAGGCAGAGACTTGTCAGGAATCAAAACTTCATAGCGGTATTTTAAATACTGTTAAGAATCTTAAGATTATACTAGTTTGTAACTTTTTATTAATCTATAATTCCTTTTATTTAATCTGTAATTTTTAACTGAAAAAAGTATAAAATTTTATTGAAAACCTACTGATTTAAAAAAGTCATAGATTGATTTTATGTTAAAAGTCAGAAACATATAATATGTCACCACGGATCGAAAAGTCATCAGAAACCTATAAAAGTGAGAAATCTGTGAGTGGTTTTTCAGAGAAGAATATTACAAACACTCTTTGACACTTTCTTTTTAATACATTATCTATTATTAGATAAATTTTATGTTAATTTCATTGAATTGGAATCTATTTAGGTTATTCAGTAGAACTTATATGACATTTATTTAATAGTGAAAACTATTTAAAAGATGAGAAAAATGTTTATGCACTACCAGTGTAAAATAATTTTATACCGTCATCCAATCACAATTCATCATGTATGGTAAGTTTGTTGATTTTTACAAAATTATCTTAAAAGTCATACGAATGGTGATTTGTGATTTGATGACCGTGTAAAAAATTTTTACACCGTCAGTGCATCATCGTTAAACTCTTAAAAGATTGTGTAGAAATATGTTCTTAGATAATTTTTTTTTTCTAAAAGAAAAAAGAAAGAAAGAAAGAGAAAAATTTGTGTTGCTGTTCCGTTCCCAAATAATGCGGTTGTACTGATTAGAGCACATTTGATGAAAGACGATCTTGGACAGTTGTTAGCGCGTACTTTCACTGTTTCATGTTATATGTTATTTTACATATTTTGTTTGTTTTAAAATCATTTTAAAAAATAATATTAATTATTTTTAATAACATTTTTATTTATTAATATCTCACTTAAATATTTAAAAGATTCATAACTATATTTTAGCTCTTTTAATAAAGATATTTTTGTAAAAAAATATTCTATTATAATAATTTATGTAATTAATATTTTTTTAAAAGTATACATTACCTTAAGATTAAACTATTCACTTAGTCCTTGTAGGTGTTCTCATTTTAAATTTTAGCCCTTTATACAAGAAAATTGTACATTTTAGTTTCTATAGTACCAAGGACCAAACTTAACTTTTATACATGTGTAGGAATTAAAACTTATAATTTTTTCGTATAAGAATTAAAATTAAAGAAAAAGATAATTATAGAGATCAAATGAATAGTTTAAACTTACCTTAAAAATAATTATTATGATATGGAAGGAATATTAATTTCAATTTTCAATTATTTTTCTTTCTTTAATGATTGTCATTGGATCTAGTGCATTGGAAGTCTATTTTTCAGTGTTTTTAGAATCGGACCGGCTGGTTCAACCGGTTGAACCGGGAACGGGTCTGTCATCCGGTCCGGATGACCCTCAAAATCGGTGTGCCAAAGAACCGGTCAAAAACCGATGGAACCGGTCAAGAATCGGTAAAATTGGTGAAAATCGGTGGTTTGACTGGTTAGACTGGTTTAATAAAATATATTTTTTTCTTTTTTTTTTAAATATTGGTAATTTTTATGTCTCAATTAGCACGCGATTATGCATACTCTACAAATACAAGAGATAGAGTGAATAATTTTGAATCTTTGACAGATATTAGATATAAATAAAAATATATAATTTAAGGAGCATTGTTTAATTTACTGTCCATCACTAAATGAGTGGGAAAAGTCATGGCAAACAAAAAATAACTCAAAATAATTTAGTTATGATATTTTCAAGTGAAGTTTAACTTTTAATACTATGAAATTATGAATATTATATTTTTTTGTTTAATATTATTTTATATATTATACTTAAAAATAAAATAAAAATTATTTAATTATTACCGGTTCAACCACGGTTCAACCACAGTTAGATCATTCAAACTTGAACCAATATCTTCACTGATTTAATGACCGGTCCAGTTTTTAAAACATTATATTTTCAAAGCTATGTCATACAACATGATTCATCTTGTCTACTTTATTTTTTTGGTAAGCACATCTTGTCTACTTTGCAACGTCATGGTGGTTTGGGGGCAAAATCTTGATTTATTTGACATTGAGTTTATTCAAATTAGTGAAATACTACTAACACTTATTCATACTAGCGCCATATTTGTTATTTGTAGAAATTGTCAAATAAGCTCCGTTCCACCACAGATTCAAAGTCACTTTATGGAGAGACAAATGGGGTTGAGGCAGAACTGGCTAAACAAATCTTCGTTTGGATATTTTTAGTCTGAAATGAAATTAAAGTCGTGTCAATAATATGATTATGACTATTAATTAAAAAAATATCTCTGGGGCTTGGAGCAAAACCAATGGCTGATAACATCATAGTTTGGAGCCCCAGTCCTTGACGGCACGTAACTTGACATTGGGGATCGAAGTCAACCATGTGAATGTTATAGTTAAGAATTAAGATTAAAGAACCAAGGTGCATATACTCTTCTCTTTTTCTCAGCTGATGAGACACACCAGGGACCAAAGCAGTCACCAATTCCATGCACGTTCACATGTTCAATTTTTCATAACTTTTTAAGTATTTTTTTTTAGTTTCGGGAAATGGTTTTTATTTTTATAAATAATTAACACAATACAACTTTTTTTCTTCTTCAAAATTTTATAAAAAACGACGTTGCTTTCAAGACTTCCAAATTCTAATAGTAACCACTACTTTTAAATTTGAAATGGGTTTGGCCACCATCTTTTTATTGGTTATGTTGTTTTGAGGTGCTTATAAATCGATCAAGTTTGCATGTACCATGCTATCTAGACGAGGGATTATCAAATTGTTAATATTTTATGATTTTTTAATATAGAATTGTTCTTACTTAACTAATAGTCTTAAGTTAAAAAAAAAAAGTTTTATTGTCCATGATAGTTTTACTTTTTACATTTTATCTAAAAAACATTGTCCTTATTTCACATTTCAATCATAATTATTTCTCATATGGGTTAACAACATATATTAGGTTAACAATACATGTTAATTCAAAATTTATACATGTTAATTCAAAATTTATACATCATTACTCAGTTAGTTAAACAATATGTGTGAATTGTTATAAACTTTTTAATATCTAAATTTAATTCTTACCTATAAAAAAAATTATACGTAGTACATCATTTTACCGTAAAAAAACTGTACAAATCATTAACCGTTACCGAATTATTTAATGCCAATTGGACACGGTTACGTGGATATCGGACTCACATAGTCACATACTCATTATCTTATTTGAGCTTTGGGTACTTTGATCTGCGTACCATGTGTTTGTTTTACTATTTTTCTCACTGGAAATTCATATCTACAAGAATTTTTCTTAAACGTCCATTTGTGTTAAGAAAAAGGCAAAGCAGACTTACTAATTCTTGTTTCCGAATATGAGTTTTCATAAATTAATTTTTATACAAAAACATCTGACTATAAAATGTTAAGGGTATTTTTTTTTTTTTTTTTGACAGTAAGGGTATTTTTTTTTTATTGAAAAACCATAATATTTCATTTTGTATAAATGTACCTACCACAAAAGAAATGTACAAGATAGTGGGAGGGTGAGAATTGAAAAATAAATAAATAAAAGGAGGGGACAGGGATGAGGTCATGGTGAGAAACGGTGGACCTACGATTCAGTGAGTCAGTCAAATGTCGTTGACTAACATATCTGTATTTTATGTGCAGTCCTATTCCTATCTCATGGACCCCGCCCCCATACAGTTACCCGCCAAATAGCACTTCACTGTTCCACACTATTTTGTATTTTACTTTTATTTTTATTTTTTTATAAAGCTCTTTTATTCATTTTAAGAAAAATATACGTAGACATCTCAAATGCTATTTTTTTTTTCTTCATCAAAGTGGTAGAACGAGGAACACTCCTAATATTATTGGACAGGGCGCCAATAACATATTGAGGCTGCTACAGAGACTCATCTAAAGGATTATTGCACAAGCTCGAATTGCAAGCAGTTTCACCCAATTGTAGTTACTCAAGTAGCCCTTGGGCGTCAAGGGGTCTCGTTGAGCAGGGTTGCCCACCAAGTAGGAAAAGTGACGTCAAGGGAGATTCAAAACCACACCCATGGAGAAGGTGAAAGTTCGTTTTGGATCCTTAACCACTTGTGTCAACCCACGTTAGCACCTTAAATGCTATTTATGGGAGAGAGAAAAAAAATATAGGTACAATAGGTAATTTGACAATGTGATAAGAAGATAGAGAAATGAGAGATATTGGTGAAGTGTTTAAAATAATGGAATGTCCAAACATCATGGTTCTTTTTAGGCTATGTTTAATATAACTAGCTGGAAAACTGGCTAAAAGCTGAAAGTTGTTAAACTAGCTTATTGAATCATAAGTGCTTAATAAAACTATCTGTTGAAATAACTGAACAAGAGTTAAAATTATGAAAGTCAACGTTATTTATAAAAAAAAATGATTTTTTATTATAATTTAATATTTTGTCTATTTTATTTTATAAATTATTGAATTAATAATAATTATTTTAAATGAATAAATTATCTTCAATTGTATTTTCTTTTAAAATTATATTTTCTATTACCTTCTATTATATTATATTTCACAAAAAATAGTGTATGATGTGTACATAAAAAATTGTCTTGTTCCCCCAAATTTCAATAAAACTAATTTATATTATAAGTTTTAATCTTATAATGTATTTAATTTTTATAATATATCAAATATAAAATAGAATTTCATGTTTTATTTTGTCTAGTTCTATTTAGTTATATCCTATTTGAGAAATGCTAGCAACACTTTCTCAAACACTCTCTTTGTGATTGAATAAAATTTGTTAGAAATTACCAATTTTGGTTGGTCTCACTTATTATTTAGTTATTATCTCCTTATCTAGATGTGAGATCCACCAAAATTGGAGATTTTTAATGAATTTCATCCAAACACAAAGAGAGTGTTGAAAAGAGAGTATTAGAGAAAGTGTCACTAGCATTTTTCTATCCTATTTTGAGGAAACTAAATAACTAAAAAAAATAATAGAGGAATTTCACATCTTTCATTTAGTACTAAAGGAACGGAATTTTCTTTCTCTAATTTAGTTTTATTATAAGGAAAAGTTAGTTTTATTATAAAGAAAAGAATATATACATACATATAGAGACTGATAAAAAAAAGAAGAATATATACATATATTTTAAATCCCATAATATTGTTTTCATCCCACTATTTTTTTTCTATTGGCATCATTAATTACAAGGGGGTGTTTGTTTCAAGTTATGATGTTGCATTCTCAGAAATCACATTGCTAGGAATATTGTTACTAGGAATGTTATTCTCAGACATATCTAAAAATATGTTTGGTTAGCCTTTAATGTAACACCCCGTTCTTTAAAAAAATATATATAAAAATAAATTAATTATTAATAAATATTTTATATATTTGTTTTAAAAAAATGTTGGGTTAAATGTTTTGGGCCTTTAGTCTTTAGAAGCCCAATTCAAGTATCTAAAGCTTTCAAGTTTTGTTTTTAAAAACCTAATATTTCCTCACATTCACGTTGTCTTTTGCTCTATTTGGGAACTGTGCCGTCAGAACTGCAAACAGAGGAGTGAAGGGGGATTGCGAAGGAGCACCGTTGCTTGGTGGAACTGCCTCTTTCGAGGTAAGGGGGGAGTAAGATTATCTTGCTCATGGGTATGACTATGGTCGGGGGTAGCGGGGTTGGCCCTAAACCCCAATTGATTGTAATTTTGTATTTTTCCCCTTTTTGTGTCATTTAGGGATTTTGATGAATTATATCAATTATATAATTTTGTTGTTGTTACTGTTGTTTCCCCATCTTTTGCTAATTTCCGTGGCAGTGATGGATACCACTTATACGTATTCTGAGTATGATTTTGTAGAAATTGAATATTTGAAACAAGACGTGACGCGAGACTCTCCACTGGATCGCGAATCATGTTTTGAAATATATATATATATATTAGATAATTATATTTTTTATTTATATAGAATGAATTGTGTTATATTGTTAACTGATATTTAGTTTATTACAGTGATGTTGTGGCATATATGTGATGCAGTGAACTCCCATGAGTTGCGTGATATAGTTTACCTGTTATATCTATCTATAAATATTTAGTCATATACCTTTATATATTTATAGGAGGTGCGTACTATTCATGACAGAAAAAGAACAAAGATTGCGTGGCTACAATTGCTCGAAGTTAACATAAGGCTTTTCAATTTCATCAATGTATTGAAGGGATTTTGTGTGTGTCAGGACTTAATCCTTTTATGTCTTGTATTTTATTATTTTATATAAATCAATTTCCGTAACTTGACTTCCATCCTTTGGTCATATATTTGCAGTTTGGATTTATATGTTTTCTTCCATTACGTGAGTTATATATATATATATATATATATATATATATATATATATATATATATATATATATATAAATATATATATATATTATTAATTGATTATTACGATATTATTATTATGTTGGAATTTGGAAATGTGATGGTTTGATTTGATGCGTATTAGGTATGTTGTGTTTTGTGAACATTGTTATGAATGTAAAATATGCTTGATATGAGTGAATTTTGTATACTTTGGATGTAATGATATATGTGTTGATTTTGAATTGAATAAATGAGGACCAAACCTATGTGAGGTAGGATCCTCCATGTGATAAGTTAGTGAAATCATGAGCATCTGTGTGAACCATGCATCATGATATGCACATGTGTTTTTGAAAATAGTTTATGAACCTAACTGGGGAGGCTGTGAAGAGCTCGTTGAGTTCTGGCCTTGGGGGTGTTATCTGGTTTAGAATCTCCTTTAAGCTCATGTTGATCCCATGGGTTGGAGCATCCTTGCAAGACTGGGTAACTCTGACGAGCTGCTAGGGGTATCATCCTGGTTGAGACTGTTAGTGTCGAATGCCCATGGTGTGGCTATTCGTCGACTGGACGTACTCCCAGACTACTTTCACAAAAGAGTTTTGAATGGTACCACATGCATACAATACTAAAAAAAAATAGGACACATTGCATTACATGAATACCTTGATGCGTATGTGTTTGACTAATGTTAAATGTCATGTATGTTTGTGTTGCTACCTGTCTCCATTTTCATACCACGAGCATGTAGTGAGATGTATCTCACTCCCTTTGTTTTTTTGTGTTTTCTTGTGTATGTGTTAGTGACAGGTAATGTCCAGCAGGACCAAGAGGATGACGTTAGAGAGGAGGCATAAACCTCTATTTATGTCTTTTATTTTATTTTATATTATGGGACTTGTGAAGCTCTGATAGGTTGTGACATCGGGGCTAGGATATTTTATGTCTTTGATTTTGGGACTTTAAATTTTTAGATGGATTATTAAGTTTTGAATTTTTTTTTTCTTATGGACTTTACGTGTGGCCTTTTGGAGAGCCAAGTACTAAGTTATTCTTAAGTTTTTTTTATGACGAATGTTCAATGTGATGTTCTTTACCGCATGAGAAAAAGTTTTAAATTCAATATTTGCTTCCGCAAACAAGAACTTTAATTTATTTTCTTTGCTTTTATTTATTTAATAATGTATTTGGGGTAAAGGGTGTCACATTTAATATTCCTGGGAATATTTTTAAAATAATAAATAAAAAATAAAAGTAAAAATAGAAGTTATAATAGAGTTAAAACATAACTTCCCACATTCCTATGGAATGTAACTTTCCCACCCTCTCACCATGGGAATAAAAATAGTGTAAACAATGGAATATAACTTTCCTGAGAATAAAAGATACCTGAAAATATTTTTTGATAACCTTCTAACAAACATGGAAATAAGTATTCCTACCTTCATATTCCCGAAAATGCTAAAAGATTATGTGAAACAAACATTCCCCAAGATATTATTATGGAAAATATTTATATTTATTTCTGTCTCTACGAGCATTAAATAAGGTGCAAGTCCTTTCAATCATTAAAAAGAACAAAATAATATTAAAATTTATAAATGTTTATGAAAAAAATACAATTTTTTTACATAACAAGATTATATATAAATTTACCATAAGATCATTTATTTTCTGACTTAGAGAAAGCAATCTTTCTTTCATCCTCTTCCAATCTTATCAACCAAATTTTATATACAAAAATCCTCTAAAGTCCAACCCACTACAATGATACAATATAAGTTTATTGTTAAGTATAAATTAAAATAAATTAAATTTTACGGTGTGTAATAGGAGAGAAAATAAATAAGATGAATGGAAATAAAAAAGACAAAAATAGAGTACATGAAATCAGGTGAAAATATATTGGTTTTTTTGGGATGTTTGGTTTGCGAGAAATAGAGAAAAAAATAGAAAACAGAAAAATAGAAAAAAAAAATTCTAAATTTTTTCTTTGCGATATATGCTTTTAGTTGTTTTAAATCACAAAAAACGTTGAAAACTACCATAAAATATCAATTTATGATTTTTTTTTAATCAGCAAAGATGAAAATATATTATAAAGGCACCAGAGGTACCGAAGTGTGGTAACAGTACAAGGAATAAAAGCCAAAGAGATCCATCAAGGTTAGGTCATATTTAATTCAAGAATTGAATGAAATATTGACTAACCCCAATGCCTCGGACACCACTTTTCCAAAGTCAAACAGATGCCTACCCTATCCACCCAATCCCAACACATGCATGACACATTCCATAGACCCACACATTGCTATCAGAGCCCAAGGAAACAGAGGAGATACTATTGGTCCCAGACCACTAATTAATACATCCACCACCTTTGAAATTAATGGCCATTCTCGAGAGTGATCATAAATGCGTTTCCATGGTGAGGCCACTAGCAACAAAACTTGGTTTGACCAGCAAGGGGGATCAGTTCTTGTCGTCCATACGTAGGAACCATACAGAAAATTACTACCAAGCACCGCTATTTGCCTTAGCCCTATATGATGATCAGTACAACCCTAACATAATGCAATTTCCTTGTGCCACTGACCATTGATTAAAATTGTAGGGAAACCTGTTTGGATCCTTTGCTTTCAGCCACGTCCATGCAGTAAAGGATATGTTCTGCACTACTGAATCATGATCAAAGGAACCCCCATTGAAGATGCAATCATTTCTACTCGACCATATACACCATATAACAGCCACCCAAACGACGCTCCATCTTTCTTTCTCATGATTCGATCTCAAATGTTGTTGGTGTTGCCAAAAATGATCTTCCGCTTCCTTTGGAAATACCGATGACACCTTTAACCAGCTATAACAATGTTTCCAGGTCTCCACTACCTTATTGCAAGTAAAAAAGCAATGAGATACAGACTCATCAGATGTTGCACAGAAGGTACAGAGACAATCAATTGGGTTAGTGATGATACTGCGACAAAGTAAATTGTCTTTGGTTGGGAGTCTGTTCAACATGAGTCTCCACACCAGAAAAGCTGCTTTCGGTTGCACTTTTAGGTCCCAAATGTGCTTCAAAACCTGGACTTGCTGTAAGTTTAGTCGTTCACCCTGCAAGGCGGTGTACACCTTCTTAACAGAAAAGGTAGCATCATCCTCTCCCCCCCAGCACCACCTATCTTTAACATCACAATGCAGTACACACACTGACAAGGCCTGTTATAGCTCCACAAGTTGACATTTCTCCCATTCAAACATATTTCTTCTCCACTGTAGCTTCCACTCCCATGTACCGTCCCTCCAGACCCCCACTTTGTTGATAATCTGATCTTGTTGTAGAGATAAAAGAAAGAGTCTCGGGAATCTTTCATTAAGGGGCCCTACACCTAGCCAGTTATCCAACCAAAATCGGGCTTGATCTCCCATACCAACCACCCATTTGACCCTCCTATCAAACCACCTAGACTCATTGCCACCACCACACAACAGAATAAGATCCCTCCACCATATAGACGCTTTACTGTCCCACTCACCTCTTTCAATCCCTCTCCAACCCTCATACTTTGAATCTAACACCTTTACCCAAAAAGCATCCCTATGGTTGAACAAGGACCACCTCCATTTTGAAAGCAATGCCTCATTAAACATAGGAATATATTTTATACCTAAACCTCCATGGCTCTTCGGGCAACACACTCTTTCCCAACACACCCAACTCACTTTTCTCTTACCCTCCTCACCACTCCAGAGAAAATTTCTTTGGATTGAAATAATTTTCTTTGCAACTTGTTGTGGCACCCTAAAAAAGGAGAGAAAAAAGATAGGTAACGAGGTTAGGACAGAGTTTATAAGATAAACTCTACCAGCAAAGGATAAAGTCTTTTGTTTCCAATGTGCAAGCTTTTTCTTGAACTTATCAATAATTGGTTTCCAAGTTTCCACCTTTCTCGGATTTGCACCAATTGGAATACCCAAATAAGTGAAAGGCAATGATAGAAGACTACAATTAAGCAATGTAGCAAATCTCAACCCCTCTCCCCTTTCACCACCCAACACACCAAAGCCACTTTTTGAGAAATTAACTTTTAACCCGGAGGCCAATTCAAAGAACCTCATTATGCATTTGATGACCACCACATTATTAAGAGAGGCTTCTCCTAAGAAAATGGTGTCATCCGCATATTGTAACAAATTTACTTCTACTTCATTCCTCCCCACCCTACAGCTTGAGAACATGCCTCTCGATGTTGCCTCCCTCATCATACCACTAAGACCCTCCGCCACAATGATGAAAAGAAATGGGGCCAAGGGATCACCTTGCCTAAGTCCCTTTTGCAACTTAAACTCATCGGAAGGACTCCCATTTATTAAAACCGACACCATGCTAGTGGTCAAACAAGCCTTAATCCAATTTACCCACCTCTCCTTAAAACCTAATCTTTGGAGCATGTAGTACACAAATTCCCAACACACGGAATCATATGCCTTCTCATAATCTACCTTGAAAATGAGACAATTCTTTTTGTTTCTCCTAACTTCATCAATGGTCTCATTTGCCACCACAACACTATGCAAAAGGTTCCTACCACCCATAAAAGCACTTTGCTTCAAATCAATCACCTCATTTAGCACCTTCTTCAACCTGTTTGCCAAGATCTTGTACATGCACCCAACAAGCGAGATGGGTCTAAACTCACCCAACTTTTGGGGATCATCCACCTTTGGGATAAGGGTGATAAATGAGGTATTACACCCCTTTGGTAGTACCCCATTTTGGTGAAACTCGTCAAGGAATCTCTGAACATCATCCTTCATTAGGTGCCAAAAGGATTTGATAAACTTGAAATTTAAGCCATCCGGTCCCGGACACTTCGAGCTTCCGCACTCCCAAACTGCATCCTTAATCTCATTCACTTCAAAGTTTTTTAACAACATGGCATTATCTTGATTAGTGATTTGTTTGAAAGCAATACCATCAAGTTTTGGCCTATCCCATCTTTCATCTCTAAACCTTGCCTCGAAGAAACTCCTAGCCTCTTGTTTTACTCTTCTTGGTTCTTCAACCCAAACCCCATCAATGGTGATTCCTCTAAGCAAATTTTTCGATCTCCTCAATTTACCACTTTATGAAAGTATTTCGTGTTGCTATCTCCTTCCATATTCCACTTCACCCTTGCCTTTTGTCTCATGAGGGTTTCACAATAAGTAGTCGCTCTCCAAAATTGTTCTTGCAACTCCCTTTTCTTCTTGATGTCCTCCTCACTTAAGTCACAATTTTGCCCATACTCTTCAATTTCATTTAGCTCTCTTTGTATCTTCTTATACCTCTTTTCCACATTGCCAAAGTACTCTTTGTTCCACACTTTCAATTGATTCTTGATACCTTTTACCTTCTCTTTTAACACAAATGCTCCCCACCCTTGCACCTCCAACTTCTTCCAAGCATCCTCCACAAATGTATTAAAATTTTTATCTTCAAACCAACAATCCAAAACCCTAAAGGGTTTTGGCCCCCAATCCACATTACTATTTTTCAAGACCAAGGGGAAATGGTCCGAAATATTTCTTTCCAAGATATATTGTGCAGCTCCTGGCCATTTAATAAGCCACTCCCTATTCACCACCATCCTATCAATCCTACTCATTGCTTTCCCATTTGGCCTAAACCATGTAAATTTTCTTCCAAGCATTGGGATATCTTCCAATCCCATATCGATTATGAATTGGTTGAATTCTCCTCTCTCCCCTCTTGTAGTGGTGTCTTCCATCAAACCTTTCCTTTCACATGCTTTCCTTACACAATTGAAATCACCCACAACGCACCATAATTCATAGCTGCTGGAATATTCTGTTTTATCTCTTCCCATAGCCTTCTTTTTCTAGCCAAATCACAAGGAGAATAGACATTAACAATAGTGATGTTGCATTCGCCTTCTTTCCACTTCCCTTCTACCAAAATGAACCCATCTCCAATGTACAAATTTGAGACTTCCAAACTATCCTTATTCCATATGCATAAAATCCCGCCAACTGAGTTGACTGCAGGGCTGTGCAGCCATTCAATGTCCCTGTCACCCCATAGAGTACCACACACTTCTAGATTAATATCATTCCTTTTAGTTTCTTGAATGCATAAAAATTGAATTTCTTCCTTATCCACCAACTGTCTAACAAACTTCCATTTGACCTTCCCCCCTAACCCCCTGACATTGTATGATAGAATCTTCATTTATAACCTGTATGGACCCCCTTCTGTTGCCCCCCTAAATCCTTTTCTGAAGTCTTGTTATCTCTTTCTTCCAAATCCACCAGCCTTGATACAATATCTTCTTCTTTACCTTCATATGTGACGTGTGACACCCTTTACCCCAAATATATTATTAAATAAATAAAAGCAAAGAAAATAAATTAAAGTTCTCGTTTGCGGAAACAAATATCGAATTTAAAAAAAAAATTCTCACGCGGTAAAGAACATCAGATTGAACATTCGTCATAAAAAAAACTTAAGAATAATTTAGTACTTGGCTCTCCAAAAGGCCACACATAAAGTCCATAAAAAAAATAAAAAACTTAATAATCCACCTAAAAATTTAAAGTCCCAAAATCAAAGACATAAAATATCCTAGCCCCGATGTCACAACCTATCAGAGCTTCACAAGTCCCATAATATAAAATAAAATAAAAGACATAAATAGAGGTTTAGGCCTCTTCTCTAACGTCATCCTCTTGGTCCTGCTGGACATCACCTGTCACCAACACATACACAGGAAAACACAAAAAAACAAAGGGAGTGAGATACATCTCACTACATGCTCGTGGTATGAAAATGGAGACAGGTAGCAACACAAACACACATGACATTTAACATTAGTCAAACACATACGCATCAAGGTATTCATGTAATGCAATGTGTCCTATATTCTTAGTATTATATGCATGTGGTACCATTCAAAACTCTTTTGTGAAAGTAGCCTGGGAGTACGTGCAGTCGACGAATAGCCACACAATGGGCATCCGACACTAACAGTCTCAACCAGGATGATACCCCTAGCAGCTCGTCAGGGTTACCCAGTCTTGCAAGGATACTCCAACCCATGGGATCAGCATGAGCTTAAAGGAGATTCCAAACCAGATAACACCCCCAAGGTCAGAACTCAACGAGTTCTTCACGACCTCCCCAGTTAGGTTCATAAACTACTTTCAAAAACACATTTATTATGTTATGATGCATGGTTCACACAGATACCCATGATTTCACTAACTTATCACATGGAGGATCCTACCTCACATAGGTTTGGTCCTCATTTATTCAATAACAACACATACACCATAAACATCTTAGGCATACATACTTCACTTATATCAAGCATATTATACATTCATAACAATGTTCACAAGATACAACAAACACAAATGCATAAAATCAAACCTTAATGTTTCCAACTCCAACATAATAGTAATTTTTAGAATTATACCACAATTAACACTATAACAATATGCTAATAATCAATTAATAATATAAACAGTGCATTTTATATATAACTAATATTAAGATAATACGTGTAATTATCATAATACATTTACTTTTCTATATTAATAGTATTAAGATTAAAACTAAAACAATAACCGAAATTGTTATTCTTTTAGCCAAATCAAATTCCAAATTATAATATAAAATATAAAATAATATTAATGTGAAATCAAAGCTTTTTATATATTCCCTTGTCTAAGCACATGGCAACAAACCCACGGGAACATTATTCACAAATTGAATTCGATGCATGCAGCCACACAATAATTAAAGAAATTGAATATACATATATATAATTGAAATCTTCAAAGGTTTTGACACATACGTATGACTATATATATATACACATATATATAATAACCAAAATTCAATATATGCTTCAGAGGAAGATTCGTAATGGAATTTAAGGGAAAGTGCATATCAAATTGAAATAGCTACAGGCAAGCATAAAAAGCTATTTGAATTCATGAGTTACAGTATGCATAAAACTGTATGGCCAAATTTCAGAAAAAGCTACGGGCACGGATATTTCTTTCTTGCAACACCATCAACGAGAATGGAAATTGCCCAGTACCACTCCAGTATAATCAAATCGCGTAGAGAATACTAAACACAGTCTCAACAAAATATTCAGAGGAACAAAATCATACGCAGTATACATACAAATTCAAGTAGAGTTCAATAATAATATATTAATCCCAAATTTGATTATCAAGAACCCTAAATGGCAAAAAGGTGCAAAAATAAAAAACACAAAATCACGCTAACAATAAAATGCTTTGGGGGTATTCACAACCCATCCAATTGAAATTAAAACATAATATATGAAGAAAATAGACAACCAATTGGGGTCTAGGGCCAACCCCACTACCCCTACCATAGTCATACCCATGAGCGAGATAGTCTCACTCCCCCCTTACCTCGAAAGAGGCAGTTCCACAGCAAGAGTGCAAGCAACGGTGCTCCTTCGCAATCCCCCTTCACTCCTCCGTTTGCAGTTCTGACGGCACAGTTCCCAAATAGAGCAAAAGACAACGTGAATGTGAGGGAAGATTAGGTTTTTAAAAACAAAACCTGAAAGCTGTAGAGACTTGAATTGGGCTTCTAAAGACTAAAGGCCCAAAACATTTAACTCGACATATTTTTTTTTATTATTATTTTTTTTTAAAACAAATATATAAAATATTTATTAATAACTAATTTTTTTTTTTATATATTTTTTTTAAAGAACGGGGTGTTACATGACGCCCAATGCTTTTCCTAGCTCCCAAAGTTTCTGGGCTTCAACAGGATCACTTCTTAGCCAGAAGATACGATTACAGTTCGGGATATTACCATCAGAAAGTATGTTGCTGAGGGAGCTGTTTGTGAATCTCTGTTCCTTCTTGCTCGAGCTTGTGACACAGAGTTCTAGTGAGGACTCTACTATTGGGCCTCTAACCGCACCTTTATTTTTGTTTTTCAAATCTCCAAGATGCTTTGAGTCTGGACTTTGGCTAACCAAAACACTATCACTTTGTAGGCTGTTTGCAGGATATTGAGAGACACCGCCGAAGCCCACTCTTCCCATCCCCAAATTCTTATCATTTTGTTGGGCTCCAATAATTGTACTCGGCCCAGCTACATAGATGGCTGTCGTTGGGCACGTTGAGGGAACGACTAAGTCCACCTCTTTATCACCCAAGTGTTGTGTAGCCTTGTGATTATTTTCCATTAACCCTGACCCATTTATTTCTCCTTGTGCCCCAATTTTATCGCACACCTGCCCACCTTTCTTTTTACCTCCCTCTCTAGGCCCAACTTGCTTATAGTTGTCTTTCACCAGAATATGGACCTCTTTGCTTATGTCTTTTTTACTAGGCCCACACTCCAGCTGTGTATCACCCGCATGACCTTTTTTAGCATTTTCTTTTTGTTTATTCTGGCTGTAATTATCCTTTCCATTATCATCCTTTTGAGTCCCCTCCACGGCAAAAGATGTCATCGATTCTAGCGTCACCATTGTCTCTCTTTGATCCCCACTTTTCAAATCTTCCCCTCCTTTCAGGCTATTTTTGTACTGATTTGCTTCTGATATTCTTCTTGCATACTCCATCTTCTGCTCCAAATCTTGCAACGTCTCTTTCTCCCTGACACACCCCTCAGCTACTTTTTCGCTATCCACCTTTTGACTACCGTTTTGGTTAATACCCAGCGGATAGTTGATGGAAGAAATCTCTGTGGTCTGCCGTAGAAAATTTCCTCCGTCGCCGCCGTGATCGACCTTTCCTCCTTGCTCAAACACCTCTCCTGAACATTCCGATTCTGAAGATTTGTATTCCATAGCTACATCACTTTCAATGGTTGATGGATCTTTACTCCAGTTTTGCCACCTCCACATTCTGCAGGTACATTTGTTATCAACAGACATGGTTTCTTCTATGATTCGAAAATGATGTATGGCTCCGTTGAAACGAATGTTTTTACATATGACCACAGGTTGTGAAGATGTAGGTACTTTCAGAAGTAGTCTTACAGAATCAATCGTTTGTTTGTTCTCTGTTTCTGGATCCATCTTAATATATTCACCAAAAGTCCCAACCGTTTGCGAGAAACATTCATTTCCCCACAAGTGGAGTGGGATCCCCCAACACCTGAACCACCTTAGCCTGTTTCCAGTTGAAATTGTTGGCTCCCACTTCTGAACTGAGTGAAATAGAGATAGGAACCCTTCCTCCTTTGCTTGTATTTTCTGTTGAGCCTCCGATTCAGACATACCAGAGATTAACATAAGATCTTCACCCATGTATTTCAGTTTAATCTCTCTCGATCCTTCCAGCACATAGAAGTCATCTAAGCGATCAAACATAGACAAGTCATTTAATCTGCCCACAATGCTTTCTTTTAGCCATTCATCATCTATCTCCTTTACAACAACATCTTGTCCGAGCCATTCAGTGGTCTGATTTTTCATTTTAACTTTCCACCCCATATTTGGGTTAGGTCCTCCTCGACTAACAGCTGTAGCATAATTTCTTACAGGTTTATGTGCTTCACCATAAGGTTGTTTATACTCCATCTTCGTTCTCTCATTATGCATCTGTTGACCAGTTGGTGACCCCCTTGCTTGTTTCCCAAACCTTGGAATATTGACTCTCATATGAATGTTTCCAATACAAATCTGGTTTAGTTTTTCCTCTAATGCCCGCACATTGTGAACATTGAGAAATCTTACGAATCCATAACGATTTCCCCATCTGTCTCTCCTCTGTGGAACATAGATATCCCACACCTTCCCCCACCGCTGGAACACTTGCCACAAATCCTCACTTTTATATTCATCTGGAAAACATGAGAAGAAGAATGTAGAAACTGTTCCAGGGGCCTTATCCTTCACTCCGCTTGCAAAGGATCCTCTCTTAATGTTTCCCCTCTCTGTGTTTCCCCTCCCACCTCTCATTACTCTCTTTTTTGCTATCTCACCATCAAAACACCTTAAATCTCATTCCACGAAGAATGCATTTAGGTTAGAGTTTAATGCAGAATTCCGCCAAGGTCAATTGTTCTAACTAACTAAGACACATAATATATTAGCTACACTCGTGTGAATTTTCTTTTTCCCCCCTATTTGAATTGGAGTTTTCCTACCTTGGTCAATGTTTTTTCTTTGTTCAGTCAAATGTGTTTTATTATACCTCGAATAAACAGGGTCATCGAGCAAGCATAATATCAATTTATGATAGTTACAACTTACAAGCCATTACAAGTAAACTACCACAAAATGTCAAAGATATATAAAGTATATTGTTCATTTTTGTGTAGTTTTATAAAAAAATAAAAAATGTAAGACTTACATCTTTTTATTTTTCTCCCTTTCTATTTTCACTCTACCAAACAACTCATTTTTTTATCTCTCCTCTTTTTTCTTTCCTTTCTCCCCATTTCACCTCTATTTCATTGCTAGTAAACAATAAATGCATAATAATAACATTTAAATTGTAAGTCACTGGTCATATTAAAGTTCTACAAAAGTAGTTGTAAAAATTCAATCAAATTATTCACACAAAAAAAAAAAATCAAATTTTGTTCTCATTCATTAGTCAGTCAAATGTAGTTCTATTGTAATGTATAGCTAGATACAATTTTTCCAAAAACATAGAGTTTAATCAAAATATATAGTTTGGTTTTTGTTTCATTGCATTAATAGTTTGGTTTTCTTGGTATTAATTATATGATAAGTGATTTTATTCTTACATTTCTTGCTACATATTTTGAATGAACACCTCCTTTGATATTGTATAGTATAAGAATCCTATCATATTTGATCCTATTAGCACAACGGCCCAAGTTGATTAAGCGAAAGATTTTATTCCTTTCAAGATCAGTTTCATTGATGAAGCAATAACTTGATGATAATATCTTGACATATACTAGTTACTACCATATTTGGAATTGATAAAGAGTTTAGTTTAGAATTGATATATCTCAACAACTAAAAGTTTTGGACCATTTCTTCAATTAATTTCTCATCCTCGGATAATTGAACCACCAAAGAACGTTTGTAAGCCGATTACACGTTGATCTTGAATGTTAGGGTCATACCCAAAATATCATCGATAACTTCTAGAACAATCATTGGATCCATTTCATCTTCCTAGCTAGACATGCAAAAGTAAAAATGTCAATATAGTTTGCAAAAAATAATAATTTGGTTTCAAATATGGTAAAAAATAGTGTTGCCAACAATGCATACTTTTATTAATTGTGTTTTCAATAAGGAAATGGCTGCGCATTGATAGAGTTTCTAAATAGTAAATACAATAAAAAGAAAATTAAAGATGAAATTAATAGATAAAATCAGCCTTCTTTATTTTACAGTGTAGATAAGACTAAATAGATAAAATAAAACTGTGACGTGTGGTGATGGCAGAATTGTAACGTACTTCTGGATAAAACTAAATAGATATTTAATGATATAAAAACATAAAATAACTTATGAGACTCAGTTAATAAAAGACATAAAATAACTTGTAAAACTTATTTAATATTTTTTTTTTAAAATTAAACGTTTGAAAAAGAAGTTACTTAAATTATAAAAAAAATAAAAAAATAACGTGTCATGATAAGACTAATGCTATAAAATGATAAGAAATTAAGAATGTTGAATATCTCCGTAGAGATGCTCGGAGCAATTTTTTCAACGAATTCATGGACTTCCAGGCCGCATTTCCCGCCTTTAGCATTTCACATCTTAATTTCTTTTTTGTTTTTTAATATCTCTTTCTCCATTTGCTAAAACAAGTACTGATTTACATTTGATTAGTGTTTGATTTGTTTCAATTAATTAATAATGATTACTTTAAAGTGGATTATTCTTTGACCAAGTGGAAAAGCTACCCCCACGACTTTCCATAATAATTAGTAAATTATTAAGATACGTTACCAAACAAAAAACAAAAGATAAGATGAAATCAAATTAGGATTGAGACAAAAAGGGTTGAGATTGAGAGTGCGACTTTTGACTAATCAAGATATACAGTCTCAGTCTCGGATCCTCATTCAATCACCACCGTTCAATTTTTCCTATTGTGGTTCATCTGTCTCATTAATTATTGTGATGGATTGGGGCAGTTAATGAAGTTATTATACAATTAATTTAATTTTCACTTCAAAAGTTAAAAGATTTAACTACTATTTTTATAGCTGTACAGACTTTACCTAGTTCCTATGCTTAAAAATAATTTCTTTTAATTTTTATATTTATTATTTTTAATTCCTTTTAGTCTCTAAACTTTCAGGATAAAAAAAGATTACAAATAATATGTATATAAACTAAAAATAATTTAAAAGAATATGTGTAGGGACTAAAATAAATAAATTTTAAATATATAGACTTAAAAATAAAGTTTATAGAAGTCAAATGAATAATTAAACCAAAATAAAATTAATAAAATATTGATATAAAATGTTTTATATTCCGTTTTTTAATTGATCATATTTTCTATTAAGTTCAATTGCTCTTTTACTCTTCATACTTTAACTTATCTATATTTTGATCTTTCTGCTTTTAATTGCTCATATTTAATTCTGTCAGTTTGACAATTGTTTATATTAAGTTTCTCACTTTCTCATCTCAAAATTTCATCGAATAATTAACATAAATGTAACAAAAGTATAACATATTATTGATTTAAATATGAGTTTAATTTTTATGCACTATTCATGTAAAAAAATTTCACTAAAAAAACAATTAAAATATATAGTAAATATAACTTTTAAGATAGTTATTATAAAAGTTAACAAATCATTATATATGAGAAATTGTGATCGAATGATAATATAAAAATTCTTTATAATGTCAATGTTTATAATATTTTCTCTTATTTTATATATTAATTATGAATATTATTACGTACTAATTTAATCATAATAATTGATTAATTGATAAAATTGTATCTATGTTTTTGTTTTGGATGGCTCAATATAGGTTAGGTTATTCATGTAATATCTATTGAAAAATTCTTACTTCTATATGAACTATGAAGTAGTTATAACAAAATTATTTACATTCTTTATTTTTTATGTCAAAAAAAAAGTTATAACAAAATTATTTTCTATTAGACAGGTTTTAGTATGTTAATACCGTAGTCAACGAAAGAGGGTAGTGATTTTACATTCTTTGCCACTCTACCATTCCCTAACAAGGATTGATCAAGATGGATTTCTATTCAGTATTGGATCCATTATTCTAATCTTAATTTCTTCTTTGATACATGATACAGCATGTTAAATTTTGTATCTACGCAATTAAATTAATCTAGGTGTATCTGTACCAAAAAATTAATCTAGGTGTATAGAAGTTATTGTAAAATACTTGGTATATAAAGTAAGAAAAACTGAGCTTGCAAAAAAAGTAAAAGGAAAGAAACAAGGGTAAGATAGCTTTCCCCGTGATTTTTCCTAACCCTAATGAGGACAAAATTTGATACAATTATCATCTTTGATAGAAATAAATAAGAGTAAGTTCAAAGTTGAATTTGAGAAGGTAAGATTGATTGTAGAAAAGGCAAACCATTCCCAGTTTTACTTATCATCCCTGAAGAAAAAAATTATGTGGGTCCAATTATATATTCTTTGTTTTCCTCATATAAAATTAAATCATAAAAATAATATAATTCTCTATTTTTTTTTCACTAAACTTTTTTCCTTTGACTGTTCCTTGTTCCAACAGAAGCTAAAAGATGACTAAGTAACTATTTGGTCCACAAGCAAAATTAATTTTATGCATCACGAAAAATATCGGGGGAGGGGTAAATTATGTTTCAATTTTTTTATAAGATTAAAAAAAACTCTTCAAAAGGTAAATGTTTAAATATATGAAAAGATAGACAATATGTCATTAATCCAAGTAAAACTGGATTCGATTCCTTTAAGTAAGGTTTAGGACTTGAGTCCTATGGATGAAAAAAAATATAGTTAGAAGAGGAAATCCTATTAAAGATGGTCAGATTTTCCATCAGAGATTAATCATCAACAAAAATGGTGGATACTCCGTACCACTAATATCATGATGACAAAAAAATAAATAAAATAAGATAGTAAAATTGTTTGAAGAGTTTGGAAGCAATCATCTGAATTTTTTAGACAATATCCTTAGATGCTAGTTTATAATAAAATTGATCTATAAGCTTTTAAACGAATGCATTGGCAAATCTTGCGGGCGATACAGAGGATGATTACTGTGTTTTTGAGCAACCCCTGCTCTATTGAGCCCCTTGCTCTTAACTGATGTTTTAGGAGTTTCATCTCCTCGTTTCAGAACCTACTTAACTAATACCGTTAAATATGCTCACAACATATGAATATAGATATCAAATGTAATCACTTCTAACATATTATTTAAATGTAATTTTTTTTACTTAAAATTAATTTGACTCACATTTTTTTAATTACATTCAATTGTTTAAAATTAATTTTACCAATTAAAATTGAATATTTTATTTATTTTATTTATTTTGAAATTGAATAAAATTAAATAGATTAATCGAAAGGAATACCAAAATAAAATTTGTTTCTCTTAAGAAATTTTTTTCTCTATATATAATCATAAATTGAATTTTTAACATGTTGATTTGACTCAATATAACACATATTTCAATATAAATTAAAAATCTGCGACTTAAAATTAATTTGACACACATTTAGTTACATTCAATTGTTTAAAACTAATTTTAAGAAAATTTAATGTTTTATTTATTTTTCAAATTGAATAAAATTTAAAGAAAAAGACTATGCACTAACAATAAAAAATAATTTTACATTGTTATTCAATCATGAACTATCAATGTATGCTAAGTTTATTGACTTTTATAATAATTATTTTAAAAGTCATATCAACCATGAATTATAATTAGATGACAATGTGAAATTATTTTACATTGTCAATGTATGACCATTAAACTCTAAAATTTATTAGATTGATTGAAAAAATTATAAAATAAATTTTGTTTCTCTTTTAATGAATCTTTTTTTATACATAATCATAAATTGAATTTTTAACATCTTCAAGCAACTCAAATATTTACCAACTATTTGACTTCATTGATTTACTTGACAATTCCACTATTTGAATATCAAATAATTAATACGTGTCACATCATATATATCATCTTAATCGTTTACTTTTTTTTTTTTAAATAATTTTTCACATACGCGCATATAAATAATACCACGTACTGTTTGAAAATTGAAGGAGATAACAGAGTTACCTACCTACCCCTTTCTAGATGGAAAATAAAAATAAAACCCACTTCCCGTTCACTTCATTCATTGCTACAGTACTTGTTACTTTTAATTTATACCATTTGAAAATAAAATAAAATTATATAAACACCTAACATCTACATGACACTTGAGATAAAAACGAGAAAGAAAAGAAAGAAGTCTAAATATAATATGTAGTATGATGTGATAAAAAGGCTGATTGACCCACTGGTTTCCTTTTAAAAACTAATTTTCAAAATGGGTTTTTTTCAAAACATATTATTGGTATGAGTCTGTTTTGACAAAAAATCAAGTTAAATTTTCAAATTGACCATGTGGCATGCCACGTCGGTCACGTGATGAAACAACTATTTAAAATAGTTGTTTCATGCTGACACAATCAATGATTTACGATTTGAGTGTGTCGGATTTGTTAACAAACCAAAAAAAGAAAAGGTATAAAATTCGCTATTCGGAATGGCTGGTTCAGCAGACTAAAGGAAACAACCATCTGTGATAGCTGGACCAAGAAAAAGTGAAGCAGCCATTGTGAGTGGCTATTTCAAGTGAAAAAGTGAAGTAGCCATTTGAAATGGCTACTTCAAGTACACGTGGTGACCGAAAAAAGTGAAACAACCATTGTGTGTGACAACTTCAAGTACATAACCTATCCACGCCCAGCTCGTGGTCCGAATAAAAAATTGGAGAAAACATGAAGTAGCTATTTTGAATGGCTGCTTCAAGTGAGTAATTTGCCTTCGTCATCTTCTTCACACTTAACCGGATATCAAAAATCTAAGTATTTTCTTACACACTATTTTTTTATTTTTTATATGTTAACAGATATATTATATATATATATATGTGTTATATATGCATTTTTGTCATTTTATTGTATCTATTTTACGGAGTTTTATGTGATAATTTTTTTAATAATTTGATTTCAAGTGTATTTTCTTTATTTTTGATACATTGTATGTAATATTTATATTTGTCATCATAAGTATTTCTTAAAAGTATTATGTAAATGGGATATTTTTTGTTACTTGTAATTTTGTTGTGTATTTATATTTTTTTTAATTTTAAAGCATTGAAAAACTATTTTTTTATTTCAAAGAGAAACAACCATTTGAATTGGCTGCACCGATTTGACACGCGACCAGGGGACCGCTACAAGAAGGCACAACACGGGTTGGAGGTGCAGCCATTACAAATGGCTGCTTGTGAACACGGTATACAAGCAACTATTTTCAGTGGCTGTTTCCTCTCATTTGATTATTATTGTGTCTACAAATTTTAACGAACTTGTCAGTCTTGAAACAGCCATTGGTAATGGCTGGTTTATGTGGATATTTTTTTTTAAAAAAAAATTACGTGGAATTTAATTTGTTGGTCAAATTTTTTTGTTGACTTGGTCTTTGATCAAAACAGACCCATGCCAGTAATATGTTTTGAAAGAGACCTATTTTGAAAATTAGTTTTTAAAAGTAATCCAGAGGGGTCAATCAGCCGTGATAAAAAAAAATGTATTCATAAAGTGCTTAATAACAAGTGTTTATATATCATCTTGAAACAATTTTTGCTTTTAACTTTATTGTTAATTATTTTAAATTGTGGAATACGAACACACTCAACACAGTATACAGTTTCATTTTTTCTCCTCTTTGAATCACTGTTCTCAAAACCGGACCGGAGGAGTTCGGAACCGGTGCGAACCGGTCAAGAACCAGTCAAACCGGACCAAAACCGGCCAAAACCGGTCAAGAACCGGTACCCAAAACCGGTTTGAACCGGTATTTTTTTATTTTTTATTTTATTTTTTATTTTTTTATTTAAAATTTTAAATTTAATATAAAATATTTTAAAAATAAATAAAAACACATATTTAATAAATATCTCAAATAGTTATAAATTATTTTATCAATTATTATTATTATTTTCTTGTAAAACATATAATTTGCTCATTTATATTAATTTATAATTTTTTTATATCTTGATTTTTGATAATTTTATATTATATTAATTTGTCATTTTCTTTCTTTATTCTAAATGTAAATTTGTTATTGTTGATGGACATTATTTTATTTTATTAAAATTTGAACTTAAGTATTATGATATATTTAATTAAACTTTTATGTATTTTTTGAATGTTAAAATCTTGTAAAGTGATGTTTTAAGTTTTATTATAGTTTTTAATGTTATAATGTTATGTGATATTATATTTATTTAATATTATTTTATAAATTATTTTATTATTATTATTTTATTAATACCGGTTCAACCGCGGTTCAACCACGGTTGAACCATTGAATCTTGAACCAGTGCCTTGACCGGTTCAATGACCGGCCGGGTTTTAAAAACATTGCTTTGAATATTAATTCATAAATTCTTTTGAATCAATGATGAGACATTTTTATATTTTTCTTCTGTATTATAGTATTATATTATATGTTGAACCGGTCTGACTGTAATACTTAATATTGAATGCTTAAATACTATAGTTTTGTTATGTTGTATTAAAAATACTAAGTGATTTTTAATATTGCTTTTCTAATTTCTTCTTGATTAAGTTTACTGATTCAAGTACTTGCGGTTGAATTACTAATTTGTTGATTCGATCATTAATAAGTCAATCTCCGGTCCCGATTATACACCCATGCAAATATATTCTAATTAAAATTAAAATTTGCCGTTTCAAACTTCTTAGTCTCTGGTTCAACATTCAATTTATTTTCTATTCTATAAGTTCTTTAATAGAAATCGATGGCAAATATTTAAAACAAATGTATGCCTTTTGGAACCTATAAAACCCGTTTATAACTGAGTCAACGTAAATTTCATCATATCTTAGAATATTTATTGTTGATTGTTACGAATGCTCTTCAATATTGTTGATTGTTACGAATGCTCTTCAATACTTTAAATTTACAACCGTGGGCATGGCATTACACGACTTGACAACTGCAAAGCGTGTTCCACGATGATTAATTCATTTAATTGCCTAGTTGAAGTCATGAAGGACGCAATTCTATTTAATATAATAATATAAATAAAAAGACTAATAACCAGGTTTGAAGCATGAATAAGGTTCGAAAACAATGTCGTAAAAAATTTAAAATAAGAAAATAGTCAAATTATTTTAAATTCAACACGTACGTCAAATGACGAGAAACTAAAATATATTTATATTCGACTGCAATATTGACAAGGGAGAAATAGTCAGAATAATATTCAGTCTACCTTTCACATGTTTAGAAATTCAATAGGCTCTAACAATGACTTCAACATATGAGTAGATATTTTTTTAAATGTTGCATTATAGATACGGCATTGCTCGGAAACCTGTCATTGAATATATGAAAGATACATGCATACACACACGTATTTACACTTTTTTAATCAAGCGATAAGGATTAAGACTTATTTTAAAGTCAAGTTATTTATTATTTCTGTTTAATCAAGTCTTTCTATTATAAAATAGAAAAAATAGGATATATACTAATAGTGTAAACTAATTTTATATTATTATTTAATTACAAACTAATATATAGAGTAAGTTTAATGACTTTTACAATAATTATTTTAAAAATCATATTTAGTTGGTTGATAGGGGTAAAATTACTTTACACTAACAATGCATAGACATCAAACTCTATAAAATATTTATTTTTGTAAAAAAATAACTAAACACGGACAAGAAAGAGATATTACACATATCCATATATAATTATTTTTCATAACGACTTTGTGATGTAGATATCTCATCTAAGTTTTTTTTTCTTCATCTTTTGTTTTTTCTACAAACATGTGCTGCTAGGTTCCATCCAGAACGACCGTCAGTCTTATATAATGTCCACATTTTTTTTATTCAATTTATTGGGTGTCAAATTTACATATAATATTTATGAAATTATTGATATTATTTATTAATTGAAATCAACGTTTCATTTTGATGAATGTTGTTAATTTTAATTAGTAAAATAATGATAATATTTGTCAAAATAAAACTTAAATTTTAATTAAAAATAAAACTAACAATAAATACGACAACGTATCTGTTTTTATTCAAACCAAATCGTAGAATCTTTCTTATACAATAAATTAGGTAAATGTAATTAAATAACATTGACACATGAAATGGGTTGAGCCAAAAAAATTAGAACAATACTTCAGATTTGAGAACGAGCAGCATGTCAAGGGAGTAAAATTATTCAATTAAAAATTCACTGGTTCCATTATCAATAATATGCATTTTTTAATAAGGGGAAATTTATATAAATAATTTTCTATTTTTATAATATTTTTTCTACTAATTCTCTTAATTATTAGATAAGAAAATATTAAACATTTTTATGTTAAATATATTCATTTTATTTAATAATTTCATATTGTATTAAAAAAAAAAAAAAACCTTGTATGAGGACATAATATTGCTTAATTTATATTCATGATATAAACATATAAGTTATTTAAAATTCTCACCATTGATATTAAAAAATATTAATTCTGATAAATAAAATTTTGTATTTGCAACTGTTATTTTTTTTTTTATCTATAATCTATAACAAAAATAAATACAATATCCTATCTTAGTTTCCATTTTTTGTTACCTGTTTTTATCCTTTAATTGCATATTATAATTCATTTTATTTTCTATTCAATCTTTATTTTTCTCTTCTTGTTTTCTTTTAACTTTCCATTTATGAAAACTGATTGTTGTAACTAATAAGTATGATTTCTATTTTCTATTCAATCTTCTATTCTTCTTCTTCTTTCCAATATTTCTTTATGAAAATCTCTATTTACCCAAAAAATAAAAATTCATAAAGACATGAAATACCTATTTTACACTGATATGGAATGACAGTAATAAAATTTTGAACTTAAAACCTCTTTCAAACTACCCACATCCCGATCCTAATGGTTAGAAAAATTATACTTGAACATTCTTTGGGCGTCTGTGTCTAGAGAAAAATAAAAAGAAAAGAGAAAAAAATAATCGATATAATTAGTGATATAATATAAAAAAAGATAAAGAAAAAATAAGAGTTGCTAATAAAATATTTATAATTAGTGGTTGTAAAAAAATCAGCACCCTAATGTTTATTTGTCATTGTAACTGATGTTATGAGCAAATGAGCAATTCTATCCAAGGATGTCAATAAAATAAAATACTTGTAACCATGTATTTGCGTGATTGGCTGAGAGTAAATAACATGTCATTTATAGAACTGCTTATTTTGCTTTGCTTTCATGACATATAGTACTAGCAATGATCATATTTAAAACTTTCATCTTAATTAATTTATCCGTACGTCATCAAAAGGACTCATAAATATGTTTGGTGTAATTAACTCGACATGTATGTAAATGCGATGTAGAATGAATTGTTAATTTAATGCTTTAAGTTAGTATTATGTACTAATAAACCATTTACAAAGTTGAATCTATTCCTTTTTAAATAACTATTAATATTTTTATTTTTTAATTATGGAATTCATGGAACCCCACAGAAGTTTTTTTTTTCTTTTTTCAGAAGAACCTTTTTTTTTCATAGAAAAAAAATATCATTTACGTAATTCCATTTCAAGTTATCAAATTAATTTAAAACTCGATCAAAACACATACTCTAATAAAATAAGATATTCGAAACACAAGAAACATTACTTTCCAAAATCAGAAAACAACTTAGTAAAATAAAAGTATAAAAGATGATAATAGCATGATAATCTTTTTTTATTATGTTTGATAAAAAAAATTAGAATACATTGATAATTTACATGTTTTTTTTTACATTTCATTCATAGATTACTATATATAATATAATTTTTATTTTTTTATAATAATTACTTTAAAAGTCGTATTTAAGGTAATTTTATATTACTTTAAAAGTTGTATTTAAGGTAATTTTATATTAATTAATAGTACAAAAACTAAATTAACATTGTATAAAAATTAAAATTTTGCTATAAATATTTAGTAAGTTAATATATAATTAAAAAAAATAACTTTTAGCTAAAAGTTAGTTTTTTTAAGATAATGTATTAAATTAGAAATATTTAGCAGTATTAACTGTTAAATTAATTGATAAATTTAGAATGATATAAAAGAATGTGTTTATTTAATACTTTTATTTTGTAAACAAAAATATACTTTAAAATAATTACAATTTTAATTTTTTATTTAATCTTGAACTCTTATTTTTTTGCTTAAAGATAAAATAAAAAAAATAGTATAAATAATATAATAATTAAAATAATACTGTAACGTTATAATTAGGTATTAAAGATTTAGAAAATTTTGCATCTTACAAATGTTTAGTTAACCAAACCGAAGCACTGGATATCAAGTGGTTTGGTTTAAAAATTGACTTAAACAGAGGCCTAAATCTGATTTGAATCTTACCTTGAAAGTTGAAGCCAATCCCCCAAGTTCAAACTCACTTTTGTGTAAGGACAAAATTCCCACCCAACCCCCAAAACTAAAATATTAAGGGCACGAGGCAAAGACTTCATCCCCAATAAATCAATCAATAATCTAGCTAAAGCTTTCTTTCATTCAGTTTAAACTTTAGTTTATGCTCCTCCTCCTCCTCCTCCTCCTCCTAATTATAATAATAATGAAATAAAACCTCGATTTTATTGACCATCGAAATTGAAAACAAAAGCACCTTCTGAGTTCCACCTTGTACTATTTGGCAATTTTTAAACACTACAATTGTAGTAATATGCAAGAGATTTTGGTATTAAAAATGAATGAAGTGAGAAAGGGCGAAGGGTTGAGGTGGAATCCTACGTGTGAGGCTGATTGTATAATAAGCCCACAGCAAAATTTCCAGACGTAACCGTCAACTCATATCAGACCCCAACAACTTCACACGCAAACAGAAGAAAAAACATTTGAAAAAGCCACACAAAGGACAAAACATCAACCATTTTTCTACTCATATAAAAACTCCCCCTCTCTCCTTTTCCCTCTTGTATTAAAAAAAACGCCAGCTCTCATTTATTTTTGGTCTTTCTTCCCTCTTCACACCTAGCTCAATTTGTTTGGTTTCCCTCTTTCACTCCCTCCCTCCCTCCCTCCCTTTTATTTATTTATTTAATTATTAGTTGGTGTTGTTGAACTTGTCCCTCTCCCTAGGATTGGGGGCTGCGAAAAAAGAAGAAACAGTGGGTTCTCAAGTCAAATGTGATGGGAAGTGGAGTTTCAACCCTCTGTTGCTGCTCCCGGACCAACGAACGGGAGGTTATATTCACCGCTTCGGAGCCATTGGACGAAACCCTAGGCCACTCCTTCTGCTACGTCAGATCCTCCGCTCGTTTTCTCTCTCCCACTCACTCCGATCGCTTCCTCAGTCCCTCTACTTCACTCCGCTTCTCCCCGACCCGACCCGAATTTCACGAAACCGGCTTCAAAGCCATTTCCGGAGCCTCCGTCAGCGCCAACAGCTCCCTTCCCACAACAGTCATTCACTTGGAAGAAGACGCTCTTGGAGCCGCCTCCAGGGGTAATATCGTAAATGGCTTCGAAAGCACGGCGTCGTTTTGCGCTCTCCCGCTCCAGCCCGTTCCCCGAGGCGGCGAGCCCTTCGAGGTCAGCGGCTTCTTCCTCTCCGGTCCAATTGAAGCCAACGCCGTCTCCGGTCCTCTTCCCTCCGCCGCCGCCGACGAGGTTCCTTTCTCGGCGCCGCTGGCCGGACTTTACACTAAGAAGAACAATAAGAAGAAGAAGAAGGTCATTTCGGGGTTCCGGAAGGCGTTCAACCGGAACGCCCCGGAGAAGAAGCGGCCGTGGGTGGTGCCGGTGCTGAACTTCGCCGGGAGGAAAGAAAGCGAGGGGAGGCCGCCGCAGCCGGCGGAGGGCGAGAGCAATGTGCAGTGGGCGTTGGGGAAGGCCGGTGAGGATCGAGTCCACGTGGTGGTGTCGGAGGAGCAAGGGTGGTTGTTTGTGGGGATTTACGACGGTTTCAACGGCGGTGACGCGCCGGAGTTTCTGATGGGACACCTCTACCGTGCCGTTCATAACGAGCTTCAGGGTTTGTTCTGGGAACTGGAAGACGAAGAACCGTTGCCACAACAAGAGAGCAATCCCGTGGTGGTGGAAGGAACGGAGAGTAAACGGCGTAAACTGTGGGAGCTTCTGGCCGAAGAAGGACTCGACCTTTCGGGTTCGGATAGGTTCGCGTTTTCCGTGGACGATGCTCTGAGCGTTAACAATGCGAATGCTGGTTCTGCTGTGAGCAGGAGGTGGTTGTTGCTGTCGAAGTTGAAGCACGGGTTGACGAAGCAGAAGGAGGGTGAAGGGAGAGGGTGGAATCTGGGGAATGAGGAGAAGGAGAAGGAGAATCAAGAGAAGCGTTGTGGGAGGAAGAGAAGAGTGGGACCCGTGGATCATGAACAGGTTTTGAGTGCCTTGTCTCGGGCGCTTGAGGTGACGGAGCTTGCGTATTTGGATATGACGGATAAGCTTTTGGACACGAATCCGGAGCTTGCTTTGATGGGTTCGTGTTTGTTGGTTGCTTTAATGAGGGATGAGGATGTGTATGTGATGAATGTTGGGGATAGTCGTGCTATTGTTGCACACTATGAACCAAAAGAGGTTGATTCTAGTGTTGAATTAGGAAACAAGGGAGGTGTTGAGTCCGGTGCAGAGAGCATAGTTGAGGAGTCCTTGGGTTTGGGTCAAGGTGGGAGTGTGATCAAGTTGGGGAATGAGGGTCCTGCTCAACAAATGAGGTTGGCGGCATTGCAGCTCTCCACTGACCACAGCACCAGCATTGAAGAAGTAAGTTTAATTCTTGAATTAGTTGACTTTTAGGTGAAATGAAATTCTTTCAAGTTTCTACACTCCTGTTGAGTTTGGATGTTTTATATCAAGTGGCAGTTGAAATTTTAGATTTGGTAACATGCAGTATTAAGTAATTAAGCAATTAAGCAATAATGATACATTCAAGAGGTTAGATTACTTGCTTCATGATTATTTGTTGTTCTTGTTTTATTTCAACTTACTAGAAGATATACTTTTAGTAGTAGTTGCAGTTATTGGCATTTTTTTCCTTTATCTATAGTCATGTTGTGATATGGTTATACAAGTTGTCTAAAAAGAGGAGCTTATTGTTTTGCAGGAAGTCATTAGGATTAAAAACGAGCATCCTGATGATGCCCAATGTATAGTCAATGATAGAGTTAAAGGCCGCCTTAAGGTCACCAGAGCATTTGGGGCTGGATTTTTGAAACAGGTATAGTCAATGTTTTAACTGTGCTTTTGAACTGTTTTCTACTTCCAACACAGAGAAAATAATATGCTGTTTTTTTTATAGTTCATTCATCATGGAATGATATTTCACATTGATTCTTTGTTTAATACAAATGAAGATTTAGGGTTCATCTTGCTTGGTGGCATCCTTTGTTTAGGCAAAGAGTGTGTGTTTGCATGCTTAGGAAGTGTATCAGGTGAGAGCATGTTCTTATGAGAGCAGCTAATCTTTACCATACAACTATAAATAGATGGTCAAGATTAGGTTCAAGTAAAATCATCCATGTATGGTCAAGATTAACTCTTCTCATCCCTTATGCTGTCCATTGATACAGACATAAGCTTTGTAAATATATATATACAACTATATGAGTATTTAAAAAGATGTGTGAAGCCATGAACATATTTGTATGCATAGATACTCTAATGTGTATTTTTAACTATTTATATTCATGAGCACAAACATCTTATTGTTCATGATCCTTTCGTGTTTTTCCAAAAATGAAATGGAAAAATTGCAAAAGTTTTCATGTTAGTTCAGAATTTTTCAAAAGCTTTCTTTAGATTCTGTCTGTAACACTTTTATGATGAACTGTATAGGATGTAAGCTACAGTGTCCAACCTTTTAGTGTGTTTTGTATTTATTTTTTAGGAGAATTGATCGTTTTCTTTTTCTCTCTAAAGCTGTCTAAGCTAAGGAAGCTACAAAAAATAAAAGGGATTATTTTTCTAAAATAATTTAATCCCAACACTCAATTAGACTTAGTCTTGCAATATACTGCTGATTGATAAAATGAGAAGACTAGTAATAAAGCCAATTGTTAGGAGAACATGCTAACATTGCTATTTAATATTTATTATTTCGTTAAAAATAATTTATTTGCCATCAAACTCACTTTTGTTTTGCTTATGGTATTGCTGCATGTGCTGATGCTCATCTACACGCAAAATTCGAAGCCTGATTGTTTATCTTGTTTAGGGTTGCATATTTTTCTCAAGTTTTTGCCATAAATGCATTCTGACATGATTGTATGAACTGAATTTTTCCATAGCCGAAGTGCAATGATGCAGTACTAGAGATGTTTCGTAATGAATATATTGGCACTGCTCCATATATATCGTGCTCTCCTTCACTACGTCACCATAGATTATGCCAGAGAGATCAGTTCCTGATCCTCTCATCTGATGGTTTATATCAATATCTAAACAATGAAGAAGTGGTTTCTCATGTTGAGAGCTTCATGGAAAAATTTCCAGAAGGAGATCCAGCCCAACATTTAATAGAAGAGCTGCTGCTCCGTGCAGCTAAGAAGGCTGGTAAATGAATCTTCTGACCTTGTGTATCGTTCTTGTTTTGCAGTCTTGTTAGACATGTTCAATGTGCAATTTGTTGAGTGACACAAGTGGTGGGGGGGGGGGGGGGGGGGGGGGGGGTATTAATTAGTAATTATTTTCATACGTGAATTAAAAGCTTTTTGTATGAACTCTAATTGGTTTATGTATGAACTCATGTCTATCTCTACTTTGAAGACATATTTTAACTGTAAGGTACATTTTAAGAAGTAAAACACTATAGCTTGCAGAGTATATATTTTGAAGGATTTGAATCCCCCCCCCCCCCCCCCCCCCCCCCCACCACCACAGAGAGAGAGAGATTTGGTGTTGGGAGCTCTGTAATTATTAACTCTTCTCAAGCTTTTCTATTAAAATCTTATGTGCCTCAGAGATATTTGTTGTCTTTTAGTGGGACATTGTCTATATCATGTATATTTATATTTTCCTCATTTTCCTTCTTTAGAGAGGTGACAGCTCTTACATAGTCATATATTTTACATTCATATAAATCCCATCACTTCCGTGGGCTTCTAAATTATTTCCTCAATCTGAGTTTTATTATAAAGTCATTTTCTGAAAGGACTATTTTAGTCAATACCCAGCTTTGTCATTCTCCTTTATATATGTGTTTATCATATGATTCCAGAGTTAGGCTGAGATAACAGCTTTAAATTCAGGAGGGTTGGTGTGTCTGTCTGCTTTTATTTGTATTTGGATAAAACTTATTTTGAAACATGTTTGATGCTAGTAGGGTGTTTTTCACTTTTCAACCTGCTTGGGGTTTGGGATAAATGATAATGTAAAAACAAGAAAATAATTGCTGCATGGAATATGTTGATTTCATTTCTATTAGATTTTTTTGTCTCGTCTACTATTATGTATATACAACACACATTTAGAGGTGATTTTTTAATCGAATTGTGGCAGGAATGGATTTTCATGAATTGTTGGATATCCCACAAGGAGATAGGAGGAAGTATCATGATGACGTTACTGTCATGGTGATATCACTTGAAGGGAGAATCTGGAAATCGTCAGGGAAGTATCCATGAGACAATGAGACCTTCAACTTGCTGTTGGCTCTATACATGTCATAAGATTTTTGCACCCGAGTGTGCCATGAAGCCAGTGCCGAAGTTTCAAAACCGATCCATTTTCATGGATCTGGGTGTGTTATTCCTGATCTTACAACATTAAAAATGATCAACTGAGGAATCTAAGATTTTACTGGCAAAAAAGGCTACTGCTATAGCTCTATCCAGAGTTAAAGAATGCTAAATACAATTTGGTATGAGCTAAGAACAGGCATTGCAGATGGGCCTTTGGGAATTCTGTTGAGGAGTTAAAAAAGAAAAGGAAAAAGTAAAGCCTCTGTTTCTTTTTCCATTCGCAGCTCTATTCCCTCTTCCCCTTTTTTGCAGTTATAGAGATGAAAAATGATAGAAATTTTGCATAGCCAAGACCCTTTCTATTTATTTTCGTTTTTCTTTCTTTCTTTCTTTTTTTTTTTTTTCTCTGGCTCAGCCAAGAAAACATGGGTGTATATGGGTGGGGATACAATTGAATTGATTGAACTCGACCAGTCTTTAGTCAGAAATGACGATCTGTAATGGAGAGTGGATTTCCACCATTGCGTTTTAAAATGATTATTCTGAATTAGAGATCTCTAACCCAGACCAGGGCATTGCATGTAATTACACAATGCAGAATGAAAACGGCCTTTATTAATCATGGCGAATTCAAACATTAATTGTTAACTAGTATTTTAGTAGGTGAATTGTATAATATAAGTTAACTTTATATAATTAAAATTTATAATAAATAAATATTTTTTAATGTATAAATTATATTATAATTAAAATTTGTAATATATAAAGAGAAAAAGAATTATATATTGACAGTGTAAAACTATTTTACACTGTTATCCAATCACAAATAATTATAGTAAATTTGTTGACTTTTACAAAACTATCTTAAAAGTCATGTAAACGGTAATTTTTAATTGGATGATAATATAAAATTATTTTACATTGTCGGTGCATCACTATTAAATTCATAATTACATTTTAATTTTACAATGAATAATTTAAATTATAATATAAAAGTATTTTTAACTATTAACATTTTTTTAAAAAAATGTTAAAATTCAATTTAGAGATGTAAATAAAATATATCAGAATGAAATAATTAAGTGGAAAAAATCAAATATATGAATAAAGATAAAAAGAGAGTAATTTGAAATAATTGAGAAAATTTTTGACTAGTTACAAGGGTAGTAAGTGAAAATACACATTTAAAAAAGAAAAAAAAAATACTAAAAATGTCTAATTGAAAGAATTGAAAAAATGAAAGCCTTACTTTCTAAATTATGTATTCTAATTTATAATATCAGTCAATTTTCTTCTATTTTAGTTTGAGTTGGTCATTGTTTTTCTGTTCACTGGGATGTATATGTAGTGCTTGAATTTCTAGCATTTATTAGTATTAGGTACGCAATTTAGCATGGGAGATAGGACTCTCAAACAATTTGCATAACGATTGATCAGCCTTTTCCCCAAACTTGAAGGTGGGAGACAAAATGAAGAGACATAGAAAAAGAATAGTAAATTTCAGGATGTGTTTATATTCTAACAAATAAGGAATATTATAGATCCCTATCTCTGGCTTCAACACCTCACATCTTGACATTTCAAGTGATAAATGGACTTGCAAGTATCATTAGCCATAGCGTACAAGGTAATGTCACTTGAGCTTTTCCACCATCATCTATGTAGCAGTAGCAGCTGCAGTAGACTTTGATTGCACCCAAGAGACTAAATCCTCTCTACTTGCAATAAAACATCCAACTTTTTCCTCACTCTGCCTAAATGGAGCAGCTAGCTTCCTCAAATGAGAGGCAAAAGAAATGTTGAGTCCTTGGGCAAACTTATGAGCTCCAGTACCAGTTTGGGCTAGGAATAACTCTGGCAGTGTCTCCTCCCGCTTAACAATTTTGGTGAGTGTCCACATCCACTCTTCCAGTGCAGTCAGAGCAGCACCAACCGATAATGATCGAACATCTAAACACCATTCTTCATCAGTTTTGTTGTGTAAACCTGGGTATAATCCATACAAGGTTCCCAAGTAGAGTAGCTCATGGGCTCTCTCTAGAAGATCTTTGTTTCTACATATGTCAATCAAGCAGTTACAGAAGGGTCTTCTCACTTCAACTGCTGCGTTGCTCATGATACCCTTGAACTCTTCCTTGACAGTCTCAAAACTAGTTTTTTCATCTTCAATCAACTGAATAAAGGCAACCAATTTAGGATTAGCTCGCTGCAAACAACCAAGGACTTTTTCCTCATCCTCACTTCCCTGAGACAAAGACACAACAGATAGCAAGCAACCACATAGCCTATCATCTGGCTTAATTCCTCTCTCAACTGAAATGTCAAAAACTTTGACCAAATCATCAAATTCCATAGCCCTTCCCAAGCACTGAATCAAACAGGTAAACCCCATCACATTGAGTTCAACACCTGACTTACACATCTCTTCAAACAATTTCATTGCCTTATCAACATCTCCCTGACTCCCATATATGTTGAGCATCGCCGTGTAACTCCAACTGTCCGGCTTGCAATGTGCAGACTGCTTCATGTCCCTAAACAAAGTTTCAGCTTCCTCCACCAGTCCAACATCCGCACACATATTCAACAAAGTATTATACAAGATAAAATCCATAGGCCATCCATTTTCCTTCATTCGTTGCCACAACTCCAACGCATCACGAGACCACCTGGCCTTGCCATATATCTTAATAACCGCTGTCAGAGTCTTCTCATTCGGCGCAATCCCTGACTCAATCATTTCCTCAAACAGTCCCCTTGCAAACCCTGGCTTCCCAGCCTTTCCCATTGCCTCCAACAAGGTGTTATACACAACCAGATTAGGCTGCACCCCAACAGACTCCATCTCCTGAAACACATACCTAATGCCATCATAGTCCCCAGCCTCCCCAAACATCTTCCCCAACACAGAGAATGTGATGGGGTCAGGCTTCCAGCCAGTTGCTCTACCTCTCTCATACAAACTTATCACCTCCTCAACCTTGCCTAACCTAGCATAAACATCTAAAATAGCAGAGTAAGTTACCTCATCAGGCATCAAACCAGTCTTGTACATCCTCTCAAACCATTGCACAGCCTTGTCATAGAGGTTGCACTTCTTGGCACAGGAAATGATGGTGGAGTAAGTGATGTTGTCCAGTGGAACCCCAGTGTCGATCATCTGGTGTGCAAGATCCTCTATCAGCCCAAACTGTTTCCCAAACCTCAGAGACTTCATTGTGACATTGTAGAATATGGTTTCCATGGGAAGCAAGTTCTGGGCCTTGATCCAATTCAGAAAAAGATGAGTCTTTTGCCATGGCTTCAAGATGTTGAGTATCAACAAAGCGTTTTCTCTAGAAATTGGGCGTGGAATCTCCTCCAAACAAGCCAAGAACTCATCTTCAGAGGAACCAGACTCATTCAGTTTCTGAGCAAAACGTTTCAAATCTCTCAACTGTGGACTGTAAGATGAGTAAGTAGCACGTTTTTGTCTCTCAGGGGACAACACAGAGCGCTTTGCTTTGGTGGGGTTGACCCAAGTCGATTTTGGCTTAGATAACACATAGGATTGGTCTTTTGTGGCGGAAGATAGGGTTTTGTTGGCAAGGGGTGTGAGTTGGTCGGATAAGGAAGTGTTCTTCTTTTTCTTGTTGTTGTTGTTGTTGTCTGAAGTTGGTGTGGGAGGAGCTTCTGGAGTGGAATTTGAAGTGGCGCAGTGTATGAAAAATTTTCTATGGGGTTTTTGCCTACAAGGGGTGGTGATGCTGAATCTTGTTCTTTTGGTGTCTGTGAAATACACATCCACAACGGTAGACAGTGGAGTAGCCATTGGACTGCTTTGGCTAGTGACCAGTTCCGAGATATTATTTTATAACCTTATCTAAATCGAAAAATGAGGAACCCCAATTTTACAAATTCTGATATTTTTTTAAGGATATTTTGATTTTCAAATTAAGAAGAAAAAAACATATAGTTTTTTTTTGGGGCTGGATTTGGAGATACACAATGTGGGCTGTTCTTTTTCTGGGTGGGCTATGTAAGCCCTTTTGGATTTAAGAATGGACTGGGCAGCAGTTGTGATATGGTTTAAGTCCCAAAAATAATTTATATTTTTCAAATCAAATCAAGTTTATACACATCTGATCATATTTGATAGAATTTCTAAATTAGAAGAAATAAAATTAATGAAGCTTTAAAAATCAATTTTTAAACATTCTAAACTCTATCCAAGAATCAAATAATTTTTCATGTTTCTACATTATAAACGTGCTAATAGTTGGATCTTGGATGTGTGTTTTTCCAGGATAACTTCTTCCATTCAATCTGATAGTAAGAATTAAAACACACCAAATAATTTTCCTTGAAGATGAAATTCATGGGGTTGGTCTAATGCTAATGGTTGAGCATCCGTTAAGGGGAGTAAGTGGATGATTAACTGTTTATCCATCATAATTTGGGTTTTTCTTTCTTTGGTAAGACTCCAAAATATCTTTGCAAGTTTTTGATTTGGAACTTAGTCACATATAAAGCTTATTGCTCTCTCTAAGTATATGTTTAGTGGGAATCAAAGCCAAGTTATCCCCTACAAGCTCATTGTGTTGCCAACTAGAAGTATCAAAGTAAATCAACTAAACTCTCTTGGCTCTACATGGATTGCTCAAATAATGAACTAACCTCATCCAACTCAATTTTCGGTGAGCCAAAAAATACACAATCATGCTCAACCCACCATGGATTGGTGAGGTAAGTAGATTGACTTACGAGTTGACTAATTTAATTTTCTTAAAAAAATTCAAAACTACAAAAAATATAAAAGCCTAAAAGAATGAGAAAATAAAATAAAATAAATAAGGAATTTTAAATCAAAAAATATAAATATAAATTTTAAAAAGTTAGAAAAATAAAAATGGATTACCACATGTAGCCAAGGTCACTTACAGATTAAGTGAGTCGGACAATTCAATCCAAAAAAATGAACGAACATTTTTTTAAACTCATTTAGCCTTTGAGCCGAATTGGCTTATGGATTATAACTCACGTTGACACCTCTAATGCCAATTGAGTTGGTTAATTGTTATATACACTGGAACAAAAAACTCAGAAGTTTGAGATATCATACGAGTATATAACTATAGCCCACAGATTATACCTGTCATGCAAAACTACAAATTGTTTTCCCTTTCGGGAAAGCTTCTAGTTTTGCCATTTTTTTTTCATTGTCATGCATGATCTCATCCACTATTATTACATCATATAATATCATGTCCGTTTCACTACATTACATATAGCAGCATTTAATTTAATTCCTAGTACCTTTGTTTCAGACTACTTTCACTTCTAGATGAGATACAGTGAATCTAATGGCAATCCCATCATCCACTGGCATAGTCCCCTGAAATTGAAAGCCTCCATAATACTCCACTTGCAAGTGCATGTCTCTCCTATAAAAACACATTGCTCTCTAATAGGAAGGTTGTGTTGTGCTTGTGCATTCTTCTGCTACACAACTATGTCTGTGGTTCCTTGCTACCACACCACTGAAAAACATAACTTTAGGGGTGAAAGCTTTCAAGAGTTTTTTGAGTGTTGGATGGCTGAGCAAAACCAACACCTGAAGGAACTTTTAGCTGCTGAATCAACTCATCTTACAGATGAGCAAGTGCAGGCACTGAATGATAGGGTGGTTGAGCATTATGAGCGCTACTATAAAGCCAAGTCAAGGTGTGCAAAGTAAGATGTGTTGGCCATGTTTTCCCCAACATGGCTGAGATCCTTGGAAAAGGCTTTTCTTTGGATTGGTGGATGGAGACCCAGCATGGCATTTCACTTGCTATATTCCAAGTCTGGTTTGCAATTTGAGGCCAGACTCAATGAACTGATTCAGTGTCTAAGAACACATGATTTGGGAGACCTATCAGCATCCCAACTTGCTCAGCTTGATGAGATGCAAAGGAGGACCATTTTAGAGGAGAGGGAAATCACAGATTTGATGGAAAGTCACCAAGAGACAATGGCTGATGCTCCAATGGTGGAGTTGTCTCATGTGGTTTCTGAGATTATTAGAGTCAATGAAACAAGAGAGATTGGTAAGAATAAGGAAATACAGGACATGGTTGAATCAACTCTGGTGCCAATGGTGGAAGGTTTGGAGAAGATCCTGCTGAAAGCTGATGAGCTAAGGTTGAGAACACTGAAGGCCATTGTTAATGTTCTGACTCCAAAACAAGCCATTCACTTCTTAATTGCTGCTGCAGAGTTGCACCTGAGGCTACATGAGTGGGGCAAGAAGATGGAAGTAGGGATGTCAAAGTGTACCCGGACCCTACGGGTACCCGCAAAAATATCCGCAAGCGGGTCGGGTAAATACCCGCTTATTGGGGCTGGGGCCGGGTATTTACCCGTAATTTTTTGAGGGTGCGGGTACGGGTACGGGTACTATAGTACCCGCCCCGCCCCGCCCCGCACCTATCATATATATCATTAAAATAACTTAAATAAATAATTATGTTATATATATACTTTTTTGTAAAAAAATAATTTTATATTTTCCATAAACTAACACTAATAGTAAAAGATTTATGTTATAACTTACAATAATTTTATATTTTATAATTTTAATATTATGTGTGAATGCTTTTAATGTTAAGTTTGAATTATTTAAGTGTGAATTTTCAATTTATTTGTAATAATTTTTTAATTAATATTTTTATAGCTTAAATGCAATTTTGGTTCATCTATTTTGCATAATCCGCAATTTTGGTCCCCCTATTTTAAAATAGAGACGTTTAGTCTCCCAATTTTCTAAAATATATAATTTTGGTTCTTCCATCAAATTGAAAGCGTTGACTGTTAACGTGGTCCAAATATAATGACGTGACACGAGATTATTTATTTAGTTTTTAATTATTTTAAATACTGAGTAGAATAATTGATGAAAAATATATTTTATAAAAAGGTAATATCATTTATTTGACTACGATGTGTCATGTATTTCAACAATGTAGAACTAATTTAAAATAAATGATTAAGACTTGTGATTTCTATTTTAGGACTCACGATTACCCCAACCATTAAAATCGACGTAACATGTGTTTTAGTGACGTAGATAAACAAATAATTAGTACTCATTATTTAAAATAATTAAAAAATAAATAAATAATCTCGTGTCACATCACTATATTTGGGCCACGTCAAGGTCAACATTAATCTCTTAACTGTCAATGCTTTCAATTTGATGAAATGACCAAAATTATGGATTTTACAAAATTGGGAGACTAAATGTCTCTATAGAGGGACCAAGATTGCTGATTGTGCAAAATAGGAGGACTAAATGTCTCTATTTTAAAATAGGATGACTAAAATTGCGGATTGTGCAAAATAGGGGGATCAAAATTATATTTAAGCCTATTTTTTATTGATTTATTAACTTCATACATAAGTAAAGTGCGGGTAGCAGGTGCGGGTATGGGTATATAGGTACCCAGCGGGTACGGGGATGGGGATTAAAGTTGCTACCCGCGCGGGTATGGGGTCGGGTACGGGTATTTTTTTTAAACGCAAGTATGGGGACGGATACTATAGGACCCTACCCAGACCCTACCCATTGCCATCCCTAGATGGAAGCCAAAAAGGGCAATCATGGTTTTGGTGAGGGTATAAGGCATAATTCATCAAGATAGCAGCACTTGGATTGGAATCAATCAAAGTGAAGCCTGCATAGAGTTGTGCTACCTTGGATTTTATGTTGATGTAATAACTCAGAATAAGTTGAAGAAAAAGATAACAATATAAGGATATATTTTTTTTAGGATAGGAATAGGACCAAATCAAATTAAATCATTTCTATGTATTCACACTAGTAAAACAAAACAAAAAAAGCCTTGTCTATTTGAAGCAAACCAGGCTCATTAATTATTCTTTAACTTTAAAATATACATTTGGTTCAATTTCATATCAGACCATCAAAAGCCTGCTTAGTCGGATCATTCTCATGTTAAACAATGTCAATGTTTATATTACAATCCACCCAAAAGGGGATTTAAATTTGTAAGCAAATATCTTCTATTCTCTATTGCAAAAATGTCTAGTTACATTCATCAGTTGCGACAAGGAAAGGAATGTTATAATTTTTGAAATAAGAGTAAGGAAATTAAAAGATTGAAGAAAGAAAACTTCATATGAAAGAAATATCTGGGAGAAGAATTACCAAAAAAAAATAAAATAAAAAGAAGCACCAACTCTTGTCCGCACATTGTTTCGGGGCATTGTAAATACATGAAATGACAAAGGCAATACATGACATGAAGCATCCATCTTTGATGCTGCTTTGCCCAAAATGCCAACAAGCAACGAATAATAGAGAAACCATAATCAGAATCCTAATTTAAAATCTAAAAACAAATTGCCAACATAGCATTCGTGCTACAAAATAACACTGCTTTATAAAGTCCCACGAATGGTTTTCTCACTAGACTACTAGTCTACTACTCCTATTCAAAGATATTAATTTTATAACCTTATCTACAAATTCTGATATTTTTTCAGGGATATTCTGATTTTCAAATTAGGAAAAAGAATTAAGTTTTTTTGGGCTGGATTTGGAGATACACAATGTGGGATGTGTTTTTTGGGTGGGCTTTATAAGTCTTTTTGGATTTAAGAATGGACTGGACAATATATTCACTTGTGTTAGCAATTTCACATTGCCCAGTTGTGATGTGGATTAAGAATCTGACAATTTATTTATTTCAAATTAAATCATTTATATTATCATATTTGAATTTTGACAGGATTTCTAAATTAGAAGAAATCAAATTAATGAAGTTTTAAAAATCAATTTTTTTAACATTCGAAACATTATCTACGAATCAAATAATTTTTCATGTTTTACATTATAAACGAATAGTTGGATCTTAGATGTGTGTTATTTTAGGCATCTTCGTCCATTGAATCTGATAGTAAGAATAACTATTACCCTTTTTTATAAGACTCTATTCTAATTGTTTCTTGTATTTATTATTTTTTGGCCAAAATACCCTTAATTATTTCAGTCCATAAATAATAAATGCTTTAAATTATCTCTTTCTCTCTATTATGAGGATTTGAGAATTAAAGAGTTTAGTTTTAAAAATTAAAACTTCACTACTATTATTTTCTCTCCATACATTAATTATTTAAGGATAAATTTAAAAAATATTACAATTATAGACATATTTAATGCTAATAATTAGATTAACTCAATTTCTTAATAAGCCTAAATTGGTCAACGTCTTATAAATATGGATGGAGGTAGTATTCTTTAAAAAAAAAAAAACTATTAGTTGATTTAAATATAAGAAAAAAATTATTTTACACTAATTAAGAAAGTTGTTAACAATATTTAATTATACCAATCTCAATTAAAAAATAAATTGTTTTTCTAAATTGTTTTTCATTGAAATTTGTTATCAATAAGTAAGGGGTTATTGGATTTAAAGCTCATATTAAATGAAAGGTATTTTGGAGATAGTCTCATTAAATGAACTAAAATTAGTTAAAATTTGTTTATATCTAAATCCAAAACTTAAGTAATTTTGTTGCTTATACTCTCTCTGATCCTTATTATAAGGTCCAATTAACTAATTAACCAGGATTAAGAAATTTGGTTAATTTAGTTGAAAACATTAAATTTGTTTTAAATTGATAGTATTTTTTTCCAAAGACAAATGCTAACCAGTATTTTACTGGTTAAAGAACTAAAATGAGAATTTTTTTTATTAAAAAGTGTAAAATTATGCTGTTCATAATTTTTTTTATACTACTCCCTCCGTTCCAGTTTATATGACGTTTAAGGTTTTGGCACAGGTATTAAGAAATGCAATTAATTTGTTAAATTTCCTAGAAAATATTAGGTAACTTCCTAGTATACCCTTTATCTCTCTAATTAATTACTCATTATATACTACTCCCACTAAGTATTTATTAAGGGTAATCTTGGAAAAAGATATTTAATGCAGCATTGGGTTTGTAAAACGTCATATATTTTGGAACAAATTTTTTTCTCTAAAACGTCATATAATCTGGAACGGAGGGAGTAGAAAATTTAACAAATTAATTACATTCCTTAATATATATACTAAAATCTTACAGTAAACATCATATAAACTGGAAATGAAGGATACTACTTCTTGAAACCCATCATTCTCATTCAGAGCCTCATAATTAGGCTTTCCCAGCAACCAAATCAGAAACACCCAACAACATGCATGTGTAGTAGTATTTGTCTTCAAAGTATGCAGAAAATCCTTTCATATGATTCTCCATTTGAAAATAATGTTTCATAAGGAATTAAGGATGCTACTATTTATTAATTATTCTTTAAATTAAAACTGATCATTTAAAGAGATGCATACTTTTTAATATTTGTGACTAAAGTCATTAAATAACAAATCGATATAAGGTTGCAATTAATTAAATGGACCGACTTTTTTATTGGTATACAATGATAAAAATGATATTAGAACTTATGACCTCATATATATATATATAATACCTAAATTTTTTATAACTAGGCCGATCTTAGTGAATTAAATGGACCAACTTATAAATTCAATTGAAGTTGTATAATTCTTTAATTCTTAAAATATAAATTGTAAGATATATCTTAATTAATTAAAATTATATACTTCTTTAATTTTATAGAAACTGATGTACTAAGTAAAGAGCTTTACCTGAACCGTTCAATTGGGATTTATTGATTTTGCCTAAAAGATGACAAACACCAAATAATTAATCCTTTCATATGATTCTCCATTTGAAAATAACGTTTCATAAGGATGCTATTATTATTCTTTAAAAACTGATCATTTAAATAATTCAATTTCTTTCATCTTACTATAGAATGGTAAACCCAAGTAATTAATTAAACTCTTGATTTTTGTTACACATAAACTCACAGGAAAAGAGGAGCTGATAATGGGATGGCATGTGCATCACGAGATTATGGCATATGGAAAACAGTACTTGCAAGTGCTCGCGTGTTTTCAGTTTTCACTAATCAGCAACTTGGGAAGAAGATCTCCACTTTGGTACCATTTTCAACAATGCTAGTGATGCTACAAACGTGAAAGCATGCTTAAATACTTAAAATATGATTTGGTCTACGTGCTCTTTGTAGAGGAAATTAAAGGTACCCTATGACTCAGCGTATCGCAAACTTGGGACGGTGTGCATGGCGGCTTCTCGAGGATAGAATTGATGTCATGCCCATAACTAAAAATGATAAAAGAATTGATTTAATTTTTCAGGATCAAATAAAACTGTGTCAAAGATCAAATTGAAGGTTAAAAAAAATCATGAAATATATAGTACTAATAATTATTGAATCTTTTTGATACGATAATCGTGAAGCACGAGGTGAGTTTGGACTCTGTCCAAGGGTTCAGATGACAGCCGCTAAGTGAGACGGGGTTGCATTAGCCATTAGCTAGCTGGTTAAAAAGTGATTTAATTCATGTTTGATGTTTGACCCTGATGTCTTGCCATAATCCTCACAAAGTTGCATCGGATCCATCAACAAATCATGCAATCCGAATCTCGTGCTTTGTGTTCACAAAGCTACTACTCCTATTGCAACGTTTCAGCTAACCTTATCGCTAAAATTGTAACTTAATTCCACAACACCTTTTAACAAAAGATTAATTTCATTCCGACAATTTGTCTGCGCTGGAAGAGTCTACCATTTACGGTTTCGGCTTTGGCTTCATAAAACAGTTTATTACATGAAAGATAAAAAAATACTAGTAAAACTAAAATTTAATTATTCTCTTCATTCTTAGGAAATTTAAGATAAAATATATGTATAAAAGAATATTATGAAATGTTTCAATTTTATTGCATTTAATATTGAGCATTGCTGGGAATCTAGCTAGGTTTAAAAAAATTGCTTGCTGCTCTATTCCTTCAACACGATTGAATTAGTTGAACGAGATTTGTAGCCCCAAACATCTTTATCGTAATGAGATCACCCTCATACGTGGTAGATAGTACATGGTTATGGATTTTACGTGTTCGTTGTAGCATAAACTTCAGAATTGGGTGCCTTGTCAGTGGGTCAATTAGTGATTCTCCAAGATCCTCCAGCTTGTTTGAGAACTTTCCTGAAAGTTGATGCTATGGGAATGATCACTATCCCAGAAGTTAGCCTCTCCATTATTCTTTATGGTTTTTCTTTCTCCTTTATTTCTTATAACCAAAAAAATGTATTACATAAGAATTTATATCATAAACTTCATTTTAAATATTTTTAAAATAAATTTAAAAAATCTGATTTTGATATTCACAATAAAACTGATCAAATTAAGTTAAAAAATTTATAAAGTAATTATAAATTAATTATATAAAATTCCAAATAAAATTTACTATATAGAATGTGTTTGGAAAAATTAGCGGATGAGTTAACTAAAAGCTAATAAACTAGTTGATTAAATTAAAATTATTAGTAAAACTTGTGTAAGAAACTAGTTAGTAAATGATATAAAGGGATGTAAAAGAAGGAATTATGATGAGATAGTATGAGCAAAATTGAAAAAAAAAGAAGCTAAAATCTTATAAGTTCAAATGATACCTGAAATTCTTATAATTGACTCTTCTACTAATTCTTGGCGGCATGATATCATTCAGGATATTTTCAATGACCGTGACAGCCAGCTTGTCCTATCTATGCCATTGCACTCATGCACGTTTCCGGACAAATTAATTTGGAATTTGAGTAGGGATGGTAATTATTCTGTCAAGTCTGCTTATTATTATGCTATGGAGCACCTGATTGATAATACAACCTTGCGAGTAGATGGAGATTGGCATCCTGTATGGAAATTACATGTTCCGCAAAAAATAAAAATATACTTGTGGAGAATCTTACGAGACTGTCTTCCCACTAGAACACGGCTGACTACAAAGGGTGTTCAATGCCAATTATTTGTCCTTTTTGTGCTTCCAATCCTGAATCTTTGTGGCATATTATCTTTGGATGTCCTCAATCGATTGAAGTATGGATGCACTCAGGTTGTTGGAATTATGTCAGACCCAAGGTAGAAACTGCTGAGAGCTTAAATGAATGTATTTTCTCTCTTCTTAATCACCTGAATCTTGATCAACAGCTGGATTTTATTTCGGTGTTATGGTGTTTATGGAAACGGCGGAATGAGAAAGTGTGGGAAGATATACAAAAGCCAATATCCATTTCTTTTAATGCTGCAAGAGACTACATTCGGCATTGGAGATCTGTAAGATGCATTATTCCTGATCATACAAGACATCCACGGCTTGCCATTATTCCATGCTCTTCACGATGGACCAAACCAAGTTCTGGGTTCTTGAAATGCAACACTGATGCCTCTCTATTCGCGGACACTACTTCTTTTGGAGTGGGAGCTTGTATTCGTAATGAGGATGGAGAATTTGTAGCTGCTAGATTCTCCCATCATGCAGGGATTTTACCAGTCCATGAAGCTGAATCTTATGCACTCTATGCAGCTATAATTTGGGTCATTGATATGCAACTTCACAATGTCATCTTTGAGCTAGACTGCAAGCAAGCATATGAAATCATGAAGACATCATCTTGTACGTCCACAAAATCTGGTTTTCTGTTATCTTTATGTAAACAGAAACTTTGTTTCATTAACAACTCTTTAGTGAGTTTGATTCGTAGATAAGCTAATATAGTTGCTCATTCCCTAGCAAGGGCATCTAGATTTTGTGCTAGTCCACATATCTTTTTGAGTATTTCTGATTGTATTCATACTACTATCTTTAATGAAATGATATGATCATCTTGCAGTAAAAAAAAAAAATGATACCTGAAATAACATTTAAAAAAGGTTATCAAATTAAATGCTGCAAACTATTCAAAAGAGTCTAGTTTAGTTAAATAATTTCTTTTTGCCGTGTAAATTGGATTAGTATTATTAAGTGGGGAATAAAAAGTTTGTACATTAACCCCTTATTTGGTGGTGAGAAATTACATGGAAAAATGAATGAAAATAAGATAAGTTAGGTGAAAATAATTTTAAAAAGAAGAATGTTAGTAACACTCTCTCTGATATTTTTTTCTAACACATTATATATATATATATATATATATATATATATGTATGTATATATATATATGTATGTATATATATATGATTGATTGAAATTTATTAACATTTTACAGCCTGGAGATGTTAGACTTATAACATATTATATATATGATTATTGGCTAAAATTTATTAGAAATCACAAATTTCTATAAGTCTCACTTCTAAACGAGGAGAGAATTATTAAATGAGAAATAAAACTTATAAAAATTGATGATTTTCAATAAATTCTAACCAATCAGAAAGTGTGTCGTTGACATTCCTCTTTTAAAAATAATAGAATTTATTATACTATTTTTTACATATTTTCACTTATTTCTCTATCTCTCTCCTCATCTTTTTTTTTTTTTTTTAACTAAACATTTTTAATTTTTATTTTATTTCTCACATTTTTTTTTTAAACCATCATGTTTTTCTCCCCTCTACCAAACAGAAAATAAGTTTTACTAAAGGCTCCACCGGTCTACTTGATGGAGAAACTCTTCCACCCCCGTACATTTCATAAAACACAAAAGTTAAATAAAATTTTAAACTAATCAAATTCGTAATCTCTTTCTAACCGTCCCTTATATCTAAAAAGACAACGCCTTGAAAACGTGAAGATAAAATTATGAGTAATAATTTCCAACTTGTCTTTTGGTGTTTTTAACTTAATTTCCATCCCCGAGGCAACGAACAAAAGTCAAATTATCCTTAGAAAATATTAAAATCAATCCAAATCAGTACTACTATAAAAATAAAATCTTATGCAAGACAACCGCAAACCAACAAGATTGCTAATGAAATTTCAACGCGTGATACACAAAATAACATGAGCATGCAATAATAAATCCACAAGAAGAGATGTATAAATCAAGAAAATTAAATTATTAAAAGAAATAAACAAACACCCTAGACAAAAACATGCCCAAATGAAACCGTGCGTATCATTCGAAAAGGGTAAAGAAACTGAGTTATTGAGGTGGGTTCGACGAATATGCGGGAAAGAAAGAAGAAGAAACAAACTTGAATGAGAGCAGAGAAATTTCACCAGACAAGGATATTATGACATGACCACTCGCACTAAAACGGGAGCCTTCTCTTCATTGTTTTTCTCTCCATACATACTATAAATTTTGAAATCGAAGTCAAGATCAAAGATCGACGGTCATTGTAATTTTATTTTCAAAAATTATTTTTAGTTTTTGAAATCAAGAATAAATGTCTGTAAAACCAACATAGTTCATATCTCATCACATGTAGTATCACTTAAGATATGCTTGATGGTTGACAGGCAAAGCGCGTTCATGGGTGGTAGAAATATGCTTGATGGTGTCCTTATTTCTAATGAGGTGGTGGAGGAGGCGAAGGAGAAAAAATCATGTCTTATTTTTAAAGTGGATTTCGAAAAGGCGTATGATTCAGTAAGTTGGTCATTCCTATTCTATATGATGCATAGGCTGGGGTTTAGTCAGAAGTGGATTTCTTGGATGAAGGGATGTTTAGAGTCGGCCTCAGTATCTGTTTTAGTGAATGGCAGTCCAACCTCAGAATTCAGTACACAGAGAGGTTTGAGATAAGGTGACCCGTTAACTCCATTTCTCTTCTTGGTGGTAGCTGAAGGTTTGACAGGACTCATGAGACAGACAGTGGAGGCTAATAGATTCTCGGGTGTTAAGGTGGGTAAGGAGGGAACCATGGTCACATTGCTACAATTTGCTGATGATACACTTATGTTTGTAGAACATACGCTGGAAAATGTTATATGTATGAAGGGGATACTAAGATGTTTTGAACTTGTGTCTAGACTTAAAGTCAATTTTTACAAAAGCAAGCTTAGAGGTGTTCAAGTCCAACAAGCTACACTTGGGAGGTATGCTTCTCTTCTCAATTAATGTAGGATTATGGAGATCCCTTTTGTATACTTGGGAATCCCCATCAGAGCAAATCCTAGAAGAGAAGCAACGTGACAACCTATTATCCAAAAGATCAACAATAAACTTGTAGGATGGAAACAAAGGCAACTATCTTTTGGTGGAAGATTATGTCTCATTAAGTCAGTGTTGTCTGCACTTCCATTATTCTTCATATCTTTTTTTTAGGTTGCCACATAAGGTGATTAAGAAGATCATTAAATTGCAACGAAGATTTTTGTGGGGAGGAGGAGAGGAGGGAGGAAAAATGGCTTGGGCGATCTGCTGGGAGAAGATTTGCAAATCGAAAAAGGCAGGAGGTTTAGGAGTTAAAAATTTAAGGGAGTTCAATGACGCTTTATTGGCAAAATGGAGGTGGAGGATGGCTAAGTGTAAGGATAGCTTGTGGTGCAGGGTTCTACATGCAAAATATGGGGACTTAGATGTGGTGAATGGTAATACTGTGTTAGGGAAATCATCAATATAGTGGCAGAACGTTATGAAGGCTAGTGGTGGCATCAATGTGGGAGGATGGTTTGAGAATAACTCTAGATGGAAAGTGGGGAATGGAGACATTGTTACTCTGTGGCATCATAGATGGTTGGACAACACATATATGCTAGAAAAATACCCAAGGATATTCGTTAACTCTGAGAATAAGTTGGCCAAGATTAATCAAGTGGGCAGATGGGAAGAAGGTAGGTGGGTTTAGGAACTTGTGTGGAGAAAGGAATGGTTCAAATGGGAGAGACCAATCCTTGATAATTTCATGGAAGACTTACAATCTTTGAATATGATTGAGCAGGAAAAGGATTCTCTTATGTGGACAGCTTGTAGTTCAGGTGGCTTCTCGGTCAACAGTGCGTATAAAGTGTTGAGGAACTCTCAGGGGGTGGAGGAAACAATACCTATATTCAGGAATTTATGGCAAAAACCTGTCCCTTCGAATGTGGCTTTTTTTGCTTAGAGAGTTTTGCAAGATAAAATTCCAACTAAGAGCAACTTGAGGAAAAGGAATGTTGGCATTCTCAACATGGATTACCGGTGCTCCTTCTGTCAGTCTGAAGAAGAAACAGTTGAACATTTGCTTTTTTCTTGTCCAGTGGTTGCATCAGTATGATATAGATGTTATCATTGGATTGGATTTCACAGTGCTATACATTGTAATCCAAAGGAACATTTTCTCCAACATTGTCCGAGCATCATGAGGGCAGAGGTAGCTGACAAGTGGATGGTGGTATGGTTCTCTATTATATGGAGTCTGTAGACACATAGAAACAATATTGTTTTCAATGATGCACAGGTGGATATAGAACTGGTATGGGAATTAGCTACTGTCCGGGCTTGGTCATGGCTCTCATGCAAAACAAAAAATATGTGCATATCATTATATGACTGGACAGTTAATCCTTGGGACTGCTTAAATAGGGGAAACAACTAAATTGAATAAGATCAAGGTTACTCGCGACATTATGCAGAGCAAGATGATAAAATTGTGCTGGGGATCTGCTTTCGGAATATAGTTGTTGTTGGTCAGCTAGTCATGTGTTTTGCTGAAAAGGAAAATTATGATGTTGGGCTTCCTAGTCTTTATTTGGTTACCTTGTATTCATGAGGATATAATTTTCATAAATACCTTGTAACCAATGTTTAATCTAGTGAAGCAGTATGGTATGTATCTGTGTAACTAGGGACTGGTATCACTTATACCTCATCCCTGTTTATATCTATATAATATATTTCTCTTTTGCTGACCAAAAAAAACTTAAGATGACTCACACTCTTCGGTTAGGACCATAAAATAAAAGAGAAGGTGACTCTGATTTAGTTTTTTGGATTGTTAAAACACTTATTATAGAAATGATTTTTAAAACTTCATAAATTTTAGATGAGATATTGATAGTTGAGTATACAATTATTAAAAAATAAATAAAACAAAAAGAGAAAAGAAAATCAAACCAACCCTAATTTTCTTTCCTTTGAATCAACACATATTACTTACACTTTCTCTTCTCTATGTGCTATTTCTGAAGTGTTAATTTATAAATCAAGATTGATAGCCTTCAAATGTTTTTAATTTGTTAGAAATTGTACGATAATACTGGGTGCTGCTAACACCATGAGTCGAGTAATGAAAGTCAACGAAATCAGAATATATTCTTCTGTAATTATTATTAATTGAAAATCTAATTCTATTTAGCTCAATGAACAATGCTAGAATATATGAAGTTGAGAGAGGGAGGTTGAAAAGAAAATCATTTTATATACATTATGAATGTGGCACCAGGAGACCAAGGGACCAAAAGGAGTAGACAAACATCGACAAGGATAAGGTTTATTGTCTCTATATATTTTATTCATGAAGGAATTGTTAGCTTCTTCTTCCACTATTAGTTTTGCTCTCAGTCAGACACTCAAACCCATGGATATCGGCTTTTATTTGGGTACAACATAAGTCAATATTCTTTGCCTTTTTTTAATTTATCAATGAAAGACACATAATTAGAAAATGCGAATCAAGTCTTTCAGAAACAACGTAATAAAGCAAAATTAACGCATTGAAAAAAAAAAAAAACACGAGTCTGGTCATTAATCCCGCACATAAAAACATGTCTGTTTCTTTTTAAGTGTCGAATTTTTAAAAAAAAATATTTTTATTTATCTGTCGTTTGCAAGTTTTAAGATTACATTAATTATTTTTTTTTTATCAATTATACATTTACTTCTCTCCTAATTTTTAATAAATTTATACATATATTTATTGTAGAGTAGAAATAAAAAGAAGATAAAATAAAAAATCCCATAATTACTTTATTAGAATAAAAAAAATTTAATACATTTCTTGATTTCTACAAATAAATCTTAAATTACATATAAAAATAAACGGAGGCAATAGGTATGTACATTTCACGATGATACAACTAAGAAGAAGAAATTTGACTTAAGTTTCAAATATGCATTAAAAAATCTGTGAGTTGTGTAGTTTGGGAAGTCGTGAAAATATGTAGAGGTGAATGTTGAGATATGTTATGAGTGTATCGGACAAAATTCGTCTCCAGGTTCAATAATAGAGGCATAGAGCAGCGCCCAATAAGGCCATAACATTATTAGGAAATATGGGGGACGGTGGGGTGGATCACTAGTCAATTATATAGTCAATTTCACATCATATTTAATTCAAAACTTTAACATTAATTATATGAGTATTTGTAACTTATATGTTGTTAAATATGCCCATCTCTATTTAATATGAAATTTCTTTTTTTTTTTTAAGAGAAAAGATTAAAATGAAATTTCTTATTCACATTTGCATTTCAATAATTTCTTCCTTAAGTGTGAATTTATTCTACATCACATACTCTCTCCGAAACCTTTTCATTGTTGAACATTAAAGAATACGTATTCATAGGTCTATTAATAGGTCACATTCAACATCCAACCCAAAATTTTAAGACATTAGTTTTATTGATCCTTACCACTTATATATTGTTCAACATGTTAATTTCTATTCAATGTGAGACTTATTCATACTTACACTCCAACAAACATAAAAATATTATTTTTTGTAAAAGCTTCCAATATCACTTTGAATACAACTTACATTCTTAAACCCTTACATTATCTAATGATTATGATTATGATTGCCTCACTCAAGATTCAAGAAAAGAATAAAACAAACAGTAGTAATTAGACCACTAAATCTCTACTATTGGCTAGAATTTCCATAAATTCTATTAAATTAATAAATTACATTCATCAAATAAAGGATGAGACTATATTATTTAATGGCTTCGTGTAAATCTCACCTAAGATAGTGTGTTAAAATGTATTTTGCTAACATTTTTAGGCAATAATCCTATATAATAATAGGTATATTAGGAATTGGGATTCACATCTCAGACTAGATCCTGCTTGAATAGGGCAAAAAAAACCTACACCTGACCCTAACCCTAATCAACACGAATTTTTCTTGACAAAGTCGAGTTGAAATCAAATGAATGCCTAGACAATATATGTGTATCTTGTACAATGAAAATAGGTCAATCTTATTTCATTTATTCTATAATTTATAAATATTAAATTAGTATTTTTTTTATTTGTATTAAGTAATCTATTTTGTAAATAATAATTTATTTTTACCATCTTAAAACTTATTATAAGCATTTTCCATTTATTAATGTTGTATTAATTTTAGAATTATGATTAATTATTGTATAAATTTATTCAAAAAAATAAAAAGTGTTGAATGTGGTGGATAAGGTACAAAGATTGGATTATTTTAGTTAGAAAATAGTATTTTTTATAATTGTCTAAAAGAACTTTAAAAATATCACTTATACGTTCATGCACACACATATATCTTGTGGTATTGGTACACAACTAAACATTGTGAGTTAATTTGTCAAGTGTTTGAGTGAGTGTAATTTACATATGTAATTTTGAATGATATTGATTTCACCAAATTAAAAAGAGAAGACATTTGTATTTTTTTCTTGAAATTTATTAGAAATGATAAAAATTTGTGGGTCTTATATCGTAGTTAATTATTTTCTCTCATGATTTTGTAGTTTTTAATAAATTTTAACTAATTAAAGAGTGTGTGTTTAAAGGAATGTGTTAGAGAGTATATTCCTAGCACTTCACATGTATATATATTCATTTATATTTTGCTGCTACTCAAATGTGTTTTTAAAGGTATAATGTGTGTTTTTACTTTTTTACACATTCCAAAGCAATTGAATGTGACTGAGTAAAGTGTGTGTTTGAGAATGTATTGCGTTTCTTGTTTCACACTTTCCAAGACAATTTTTCATTTACCTAAGCTGCTGTAAACGTGATTGAAGGAAAATGTAGCTATTACATTCAACAAATATAACTTAAATACAAACATAGCCTTATAAATATGTTCAACATTGTTTTAAAAGGAGATTCATGTGAAGTAAAAACTAATAATTATAAATAAATTAAAATCCTTATTTTATTATAGATTTAAACAGAGAGAAATTAAAATATACATTAAAATAATACTCGTTTACTACTAATTTTTTAAAATTAGTTATGAATTTGATAAAAAATAATAATTGAATAATATTTATTTTCTTTAATTTTTGTGAGCTTCATGTTTTTTTTGTTGTTGAAAGCAAGGTATTCACATTGCTAGAAGTCATCTCTTCCAATAAAGTCTTCTCCATACGCACGGTTAGAAAATCGAACTCCTGTCAACATATTTAAGAAATTCAGCTATTTACCAGTTTTACTAGATCTTGTTGGTTTTTTAGCTTCATTAATAATATATTTAAGTTTTGTTTATATTATTAATATTACCATAAGACGAAACCAAATTAGTAAAATAAAACTATATTGTGTTGTTTCAATTGACTGATTATATATGATGAATGATTTAATTACTTATTATTCTTATAAATTTTATTAATAATTATTTAAGCAATCCCTTTGAAAATAAATATATACTTGAATTTGATGATTTTCTTAATTATCTTTAAATTTTACATATAATATTTTATTTAAAAAATAAATATACTTATCTCTTAATTAAATAACACAGACACGTGATTTGAATTGTTATTCTATTCAAAAGAGACTTAATCTAATTCTGCCGTTACCTTTAGTGTGATATATCGATAGTAATTATTGATAGACAGTGAGCAACCTAACCAGTCTTGGCAACCACCATAAAAAGTTATAAGTAATTATTAGAATCATAGAATAATCTGATTGGATTTGTAAACTTCCTGTAGAGCCAAGATGAATCCAAAAAAGACGTCAATGAACCATGCACCTGATACTAAAATGTCACCTGACGAGCTATGCAAGTACTGTCATTAAGATTTTGGATAAGCGATGGCCTTATTATATTGAACATAATTTCAACTCAATACAGAAAAAAATTCATTTTCATTTTCTTGTAATTTTCCCATTTTTGTTCAGATTCACACGCGTGCATATATAATAATTTCCCAAACCTAACCTAATAGATTAACAATTCGATGTGTTTAATATTTTATTGATTTAATTTAGAATAAGATAAGGTCAAGGATATGCAAGGAGGACTAAATGGAATATGATACACGAGGCAAGAACTTAATTTGTGAAAGTAAATTTATATATAGTCCATATATTATAACATTCTTTGAGCCTTTTGATTTTGCTTTCTCCCACCCAGTATGTGAACGCAAAACCCTTAAAGGTCAATAAATTATAACTATGTCCCAGAAAGCCAAATTTGTGACCATCAATCTCCAAATAGAAACAAGACTCCGCATAACAAAAGGAGCATTTAATCATGGACAGTGATATTAGCATTTATTCTGATAGGTGAAAATGTGACAAATCTACAAAAACTGCAAAGTAAATGGCTAGGTTGTGGGATCCATCAAACCAGATAATAGTGTAACAACACATCAGTTCTGCTTAATTATTGGGCTCATTTCCTTTTGCCTTTTTCACATCTAAAAAGAGTGCAAGGTACTTCCAAGCCATGCTCTCTTGTTGCTTTGCTTTGCCTTATCAAACTTTTCGTTCTTAACCACATTCGAAGAGAAAAAAAATAGACCATGTCTGAAACAAATCACTATAAATATTGAGGAAATAACTGGCATCTTCTCCTTAGGTTGTTTCTCTTTCGTTCTAGTCCTAGTATAGAAAAGCAAAAACTTTTGGAATATCACTTCGTTAGTGATTATACAATAGAATTATATACTTCGCATATATACTATAAATTTTCAAGTTTTTTTCCCCCAAACAGATACTATGGTATATTGGCAATGGATTCAAATTTCAATTCATGGGTGACTCAAAAGTTTATGCAGAATTCTATTCTATATGCTTACACAAGAACTAGATCGTTTAACTGGGGTGACTAGAGTTTTAAATTGCGGTTCGCAATTGTAATCACAAAAATGCTATTTGGTACGGAGTTGCTTTCATAAAAGACATACAAATGAGGCTGATTGGTTATTTTTCAAATTTACTTTGCTTTATATTCTAACTAACACAACTATTTACATGCTATTGGTTTAAAAAATAGACATGTATTGATTCGTACAATTAGTACAACGAAGGCTCTATACGAAATACTTTTTGTAATTATACTCAAGAAATCTCCGTAATTACACAGTTGCAATTTTACAATATTATGATTTAGAAAAACTGCATAACTGTGATTACAATCGAAATTTAAAACCTTGACTGTAGTAAAGAAAATACCATTGATTAAAAAACTTAGTTAAAAATAATTTTTTAATAAAAAATTACATGTAAAATGAGAAGAAAAAAAAATTGCCAAGAAACACGTAACTTTGTCCCGGCTGAACATAAAAAGCTAGTCATCCATCCCCAACAACCCATATCAATCCAATATTCCACAAACAAATTGATAGTGGTTAGAGTAAAAGTTATATATGTCTCATAGTTAAGATTAAACCAACTCAACCGGGTGCTGATTAAAGCAAGGATTTTAATTAGTTCTTTCGCTGATAAGTATGCAAGATATTCCACTAAATATTGTCCAAGATTTTGCTCGAGCAAACAGTGCAGGCTGGCCCACTAAAAAGAGTTTGGTTAAAGCATTATTTACACAGTTACATGTGAAATGAATTGAGAAAAAAAGATCAAAAACTGATTAAGCACTTTTCGGGAATTTTCTTTTGGGAGGGTTGGTCCCACTTGATGACACAATCACTTCCAATTTAAAATTGTAAAGGCATTTTGTCCCATTCAGGATGACGTGGAAGAAACTTGACGGTAGCGGCAGCTCCATGGAATCTCTGTGGCCCCAATTTGATGTAATGTTAATGTCCCTTCACTGTGTTATTTTGGTCACTTGGGTTGGGAAGTTGGGACTTGGGATTAATTTTTCAGTTCATACGAGTATTTTAACAATTTTTTAAGACAAAATATTAAATTCTGTTAAATTGTAAGTATTTATGAATAAATTATAGAGAATTAAGTTATACATGATAATTTGTTATTGAATGATGGTGTGCAAAAATAAAAATTATCAGTGTTACAGTGTATTCTAGTTATATTCAATTTTTAAAATATGCAGCCACTAGTGCTCTAAAGTTTAAACAGATCAAATGGGAATCACGCTACTGTTGTTGATGGTATGTGTTCATCATATTTAGATATTCTTTTGGTTAGGGATCCAGATTTTTAGCTTTTACTCATCCATTTGTATTAAAGGTCCCAATGAGGTTAAAGATAGGGAAAGCCCCGATTAAATCAATTGTGTGTATTCCTAGGTCTCGTGCACTTGAAAATTGAACACTATTGTACTTAAAAGATATTTCAATTAGGAATTTAACGAGAATGGAATGATATTATAAATACTATCTCTCTTGTTCTAATTATAAGCAATGTAAGATAAATAATCAATATAAAAAAATAAAGTTTAAATATCTTTTTGATTCTTATAATTTAATATTTTTTTGCTTTTCATTTTTTTTTTGTTTTAGTCCTTGTAAATCATGTTTGTTTTATTTTTTATTTTTATAGTGATTTAGATAGCGCTTTAAACAGTGAAAAAAATGCTATCTAAACCACTATAAGGACGAAAAGAAAAACAAACATAATTTGCAAGGATTGAAACAATTTTTTTTTTACAAGGACAAAAAACAAAAAAACACTAAATTACAAGGATCAAAAAGATATTTAAATAAAAAAATAATTATTACAGTTTTTTTTAATTAATTCTACCATAAATTCAATTTTTATTCTAAAAACACCTTTTGTCTTAAGTGGTTGTCATAGTGTATAGAAAATGGAGTAAACAATAAAGTAATAGTACAAAAGAAATTTACTTTAAAAATTAATAATTGTTACTTATAATTAGGACAAAAAAAAAAGTAAATTTATTACGTATAATTAGAACCAAAGGTAATACTTTTTATGCTATTATCCAATTATTAATTATGACACAGGATAAGATTAGTAACTTTTATAATAACTACTTCAAAAATTATATTTAAAGTGTTTTTTAATTAGTTAACAGCTTTATACTATTAGTCTATTAAATTCTTCAATTTATGATACCAAGTTTTCAGAATCTGGGAATTGTTGTATCTTCAAATTACTGCTTTGGCCAAGTCCAGCTTCTTCAACACATCAACATCAAAAGGTAGAAGTAACGTATATAGGTCATAGGCTACACAAAACAGGAAGATTTTGTCCTTTGAGTTTCTCCTTTACACAAGTATCGAAATGCAGATGCAGAAAAAGGGAAAGAAAAAGAAAGAAGACGGAAATAAAGGTACTAATAGTAAGTTTAGCTGGGCAAAGAAAAAAAAAACGAAGGAGAGACAACGAGAGGGAAAAGGGTGAAAATTATAAATGTGATTATGTGAATTTATTTTTATGTTTTCAAATTTTAGTGTCCTCACGATATCATTCAGTGTCCAACACCTCCAATTTTGGGTAAGCACCTGCACAAGTTTTACTCGGATTGCATTCATGTGAGTTTTTTATTTTTAATTTTTATTTTTGATTTGCAAAATGGTAAAACGGGGAGATACTCTCAAAATTACCGGTTAAGTGTCAATGACATGCATGTGAGGGGTTTAATAATGTAATAACATGAAATTATAATTAGTACTTTAGTTGATAGTTTAATCCTTTGTTTGTTTCATTGTTGCAAAATTAATTTTTACACTTTCTAATAAAAAAACACATATTTTAGTGCAGCTCTTTTCTAAACTTTTTCAAAATTAATTTTATTGAACTTTACTTCAATGGTAAATGAAATAGGCAATAAGGACAAGGTTCACAGATATCACTTTAATTAATACAGGTGATTGCTTTTAACCTTTTGATTTCCTTTCAAAACACATCAAATGACGCATTATGCTATAACGTTATCAGCATCACATTAAGCATACTTTTCTATGTGTTCTTTGAAGAAAACAAAAAAAGCAGAGATTCAAACAGAGAGAGAGAGAATGGTTATAAGTCCCAAAAAGAGAGGGAGAAATTCTCCCAAGAGTGGCTTTTACGACTCATGGATAATAATTTTGTACTTTCAACATTTTCGTTGGGCTTAAACGGGTCAATGTTGAATATACTCACTAATCAAGATACTTTGAAAATTGAAACGCATTTTGATGAAATTAGAGGCATACCCTTCTGCTTTTGCTATGATTTAAGCCAAGGTAAATCATTACATTACCTGGTGTTGAATTCCATTATTCAACTAAGATACAAAGGAATACTAGTAAGCTCTTGGGGAGAACCCAAAACGCATGAAATGGAAGCCATAAAATAACGGTAAATTAATTGAATTGGCGGGAAGTAAACTAAATAGTTTGTAGTGTGAATGTGAACTGGTTAGAGTGGTGGGCCACTTTGCTTTGGAATTTTGGGTGCACTTGAGACAAGTAATCTCATTCTCAAACTTTCGGTGTGCTAAATTTTGGACTTTTGGTTCCCTTCTCAAATGCTATAAATAGCACACCATCAGTGACTTGTGCTTTTACTCTACCTTCTCTCATCTTCCTCATCTCAAAGAACTGACACATCCATTACCACTTTGTCTTAGTGGATCACATCTCACCCAATTTCAGTGTTGTTTTGAACTTGCTCATTCTAAATTTTGGGCTTTGATTAGCTTACCCTTTTGAAAACTTGTTGACAAAGTTCCCATTCTTGTTCTCATTTTTGCTTTGCAAACTTGCGGTCAAAAGTAGTTTTGAGGCATAGTTATTTTAACTTGTTGGTACTACTTGGTTAAAATTTCATTCTTTTTGTTCAAGCTTTCAGGGTTTTGAAACTAAAGGGTGGTGGTGCGGGGTGGAGGGGGATAGGTGCCATAAGAGATTTCTAATTTCTTCAAGACGATGATCTTTGCATTCAATGGGTGCACTTTGTGGAAGTGTCACTTGACATTTGGCAAAAAATCAATTGTAGACAAAAGCTTCTATTTCTGGATCTTCCAGATCTTCAATAGATATAGTCTTGGCACTTAGCAATAATTATAAGCCTAATCCTTCCAAAAGATCCTGGAAACTACTTTTTTTGGGGTGTTTTTGTTCTCTTGCTATTATAGCTTTGGTTACTTTTTCTTCATCATCATCTTCACAAATTTTTTGTGACTCTTTCAATATGGGAGGGGCATCACTGCCACCAGGATTTCGTTTCCATCCAACTGATGAAGAACTAGTGGGATACTACCTTAAGAGAAAAGTGGAGGGGCTTGAAATTGAGCTTGAAGTTATCCCCGTGATTGATTTTTACAAATTTGATCCGTGGGAGTTGCCGGGTAATCTTCAATTTCACATTTTGATCATTTAATTTTGCACCCTTTATATGTAGACACGTAAAAAGGAAACCTTTCTGATGCAAGGTTTAGCATAGTGAATGGACCAGACCAGTGTGAAACGCAACTTTATGAATACTAGAAAGAAAGCAGTGTGCTACTGTTTTGTCTGTTTTTCTTTTCTTCACTTTTTCTTTAGCGGTTAATCATTCTGAGCTGTAAAAGCCGTTCAATAGGGATTTCTTTGGTTAAAAAAAAGCAATGGTTTATTTTATTTATTTGTTTATTTGTTGCATTTTTTTTTTCTCATAAGGAAATGTGAGAAGCCTAATTCGTGAGGTGTGAAATGCAGAGAAGTCTTTCCTTCCAAACCGGGATTTGGAATGGTTTTTCTTTTGTCCAAGGGATCGCAAGTACCCAAATGGATCAAGAACAAATAGAGCTACCAAAGCTGGGTATTGGAAAGCCACTGGAAAAGACAGAAAGGTGGTGTGCCAGTCTAATCCATCCACTGTTACTGGGTACCGAAAGACCTTGGTTTTCTATCTTGGGAGAGCCCCTTTAGGGGATAGAACTGATTGGGTCATGCATGAGTATCGCCTCTGTGATGATCTTGGCCAAGCCACACCATCTTTCCAGGTACAATTTACATTTAAGCACTAGTTAAAATCAAAATATGTACTTTTAACTTTTATAGAAATTCTCATTTTTGAACTAACGTTGAGGTGTATAAGTTGATTTTAACTTACTAAAGAAATTTGATTCATTTTTGCCTTTTATTTTGTTCTTCTATAATGGGTTGGCCTTAATTTGAGGGTAACACTGAAAGACTCAAATTGGTTTGTTTGTGGTCATTGTAGGGTGGTTTTGCCTTGTGCCGGGTTATTAAGAAGAATGAGAAGGCAAGTACTTCACAGATAGAACACAAGGGCAAAAGGGCTGCAAGCAGTTCCATCAATAAGAGTGACACCTCAATGAGACTCTCGAGTGAGCCATTCAGCAACTCTGGTGATGCTTCATCTCAAGCAAGTCACCTGAATAATGAGAGTCGTTATTCCAGCCCTATTACTTCTCCATACAATGTGGCTCCAATGGGAGAGTTTAACCCAGCTTCTGTGGAAACCAATCCTTCAAACTTCTGGATCTCCCCTGATATGATTCTTGATTCTTCAAAGGTACATGTGTAGGAACAAAGAAAGAAAGTTTAGGTTGAATAGGTTTGGAGTAGTTGCTGACATTTTTCCTTCACTAACTGCAGGACTACCCTCAATTAAAAGATGCCGTGGCTGAATATTTTCCACGGTATGACTTACCAAGTGTGATGACACCATGGCAATCATTGGAACATCCAGAAACTTCATCTAGTTTGTCCCACTCAAATTTCAATGGGGAAGTTGAATTTGCTGATAGTCTCAGTCAAATTGGCTGCATGTCACCTTACTCTAGACAATGGAATTCCATGGACTTTTATGGAAATGGGAATGGAAATGGGGATGTCCCTTATGATGGTTATGATCAAATTAATCCAATCTCATATCCTGAACCCTTTTAAAATCTGAAAACAAAAGGAAGACCATTCTCTCACTTTTCTTGCAATGCACGGTGTCAAATTGGGATCAAGGTCTAATTTGAAGGCAAACAAGGGGAGATGAGAGCTGGTGATGTGTGGTTGCAGGAAGACAATTTAAGGGTTGTCATAAATCCTTGTGGGGACTAGTTATATCTGTAGTTTCACTTGGTGTGGTTTTATAAGGAATCTCTGAGACAACGCCTTTTAATGTATGTCTTGGAGTGCTAAATAATGAGTAGAATCACCTTGCTGTGTACTAGGCAGAAATTATTTTCTGTTTCATGTGCTTTTGGTTATGTTTATCATTTACACTGTTATGTAGGATGTCCAGGCAACATCACTTTTATCCATATTGCTGGAGTTGGTTTACATTCAGCCATCCGTATGTGTGGTTGTATAAAATAAGGTTATATAATGGAGGAAAACTTCATACAGCCTCATCCTTTCCCTCTACCATCTTGTGCTTTTGGTTTGTGTTCACACAGGGTTTCCTTGCCTTTCTGTTTCATATATATATTCAACAAGTTTTTTTTTCCTCAAATGTTTGTCTGATGGATTCTATTAGTCACATTGCTCTATATCAAAATCTCAATACAGTAAGATTACTGGTTAAGATACTTTTTTGTATCCCAAATAAACAATGTTACATACAGATGCTTAATTTTGGAAAGCTGAAAGTAGAAGACAAAACTAAAAGGAATTAGATTATGCATGTGAATAACAGGACTTTTGTTTTACCTTTCAGTCAACTCAGCCGCCAGATATAGTGGTCATTTCATTTTTGTTTTTTCCTTTAAAAACAAAGGTAAAATGGAGTTCTACATTTAGAATTGACAAGACATTTCACCGTACAGTTGTTTTGAATAGCATCCAATATACGGTTGGCTTGTCCTTTTTTGCATTAGTGAGGGATAATAGGTTTTAAAGACCTTTTAATGGATTCTCTGTCTATAAATCAGCAGCTTTAACCAAAGAATATTTTATTGGAATACTTTGTGGAAGTAAGGAAGAATGATGTCAACCCATCATTTAGTGGTAATTCAGAAATTCTACCATCTTACCACTTAAGCAGTGGGGTGAGTTAAGAGGAATTGCTTTTAGGTTCACCACATCCCACCACATCCCACCACATAAGTGTTGTGTTCATTGAGGTGACTGTACAGTGTAGCATTTGGCTTTTTCTCTAGTCACACAGAAGCAACCGCCTATGTAAAGACACATGCTAATCTAACAGTTAAAATAACTATTCACCAATAGTAATGTTCACTTTAATAATTCTATTATAAGGAAAATTGTAGATCAATGGGAAGAGTGATTATCATTTATTTCAATCATTCGATCTCTCTTTTCATTCATACCTTCTCAAATATCATTTAAGATAATTCTTAAACAAGTGATTACTAAAATTGCTAGCTAATGATCCCAAGTGGGGGCAAAATTTGTCGTAAAGAATAGTCAAGCATAATTGGTATCTATATCTCTTATTTGCTACCTATACATAAAAACATATTTACTGGTGTATTATTATAATGAAGACAGCAAAAGTATCCAATTCACCATCTTCAGAATCTTAATTGTTCGCCAACAAAGGTTGGTCCAATTGGTAAGGACCAGACTCATATCTCACAAGGATGTGAGTTCGATTCCCGTTGCTGATGTGAAGACCTTATTGATGGGTAATCTATAAGTACTTCTGTAAGCGCTTAGTTATCTCTGGAAACTCAACTTTGTTCAGGCTGCTTTAACTCATAGTTAAGCAGTTTTAATCTATTTGTGATTTAAAATTTTGAATACCCTTACCATAGCTGCAGTATATTTGTATACAAACAGAGACACAGTACAATGTTATTATCGGTTTTGTTAATATCAGGATTTAAGACTGATTTTAAACAGCTAATAAGTTTTTATTGAAAAGGAAAGTGTTTATTACACTTTTGTCTTTCTAATATAATAAATGTTTTCTTTTTCACTAAAAACCTGTTAATTTTAGATACTTAAAAACAACCCCCATGAACTAATGTTAAACATTTTCCTATTATTATATAGCAGGTCTTTCTGCACTCTTTCTTGCAAAAATAATTCTGTAGCAGAGGATGTTGCAGTGGGTAGTCTTTTAACTTGCATTTTCTGAGGTTCAAGTAAATCCATTAAAGAAAAAAAAAAGTTCCTGAATTTCCTAGTGAAAAATTATAAGCTGGGATATGAAGCTTATTTGGAAAAATTTAATCAAATGAAAAGCATTTTGGGGTGAATCTTAATATAATAAAATTTCTCTGCCAGTGCTTGTCAATTCAGTTCAACGCACAAGAGCCATGCGAAGCTGCACCCAAGTTTCCACGAAGCCACAATCTATTATCTCTATTATCTCTATTTTAAAATGTTTTTGTCATTGGTAAAAAGTTTTTTGTGTAACGATTAAGAAATTTATTAAATACTCGTTGTTCACACGAGCTTCCCAAGTATAAGAAAAATACTAAGGTGAATACACTATCAGGTTTCCAATACATCTTTGCAGGCACAGAAGGCAGCAGAATAAAGAATAATACTTTATAAGAATAAAACTTAATAGTGTTCTTTTAATGTATTTTCTTTAGTGTTGTTCTCCTATCACAAGAGATTTTTTTTCAAAAACTAGCGCTGACTAGCTTATCTATCCTCAGTAGCCCTAATGATAAAGTTTATACACCAAACTCCTCTAATTGTGGGATCTTGTCAGGTTAATTGTAAAAGAGTATAAATAATCTGATTAGTTATCCTTTGATATCATGAATATTTTTTATTCATTCTATTTAGTAAAAGTATTAATTAAAAAATAAAGATAAAATTATAAAAGAATATTTTCTTAATTTTATAAAATAATAGATAAAATAATTACTAATATTTTGTGGGAGTACAAACAAAAGTACACATGACACATCTATGCCTTCTTCTGAAGTAAGCATATTGTCCCCCAGCATCTTCTCATTCTCAACCTTGGCGAGAATGCATGTCACCAATGCAAGATTTTCAGCAACACTTTCTTAAAGGGCCAACATTTCCAAAACACTTAAAACGAAAAACTATCTATAATCTGATAAAGGCTGTGACAGATTCTCTCGCCCCCTACTACAGTCCAAATCCAATCTAAAACTAAAAGTATTTATGTGGCTTTTTCCTTGCTAAGCAATGTTTTAATGTGGTTGTTTAAGAAAGAATTCCTTCAACCATTATTCTCCACTGGCGGAGTTGAAAACGAAATGAGTGAGAAGCATCCTCAGTGGAAGTTAATTTATATAGCTATTGGTACTTTATATATTTCTTGGTGAATCATTCTAGTGGAAGATGAGATCAAAGGCCTATGTGGCTATTCATGCACATAAAACTTACAATATAGACATTGACTCATTATAGACGTGGACAGCATTCATGAAAGGCAACAAGGTAGTATTATATAGCATAGTATTCCTTACCCGGTTACCCCCTTTATGCAATTCTAATATTTTGATCCGTAGCAATTGAACACAGGTACCAGGAGTTTACAACAACTTACGCTACCAACTGAGTTAGATCATTTGGTTATGCAATTCTAATATAAGCTTGCAATTTGAGGACTACAAAAGACTTCCACTTCTTGAAGGGCTGCCCTTGACTCATCCCCAAAAATAGACTCTTTCCCATCCTCTCTCTTGGCATAAGAAAGTCCCAATCTAGACTTAGCTTGCCTTAAGTCACCAATGCCAGAATTGGTATCAGGCCCAGCAAAGCCACCCATGACCGGGGCCAATGGGGGTCCAATGAGCAGCCCATCTGCCCCAAATTGTGGGCCCCCACGTGCATAATCAAACAGGGCTGCACCACTTCCACCAACCTTGGGCAAAATGATGGGTTTAGTTTCATTGTGTACCCAGTAGAATAGGAATGCATCAAATGTGTCGTAGTAGTCATCTGTGCTTCTATACCCTTCAGGGTTAAATGCACCAAACTTGAAAGACTTGTCTGTGTAGCCGATTATCACACATGGCCCCTTGAAATCACAACATTCGTGGAAATTAGTTGCACTGAATCCATCAATTGTAGCCCTGTAGCAGCATTTGAGCTCCTTCCCTGATCAAAATTTTATGTCAAATCTAAGATATATTTTGAATTGATGGATAGTAATAATAATAAATAGTTTATAACTTGAAGAGATAGAAAAAGAGACAGTACCTCTCAAAAATGTTTTGTCGACCAGAGAAGTTGAGAAAGTAAGATCTATATCATGGTACTTAATTTGAGGTTTGTCATTGACTCTATTCTTGCCTATGTTCCAACCGAATAAGCAATATGGGCTTGTCTTCCACCCCTGGAGTGATGGTGAGTTTGGAATGCAATATGCCATCCACAGATGACTAACTAAACACTATCCCTGCACTTCCTCTTATGAACCACAATTCATTACCTTATCCATATTTGCTCACAAAATATCTTGCATCCCTTTCCGTAAGTTATTGGAATAGAATCAAACATGGGCTCTCATTGGACCCATTTCTACACAAAACTTGGGTCACATATATATGTCAATAAAAGATAATATCCCTAATATTTCATCTTTCTTTATTATAGATTTTATGTTGTGTCAAACTGTTTTGTTTCAGCTTAAAATGAGTATTGGAAACTTAATTAGAGATAATTCTTCATTAGTGTTTTTTTAGCCTTTTTATTAGGGTACGTTCATATCATAAATAAAGGCTTTAATCAGGTTCAAACAAATATAAAATACATAAATTAAAAAATGATGTTGATCATTGGTTTGAATTCAAGAAAAACGGAAAGGAATGGATAATATTGGAATTAACTTGACTATCTTATATCATGAGAAAAGAAATTAGTATCTTATACAAATAAAAAAATAGATTTTAAATAAAAAATGAGACAATAAAAAATTTAAACTTTCAGGTTAATTTGACTATCCAAGCCAAACTAACTTAATTTCAATTGGTCTAATTTAATTTGAATTTTCTTTAAAAAAATAAAAAATAAAGCCAAAATCAATTTGATTAAATTGGATTAATATTATTTTTACTCCAAACTCAAACAAAACCGACAACAAACAATTGGCAGCTTCGTAAATTTGTATACTATTTACCTCTCACGTTTTCAGTGATTGCCCTTCTCTTCTTCCAAAATGATGATCACCAGCTAATTTGGACAAAAAAATATTTTTCCCCCTTTTTTGCTCAATGGACAAAGAATGTTGTATTTGGATGAATGTGATTAATTAAGTCTCGAGAGAAAACCTAGATGTCAAAGTATGGATGGGGCTCAATGGGTGGGCTTTGTCTGAGGACTTGGGTCAATTATCATTGTTTAAAGAGCGAATTATGATTTTGGTTCCTAAATTTTTTCATATTTATGATTTTGGTTTCTAAACTTTTTTACAAACAATCAAAGTCCTCATACTTTTTTTTTTCCGTCTACGGTTTTAGTCATTTTCGTCTATTTTGGACGTTAAGTGATAACGTGACATTAATTTTATTATCATTTTATTTTATTACGTTTTCTGGCGATTTTTAACCGCAAAAAATTGCTTGGGTTACTAACAGTGAACCGGGTTGCATTTGACCTGCGAGAAGTTCCATTTCGTTCTTGCAACTCAGGCAACGAAATCAGGCATATGAGCATGCGTTTTGATCGTCTACTCATGGGGAACAAAACCCCTCATTCAATTTTGAAGATCGTTGAACAATGAAGGAGAAATCTGGGAAGAATGAAATGCTTTTGCAAATAACGCCCAAAATCGATTTGTTTTCAAATAATCTCTTGTTTTTGAACAAAAATCCAAGTTTAAGTATGGGTTTTGCTCGAAATTAATAGATCTACTAAACCCCTCAATCAATTTTGAAGATCATTGAACAGTGAAGGAGAAATCTGGGAAGAATGAAATCATGTTTGCGAATAGTGCCCAGAATCGATTTTTTGCAAATAATATCTCATTTTTGAAGGAAAATCCAAGTTTAAGTATGAGTTTTGCTTGAAATTAATAGATCTACTAAAGTCCTCTATCAATTTTGAAAAAAGATTATCCATATGAGAGCAATTTGTATCGAAAGTTTTCAGGAATAGGTTTATGACCTTCCAAACAAGTAATCCAAGCAATTTCTGACGGTTTTTAACCCCAGAAAACGTAATAAAATAAAATAATAATAAAACTAACGCCACATTATCACTTAACGTCCAAAATAGACGGAAAAGATTAAAACCATGGACGGAAAAAAAGTATGAGGACTTTGACCAGTCGTAAAAAAGTTTAGGGACCAAAACCATAAATATGAAAAAGTTTAGGGACCAAAAACATAGTTTGCTCTTGTTTAGATAGAATAGGTTGGGCAAACTGGTGTTTATCATTTCAAACCTCCCTTTTTGATCTTTTCATCCCCTGATTTTTTTGTTTTTTGTAAAATTCTTATTCTTCCCCTTTTCTCACACACTCCTCCCCCTTCTCACACAACAAAAACTTATTTCTCTCAAAGATATTTTTGTAAAATAGAAAAAAAAAACAAAAAAATGGAGAGTACAAAGATCAATTAGGATTGTGTGAATATATTATGGGCTTCTCTTCAAACTAACTAGATTCATTATGGGAAAGGCTCGACACAAATTGAATCCTAAAATTTATATCCAAATTAGACAAATAGACATTGAGTTTTTAAAAATGTAGACAAAGTTTGACTATATATGCAGACACACGTGGCAATGCCATTATGGTTACATGGGACGCGCGACTGAACTCGAAGCCGACTGAACTCGAAGCCCGTTTGATGATCTCGATAGAATATATTATTTTTTATGCAAAAAGTTTAGGTGAATTGGATCCTGAGAACTCACTAGGATTAGGAAGGCCTCAAGACTCAAATGAACGCTTATAAAGGTATTTACATATTATCTACCAACAAAGTTCTCACACGATAGTGGGAATCGAATCTACGTCCTTTTGAGATATGAGTCTGTTCCTTACTAATTGGACCAACCTTTGTTGGTTCTCGATAGAATATATGTTGATCATAGAAGCTGCCCAAAGTGCATGAAGATGGTTGGCAAAAGGTAGCCTAACAGAGGGCGACTAGTAAAGGACAACTTGGCGAAAGGCAACCTAACCTAGTAGAGGGCAATCGAGAACTATGTCCATGAAAGAATGCATTTCCTAGGTTCCTCTATGATATAATATGCTTCATTAGTAGGGATGACAATGAGTAGAATTTAGGTAAGATATATTTGTTTACATACTCGCATTTTAAAAACAATATCCAAAACTAGATACATATTTATATTTGTGTGGATAGTAACTTTAATACATGTATCCTTACTTAAAAGGTACTTAGGTACCCGTACCCACACTTATTATCCACATTTTAATTAATGATAAAAATTAATAAATAAAGAGTATTGATTAAGAATACAACAGTAAATCAAATAAAAATATTATTTAAAGATATTTTATAAAACATTACAAACATAATTATAAAATGGTACAATAAACTTTGCAAATAACAAATATAAAGACTCAAGTCTCATGCAGTGGTAGCGCATTATTGATGTGAGACAGTCCGTGAAGCTTTCTGTGTTGGTTCAGTCACAACTCAGTAACTCACGTTTTATTCAATCACACAAGGAATTGGGTCTTGTGTGCAGTAGAAAAAAATAAAATAAAAGATAAACGTAGGCTTCAAAACACACACGTACGCGCACACACACTCTTGAGTCTCCCATGTCATTACCCATTGCCATTCCGAGTAGGTATATGATCCACTAACACATCAACTCGTGGTGTCTCACAACTCACAATAATCTTGTGATGAGCAATGTAGTCTTTGAAGCAAGCTAACCTTCCCAGTTCTTCAACTTCCTCTATAACAAAGTCCAGTTTCACCACTGTCTCCACAAGCAAAGATGCAAAGGCAGCAAAAGGCAAGGCTTCAGAGAACTCAAGACTAGTGATTGCGATTTTAGTCAAGTGGGGTCTTAACACCTTCCGTTCTGCTTCCTTTGGCTGTTCAGTGCATGCCCTTTGGGTTTTGCACTCTTGCAATGCCAAAGAGTCCGTTTTAACAACACTTGATAGCGAACCATTTCCATGGTTTGTCGTCTTCCCTTCTGCTTGTGCTGCAGCCATGGCCAGCATGTTGTTGTCTTGGCTGCCATTGGAGCCTAAGAAGAGCCGAGGCTGAGATTTTATGGCAGTGTTGAGATCCTGCAGGGCTTCTTGGAGATTATCAGAGAGAACTTCTTGAGACCAATGGCGACGGTTCCTTATGCTGTTGGCAAGTTCTATCAGCACTTTTGATACCTCTGCGTCAAGCCTTGTGCAATGGTTCTTGAATAGGACTCGAACACACCGTGGTGTCTGAAAGAAAATATCAAGTTCAGGAGAAAAATCTTGCACAAATAACAGTGGACTAAGGAAAAATTTAACGATGCAACCTATCTTAGTAAAATTTGTAAAAGGGTTAGTATAAAGTAAATAATACTGCTAGGATGGTGCATGATTTTTACATTTCTTTTACTACACTTATTTTAATAATAATAATAACCAACTGTTTTGTGTTGGTGACTTTCTATTACTGTGTAGAAGTGCCATTAGTAACTGTGACATGTATAAAAGTAGTGTCTTGTCATTTAGGATTCGTGGAATGTGCAATGTGCAATCTGGATACCGGTTGAGTTAGACAAAAAAATTGGATGCTAAAGTTGTGACGAGTTGCACCTTCATATAAATTGTAAAATATATGTTAGTGTGCAAATGTTACCTGAATTTCTGTTTTCAAACAGCCATGTAGGGATACAACAGTATACCCAAATTGACGAAGAACAGTTCCAACTTTTACATGCTGCTGCCATGGAAATTTGTGACATAATAGCCTTGGCTCCCAACTTGCATGTAATGCCTGCACAATTCAGAACAGAACAATTGGATGATCAGGAGACTCTTTTACTCCTAGTGCACAAAGATGGTATACTAAGCCAATCAACAACTGATATATTATCATTTTAAATGTGATAAATTTGTCTGAACAAAAAGATTTATGCAATTATTTAACAAAATTTAATTAGAATAGACTAAACCTATAATAAAAAAAATTATTGTCACTCAATCATAGATTGTCAAGTGTGGTAAAGTTGTTAGACTTTTATAATAGTTACATTAAAACTCTTATTTTATGTTGGTTTGGCTTAGTGCACACAATTTGTGTCGTGTGTATCAAGTGTATAGAATAAAAAAGAACTAAAACCATTGTTTCATCAGTGGATTTTGAATCCAAAACAGCCTTATAACCTTCGTATATATTCTCAGATGATTTTTTGTCACCAGACGTTTCCATTTCTCCATAAAAGTATTCGTTGACACAAGCTGCAAGATTTTACGTTGATCACACTAATGTTAATTTACATAGTAAAACCCAAGAAGTTTGATAATTTGATTTATTGATTTTTAAGTTGTGATAAAGGATAGGTAAGTTGTAAATTTGTGATACTATGTACTATGTGTTATGATTTTGCTTACCTTCTATAGATTTGGCAAGGCCTTCAAGCTTGGAAGCTGTGGAATTATGGAGAGCTTCCCCTGACCAATTTGGAAATACCAATAGACTCATCAGAAGGCATATGGCACAGCCTATGGCTATATTGGAGAAGCGCTCATGCGCCATCTTGAAGACATTATCAATCCGGTAACTCGAAATAGCTATCAAGTTGTAGGTCAACAGAAATATATGGACCCCATAATCATAATTCTTCTCTATGTAGGGAAAGAACCTCATATAACTGGATGCAGCACCTGCCAGTGCCAGAACAAATTGACATAACAACACAAATTTAGACCAAAGTTATTTTTGTTACTATTTAGCTCTGAAGACTTTTACTAGGAGATAGTGAAAAAAAGAAAAAAAAAAAAGTTTGACTGTTTGAGTAATGTCTAACGAGACTTGATTTGAATTGAACCTGAGATTAATCAAGTTCTTAAAATAGTTGGATACCACAAGGAAACAAGGTAATTAAACGTGAGTCTTCACCAAAATGTTTGAATTTTTTAGTTGGCAATTAATATAGTCTCCGAGCCTCTATCAAGTGTTCATGAATATGAATTAGACCCTTGTGTACCTATTATAAAAACTGTAGTTCCAATGACAAGAGCTTGAGAAACGTGGCCGGATCCACTTGCAACATACTTTATAAGAAATGCCAGTAATCCTGCTGATATTATTCCCAATCCTCTGTTAAGCCCTTTGCATAGAGTTGCCCCTGCGATCAAAAGAATGTTAGAAATTGAGGCCATTCATACCAGGTGTCCACGTAATATAGTTCATTTTTAACCATGTGTCATTTTTCAATTAGAAGAACGGGGACACCACCAGATAACTACAGTCCCTACACAATTTATATTAATTTATACTAGCTTTTCAATTTAGATAAGTACTCCATTTTTAACATATAAAAAGGCACTTATAAGTTTACGAGTATTGATTGATGTGCATAAGTTAATTTTAACTTTTAGTTTAAAATTTTGATTTATTTTATCTTTTTACAACATTTTTAAAAAAGTGATTGAATTTTGAGAAACTGACCTGCGGTGAACTGAAACACTACCACCACGGTTATGACAGCCCAAATAACATTCTCTCCAATCCCTTGGAAGAGTGGCTCCAACAGATAGAGCAAAGACACAAGAGTGAGAGACAAACCCATTTTGAATGCATGGATGACCCTTATTATATCATCATGCCCCATCTTCCACATAGTCTCCCAAGCCAAACTAGGAAACATCCTCAACTTGTCACCAAAAGCAAGCACACGTTTCCTCAAATTCCCAGTTATTATTCTTCCTCTCTCAATACTAGCCATTGCCATTCCCGGGACTGCATGAAGTTTAGGAATCATTTCTTAATGAAGGGGGAAGAAGATGACAATCCAAATGCAACAAGTTAAGACTTAAGAGGCTAATCAATTGGTGTTTGTTATTTCAGTCCAAAAGCATTTCATGAGAACTGGGGATTCTATATGAATGTTGATGAATGATGAGAACCCCCCCCGCCACCCCCGAAAGTTCACCGTGATGCATGGACTTTATATGGTGTGGTTAGGGAGCTGGTGATGGGTGGTGATGTCATTTCTACATTCACATGTCATGCATTAAAGTACACCAGACTTTAGAGTTGACTCTCAATTATTTAGATATCAGCAAGTCAAACCTAATTATACTATACCGTATATGTTACCAAGTGGAAACCTGATTATACTAGCAAGTGATACTACTAATGACTTTGGCTTAAATCTATTTCAACACGTACCATGCAATATTATTTACAATGACATTTGTGCTTTTGTAGTAACGTCATTTCTACGTTCCCATGCATTATATACAATGGCATTAGAAATAAATCAGTACATTTTCTTTTTATTACAAGGAGGGGGAAAACCCCCAAATGCTAACATGGTGGAATGGACCTACTAACAGGCCCTGTAACAAAATGAGGTAGGGGATGATAGACAGGCCCAGCTCGATCGCTAGAATGGGCCATGCTGGCCAGGTAGTCTGCAATACCATTTCTCTCACGACATGAACCTCCCAATGTTTGCTTTAATATTTGGATTACTTTAACAACATGTGGTTAATTTAGTTATGTTCGGATTACTTTTTTTAAAAATTTCGATAAAATGCGTTTTTTGAATTGGATTGGATTGGATGAGTTAGTTTTTACCAACACATCTCACGACAATTTTTTTTTTTTATGGACACGGCATTTTAGTTTCCTATTATTCTTGAAATATTGAACAATATTTTTAAAATAAGCATTAAAAAAAGTATGTCAATCAATTGATTAGCAATCTTACAACATGATTTCTTTTTTCTAAGGAAACATGAACATATATGTTCAAAATATAATAAAACATATAAAAATTACATGTGAAACGTATAAAAACACATGTGTATTAAAACAATCGATTCAATTTGGATCGGTTTGATTTTGCATACATCAACTGAAAATCGATGGGAATCGATCGATTATGCAAAAAAAAAAAAAAAATAGTCCAAAAGAATATGAAAAAAAATCAAATTCAATTAGTTTTTGTTTTTTATTGTATTGGATATGAGCACTCCTACCTTGATGATGTCAATAGTCTTACTCCAACGATATATGCTTTCACTAATGAAAATGGAAATATTAGTATATCTATTATTGGTACACACTAACTGTATAATAATAAATATATTGACTGATAATTTGGTTAATATAGAAAATTTAACTATACAATTAATACATCATAATATTATTATGATTGTTAGAGTAAGTTTATAATATTTATATCAATAATTTAATTTTTGTTAAATAAATTTTATTTGTATGAGAACAAATAGAAAAATCTTTAATATATAAAAATGTTTATCTAGTGTGTTACATCTATAAAGTATACATTAATAGTCTTTCTCACCCATGCTACTCCTTTGTTAAAGGTATTCATAACATTCATAATCATGAATGTGATATTATATGGATGTATGTGTCTAAAGAGATCATGGGATGCTTTCTCTTATTAATTATCATGTCTTTGATGTAGTTTCAGATTTTATTAGCAACGCTTTAAAAGCGGATGTAACTTGTATTTCTTTTCCTTGAAGTTTATGAGTTTAATAACATTTGTCATTCACACACACACACACACACACACACACACATATATATATATATATATATATATATATATATATATATATATATATATATATGACATATTTTATGAGAGAAAGACATCTTATATGAGAGTAAGATGATTAAATCTGAACCGTATAACCATATATGGAGGGTCAAAATTTAATATTATATGACTGCTTAAAAAAGTCATATGACTTTTTAAAAAACTCTCACATGACCTAGTATGTTTTAATCTTAACCATTCAAACAAAGTTTAGTGGTCAATATTTGTTCCTATCACTCTTACTAGATAAGCCCTCTCCTTATATGTTTGACTCAGAAGTCGTCGGATAAAATAATCCAATCTCATTAATGCCACCTTGGTGATCATATTGTCACTTTTATTTTTAAGATAGTGTTATTTATAAATGATTCTTTATAGGAATATTGAAAGAAGGGTTAAAAATGTTTTTATTTTTATTTTTATTTTTATTAATACGAAAATATTTGCTTTTTTTTTTTAAAAAAAAACTATTTGTTTTAGTTTTTCATTTACAAAATTGTTTTAAGTATAGGAGTGGAAATAGGCTAGATTATCCGACAAGGACTTATAACCTAGCCTACATTAAGTCAGACTAGACTTTTTTTGAAAAATAATTTAGGCTAAGATTTTATAAAAGTTTATTTGATTAAAAAGATCAGACTTTAAGTCATTCAAAAAACCTTTTAATTAAATAGACCGACCTATTTAAGAAAATTTAAATAATAGTTTTTTTGTTAATATTATATCAATTTTTTATAATGTGTTAAAATCATATATTTATTTATTGAATATTAAACATGTTGTTTTACATATAAATCATTCATTTTCTTAAAATCTAATGGTTGTAATAAGTAACTAATCTTAACAATTAGATTTCAAGAAAATGAATGGTGAGGATGAGAAGTAACTCTCTTAGAGTTACTCTTGGAATAAATAGATCCCTCCTCTATTTAAAAAGTCTTAATGTAAAATAGACTTTTAAATAAGTTACCATATGGCAGTTAGATTAAAGCTTGGAGATATAAGGTAGGCTTGGTGGTTAGGAAGGGGGGCTTAAGGGAGAAGGGGGAAGAGAGAGGTCATGTGTTTGAATCCCTCCCACTGACATTTCTAAAAAAACTAACAAATTAACATTTGCCGATAAAAAAAAATAAAGTCAGATTAAAGCTTAAAAATAAATCGATTCTTATAAAGCTCGACCTATCTATTTCTACCCCTATCTAATGTCTTGAGTAGCAGTGATTTTAAATTTATAATTTATAATTTGTTTTATATATATATATATATATATATATATATATATATATATATATATGTATATATATTCACATTTGCTTATTAGTTGATTAGCCTATTTAGAGATAGGTCAAGTCTATCTCAAAACTTTAATATGAAATAGTTCTATAAGCATACTAATAGGCCAAGCCAGGCATTCAAAGAGGTCAGACCAAGCCTCAAAAGAAGCCTATAAGGGATAACAGATTAGGCTTGATCCTTAGATCTTTTAAATAGGCTAGGCATATTTAAGTAAACTCTTATTCGGTCAACCTATTTCCATCCCTCATGATAAGAAATACACCTAACATATTTTTATAAACAAGGAATAAAAAAGTTAAGGGAAATTTTTAATAAAAAAAATTAAAAGCAAATATTTTATATTCATATAAACTAAAACATATTTAACTCTTAAAAAATCATGGGTGTGTGTGTGGCATATCTAGTGAAATGGTCAAGTTTATATGAGAGTGAAAGCAGTAAATAAGGGTCATACAACTATACATAGATGGTTATGATTTAATGATATGTGACCACTTAAAAAGTCATGTAATTTTTTAAAAAAACTCACTTTCACATAAAAAAGGCCCTATTCCATATATATATATATATATATATATATATATATATATATATATATATATATATATATATATATATATATATATATATATATATATATATATATGTGTGTGTGTGTGTGTGTGTGTGTGTGTGTGTGTGTGTGTGTGTGTGTGTAAAGTAACTTACCTTATTATTTTAGTTAATTTTTAATTTTTAAATTATTCAAATTTATATGACTTTAAATGTATTATTTTATACATCATCATTAATATTCACTAATAAGCTATTATGTCTTTTTAGCATAATTATATGTACCTTATTGAACTACCATTCCTTATTAAACTTTTTTTAAGTTTCCTTTGAAAACTTTGAAATTTTCTCTTAAAAATCTATGGAAGTTTGTCGGTTCAACATTCAAAAACATTATTTGTTTGTTTTTCAACTATAATATGAACCTTTCTCTCTCTTGGGTGGGTGTGTGTGTGTGTATGTTATTTTAATGAATAATATGCTACTTAAAATATAAGTTGTTTTGGACTAGACTTAAAACCAATTTGTATAACAAGGCACCTCGGCCCAAAGGAGCTAGAAAACCAACCTAACTTGCCAAGTGTTGACCTTAATCAATGTTTTCACCCAGGAATAAGAGTACTACAATACACTTACAAGCATGGAAGTATACCTTAACCTAGAACAAAGTTACCATGTCACTACATGATAATTGATGTGCATACTTACATTTGCACTTAATTTTCACAGCAATTATCTCACCTTCTTCTCATTTATTGTTTTGATTAGTCCCTTTTAGTTAGAAATTACTTCCTTTTAAGATTTTAGTTTTCCTGTAGTTAGTTTTAGGATCTTATTAGCTTTTTAACTGTGTTTCTGCAGAGTTCTAGTACATTGGAAGAAGAGTTGAAGTTGAGGAATTTAAGACAACCCGCTCAACGAGCTGATGATGTTGCTTAGCGAGAAAGGTCGCTCTGAAGAGGACATGTGGCAAGTTGAAGGCTAAGCGAGAAGTTCTGTTCGCTTAGCGGGATTAGAGGCCGAAGAGGCAACTTGGACACGTCAAGGTATGCTTGCTAAGTGAACTAACCTCTTTGCCTGAAGGAGAAATTGGATTTATTGTAATTCGCTTAGCGAGTTGTTGCTCGTTAAGCGAGTTGTGCCTTTACGCAGAAGTGACAAAACAAAAATTCTCACCCTATTTAAAGTGTCTTGTCATTGTGATCATCATCAGATCATTCTAGGATTGTGTGTTGGCGACTGAGGCTCTCACCTAACACATTCCTTCATCCCATCACCTTTTCTCTTCCATTTTCCTTTGTTCTTTGTAATTTTTGGTGGCTTTTCATGACAATGAGGAGCTAACTTCTTTGTAGTTGGGGATTTGGTTTACTAGCAACTCTCATGTAATTACTCTTACAATCTATTTAATGAATATTTAGTGTTAATGTTATTCTCTGTGTTTAATGTTGGTTCTTGGCTTGATCATCCAAGCACTTTTCTATTTGTTTTTATTGTCATTGGGAAATGCTTTGAAAACTGAGATTTGATAATAGTATCTAATGAATGTCTCATCTAGGAATGGAGTGATGTTTGTTAGTCTCTTAATGATCATTGCTCTTAAACAAATCATTTAACTTCACTTGCTAAGAGATTAGGAGTAGAGTTAAATGCTTTAGCTTCTTTCACTTGAGGAATCAAGATTAGAAGACTTAAGTGGGTTGAGATAGCACTAGGGTTTTCATTAAATGGAGAAAAATCATTTATATTACTGAGATGTTTGCCAAGTATCACTAAATACCCCAACTAGCTTGTTTTATTATTGTTTTCAGCCGCTGCACACCAACTGTTTGATCTTTTGCCTATTTAAAATCTGTCATGTTTTTAATAGTTTATTTTAGAACTTAGAATTTATTTTCTGAACCATTCTCACTAAAACAACATATTCTTTTGTCTAGATCTTGATTATACACAAATCCTAGTACGAACAAGTCCATGTGAAGACAACTTTGTACTCAATTTTCAAAAATACTACATCGATTAGTGCGCTTGCCAACGCATGTGAACACTACACTAGAACAGTGTAACATTCCTCTTTTAGAGGCCTTGGGCCCCATGCCAGGGAATTTAACCCATATCGGACTCCTAAAAATATAGTTAACGTCAATAGTGGTAGGTACAAATTACAATACCTTTTGCAAGTACTCGTCCCGTTCACATTATCGCAACCACTTTTGAGTGAAGCACCACTATTCATACACTTCAGGTCTTGGCTAACAAAGGACATACTTCAGTCAAACTAATCCAAAGTTCAATCAAAATCAATCACCCTACCACAGACACGACATTGGATCTATCTACGGGAATTTGGTAAATCTTATTCCCACCCTTAAACATGTTTGAACCCAATGTGAAACTACTCGAGTTAAGGCCACTTCAGCTAGCCACATAGAGGAGGAAAAATTGCCTCATTAACCCCATGTCGGTTCTTCCTTATCTCGGTCCCCTTCACTGGTCCTACGTCTGACTTCCGAAGGCGTAGCTAAGAATTGTCTTGTTATAACCAATTGCAAATATTAGCTCACCTGTTAGCTTTAGGAGTAGATAATCAAACTACGATAACATCCTAAACCATTTATTTCCCCAACAAATAAGAAGAGGTAGATGAATGGGCTCGGGCCTGTAGATGGTCCATTTAACCTATAAACTAAATGAGTTAGGACTAGTTAAAATTTCGATCTATTTAAATTCAGAGTTATTTGGTCCAATTTATTTAACATGTGGGTTAAATAGGTTGCGTCCATGGGTTGATAGACTAGCCTCTAAACCAATTACCTTTTTAAAATATTGTTTTTTATTTTATAATTTTATTAGTGTATTCGGATAATTAATGCCTAGTGTTTGATTAATATATTGACTTCTTTCTTAGTATTGAATATTTATAATTTCTTGATGTAAAAAGTTAGAGATATTTATGTTAGACATTTTTCAATTTTAGTTTTTTTTTCTTCAATTTTCTAGGTTCTTTTTATCCATTTTGATTTTTTTAAAAATAGATTTTTGGCTTAAATATGTTTCGGGTCCCTGATATATTAGCGAATTTTACGTTGGGTCCCTATTAAATTTTTGTTTTTTGTTGGGTTCCCTAAATTTTTTATTTTGTTTTTGGTCCCTGAAACGCTTTAGGTAGTGCTTTAAATTGCTTTAAAAAGTGGTTTAGATAGCGCTTTAAGAACCAAAAACAAAATAAAAAATTTATTGGGGACCCAACAGAAAGCAAAAATTTAATAGAGACCAAATGCAAAATTCGTTAATATATTAGGGATCCGAAATATATTTAAGCCTAGATTTTTATATATTTTTTCAGGCTTAAATCCACTTTTGGTCCCTAAAGTTTTACCATTGTACAATTTTGGTCCCTCAATAAATGTTATTGCATATTTGGACTCCTACCTTTTTAAAATTTAGCAATTTTGGTCCACTATTAGTTTGCCGTCATTTTTTTATCGAAAATTACTGACATGACATCTAAGTGATGATATAACACTAATGTGTTGACGTGGTAAATGACGTGGCAATCCAATATATATGCCATTGTAACACTGACAGTGTGATGTTCACGTCGTTGGCAAGTGCACTAATCGGTGTAGTATTTTCGATATTTGAGTACAAAGTCGTCTCCACAGGGACATGTTCGTACTAGGATTTGTGTAAAATCAAGATCTAGGCAAAATAATATGTTGTTTTAGTGAAAATGGTTCAGAAAATAAATTTTAAGTTCTAAAATAAACTATTAAAGACATGACAGATTTTAAATAAGCAAAAGATCAAACAATTGGTGTGCAGCGACTGAAAACAACAATAAAACAAGCTAGTTGGGATATTTAGTGATACTTGGCAAACATCTCAGTAATATAAATAATTTTTCTCCATTTAATGAAAACCCTAGTGCTATCTCAACCCACTTAAGTCTTCTAATCTTGATTCCTCAAGTGAAAGAAGCTAAAGTATTTAACTCTACTCCTAATCCCTTAGCAAGTGAAATTAAATGATTTGTTTAAGAGCAAAGATCATTAAGAGACTAACAAACATCACTCCATTCCTAGATGAGACATTCATTAGATACTATTATCAAATCTCAGTTTTCAAAGCATTTCCCAATGACAATAAAAACAAATAGAAAAGTGCTTGGGTGATCAAGCCAAGAACCAACATTAAACACAGAGAATAACATTAACACTGAATATTAATTAAATAGATAGTAAAAGTAATTACATGAGAGTTGCTAGTAAACCAAATCCCCAACTACAAAGAAGTTAGCTCCTTATTGTCATGAAAAGCCACCAAAAATTACAAAGAACAAATGAAAATGGAAGAGAAAAGGTGAAGGGACGAATGAATGTGTTAGGTAAGAGCCTCAGTCGCTATCACACAACCCTAGAATGATCTAATGATGATCCCAATGACAAGACACTTTAAATAGGGTGAGAATTTCTGTTTTGTCACTTCTACATAAAGGCACAACTCGCTAAGCGAATTATATTAAATCCAATTTCTTCTTCAGGCAGAGAGATTAGTTCGCTTAGCGAGCATGAACTCGCTAAGCGATCTTGACGTGTCCAAGATGCCTCTTCAGCTTCCAATCCCGCTAAGCGAACAAAACTTCTCGCTTAGCCTTCAACTTGCCACGTGTCCTCTTTAGTGCGACCTCTCTCGCTGAGCAACAGCAACATCTCGCTGAGCGAGCAGTATTGAATTCCTCATCTTCAGCTTTTCTTCCAGTGTACTAGAACTCTGCAAAAACACAATTAAAAAGCTAATAAGTTCCTAAAACTAACTAAATGAAAACTAAATCCTAAAAGAAAGTAATCCCTAACTAAAAGGGACTAATCAAAGCAATAAATGAGGAAAAAGTGAGATAATTGCTGTAAAAATTAATTGCAAATGTAAGTATGCACAACAATTATCATGTGCTGATGTGGCAGTAGGAACCAAAATTTGGACCGTCAATGCCATGCCAACATATATGTTAGACTGCCACGTTATATGCCATGTCACACGTCAGTATCACATCATCACTTAGATGTCATGTCATCAATTTGCGTTAAAAAAATTGACGGTAAACTAACAATAGACCAAAATTACTGAATATTAAAAATGTGAAATGTAAAATAAGATTTTTTGAGGGACCAAAATGGCACAATTATGAAATTATAGGAACTAAAAGTATATTTAAGTTTTTTATTTTATTTTTGAGTCCATGAATTAATCCATTAATCAATGAATCAAGCAGGCATAACACAAAAAAATAGGCTTAAATATGTTTTGAGTTCCTGCAGTCAATTAAGTGATGACTGCAGTTAGTCAAGTGATGATGTAGATACCACATCATCACTTAACTTACTGTAAGGACTCGAAATAAAAGTTTTAATATATCAGGAATCCAATGCAAAATTTTTTTTATTAGAGACGCAAAACAAAAATCGATCATTTATCATAACCTAAAACATATTTAAGCAAAAAAATATATAGTCCAATCAACCTAACTCAATTTATTTAAATGTAAACCAAAACAGAATAGCTAGACGGACTAAATCGATCTATAGTTCCACTTATACGAATAAGACAATGAGAGATGTTATCTCAAAATCAGGTACTAGAGGTACTAGGTCAACAAAATTAGAGATACAGCTCTGCAGTCCCATAAAGAGCTGGTGGGAAGACAATTTAATGGTTGTCATAAATCCTTGTGAGGACTAGTTAGCTGTACTTTCACTTGGTGTGGCTTTATACAGTATATGGAATCTATGAGACAACGCCTTTTAATGTATCTTGGAGTGATAAATAATGAGTAGAATCACCTTGCTGTGTAGCTGGCAAAAATAATTTTCTACTTCAAGTGCCCTTGACTATGTCAGTTTATCATTTACACTCTTATGTAGGATCCCCAGGCAACATCACTTTTATCCATTTTGCTGCAGTTGGTTAACATTCAGCCATCTGTATGAGTGGTTCTATATATAATGTAAAGAATACAGATACATATGCTAATCTAACAGTTAAAATAACTATTTATCAATAATCATATTCACTTATATTATAAGTAAAATTATAGAGGGCTGTAAAAAAAAAAAAGTAAAATTATAGATCAATGAGAAGAGGGATTATCATTTTTTTTTTCAATCATTCTCTCAGTTCATTCTTACCTTCTCAAATGTCATTTAAGATAATTTTTAAACAACTGACTAGTAAATGGTGGAGGCAAAATTTGTCTTCAAGAACAGTCAAGCATAATTGGTATCTATATCACTCTTAATTGCTATCTGTCCGTAAAACATATTACACGTATATTACTAAATTGTTCAAATTACACAGAGAAGTGGCTTGGTGTTCTGGTTTTTTATTCTTATATTCTTGTTCCTAATCGTGTGTGTAAGGTCGGGGGGCTTTTTGATTTTTTGGATTCCAAATATCAAACGATATTCTCATGTAATCCTGTTTGTTCTAGATTTTGCCACACCTTGTGTTGAAATCTGAACATCTGTTTCTTAAATAATATTCAATTTTGCCTTTAAAAAAAACTTGGTTATCTCTAGCTAGGAACTTGACTTTATTCAGGCTGCTGTTTTTTTTTTTTTTTATGTTATTTTTAGTCTGCTTTTACTTGTAGTTAAGCAGCTTTAGTCTATTTGTGATTCAAAATTTTAAATACCATTATCCTATATATATATATAGGAGCTGTATATTCTTACATAAACATATACACAAACACAGTATAATATTGTCATCGTTTTTTTTTTTATATATCCGTCATCGGTTTTGTTAACTTCAATGCTTATGACTGATTTTAAACAACTAACCGTGATAATATTTTATTGAAACAGAAAGTATTTATTATACTTTTGCATTTCTGATATAATAAATATTTTCTTTCTCAATAAAAAGTTACTGTTTTTAGGTACTTAAAATCAAACCTATGGGCAAATGTTAAAAAAATTCCTATTATTATATAGCAGGTCTTTATGCATTATTTCTCTCCTACTGCAATAACAATTCTGCAGCAGAGGAAGTTGGAATGGGTAGGCCTCCAATAATTTAATATAAATAGCACCATCCTGTCAGAATTTGTTAATCCACTCCAAGTAATTTTACATACACAAAATTTGCTGCTTATAAGTTATTGTCTTTTAATTGGATCAAGTAAATCTAATATTAAAGAGTAAATTACAGTGACAATTCTTGAAATTTCATGAGATTGCATGATTTTTTTTTTTTTAATGTTTACACTGACCTCTTTTATAGGAGATTCAGTGTAATGCTTTTTTTTCAAACAATTGGGAGGATTAATATAGAAGTAAAAAAATAAGAATTTTTGTGAAATCTCATAAATAACAGGAGTTGTCAATGTAATTTACTCTAAAATAAAAATAGCCCTTGGAATTACACTTGGAATCTGCCACCATTTTGGGTGCTGAGCAGCTTCGTAGGGACTCTTTAAGCATTATGTAGTCTCTGTTTTGCTTTTGTTTTTTTATTTCCATCATGTACCAAGAAAAAGTAAAAATAGCTCCAGAATATGGTAGCGAAAATCTATTATAAGCTGGAATATGAAGCTTAATAAGGAAAAATATAATAAAATGAAAAACATTTTGGGGTGTATCTTAATAAAATAAACTTCTCTGCCAGTGCTTGTCAATTCAACTACAAAGAGAAAGTAAAGGGGGGGAAAATATCTTTATGGCGTTTGATGTTTCTTAATTGAAAAAAAAGAAAGAAAGAATTCAATGGTAGTTTTGTTCATTTAAGCCAGCACCTCAGTGCTTCCAAGCTAATCAGTCAATCATGTATATACCCTCTTCTAATTATAATTTTTCTTTTCACTAGTTTACTATACACATTAATCTATCTGATGGAATAGAAACAATAGAAGAATGTTATGTATTCATACATAACCACCGTGAATGGCAGAGGAGTGAGTGAGGGCATGAGTAGAATATTATAGTATAGTATAGAAATACATGTGCGAGTACAAAAGTTCACAAAACATCTTGGCAAGAATGTCACCAATTTTAAAAGCAAAACGATCAATAATCTGATAAAAGCTGTGACAGATTCTCCCGCCCCCTACTACGTTCCAAATCCAATCTAAAAATATGGGTCACAGACCTAATTTTCATCTCTCTTTGTTATAGATTTATGTTGAGTTAAACTGTTTTGCTTCAGCTTAAAATGAATATTGGAAACTTGTTAATTTAGAGATAATTCTTCACTAGTGCTTTTTGTAGCCTTTTTATTTTGGGTACATTCATAACTAAAGGCTTTAATCAGGTTCAAATAAATATAAAATACACAAATTGAAAAATGATGTTGATCATTGGTTTGAATTCAAGAAATACGGTGAGGAATGGATAATATTGGAATTAACTTGACTATCTTATATCATATGAGAACAAAACATTAGTATCTTATACAAATAAAAAAGAATAGATTTTAAATAAAAACAACGAGACGATAAAACATTAAATAGTATAATAATCTATACTTTTTTGCTAATGTGACGATCCAAGTGAAACCAACTTAATTTTAATTGGTCTAATTTAATTGGAATTTACTTAAAAAAAATCAAGACAAAATCAATTTGATTAAATTGGAGTATTATTATTTTTACTCCAAACTCGAATAAAACCGACAACAAATTAACAATTGGCAGCTTCGTGAATCTGTTTACTATCCACCTCTCCCATTTTCAGTGATTGTCTTTCTCTTTACCACAAGGATCATCAGCTACTTTGGACAAAGAATGTTTTGTTCCTCCCCTTCTTTTGGTCAAAGGACAAAGAATGTTCTATCTGGATGCTAAGTGAGTGAGCTATATATGTCTGAGGACTTGGGTCATTAATCATTGTTTAATTAGATTAGATTGGGCTAAGTGGTTCTTCCTTTCCAACTGACCTGGATTCATTGTGGGAAAGGCCCAACTCATAAAATGAATCCTAACATTAATAAACAAACAAATGGACATTGAGCTGCCTTTGCATCTTTGCTAGTGGAGACAGTTTAAAACTGTACTTTGTTACAGAGGAAGGTTGAAGAACTGCCTTAGCATGCTTCAAAGAGTACAGAACCAATGATAACTTTATTGTTAGTTGTGAGACACCACGAGTGGATGCGTTAGAGGACCATATACCTACTCACCATGGTATGTCTGCTTTTTTGTTTCCAACAATATCTTCTCATTTACTAGGTAAGACTTTAATGCCATGTGCTAAAGTGGAGTCCCTCTCAGTCGCACTCCTTTTTATATATATAAAAAATATTGAGATAAAGTTTAAGGAATTCAAACTTCTTCCAACAATTAAAGGAGTTGAGTCCAACAGAATAGGCTAGTTCTCCATGACGTGATGAACTATGGGTCAAATTTTCAATGAAAAAAGTGTTTATATTTAGTGATCGACGATCTCCCAAACATGATTACTAAAAACTCCTTCCAACTAAGCTAACACATGTTGCCATGTTGGTGTACCAAGCACATGTTGATGATGTACTATACTAGCTTTAGATGACACCCTATATATATATATATATTTTAAATCTAATCCTCTTTCAGTCTTTCTTCTTCCTAAATTCCTTTTTTGCATTTTTCTTTTGTCCGGGGGAGACGAATGAGAAAAAGGGGCGTCAGTGACTCGTGAGAAAACTAAATTTATTTTTACAAAGTAATGCTGTATAGTCAAAATTTGTCTGCATTTTTTAAGGCTCAAATTTTATCTCAATATTTTTACATATATAAAAAAGAGTACGATTGAGAAGGAACTCCACCAGTCAACTTTAGTGCATCTTATTAAAGTCTTACCAAGTAAATGAGAAGATATTATGGGAAGCCAAAAAAACAAACATACCATGGTACACTGTCTGATGTATCTATGCTATGCTATGCTATGCTATGCCTTTTATATCATGAAATATATCTATATCATCATGACATTCAGGAGATATATTTTTTTTGGACTCATCAAAATAATTCCATGAAAGAATGCAGTTCCTAGGCTCCTCCTAGATTTATTCTGCTCCACGAGTAGGTATATGGTCATCTAATACATCAACTCGTGGTGTCTCACAACTGACAATAATCTTATCATCGGGTCTGTACTCTTTGAAGCGTGCTAACCTCCCCAGTTCTTCAACTTCCTCTATAACAAAGTCCAATTTTGCCACTGTCTCCACAAGCAAAGATGCAAAGGCAGCAAAAGGCAAGGCTTCAGAGAACTCAAGGCTAGTGATTGCGATTTTACTCAGCTGGTGTCTCAACACCTTTCGTTCTGCTTCCTTAGGCTGTTCAGTGCATGCCCTTTGGGCTTTGCACTCTTGCAACGTTGTTGAAGAGTCAGTTTTAACACTTGACAGTGAGCCATTTCCTTGGTTTGCCAGCCCTGCTGCTTGTGCTGCAGCTATGGCCAACATGTCGGTGTCTTGGCTGTAATTGGAGCCTAAGAAGAGCCGAGGCTGTGACTTTATGGCAGTGTTGAGGTCCTGCAGGGCTTCTTGAAGATTATTAGAGAGTATTTCTTGAGAGCAACGGCGACGGTTCCTTATGCTATTGGCAAGTTCTATCAGCACTTTTGATACTTCTGATGCAAGCCTTGTGCAAGGGTTCTTGAACAGGACTCGAACAGATGGTGGTGTCTGAAAGAAAATATCAAATTTAGGAGAAAAATCTTGAACAAATAATAGTGGACTAAAGAAAAATTAATTGAATGATGCATCCTGTCTTGGTAAAATTTGTAAGAGAGGTAATATAAAGTAACTAATACTGGTATGATGGGGCTTTCTATTAGTTTACTAATAATAACAACTGTTTTGTGTTGGTGACTTTCTATTACTGTTTAGAAGTGACATTAGTAACTGTGACATGTATAAAAGTAGTGTCATTGTCATTTAGGATTAGTGAGATGTGCAATGTGGTATCTGGATACCGATTGGCTTAGATAGACAAACAATTGGGATGCTAAAGTTGTGATGAGTTGCACCTTCACATAAATGGTCAAATATATGTTAATGTGCAAATTTTACCTGAATTTCTGTTTTCAAACATCCATGTAGGGCTACCACTGTATACCCAAATTGACGAAGAACAGTTCCAACTTTTACATATTGTTGACATGGAAATTTGTGACATGAATGCCTTGGCTCCCAACTTGCATGTAATGCCTGCACAATTCAGAACAGAACAATAATCAATGTTATCATTTTAAATGTGATAAATTTGTGTGACACAAAAAGATTTATGCAATTATATAATAAAATAGTTAGAATGTACCAATAGTATAAAAAAAATTTACACTGTCACCATATGCAGAAATTATTGACTTTTATAATAATTACATTAAAACTCTTATTTAATATTGCTTAACTTAGTGCACACAATTTGTGTGTAGAAGAATTTCTCTTGAAGTTCAGCTTTTAATGCTAGCTTAATTATGCTCGGGATCTCTTTAAATGAACCAAGAGCAAATGGGTGGCTTACCAGTGTTTCATCAGTGGTTTTTGAATCCAAAACAGCTTTGTAACCTTTGTATATATCCTCAGATGATATTTTATCATTAGAGGCTTCCATTTCTCCATAAAAGTATTCATTGACACAAGCTGCAAAATTTTCGTTGATTAGACTGATGTTATTTTATTTAGTATAAACCCAAGAAGTTTGATAATTTGCTTTCCAGAAAAGCATAGGGATTTTTAAGTTGTGATAAAAGGAAATAGATAAGTTGTATATTCGTAATGCTATGTGTGTGTTATGATTTTGCATACCTTCTATAGATTTAGCTAGGCCTTCAAGCTTGAAAGCTGTGGAATTATGGAGAGCTTCCCCTGACCAATTTGGAAATACCAATAGACTCATCAGAAGGCATATGGCACAGCCTATGGCTATGGTGTAAAACCGCTGGTATATCATCTTGAAGAGATTCTCAGTCCGGTAACTCGAAACAGTTATCAAGTTGAAGGTCAAGAGAAATATAAGGACCCCATAATCATAATTCTTCTTTATGTAGGGAAAGAACCTCATATAACTGGTTGCAGCACCTGCCAGAACAAAATGACAACAACACAAATTTTGATCAGTGTTTTTTGCTACAATTTATCTCCGAAGACTAATGAGACTTAGATATAAAATTAAACATGTACCTATTATACAAACGGTAGTTCCAATGAAAAGAGCATGAAAGACGCGGTCAGATCCATTTGCAACATATTTAACAAAAAATGCCAGTGCTCCTGCTGATACTGTCCCCAATCCTCTGTTTAGCCCTTTGCATAAAGTTGCCCCTGCGATCAAAGGAATGTTAGAAATTGTGGCCATGATACTAGGTGTCTATGTAATTAATATAGGTCATTTTTAACCACGAATAAGTTTTCAGGGGTACAACAGATGACGACTGCACCCACTGTATCACCATGTTCAATTTAGATTAGTTTCTGGTTTATGCTAGCTTTTCAATTTAGATAAGTATTTCCATTTTTAACATATAAAAAAGCGCTTACAAGTCTCCAAGTGGTTGCAGAGAAATTAGTTAAAAAGTTTAGATGCAAAAATTAATTTTAATTTAGGTAAAAATTTTGATTTATTTTACTCTTTTAGAAAATTTATCCAAAACAATTTTATGTATAGGTATTAGGTAACGGAACAGACAGAATCATAATTCCAGCCATTATAATTCATGTTTCCTTAAAAAAATAAATACTATCATTGAGCGCATACAACAACTGACATGAAGTTGTTCCAATTTAATCGGTGGTTAACTGGTTCTAATCTTAAACATGCAGTTGCGATAAATACTCGAAGAAAAAGTTTTACCACTTATAATAATCTTATCTGCCTCGAGCAGGATGGTCTCCCTTGGAAAATAATCATGGTCTCTGAAAAAAACATTGAACTTTGAGGGAAACTAACCTGCGGTGAACTCGAAGACTACGACGACGGTCATGACAGCCCACATAACATTCTCTCCAATCCCTTGAAAGCTTGGATCCAAGAGATAGAGCAAAGACACAAGAGTGAGAGAGAACCCCACTTTGAATGCATGGATGATCCTTCTTGGATCATCACGCCCCATCTTCCACACACTCTCCCAAGCCAAACTGGGAAACCTCCTCAGCTTGTCACCTAAAACAACCCCACGTTTCCTCCAATTCCCAGTCATTATTCTTCCACTCTCGTTACCAGCCATTGCCATTTCCACCCCTGCATGAACTTTAGTAACCATAATGACAATTCAAATGCAACAACTTAAGAGGCTAAACTAATCAATTGGTGTTTGCTATTTCAGCCCAAAAGCATGTGGCCACAATAGAGGAGATATTCAAAGAAGAAAAAAAATGATATTTTTTATGAGACACTGGGGATTCTATTTCTATATGTATGTTGATGAATGATGACAACCCCGCCAAAGTTCCCCCTCCTTGAAGCATGGACTTTATATGGTGTCATGGTGTGGTTCAGGGAAGAGCTGGTGATGTCATTTCTACATTCACATGTCATGCATTAAAGTACACCAGACTTTAGAGTTGAGTCTTAATTACACATCAGCAAGTGGTAGCCTAATTATACTACTGTATATATCAGCAAGTGGGATTCTGATATATTCTATAGCTAGTGCTAGCTCTAATGACTTTGGCTTAAATCACTTTCCACACATACTACCATTTTCCAGTGCAGTCAATAATTTGTGCTTCTGTAACAACCTCATTTCTACGTTCTCATTCATTACAACGAACATTTGGAACTTTGTTCACAAAATATGTCGAGGACAAAAATTGTACTGTATAATGTTACTAAAACAAAAAATTTGTACGCTAATTATTAATCAATAGTCTTCCTCCAATGATATATGCTTTCTCTAACAAAAAAGGAACTATTACTGTATTTTTTATTGGTATACACTAGGGATATGTTTGGCATAAGTAGTTAAAAAGTTAGCTGAAATTATTGCACCAAAAAAGAAAAGTTAGTTAAAATTAAGTTAGCTGAAAGTTAAAAATCTAACTGATAGCTAAAAGCTAGTAACTAAAAGCTGAAAGCAGTTAAGCAAGTTGTTTATTAAATTATAAGTGTATAGTAAAATTATCAGTTAAAGTAGCTAAAAATATAAAAATGACATAATAAATATGATTATATGGTATTTTTATATAAATTTTAATTTCATCTTATTGATAAAAAAATCCCTTAGAAAACTAGTAACACATAGGAATACAAATTTTTTTATTCAAATATAAAAAAACTAGCTAGTGAATCTTTTAGAGTAGTCAAAAACATATTTTACCCTTGTTTTAATTTATATATCTAGGTTCAACTACTAAGCGTATGGATTAATTAGGACGTAGTTGTTTCCACTTAATTAGTGGTTTCGAATTCAAGTTCTAAATATATAATTGTGTTAAATTAATACTCGAAAGAAAAACTTTGTTGCCCATATTAAATTGTATTAATTCAGTTGTTGAATTGTGAAAGCAAAATTACATTAAGTAAAATAAGAATACAGATTTCATATAGATTAAAAATTATTTGATATTTCATCAATCGACATTATTTTAATATATAACTAGTCTAATAACCAATGTCTTGCAAATAAATAAGGGTATTTTAGTAATAAAAAAATAAGGGACAAAAAAATAAGGGCAAATAAATAAGGGTATTTTAGTCAAAAAAATAATTAATGCACAAGATAGTTAAAATGAAGTCTTATTATAAAAAGGAACAAGAAAATTTCAAAACTATATCTTATAAATAGGGACAGGGGTAATATTAATATTAAATTTAATACATTTGTAAAATATAATATATATGACAAATAATATCATTGAGCATATGATGTCACCCAATACATCAAACACAATAGTAATTGATACAACCCCAATACATGGTGCAACATCAACCTCAATACAACTAAGAAGAACCAGATTAGGCTACAAAATTTGTTAACAGATACAGTGAATTACATGAGATTCACCTAAAGGCATTTCTCATGCCTCATCACATAAGAAACACCATTATAACCTATAGAAAAATAATATAAATAGGCCATAGGCATATAGGCCTTAGGTATTCTCTCTCTAACTTTAATACAATCATTCTTATCCTGCAAACATTTACTTGAATGTCAAAATCCTTACAGGTACACTATATATCAAAGTTCAAATCATGCGAACTTGAGAAGATTCCATTCGAATATTCCTCTTCTTTAGATTGGTGTTTTTTTTATAGTAATTTTGTGTTGAACATAACCTTTTAAGACTTTTGTTTAAAAAAAGTTCCAATAATATGGTTGAATTTGTAGGAAAAAAAATACATACTACAGAAAGTTTTTTTTTGTTACTGTGTCATGATTAGTTGTCTCTTTTGTTACTCAACACCAATAATCTCTTTCACCGTCCTTGTTTTATTCCAATATTGTATATGTAATTCATGCCCTTGTAGAAAGTTATAAGCCCTCTATTTATCAGTAAATGAAGTATATGTACAATTAAAGTAAAATCTATGTGCTCTTTCATTTATGCAACATATAGTAGCATTATTCATCTTCACATAAATTAATTGGGATTTGCTTTTTTAGCTATTATTTAATGACATTTAATTTTATCGAACAACTATTGAATGCAAAACAGAATTTTTTTTAATAATGTTTTCTTAATTTAAAAGAATGTCAACAATAATAATTTACATATTTAAACACAAGTTTGGAATAGAAAGTAGATAAATCAATGATACAAAATTAAAAAATGACAATATAACTTGATATAAATTATGGCAATCAAATAAGAGGTTAGAAACATTAAATATTTGAATAAAAGAATAAATAATAGGAACTAAAGATGTTGAATATATAAGGGCCATTTAATTATATTTTCTTTTTTCTAGTGGTTTGACTGCGATTAATTAATGATACAACTTCAAATTCAAATACTACTATTTCAAGTAGATCAATTGCACGTCAGTCACACTAAACCCTAAAAAATGAGAGGGGGAAAGGGAAACACAGAGAGTAGAGCGAGGGTGAGAGCACCAGGACTAGTTTCGACCTACTTCTTTTCCAAATTTCCTGAGGAATACGATGAGTATGACCTCTGGAAAGTGTTCCTGAGATGGGGTAAGGTGTGGGAAATCTTTATCCTAAATAGGAGGGATAAGAGAGGTAATCGATATGGGTTCGTGAGATTCCTAAATGTCCAAAACGAGATAGAGCTAGAGAAGCGCCTGAATTAAATATCTATTGGAAACTTACACATGGAAGTTAATATCCCAAAGTTCGCAAAAGGATCAAAGGTCACTGCAAGGATGAAACCAGAGATGCAACCAAGATTGGGAAGGAAACATATGACACAGGCAGGAGAGACATCAAGAACTAACATAAATTATGCTCAAGTCCTTAATCATGGGAGACAGAACAATAACCTTAGGTGGATACCAAGACCACAAACAACACCTGAAAATGAGCAAGTTTCATGGGTGGGCATGGATATCACGGTGACAAACCCAGATGAACAATGGCTGAGAGAAAGCTTAGTGGGCAGGCTGAGGGACTTATCCATAGTTGATCGCCTGAATGATATGTATGTATTGGAGAATAAGGGAGAAGTAAAACTGAAGTACCTAGGTGATGACCTTGTGCTTATTTGCGGCCTGAAGGAGGAAGAAGCACAACGCCTTATTCAATCGGAGGAAGCAGGGTTCCTTTCACTCTTCCACTCTGAGCAAAAATGGCAACCAGAAATTACTAGCGGTAATAGACTGGTTTGGCTAAGGTATTGGGGGGTCCCGGTTCATCTGTGGGGACAAGAATGCTTCACAAAGATAACTGCCCCGTTTGGCGATTTTATTAAGTCGGAGCAGAAACTGAAGTCCAAACAAAGGCTTGATTCTGTGAGACTGCTTGTAAAGGTGGCATCCCCAAAACCTATTGTGTGGAATCAGAGGATCAGATTTAATGGGGTGGTTCATCAGGTCAGAATATTTGAAGAAACTATGGTTCAAGATGAGTATTGTAGATGCAGATTATGGAATTGGCAAAAATCATCTGGAACAACATCATCAATGGGTAGCGAAGTTGGGGTGATCTATAACTCATCTGTCTCGGAATGTTCTGGTGGTGGTGAAGGGGCTGAGGAAGGTGGAGATCTGGTTGGAGATGCAGAATTGCTTCATCGGCAGGAGGAAGAAGAACCATCAGTCAGGTACCCAGTAGTCAATATCCAGCCGCTTGGATTGTCAGAAAAAGGTGTTATTAGGGATGGTGATAGAGACACAGTGATAGAGACACAACCAGTCACTCGTGTCGAGAAGGCGTATGAAGTAGGTGAATCAGGACATAATATCTTTCACCAAAGAGGAAATCTCCATGGCGGTGATGAAGAAAGAAAGTATAATAGGAAGGTAATAGGGGCTCAGGGCTCGAGAGTCACGAACCTACAAGCAGCACAAGGGATTCAAAATAAAGGAATAGGGCAACAAGAAAACTCGTCAGGGGGAGATGAAAGTGATCAAGTCAGAGAAGGCATGAATAAGGATAGTAAAGATGGGCCAACTCCTAAGGCCCATTTTGGTAACGATCTTAAAGGCAACAGTGAACCAATTGGGACTTATAATGAGGCCCAATATAAGAACAGCGAATGTAATGGGGGAAATAAGGGAAGTGAGCATGATAGGGCGCTAAAAATGGGCTGCGAGCAATTGGGCTGGAAGAATACTAAAAAGGAGCGGGAGCTAGGCGCATCAAAAATTCAGGTGGAGGACTCATTTAATAAAGTAAAGGAGGCCATTGATCAACAGGCGAGCCCACTACAAACCCTATTAGTGGGAGAAGAAAGTAACTGCTCTGTTAGTTATCTACCCCTGGAGAATAGTGAGGAAGCACGGGTTATATGCAGAGGCCCGATAAGACTATTGTCGTCACCAGTCAGGATTCCACAACAGAATAAGTCAAAGACAAGTGGTGCTAAGGAAGCTAGATTTGCTACCCAATCCCTCAACAACATATTGTCAGATGGGAATATAAACAATCGCAACAGGATCTTTTGGTTGATGAGCGATCCCGTTGAGGCACATAAACTATGGGACATAGGAAGATCACTAGGAGTTTCGTATGGTGGACAAGGGGAGGAGATTATATCAAAACTTGTCGTCATGGAGGAAAGAGATAAGATGGAGATTGATGGAAGAACAACAGGTACCAAACAAGGGGATATTGGTAGTGATTAATGAGGATCTTATCATATAATGTGAGGGGTTTGTGGGGGAAGGGTGAAATAGAAGGTAATCAAACAGTTGGTGTTGAAGGAGGATGTCAATTTTTTGTGCATTCAAGAGACCAAGAAGGAGTACATAGACGAAGGTATTTGTGGTGCTATCTGTGGTGATAAGGAAGTATGTTGGTTCAGCAATCCGGCAATAAATGCAGCTGGAGGAATCCTTTGTGTGTGGAGTAAAGATAGCTTGCAAGTAACAAATACATTTGCGGGTCAGGGATTTATTATGGTGGAAGGCATATGGAAAGAGGAAGAGTGTAATATTACCATTATTAATGTAAATTCCTTATGTGATCTGGCACTCAAGAGAAATATGTGGGAAGGGATCCTAAACAGAAAATCCAGCAGTAATTCAGAATTGTGGGAGGTAGTAGGTGACTTTAACTGTGTCCGGAGGACGGGCGAGAGGAAAGGAGAAATGGAGGAGCAGATTGGAAGTGGGGAAAGCAGACAATTCAATCAGTTCATTCTTGATATAGGCCTGGAAGACTTACCTTTGATAGGTAGGAAATTTACATGGGTTAGACCAAACGGGAGAGCTATGAGTAGGATTGACAGAATTATGGTGAACAGAGAGTGGCTCCACAAATGGCCAGGGTCCGCACAGTATATCCTTGATAGAAATGTCTCAGATCATTGTCCCATTTTGATGAAGAACGTGATAGTAGATTGGGGACCAAAATCATTTAGAGTTTTGGACTGTTGGTTTGAAGATAAGAAGTTTCCAAAGTTTATGGAAGATGCATGGAAAAATATAGAAGTCCAAGGATGGGGAGCCTACGTGTTGAAAGAGAAAATCAAAGTGAATAAGAAGGAGTTGAAGGATTGGAATAGAGTTCATTTTGGTAACTTGGAGAAGAAACAAGTTGAGATACAAAGAGAGATGAATGAGTTAGAAGTTAAGGGGGCAAAAGTCTCACTTAATGAGGTGAGTTAAGAAAGGATCTCTAAGAGGAGTTATGGAAGGTCACCAAATACAATGAATCACTTTGGAGGCAAAAGGCAAGATTGAAGTGGAATATGGAAGGGGATTGCAATACAAAGTACTTTCACAATGTGGTGAATTGGAAGCGGAAGAAAAATGCTCTTAGGGGCCTTACTATTGATGGTGATTGGGTGGATGAACCAAGTAGAGTAAAGGAAGAAGCCAAAAGATTCTTTGAGAGGAGGTTTAATGAAGAAGGGTGGGAAAGGCCAAAACTAGATGGGATCTTTTTTAAGCAAATATCCGAGGAACCTAACAATATGTTATTAGGGGCTTTTCAAGAGGATGAGATAAAATCGGCTATTTGGGAGTGTGGTAGTTTGAAGTGCCCGAGTCCGGATGGCTTAAACTTTAAATTCATTGAGAATTTTTGGCACTTGATAAAGGGAGATGTGAAAAAATTCCTTGATGAATTTCACCAAAATGGGGTGCTCCCAAGAGGTAGCAACGCATCCTTTATTACACTCGTACCAAAGGTAGATGAACCACAAAGTTTGGGTGACTTTAGGCCCATTTCCTTAGTTGGGTGCATGTACAAGATCCTTGCAAAGCTTTTGGCCAATAGGTTGAAAAAGGTTCTTAATGTGGTGATTGATAATAGACAAAGCACATTTTTGGGAGGAAGAAACTTGTTGCAAAGTGTGGTTGTTGCCAATGAGGTTATAGATGAGGCAAAAAGGAAAAAAGAAGAAATGTCTTTTTTTTAAAGTTGATTACGAAAAAGCATATGATTCAGTGAGCTGGGATTTCCTCTACTATATGCTTAGAAGACTTGGTTTTGAGGAAAAATGGGTCGTTTGGATGAAGGCTTGCTTGGAATTGAGTACGATATCGATCTTGGTGAATGGAAGCCCAACTAGAGAGTTTAGTCTCCAAAAGGGACTTAGACAAGGAGATTCGTTGGCACCTTTTCTTTTCATTGCAGTGGCGGAGGGTCTTAGTGGATTGATGAGAGAAGCCGTTTCAAGGGATTTGTTCTCTAGTTATCTTGTGGGGGGAAAAAAGGTGGTGGTTAATCTTCTCCAATATGCCGATGACACCATCTTCTTAGGGGAAGCAAGCTTAAGCAATGTGGTAGTCATCAAAAGCATTATGAGATGCTTTGAACTAGTCTCCAGTTTAAAGGTAAATTATTCTAAAAGTGGCTTTGGGGTGATGGGAATAGATAGGAGTTAGGGGTTTAGATTTGCAAATTTATTGAATTGTGGTTACCTTTCTTTGCCCTTTACCTATTTGGGGACACCTATTGGAGCCAAACCAAGAAGGGTAGATACTTGGAATGTGGTCATAGGTAAATTTAAAAAGAAGTTAGCACCGTGGAAATACAAATCCTATCCTTTGCCAGTAGAATTTGTCTCATCCATTCCGTGTTAACCTCTTTGCCCATTTTCTTCTTATCCTTTTTCAAAATCTCGGGTAAGGTTGCTAAAAAGATCATGAGTATCCAAAGCAATTTCTTGTGGGGGGGGGGGAGGGGGTTAGGGAGGAAAATAAGAAAGTATGTTGGGTGAGTTAGGTGAGAGTTTGTTGCCCAAAAAGTGAAGGTGGACTTGGTATAAAAAATGTTTCTCTTTTCAACCGTGCCTTGATTGCCAAGGGGAGGTGGGAGTTATTTAACCAAAAAGATGGTGTTTTAGTGGAAGTGTTAGATTCAAAATATGAAGGGTGGAAAGGAATTATGAAGGAAAATTGTGGTAGATATTCATCAATATGGTGGAGGGATATAGTGGCATCTTGTGGGGGAGGCAATGAGTCCTTGTGGTTTGCGAAGAGAATTCAATGGAGGATTGGTGAGGGAGATCAAGCATGCTTTTGGCTTGATAATTAGGTTGGTGAAACTTGCTTTGCTGAGAAATACCCTAGATTATACCTTGTATCTACACAGCAAAAACAATGTATAAAGGATACTAGTAGGTGGGTGGATGGTTGTTGGGCATAGGCATTACAATGGAGAAAAAGCTTCTTTGATTGGGAAAACCAACATTATGTAGACCTTCTACGGGATTTATCCTCGGTTAGCCTACATAGTGGTACCCAGGACCGATGGTTGTGGGCAGCTGAAGGTTCTAGCGACTTCTCAGTCAAATCGGCATACAGAGAACTACATAGCGACTTGATTGGTTCACACCAGTCGGACCTCATGAAACATATCTGGAACATAAAGGCACAACCTAAGGCAAAATTCGTGGTGTGGCGACTGATGTTGAACAGATTACCAACAAAGGATAATCTGAAGATTAGGGGTATTATTGGCGATATACAGGACTGTATGTGTCCCTTCTGTGAGGTTGAGGAGGAAACTGCCAGCCATTGTTTCTTTACGTGTGTTAAGATTATAGACGTATGGAAGAGCTGCTATGGATGGTTGGGTATGACCACGGTCTTACCAAGTACACCAGAATTGCACTACTGGCAGCACAACCAAAGTCTACAATCAAGGAAAGAACAAAATATGTGGTGGGTTGTTTGGGCAGTGATAATATGGTGTGTCTGGCTTCTCAGGAATGACTGTGTATTTAGGGGTGGCGCATCCGATAGTGAAATCCTCATGCAAAAAATTTTATTCACAGCATGGTCATGGATAAAGACTAGCAATCATCTCTTTGGTATTTCCTTTAATCAATGGTCTGTGTCTACAGGGGCTTGTATATTGTAACATCCCCATAAATCATAATCATAATAATAATAATAATTATGATGATAATAATAAAATGGGATATGTCTATTTAGATTTTGTGGTGTTATAGTGCAATATATGCATTATAGTAACTTATAGAGTAAGGAACCATAAAACCAATACTAGCTATATATATATATATATAAACCCAAACCCTTCCCTCCCACACATAGAACACACACCAACAGAAATTTAGAGAGAGAAAGAAGAGAGAAGGAGGAGAAAAGAGAAGAAGGAGAAAGGAAGAGAAGAAGAAGGAGGAAGCTAGGGAATCCATAACACCCACTCATCATCCTTAGTCCAGAGGTCCTTGGTGAGTGTTTTGCATCCTTCTCTATCCCTCCATCTGTGGCTTGGACAGAGATTGTAGGAGGGTTAGGTTTCTTTCCATGGAAAGGAACTCCAACCCCCAATCTTTGGATTTATTGCGAGAGATGCATAAATCATAGTTGTCTTACTTGTTTGGCATGGGATTTATCGTTTAAATAGCATTATTGTATCTTTTGTAAGGATTTGGGTTGTTGGGTAGCATTTTTGGCAAAGAGGTTATGCACAAACACAACCCCTGTGATCTGCAGAGTCGCAGACTCTCGCTTAAGCCTTGATTTTCTGGCGCTTAAGCATAGCACTCTGGCGCTTAAGCGTAAGGATTTGGCGCTTAAGCGAGGAGCCACTTGGAGTTAGAGGTGCTATCTAGAATTTTCGCTTAAGCCTGGATTTTCTGGCGCTTAAGCCTAGCGCTTTGGCGCTTAAGCACAGGGACTTGGCTTAAGCGCGAAGCGTCAGGGTCAGGCTTGCTTAAGGGGTATCCTCGCTTAAGCGACCGACCCCTGGAACAATATGTTGAGTTCTATCTTTTCAAGTTATTTTTATTAATATGTTTTATATGTTTACATGACTTATGAGGATAAAGATATGTTTAATTAAAGAAAGAGGAGATTCCTTTGGGGATCAAAGAAAGTATAATGTTTTGATAAGTTAAGCATGCAAATGAAAAGATTCGCCCTCTTTAGAAGGTAGGCAGGACCCCTTCCGTCACTTCCTACTTTCCAAAGATGTGGCATAGCTCCTCAGGCCGAAGGAGAATAATACGAGGCCAAGGCATAAAAGGAAAGGGACGCCTTTCGATATATTGAGCTCAATAGATGTCGTAGGACGGAAGAAGAATAAAGAAAGTTAATTTAAAGCATGCAAAGTAAATGTTAAGATTATATTAATAGAGATGTAAAAGTAGCATATTATAGTACTTTATAGTACGTTTATAAATGATGAAAGATTATAATGCATGTCTTTAACACTCACTGAGACCCTGTCTCATTAGTTTAGTGTTTATGTTCCAGATTAAACAGGTTTGAAGTATGGAGACAAGAGGCCAAGAAGATACTATGTTTATATAGCAATATCTTTATAGACTAGTTTTTGTTAAAAGAACTCTTCATGTATTCTTTTGGCATAGGATCCCATGTATAGGGATTACCTTTCATGTATATGATGTAATTACTTAAGGATGATGTAGGCCCACGAATAGTTATATTCTTGAGTAATAATATCATATATGTTTATATTATCCAGGTTGATGACTAAAATGTAAGTTAGATGGTAGTACCCATTTGGGTGTTACATATATCACCATCATTTATGCAATGTCGCTGAGGTAATGAGATACGGGGGTTTTGGGACCTATGTTGATACTAAAATCATGGTGCAGGTATTGGTGGGGACTTTTGTGCCGGGCCGGTGGAAATTAATAGGGGGCATTAATGAAAGAAAACATGCATTGGTGACTTTTGCGGTGGGAACAAATTGGTCCACTAAAGGTTTGGCTGTATGGGGTAGTGGAATGTAAAATCCCAATGGGGAGGCAGGGTGGTGTTTTGTCATAACTGTACGTTTACATAGGTGCATTTATTTTTCCTCGGTTAGTTAATATTTATACTGCTATTATGTATAAATATTCCTTAACAGAGGATGTAATGTACTTGACCAGGTATTTGGTACCACTGGTACCCTTTTATAAATTTCTCTTTGCTGATAAAAAAGAAAAAAAAAAGAAATTTAGTAGTAATTAAGAAAGATGGGGTTACGGACACCTCACCAAGCACACCCGCAATTATATTTTTGTTTTAAGAGTCATTATACAAGCCTCCTCCCCCTACCTTGGTTGATTTGGTGAGAAGAAAGTTGTATAAGTAGAAAGTATGCTTGTTTCCTTCAAATTGGAGAACCTAACTTATAAGAAATTATGGGAGTAAAGCCCCCACAAGTTGGTATATGGAGAGACGAGAAAAAGTGTTAGAAGTTTATGGGTGAAGGTACGAATGAAGGGACAAGAAGAAAGGAAAAGAAGTGAAATCATAGAGGGTTAAGGTGAGGAATGTTTTATAGTCACTTTTGGACCCTTTGATGGTTGTCTTATTTTATAAAGTTTAGGGGTGAGTGAATCAACACAAAAGCTACGCTTTTTACACTTCAAAAGAGATAGGAAATCATATTTGGAAGAGCAATGATGAGGCTTGGTTACAATGCTATGCATAGTTTGGATCATATGTAACTAGATTGTGAAATTTTAGTTTCCATGCAACCAATACAGTTCTAATGGAATTTGATCATTAAATAGAAGAAATAAGAGTCATAATTATGTATCTTTTCTCTCTTGTATGTTCAACCACTTATGTGCAGATTTTGGAATAAAATATTTGACTGTAGATACAAGTTGGCTTCTAGATTATTCTCTACATTTATGTATCGCCTACCCACCATGATTATGAAACAACTTAGCCTATTTTTTTCTCTTCTTAATTCAGTCATGTCTACCTAAGGATTTGTATTTTTAGTTGGGTTGGTCATTAGGATGTTTCTAGAGCTTGACTTAAGGTGATTTTAAAGTAGGTTTAACCAAACTAGTTATGTGTTATTGTATTTAATTTAAACGTAATAATTTTATTCTCAATTTGTGTTAATTAATCCAAATTATTCTTAATTATTTCTCTAATTAAAGTTAAGTTTAATTAATCTAGGTTTTGTTAATTAGAGTTTAATTAGATAGTTAATTTTTTCGTTATTACCCACAATCGCTTAATTTGTAATTAGGGCTTCTAAATTTTTCTTAATTAATTTTTCTAATTGAGGTTCTTTTAAGGTCTTTAACTTTGAGATACTTGCTTAAGTTTCTTCCCTATTGAAAATTTTGGGAAGTTTATATTTTAATTTCTTAAGATGACAGTATATCCAAATTGTTTGGCAGAAGTTCTGTCTACTTCTTTTACAAAGTTTTGTCTAGGTTTGCAATTTTATTTTGTTAGGTACTATCTAGAAAATTCATAAAACCTAATATGAAAAAAAATAACATATTAAAGAATAAATGGAAAAAATTTACTGTCCGCATTTTAAAATAAGAAATAATACATTAGAAATTTAAGACGTTACACTTTCAACTTGGCAAGATGTGTACTTTCTATTGCATGGGATGAAAAACCACAATAGTCATGTTCTCATGGAATGTATATTTTCTATTGCATTTTCCATCATTGTCAATGCATGTTTTGAATCCAAGTGAGACAATTTTATAAGGATTTGTGTTCTACTACTTTGAGAGATGATGAACTCATTAAGATAGAGTAAAACATTCCTATAATATTGTGCAAGTTGGAGAGGATTTTCCCCTAGTTTTTTTTTTCTCTTCATAATGGAGCATCTCCTTGTTCATATTGCTTATGAAGTAAGGCTAAGTGGACCATTCGAAAGGTAATATAATTATTATATTTTTTTAATTGTTTTATTATTGTTATATTAATCATTGACTTGTTATTTTATAGATTCACGAGCGCTTCAAGACAGTATGTGAAAAACAAGACTAGGTTGAATGATTAATTTGCCTTGCATTGTGAGACAACACATTTTTTTGTTCTCATTATTTTAGAAACTTCATGTTGTCACCGACAAATAATAAGAATGAAATATAGATTGTAAGTGAGAGATATCCATCAATATTATTAGTCTTTGGGTTGCCGTAGTTGTTATTTTGGGAAGGAGTCAATTCATTTGATTAAATGATACAAAGTGGAACTTAGCTCATGTTCATAAATTGTACAAAATTTAAATTGTATCTTGAGTACATTTCTATAACATTTTTTTCTATTGACATGTAACTTATAACACAGTTAAAAATGTTGTTATTTAATTTTCTAATTTTATTAGTGCATTTTTGTTATCTGAAAACATAAATGACCAAAATGTTTTTGCTCATATACACATTTATTTTTCAAGAGGGTTCAAGCAACAAGTAATTTTATCACTATCTTTTTGTTCTCATTAATTAGTTCCCATTATCTTTAATGAATACACAATTTCATTGCATCTTGCATGCGTAGGTTTATGATGAGGCACTAACTATCAACAACCAACACTTAAAGGAATTTATCAGAGGGTCCTCTGACATGTGTCAAAAAATGGCATACGTACTTCTTCAATGGGTACAAATCTCATACCTAATAATCATTGACAAAGGGAAAAAAAATAATAAACAACAGGGTTTACATAAAAGGTGATACAAAAAAAAGACAAATATGACTTTTAGGACATGATTCGACACATGAATTGTCGTACCGCACTTTACACTACGAAAAAGAGTGTTATTCTATTGTAATTGGTTGGCTCCATCAAATAAACTATTAAAAACATAATAACAAAAAAAAAATAAGTGATTAAAAATAGTTAATGATGTCTAACAAGTTAATAAGTGATTAAAAACATAGTTAATTAAAAAAATAATTACACATGACTATCCTGTTAGACTCTTTAATAATATAACAAGTCAATGGATTGTTAAAGTTGTTGTTACGTTATCAGTTAACATTATTACTTGACAGTAAAGACTAAAATGAAAAGAAAATTAATGGAAAGGTATCAAGTAAAATTAAGAAAACACAAGGGTGCGAGTGGACGGAAAGGGTGCCCAATGTTATGCGAAGGAATAAATTAGAAATTTTTTTGTAGGATTACAAAATAAAGGAGGATCGAGTGTAATAAGTGAAAACCTCATATAAAAATCTGTGTAATTTATTCTAAATATAAATATAGAATCAAGAATTAGGTACACGACCTACAGTCTCAGTCTCAACCTGATCAACCTATTGGGGAGGAGAATTCACATGCATCACCCGATGATTTGTTAGCTATGATCAATGTTGTAAAACTGGAATTGACCCAGCTAGTTAAACCGAATAGATCGAAAATTGGACCTATGATCGATCCAGTTGTGTTATGGGATCATATATCTAGAGCTATCAATTTGGCCCTAAGTCTTAGGGCCAGCCCACTTGGCCCACTATAATGGCCCTAAGTTTTCTAGCCTATTTAATGAAAAGGCCAAAAAAAGCCCTAACCGACAAAGCCCTGCTTTGTAAAGGGCCAGGGCTAGGGTCTTGAAGGGCCAGCCCACAAATTATAACAATTTCAAAATATTTTTTCAGTTGACCAATCCTAGGGTTTTTTTGGTCGACTTCAACCGAGGCATCTTTCGGCTTGCCTTAGATAGGGCATTTTTTGACCAGTCTCGGCTAGGGTATTTTTTGGCTAACTACGGCCTGGATTTCTTTCGACCAGCCTTAGTTAGTGCTTCTTTCGACCAACCTTGGCCAAGACATTTTTTAGCCAACCTCAGCTAGGACAGTTTTTGGCTGACCTAAAAGAGGGAAAATTTCAACTGATAGTCGAGGCAGTTTTCGACGACGTCGGCCGGGACAGTTTTCCACCGACGTCGGCCAAGTCTGTTTTTGGAATAACATGGGCCGGGAAAATTTTCGGTCGACCTCAACCAGGGCAATTTTCAGTCGACCTTGACTAGAGCCGTTTTTTGGCTGACATCAACTGGGGCAGTTTTTGGCCGACATTGGCCAGGGTTGTTTTCGCCCGACCTCGGTCAGGGCTATTTTTCGACCGACATCAACTGTGGCAATTTTTAGTTTATCTAAACCATGGCAGTTTTCGGCCGACCTCGTCTAGAGTTATTTTTCTGCCAAAGTCGGCTGGGGAAGTTTTTGGGTGGTATCGGCCGAGGCAGTTTTCGGCCAACCTCAACTAGGGCAGTTTTCGACCAACCTTGACTAGGGTTGTTTTTCAACCAACATCAACCGCAACAGTTTTTGGACGACCTCGACCATGGCAATTTTCGGCCGACCTCAACCAGGACTGTTTTTAGGCCAAAGTCGGCTGGGGGAGTTTTTGGGTGACGTTGGCCGAGGCAATTTTCGGCCGACCTCAACCAGGGCAGTTTTCGGCCGACCTTGCCTAGGGTTGTTTTTCGACCAGCGTCGGTTGGGGGAGTTTTTGGGCGATGTCAGCCATGACAGTTTTTGGCCGACCTCGGCCAAGGTTTTTTTCATCTGACATCGACCATGACAGTTTTTGGTTGACCTCGCCTAAGGTGATTTTCGACCGACCTAGGCCAGGGCGATTTTTGGTAGACCTTAGCCAAGGCTGTTTTTCTGCCGATGTTGGCCGAGGGAGTTTTTGACTGACGTTGATCGGGACAATTTTAAGCCTACCTCGGCCGAAAATATTTGTTGATCGTCGTCGGCCACTGCAATTTTTGGCCAACATTTGTCGCGACAGTTTTCAATCGACCTCGAGCAAACCAATTGTCGGCCGACCTCGACCAGTGTTAATTCACAAGAAAAATTCTCTTAACTTTTGAAATTTTAATTTATAGAAGTTGGTTGGCCCATGGGTTGGCTCTAGTCCTAAGGGCTTTTTGGCCCTATGGGCCATTTATTATGTGGGTCATTTGACCCTATGGGCCAGTTTGGCCCTAACCCATGTGAGCTATGACCAAATAGGTTAGGATCGGCCCATTTGACAGCTCTATATATATCATATATGCTTTTAACTCAATCATGATATCATCAACTCGGTGTTAAACCAAGAAACTCAGCACTCGTTTGGCTCAATTCACGAGTGAAGTACGCTTGTTATACAAGTTTTTCCATTTGTTGAATTGTAGAACTGTCATCTCGCCATATTGCAAAACACTATCACACTGCTATTTCCATTTTCCAACATTGAAATATTATCAACTTTGTTTCAACTTTCAAATACTGCCACCCTTTTTCAAATTGGCTCCATAGATATTAGATAGTATCCTGCCAATTCAAATTGTGGTGAATACTTTTTTCAATAGCCTCCCGCTAGAATCGAGCCTGGATCTCAATGGTTCATAAAAAGTAATTGTGCCATTATATCACAATAATTCCAACAGAAATGTAAAATATATATACATGTATTGCAAAAAATTATATATATATATACATATATATAGGAGGATCCACTTACTCTAAGAATAACTTTATAACTTGTTTGGTTTGACCCATGCGGTTGTTTATGTCAACCAAACTGGGTTTCAACTTTCAATAAGTGGTTTGATTTAGATTTTAGGTTGTAAAAAACAATTTTATTGTAACTCAAATTAATAATAACCGTTTTTAGTTTTTAAGATGAATAAAATTTACTTGGGTATACAATTATAATTTTTTTAGGAAAAAAAATTATGAAAGTTATTCTATATTTATCAATAACAACAACAACAACAAAAGTTTTATCTCATCGGATGAGATAAAAATATTATTTACTATGAAATTCCTTTTAACAATTTCTTTTTTAGTGTATTTTTTTGTCTTTTTCTGTTCACATTACTAAAACCTATGTAATATATTCTTCTTAGCGATGCTTCTAGTAATCTTTCTTTGTGTCCAAACCACCTTAATGGATTTTATGTGATCTTTTTCTTAACCCATAGGGTTAACGCAATGGTATAAGATCTCGTTACATTCACATGTAGGGGAATGATCTATTTAATGGGAGAATCCGTGTTCGATTTTCTATGTGTGCAAAATTTTCTTGGGCCAACGGCAGTCACGCACCACGAGTAGGATTAGTCTCTGACCCAGTGGGTTGGAGGACACTGTGATCACTAACCCAGGACAAAAAAAATGTGATCTTCTCTCAATTGGTGCTACACTAATATTTCCTCATGTACAATAATTTTTTTTCCTTTTCTTTCTTGTGTGATCATATATTCATCTTAACATTTACTCTCACCTTTTTGTATTGTGTCTTTAAAGTTCAACATTCAATATCATAGAGTATAAAAGATATATAACATTGCAATAAAACTTACTTTTGAGTACTAACAAGTGATTGGTCGATTACTAATGGACTCGGGTCCTTTAAACAAGTAGTTAGGTGTTTGAATCCTAACTTTTGTGTATTGAGAAAACCTAGTTAGAAAGAGATAACTCACCTTTAAGAGCCTTCAAATCTCTCAAAGGAGATTGGTCTTGATAAATGACAAGGGATATTGAAGGAGGTTGCCTCTTGCAATCATATGTGAACAAAATTGTCTTTGAACTTAATAAAGGTTTAAATATGTTTTTAGTCCCTCAAATGTGGGTCATTATTTTTTTAGTCATTCAAATTTGAAATTGCTTTTTTTTAGTCCCTGAAATTCGTAAAATGCTCTTTTTAGTCCCTCTGCACAGTGTGAGCCAAATGGTAATAAGAGATTCGCAATTTGTGCCAACTTTTGACCGCCAGAATTTGATTTTCTATTTTATATTTTAAAGTATGATTTTTTGGCGGTTAAAAACTATTAAAATCAAGTCAATAAAAAAAATTTAAAACCCATTAACTGCTTTAAAAATCGCTTCAATTTCTTTTATTGACTTGATTCTGGCGATTTAAAATCACCAAAAATCGTATTTTAAAATTTAAAATAGAAAATCAAATTCTGATGATAAAAAATCGTCACAAATTACGAATATCTTATTCCTCATTTGGCTAACACTGTGCAGAGGGACTAAAAAGAGCATTTTTCGAATTCCACTGACTAAAAAAGGCAATTTCAAATTTGGAGGACTAAAAAAATAATGACCCACATTTGAGGGATTAAAAATATATTTAAACCCTTAATAAATACTTTGTTCTTTTTTTGTTGAATTAGTAAATACTTGATCTAATATGACTATATGTTAATAAATAGGATAGTTAATACTTAATAGTATACCTAATATATATAGATGAAGCACGATATATATCGGAATAAATAATAAAAATAGTAATTAGTTATACTATATGTGATATTTTTATATTAAGCAATAGGAAATAATTATAGAATATTATGCATATACTTATATAATTTAAATATAATATATTTGTAAATAAATTTCTATTTCATCTATTATGTAAATTTTTATATTTATGATTTAGATATTTAAATAGTGTAAAGTTTTCATTCCTTATTATACAAATATTTAACCATTGATTTAGATATTAATATAATTTCTTATCATAAAAGATATTAATATTATTTTATATAATTTTTTTTCATGCAATGTAAATATTTAATCTTATAATTTAAAATATTAGTATACTTTCACACAAAAATTATCCAAGTTATATATCTCTCTCACACACACATACACTCCCTTCATTTCTTTTTATTTGTCCACTTAAAAGAATAGCATATAAGTTAAGAAATATAGTTAATATTCTCATTTAAATTAAAATAATTTTTAGATAAAATAGGCTATGTACTGATAGTATAAAATAATTTTACACCGTCATTTAATCACAACCAGTCATTTATGGTAAATTTGTTAACTTTTATGATAACTACTTTAAAAGTCATATTAATGATGATTCGTGATTGAATGACAATGTGAAACAAATACCCTGGGAAATAAAAAAATCTTATACAATAAGTTTTAGGTGTAATAAATAGGATAATTAATAGTATACTAATATGACATATATATCTCTAACGAGTCAACTAAATTTTTTCTACGAGATTATTTAATTTCATGTACTATATGTTGGGAAAACAAATTTCTCTCTTCACGGGTAACAATAAGGACCAAATAACACCACAAAGTAGAAATAGGGAAAGATCACAACATTTAACATAGTTTAACACTTCTTGCCTACATTCAAGAAACATCCTTATATTTTTTCATCATCTCAAATTAGATTACAACATTTTTTGGACAAACTTGAAAAAACTCTCCCAATTACAAGTTTTCCAACGAAACTTGAGAAACCCTTCATTACAAATTTTCTAGACAAACTTGATAAATCCTTCTTTCACATGATCCTCTTTCTCACTTGGAATAATGAATGACCCACCCCTATCCTATACAATGTTTTTTTTTTCCATCTTAATCTTAGAAGAAGAAACAAATTTTTAAAATAAAATAATATTTTTAAATCTAAATAACATTTTAAGGATAAGATAATATCTTTAAAATTAAACAATATCCATTTGAAATAAAAAAAAAATTGAATTTTTCCAACACTAAAAACATTATTTTATCTTTGTAATTTTAAATACTAATAAATACCATCTTGGCCAAAGACGGCGTTGACGTATATATATATATATATATATATATATATATATATATATATATATATATATATATTGCTTGGAGTTGGGTATGCGGGTGGTAGCTATTAGCCTCAGCCCTAGATTCTTCAGCTTTGTGCTTGACCTAACTGAAGTGAAGGTTGAACGAGGAATAGGAATATAGGATATATAGGCAATACCCAAAAATAAAGGAATAGGATGGACCTAATTCATAGTTTAATTCGCATCAAAGTTAAAGAGTGGAGTCCAAAACGGACCTTTATTAAGTTCACGGGAAATTAAATGGACATTATAGTTGCCTCTACAGTGTATCACATCATCTCAGTCTCAGATAACTGATAGAGAAGGTCCCTCGTCTGCACGGTAAAAGGATATCCATAACTTTTGGACAAATCAATCTAAGCCTTTAAGGTAAGAGTAATGATACTCGTACATTCTCATTTTTTTTTTTTAGTGTATAAATAGAAAGAAGAGAAAGCTATTGAGAAAAAATAAAGGGAAAAAAATTAATAAAAATGATAAATAATATGATGAGAAATAAAATAAAAAAAATTTGAGATAGATGTAAGATGGAAGAAAAACTAGATGTATATTAGTATTTTCCTTAACATAACTGGAGGTATCTTTGTCCCTTTTTGTCTACATTGGTAGTACACACCCACTATGTAGATTGTAATTATTTATAAGTCCATTCAAAGCAAATTATTTATGTAGAGTGTGGACCAAAGAAAATTCAAATTATATAAAACGTCAAATAAAAAATAAAAAATTGAAAATATAAAAAGAATTGAATTTTTAATTGAATTATATAACATGTTAAGTTTAAATTTAAAAAGACTTAAATACAACTTTAGTCCTTTTATTTTGTCAAATTTACAATTTTGGTCTTTCTATTTTAAAGTAGAGACATTTGGTCCTCTATTTTAAACAATTAATACATTTGGTTTAATCCTCAATTTCGCCTACATTTATTTCCTTTATTTCTTACATTTTAATTAATTAAATCATTTCTTAATAGTACCTTAAATAAATATGTTAGGTCTAGGGTTCAATTAGACCAAAATAAAAGAAATAAAATGTAGATAAAATTAAAGATTAGACCAAAATTATGAATTTTCTAAAATAGGAACCAAATGTCTTTAATTTAAAATGGAGGGACCAAAACTGTGGATTAAGCAAAATAGGAGGATCAAAAATATATATTTAAGTCATTTAAAAACTAATTTAACCTAATCTGAAGCGAATTTATATGAACGCAATAATTTTACTTATGAAATTTCTATGTTAATCATACTTATATTTAAGGGTGTGGAAGATTTTATTTCATATAAAATCAAACCGAATTCAATTTCAAATTAAGTGTGTGGATTGAATTCAATTTCAATATTAAGTGTGTGGACAAAATCGTTTTCAGATTAAAATTTGTTTTAAACCAGCTGTCAAAGTCTCAAATTTAAAATCGGTTTTTGAATCAATTTTTACAACTACTAATTAGACTCCCTCGGTAGACCCCCTTGATTTTGAACTAATTAAAATTTGGTTTTTAAATTGAATTTTACTGAAAAGTATATTTAAAAAATGGTTTAAAATACATTTCAATCATCTCGATTTTAAAAACCATTTTTTAACCAAAACAAGTTTTTAAAACCAATCAACTGAAACTAATTTACATTATTTAGATTTTTTAAATATAATTTGGTTGGATTACCGTTTAGTTTGGTTATTTTGTGGCTCCTACTTACAATATTAATCAAATATGAAATTATTATGTCATACTATTTTTTAATGAAGTTATTGACACTTTTATGAACCTATTCATACTCGTACTTTTTACCAATATATATGTTGGTCCAAATGAAATTAGATTTTTTGATTGGCACTAACTTAGATAGTTTTTTTGAGTCTGATATTCTTCCCTCTTTTTGTAAAGAAGCCTTCTACAAAAATAGGCTTGGTCTTCCTAACTACAGGTTTAGATAATGTTGTTTTTCTTCATGGGTTTTGGCTTAAGTCCCCTCATGTTTTTTGTTTCTTTCACATTTTTAATATATAATTTGCAGGTGTGCTTATGATGGGTATCGTAGGGGATGCCAACATAGTTGGGATGTCCTACCTTATTGCCATTCTTTAGCATACCTTTCCAAAAAAAAAAAAATGAAATTAGATTTAAATTTCTTTTTTTGGTACAATTAGATTCAATTTTTTTAAAATATTATTACTCAAAACATGAGATAGAAATGAAAATAGACAGTACTATGCTTTATAAGAGTTAAATCTGACTTATTTATATGATATATATATATATATATATATATATATATATATATATATATATATTAATTAAGTTTTTAGTTTATAAACTTTTTTAAAATTTGATTTTTAGTCCTGAACAAAATTTTACCAGTCAAGGTCCCTAAATGTGTTCGATCCTTCCGTGTGCAAAATTTTCTTGGACCAACGACAACCACACACCACAAATGAGATTAGTCTCTGACTCAGTGAGTTGGAGGACACCCATAATCTCTAAACTCAGGACAAAAAAAAACTCAGAATTCGAACCCTCCATACAGTTCTCAAGCTTAGTAGTTGAGAATAAGGTTTTAAAATTATATCTAATTATTTGCACTTTTTCTTAGTTATTTATAACATCAATTATTTAAATATATTAAAAAAATTATAGGTCTAACTTTTTTTTATCATTTATACTTGATTATTCAATCATTTAAAATTCTAATATTTTTATTTCATAATCATGTATACTATCAAGCATGTGGATTAACAGATGCAAAGTTGTTTCAACTTAACCAACGATATCAAGTTAGAGTCTTGAATATATAGTTATATTAAATATTTAGAAAAAGAGTTTCGTGACCTGTAATAGTTCAACCTAGCTTGACCAAAATTGTTTTCAATGAAGGATAATGTAGTTTTTTAAAATAAAAATAAAAAATACTTGAGGTCTTTACCAAAAAAAAGCCATAATCATGCTATTATATATAAATCATAAAATAATAGGAATAAATTATATTCCTCTTGCCCCTTGCTTTATATTTTCTTTACTATGTTTTTATTTTATTTCTAAAATTATATTCAAATTTTTACAAATGAAAAATATGTTTTCTCTTAAATTATTTTTTTTTCGTAGTATCGTAATTAAACACAATGTCTATTTATTGGACATGTTATAAAAAATTTCACCACAATTGTAGATACTTGTTTGTTTTGTGTCAGTTAAAACATAATACTTCATTTATTTATTTTATTTATTTATTTACCATTTTTTAGTTTTACATCTGACGTTATATAAAAGAAGTTAATTTAATTCATTTTAACTCATGTTTAAAAGAAATATTTAAATAAGGATAAATTTGGAAAAGAGAATAAAAACAAATAAGTTAGAAGTATGGGGGAGACTTCACTAAAGATAGACAATTAGGTTTTTTGGATAAGATTAATCATTAATAAAGCCGATAAATATTTTACATCAATGTGACTGTGACAAAAAAAAAACATTTTAAAGTGTCAATAATTCCACCCATTATTTTCTCTATAATGTTATTCTTAGTTACATTTTATTATTATAATATTACTTATAAGTTTATCAATTAGTAATTAGTTTAAAATTTATTTTTATTTCTTATTCTCCTTTATTGTATAATTCTTATATTTTATATTGAAAATTAAAAAAAAAAGAGTAAAATAAAAAATTAGGATAAAATATTTTTAACAAAATCACAAAAATAAATTACTGTAAAAACAAACAAATTATTTTGTAACTTACAAATATTGGTTGTAGAAGAATGTTAAGAACACATTCTCTATTACATTTCTTTTAATACACACTTTATTGTTGGTTAAAATTTATTAAAAAATAGAAAATCAGAAGAGAGACTCATTCAGTCTTTTGAATCTAAAATAAAATATATAAATTCTAAGTGTGTAACAATTAATTAATGAGTTATGAAAAGCAATTAATTAATCTAATTTAATCTATAAACATCTATATACAAAGAGACAAACAAAATGGCATAATAAAACAAATAAGAACATCTCAAGAAAAACAATTCAAAATGTGCTAACACATTAACAACCAAATTTAAAAAAATAAAAAGAAATAACACGGAAAGGGGACATATATTAGAATGTTTGGAGGAGTAGCATTTATAATCTATAACTATTATAAAAGAGATAAACTCGAGATAAACTCATTTGTTGTTCACTTTCTTTTATACATTTTTATCCTTGAATATTATAAATTACTATACTATTTTATTTAACTTCCAACTTCGGTTACAATTTTTTAAACAGGTCATACCTCACTACAAATACAATTAACATCCAACTTAGGCAAACACGAATTGCCTATTTGTTTATAAAGGCAATTAATTTTTCATGTTAAAAATAAAATAACTTAGTGTGTATTTGTTTTACACAAATTATGTATTTTGAGAGATGTTGCATGTAATTTTTGTGAAAGAAAGCTTTGGCCTTCAACCAAGTTAAACGTGAAATCAAAGATAATCTTAGTGTGTTTGGATAGATGTTTTATCCACATTGAACGAAAAAATTACACATTCCAATATATAAATAGAAAAGTTATGTGAGTGAGTGCTGTTTGATTTTTTTGTTAAGAGACTTCCAAACGATTGTTGAATCAAAAGTTCTGAAATTTTACTTTTCATAAAACGTGCATTGAAATGTGTGTCTGTTTAACTTAACGTTAAACGAAACATACATTGAGTTTAACATGAGTTTAGTTATATGCAACTGTAATTCAAACACACTTTTAATATTGTTTGTGATTTTCCACATTTTTAGTGATTTTTTGGTTGTCATTGCACAATTAAACACAGGCATAGAGGAAGTACGGAAGAGGAAGAGTTTATTTTTCATTCATTTTTATTGATTGTAATGCATTACGTTTTCAACGCTTGGTCCAGCAAGTCTATTCATAGGTGAAAGACTATATTAATATATATATATATATATATATATATATATATATATATATATATTGAAAATCTAAGAAAGAAGAGCTTCATATTTTCTATTTTCTCAAAAGAGCCGCATGTTTATTCCGCTGTGGCAGCTCATAGCCATCTAGGTTGCGCGGGGCATTTTTTTCAACGTGATTTCTTTGCATTATATTTATTATAGTGTGTTCGGATATTAGTTTGATGAGAAATAATTAATTATTTTTTTATGGTGAAAGTAAAAGAATAAATAATTATTTTTACTTTTTTTTTTTATGATATTACTGTGATTTTGCTGAGTAGAATTTATTCTTGTGTAATTTACCGGGGAGGGAGGGAAGGATTTAAATGCAGTTTCTTATATGATTTACCTCAGTAACTTATATAATTTTTAATATAAAATATTTATCATGCAAAAGTAAAAGTTTAATTTTAATTGAAGAACTGTAATATGAATAGTTTAAAAAAAAATGTCGTTCACAAATATGTGTAGCTGTATAGGCTGTGCCCTGAGAGCTTATAAACAGAGCCAAGAGTGGCTAGCCATTAAATGCATATATATGTCACACGACACCGCATTGTAATAAAGGCCGAAATATTGTATCTAAAAGAAAAAAGGCCGAAATATCTCTATCAATGAAACAGAACAAAACAAAAGGAAAGAATTGCTCCGGAAACTTGAAATATCATGTCATATAGTTTTTAGGTAAAATCAAAAGTTTATATTAGGAGAAGTGACATCATTTTGTAAGATCAAGAAAGATCACTGATTTTAATAAGATTTTTTTTTATTGTAAAATTTATATATTACTTATTAATAGGAAAAATTCGAGAATCAAATCCAAGTCATAATTAATGTAAACAAAAGATTCGATTAGATTAAAAATATCAAAATTAAATTATTAATTTTGGTTTTTTAGTGAAGTATCTATGACTTTTATTTGGCACATAACTAATTCTTCTCCTATCATGTCATATAGTTTTTTGGTAAAATCAAAAATTTATATTAGAAGTGACACCATTTTGTAAGATCAAGAAAGATCACCGATTTTAATAAGATTTTTTTTATTGTAAAATTTATATATTACTTATTAATAGGAAAAATTTGAATCAAATCCAAGTCATAATTAATGTAAACAGAAGATTCGATCAGATTAAAAAAAATCAAAATCAAAATTAAATTATTAATTTTGGTTTTTTAATGAAGTGTCGATGACTTTTATTTGGTACATAACTAATTCTTCTCCTATAAAGTCCACTTATTTTAGGATAAAATTGTATATCTATTTATGACTTCATATGTAAGCTAGAAATCAAATTCTAAATCTTTTGTTAAGAAATCCAAGTGTCAAATCGTTTATGGCAACAACTTTTGGTAGTAATTAATTTTGATAACTATTATTTTTAATTAAAATAACGTTATATTGTGTATATATAAATAAAAGAAAATTAGAGAGAGAGAGAGATCGAGACGAGTAATTCTTATAAGTTATAACTGTTACTTTTAAGTTAAAATGGCATTGTTCATATAAACAAAATGATAAAATAAATTACTCAGGCTGGTTATTCAGGGTTTTTTTTACGAGGATTATTCAAGTTGATTAGTTTTTTTTTTTTTTTGGTAACATGAGACAAAAAGACAAAAACAAAGACAGAGAAAATTACATCCTTAGGAAAGGAGTACCCAGAGCATCTGCCCCGAGAACTGTCGATATTCCTGGTGGGGGAGCTGTTGAAGTTGATTAGTTTAAAACGACGAAAAAATAGATTCCAATTTTTTAAACAGACATAAAAAA